>CM067377.1:118439214-119639214 GCA_034510155.1 Eucriotettix oculatus
GTGAAGTAATTTTTGTGTGGCTCCTTTCTTTTCTTTTTCAGATAAAAAAAAACTTCACTTCAAAATTCTTCCTTAGTGTAAACTTTTTGTAATTGTATTTGTGTTTTGTTTGTATATAGCTGCCACCGTGAAAATGCCCAATAGCAGCTACATAATAATAGTAATAAAGTATAATAAATGCTGCTCAAAGTAGGGCAATAAAATTGAAGCGTTAAATTTTTGTCAGACTTGAGTTAACTCAATCAAATAAATTTGAAGATGAATAGTATGCTTTAGTAATTATAAGTGTGTTTCCTATGAACCCGCGTAAGATTTAGTTTGAAGGATATTGCCGGAGAAAATAAGAAGTGCCTTTTTTAAAGATTTTTTCCTTCTTTCTCAGGGGAAAATCGGTTCACGGGTCGTATCAAATTTCCTCATTTTCCCTTTTATCTGAAAGTTCATTGCTTTTGCTCTTAGAAGTGAAATGGGCGAGACGCGATCTCTCCCAGGTTATTGCGGTCACTTTCAGTTTCAGGGAGGTTTATAAATGACACAACCCGATTCCTCCCCGCCCGAGACCTCAGCGGGAAGATCTGCACTCCTCTATAACCTTAGCATCAAGAAACAAGCAAAAAATAATAATAATATGCTCAAAACCCTAGGTTTAACTTTACATTTTGTAATGACAACTTACTTTATTTCTATAGACTTAACAAAACTAGCTACGAAACAACAATTTAAAAAAATTTCATCAATCTTTCACTTCATTTAAACTATTCGTATGATTGAAATTTTATTTCTAACTAGCTTTGCCCGTGACTTCGTCCGCGTTGAAATAGTTCTTTTTATTTTGCCCTAAAATGAAACAACAGGTATAGAATTTTGATAAAGTTGAATTCATTGTATATATAAAAAATACGGTATCATACTCCAAAACATTCGATCTGTAAAATCTAACAATACCTTCCTAAAATATGTTCTTCAAACAGAATACATTAAACCTAAAAAACAAAGCCTCCCCTGGTCACGACCTGATCACAAACCGCCACCTAAAACATCTCCCAAAGAAAACAATAATCTTAATTACCTATATCTTCAACGCTATCCTCAGAACCACTTATTTTCCAACCAAATGGAAACACGCAACCATAATAATGATACCGAAACCAAACAAATCAAAAATACACCCTGAAAGTTATCGTCCAATAAGTCTTCTTCCCATATTATCCAAATTGTTCAAAAAACTACTCCTACCACAACTAATTAATCAACTATCCTCTCTGATTCCTGACACTCAATACGGTTTTCGCCCAAAACACTCCTGTCCCCATCAAATATACCGCGATTGGATGAGGTTGTAAGAGGTGGTTATTTATTTTGAGAGAGAAGGTTCTGTTTGAAAGGTAGTTTTGGAGTATTTTGTAGTGGGTGTCATGAAGGATGTCTTTAATTTTAGATAGTAGGGAAGGATGGTGAATTTTATCAAACGCTTTTTCGATGTCGATAAAGGTGGTGATGAGGGATTTGCGATGTTCAAAGGAGTTGTTAATGAGGTTCTCCAACCTCATTAACAACTCCTTTGAACATCGCAAATCCCTCATCACCACCTTTATCGACATCGAAAAAGCGTTTGATAAAATTCACCATCCTTCCCTACTATCTAAAATTAAAGACATCCTTCATGACACCCACTACAAAATACTCCAAAACTACCTTTCAAACAGAACCTTCTCTCTCAAAATAAATAACCACCTCTCACAACCTCATCCAATCGCGGTGGGCGTCCCCCAAGGAAGTGTCATTGCCCCCTTGCTATACAACATCTTCTCCCATGATATCCCACAACATCCTAACACTAGCACAATCTTTTTCGCAGACGACATAGCCACCTCCTATGAAACCTCCTCCCTCATCTCCGATTTCCAACCACTCCAATCAGCGCTCAATAACCTAGAGCAATGGTCCAAACAATGGCGAATCAGTATCAACCCCACCAAATCAATAACCATCCCATTCACTCTAACAAAAAACCCTCCTCCCCAAATTCATCTCTATCTAAACAATTCATTAATCCCTACAAAAACGGAAACCACCTACCTCGGAATCATGTTTGACTCAAAACTATCCTGGAAACCTCACATTAATTTTCTCCTCTCCAAAACAAATAAAAAATTCAGAACTCTATATCCCCTCCTAAACAGAAAATCCCCTGTCTCGACTAGCACAAAACGCCTCATATACCTCTCCATAATACAACCCACCTGGTCCTATGCCTCCTCCATATGGGCAACAACAGCCAAAACCCATTCAACCAAAATTCAAACCAAACAAAACACAATACTACGCACCATCACAAACTCTCCCTGGTACCTAAGAAATTCCGTCATCCATAAAAACATCAAAATTCCCAATGTAAACTCAGTAATCTCCAAATCCATAACAAACCTAATCAAAAGCGCACTCAACCACCCAAACCCCACGATCCAGCAATTTCACAACAATCCTCCTCCACCTCCACGCTCCCGTCGCCTCAAAAGAAAACTTCCGATTGACCTCATCCTTCCCCCTGATCATTCAGGCACACCCTAACCCACTCTACCATCATGTCCGCAGACCACATCCTCATTAATCCTCCATAAATCAGTTCTCTACCTGTCAATCCTCACCCACCTAAGTCGTATGCCCCTCAGGTACTCGCAAAAATAAATAAACATAACCAATTCTCCTAAAGTAGGTTAATTAAATGAATTAACCTATCTTCACGTTATCATGTTAAATATATACCTTTTTAATATTGTATATACTGTATCGTTATCGTCCTAACTGATAATCTGTACGATAAAAGTTTTTAAAATAATAATAATATTAAACAGAGTACATAGGTATATTTATCCTAAATGAAACTTTCCTAAAAAAGCAATCCTTTCTGTATAACGCCCAATAATATATTTAGATTTAGAATTATTGTTGTTTGCATTAGTCCTCGATTGAGGAAATAAGATACGACATACATTACAAATAACAAATAATTTTAGGAACATAATAAATTACAAATAATCTTAAAATAAATAAATAAAATAAAATAAAAAGAATATAGTCTAAAGTCATTAATAACACTACACACACCGAGAAACACAAATCAAGAAATTCGCCTTTCGTTTGAAACAAATTAATATTCCGCATTACAAATATTCATGAATATATACGCTTGGTAAAGTAAAGATTTGCAAACTTTTGAAGAAAGTTTGCAACTCGTTCTAGAATTCGTACTTGAAAGTATTCTAATAGACGCTTTTGCAACTTAAATATTTCATTGCAGTTTCCCAATTAGAGATTCCATAGCACGTAACGATGAAATTACTCGAAGTAAACCATTTTGACGTACTTTTTGTGAACGTGTTGCATTAGTGTTCTCAGAGACTAACAAGCAGATCTACTGTATATGGTCATTCCACTTTAATTTATCATCAATCCGAAGGCCCTGGAAAGGCTGAAACATTGGCTGAAAATTTGTCTACGGGTCTATTACTAGCATCAGCAATAAACTGAACTAACTTAGTCGTATCTAGGTTGAGAGCTGTCTACTTTCTTAATCAGATTATCGAAGTTTTTATCTGCAATAACTATATTTGTGTCATCCGTGTAGAGAATCGATTTTAGAGGATTTACGTATCCTGGAATATCATTTATGTATAGAATAAAAAGTAAAGGCCCAAGAATCGATCCTTGAGGAACTCCATATGTTATAAATTCCCAATCGGATAAGTGATGTTGGCCGTCTTTAGTTTCAACTACTACTTGTTGTTTACTGTTTGTAAGGTACGATCTTAGTAGAAGTGACGTATTTCCCCGAATTCCATCCTTTTCAGTATTATTTGGTGATCTATCGTGTAGAAAGCCTTAGAGAGATCGGAAAATATTCCTGCTACCTACAGCCCTTCATTCCTCAATTCTGGATATTTTGAATGAAGTCGTACATTGCGCTATCTGTGGACTTTTCTTTAAGGAAGTCATGCTGTGCTGTTGATAACATATTTATTCAAGAAATGAAGTAATCTAATACGTATTATTTTTTCAAATTTTAGAAAAAATAGGGAGAGAAATGGTCCTAAAATCGGATGGTGATCCTTTCTTAAACATGGGAATTACTTTGGCGATTTTCAAAGCATCGGGAAATATTCCAGCGGAAAGACATTTATTAAATATTATTTCAAGTGGTAAAGCAGCACATTCTTTTACCATTTTACTAGTTATACCATGTATATCTGCTTCTGAGGAACACTTCAAATTCCTTATTACTGTAATTATTTAGGCTTTATTTATTGGCTGCGTAAATATAGTATTCGTAATTTTTAGGAGTGTAATTTTGTAATAGATTGAAGAAATCCTCATCATGACACACAGAATTATCTTTAGCCAGAAAGTTTGCAATGTTAACTAAATACGAGTTGAATTTGCATGCCGCGTCTCTACCACAAAAAGTTTCACTTTGTTCTACAAGTGCAATTTCTTTATAGTTATTGGTACCTTTGCCAGTCACATTACAGTAGATAGCCCTCAAAATATAGTCAGAGGCGGAGTGGAATCCACAAGAAAATACCCTTCACATTACATACCACACCCACTCCCTTTCCCGAGAGCATTATCACAACCACATTTCTACCTAAACTAAATATAACTGTAGCTATAATTTACGTCCGACCTCGATAACTTTTGTATTGAAATTCATAAAATATATTGACGATAACTTCAGAACGTACATAATTGCAGTCGATATAAACATCTCAGAACGGAACGAAAACGTACAACTGAACCTGTAAAAGTTACTGTTAATTACAAACTGCCACCAAATAAATACACCCTTCTTTACTAGACCAGAATCACAAATGACTCCTGACGTAATCCTGGCATCATCCAATCTAATCACAGGAATCAGCATTGAAGAAATGGACATGAACAACAGCGACCACGTACCGACACTCATCAAAATCCGACGTGCTCATAAGAATTTAACAAACTCCCAAGCAAATACGAGGAAAAAGATACAAGACTACCGAAAAGCTGACTGTACCGAGTAAAGGAAACATATACTGACAGAAACGGAACGGATAAATGATATGACCGAAGAAACTCTCTCCGATGTCGACAAGATGGCGGAAGTATTGGAAAAGACAATCCACAGAGGCAAGCAAAACTTGCATACCGCTTAGAACCTTAAACTCTGCAAAACCTCCAATCCCCCCTCCCCCTAATGCTCTGGACATGCTAAAAACATCTCGACGATATTATAGATTATACCTCAAAACGAAAGACAGACATTTCCTAACCGAACACCGAAAATAACATAGAACGGTCAAAAACTACATAGACGCTTACAAAAGGAGAAAATGGATACGGACCTGTGATTAATAGCAAACGACTCCAGACAATACTGGAGGTAATACAAAAACTCCAAAGCCATACTATCCAATAACTCATCAAAACAAGGCTATAACTAACAATACTGAAAAAGCAAATTTTTTCGCGAATCACCTGAGTTTTATTTGCTTCCAACCTTCCTACATAAATTTTAATATGTTGTATGATGCTGACATAGAAAATGCCTTAAACGCTGATGCCCCGCCCCTGAAACCCGAAAGCCACTACTTAGAAGAAATAACTAAAACGGACCTTAACCAACCAATCACTCCAATAAACATCAGAATGGTACTAAGGAGAAAAAGAACCACGGCTCCAGGCGCAGATAACATAACATACCGCCACATAAAAGAAAGTCCACGTAATCTACAACAAAATATTTTATACTGGCTCCAATTCTAGCAGGTAGAAAGCTTCAAAAATCCTCATGTTCCCCAAAGCTGACAAACCACCATCCGATGTAAATTCGTATAGACCAATCAGCCTCAGTCCAGTGTTTAACAAACTTTTCGAATCAATAATCACAAGTAGAATGCACAGCCACCTAAACAACAAACTTATTGGAAATACTCGGTGCGGTATCAGGCCTAATTTCAATGCAGAAGACCAACTCACAAAACCAATAGAGATACTAACAAACGCAAACAAGGACTGTTAAACAAACTGAAAACTGTCCGCCAGTCATTACTTCGTTTCTCAAAAACAGGACAAGCTATGTGACAATCAATGAATGATGCCTGTTCCGACGTGCCCAAAAGCAGGAGTATCGCAAGGCTCAGTTCTTTAACCTCTCTTATACATTATATACACTCTGGATATTCCAAAATCGAGCCCACCGTCTTACACTCTCCAATTTGCGGACGACACCGCTTTCATTAAAGTGCAGCAACCTGCTTCAAAGAAATTCAAATATGCATTGGCAACCTCATAGATTGGCGAAATCCAACAAAGTGCCAATTTCTCATAATCGACAAACAAACAAAAAGAGTCCATAGAAATAACTATTCTATGAATATCCAAAACAAATTCCTGTCGAATAGAAAAGCAGTGAAGTATCTAGACCTTATAATAAATTATAGGCTTGTGTGGAGCATTCATCTGAACAATTTATATCAAAAAGCAAGGGGAGGTCTGGAACAGCATGGGGTTCTGGACGCCGAAACGTGCAGATCCTTAATCAGGCCAGTACTCGCATACGCCTCCTCAGCTTGGATCTCAGCTGACGATTAGGTCTACGAGAAGATCAATGTACTAGAAAGACACGCAATTAGAATCTCCTACCGACAATAGTCATCCACGCCAATAAAATAACTTTACAAAGAAATTAATTTCCACAAAATTACCGAACACCTATACAAAATTAGAAAAAGCTATGTAACCAAGAGAATAGAAACGAAGCACCCGATAATAACTCACATACGCAAAAGCAACATAAAACTTCCTCCAGCCACCGTCTATTCACCTACAAACAATGCATGACGACGAACTAAGAAATTCAAATAGCCGTCTTCCCACAATTGAAAAACGGAAATCAATCTACACAGCGACTCAAACTTAATATGAATAAAGACAACAACAAATCAACCCCATCCATCAAGTCACGTTGCCCCGTGGCCATCTAATCCTTTGTAGGAAAAGCCCTGAAACAACCCAACAAAATATACTTCATATGAACAATAAAATTAAATTATAGTAATTAAATCCAATATATCCAACAATAAATGAATAGAAGAAAATAAATAAGTAGAAATCATTTGGCTGAAGAGAGGACCTAATCCTCTGCCGGAGGGATGAAATAACTACCTAAGGGGAAAAAAATCCGCATCCCGCCTTTTCAATTCCCTTCCTGTGCTATTAAAGGGGAGTTGCCTGTTTCAGGATCACCATCATGTAGCCTGTTAACGAGAAAAGAGCAATTACTAAACATTAAAATTTACCTGACGCGACAAATAAAACCTATTTCCACCGTATCAACGATCCAAATAATTTTATTATTTCTCAGGGAGTTAACTCTCTGCAACAATGGGTTAGTTACGGCGCGAATCCTACTGCAACAAAGATGGAGTGAGAAAATGCGCCCCCCTCCCCCCCTTTTCTTCCTCTCGCTCTCTTTTATGATTAATACGACTTAAAACTCCCAGTTGGTTTCCACGTAGCCTTTCGCGGGGCAATTCAATGTATTATAAATATTTACATTCATATCTTCTGAACTCTTCAAGATATCTAAATAAAACATACATGAAAATTTAAGTCAAAATTCCTGTTTCAATCCCTGAAATTTTCATTGAAATCCGTTGAGCCGTTTCGGTCCTATTCGAGACAAACACACAGACACTTCAATTTTATTTATTTATATAGATACAGTTTATGACCAGTTTCAGACATTAATAATTAAAGAAACAAAGTTTTGGTACGCATTTGCACGTCCTTCAGTACATTTCAGTCCACAATTGACGAGTTTTTATTCGAGTACTCTATAATGGAAGCTGTGACTAATACGTGGCCTCTAAGTGCGATACAGACATGAAAATTTCTTTTAACCCAGAATTGGTTGAGGAAGATTCAAGACCTAGGAGTAACAATGGGTTATCTAAATAAAATTTGCCCGTTTCTTTTTACATTATCTGTTCGGCCTTCCCAACTTGAAGCCGGAGGAAGTTAGGAAACGTTTTCCTGCAGATTTTATAGCAATAAAGCCAATATGCGATTATCATAAGGAAATTTACATGGTTGAAAATTTAAAGTGCCCTACAACCATTAGGCGGAATTTTCAGCCAACCTATGACGGACAACCAACGCATGTGAAAGTTTTCACGACAGCAAATTGAACGAACAGTTTTAGAATAAATACAAGAATAGAAAAATGTCGATAGGATCCGGGAACAATTTTATTCATCTCATTCCGTCATCTATAAATTCGCTGAAGTTTTACTTATGATGCAAACTGCCACGAACACCAAAATTTAATCATCTGCAGTCACTACAAAAATAAGAATAAATGCTAAAGCAAAGAATATACAACAGCAAATGGGGAAGTATAGAACTGGTACCATAGGAACTGTGGGATTTATTCAATCTGCCTCGCGGGGAAAAGTATGTCTTTAAACCGTACTTCATTTAATCGTTTTTATTGTGGAGTGCGTTTGCACCACAATTTTCCCCATCATAATTTTTATTAACTTTTTTATTTTGCATACAAGTATATAGCGTAAAATTTTTAATAAGCGGACTGGGCTTCTTACCAAGCCAACGGCATTGCAATAATGACCGCAATTGGCTAATTTAAACATCCAATTGAGATTATACATATAGCCAGACGAGAATTCAGTAGCACTACGGGATTAGCCGAAAATATTTGCAAAGGAAGAATGACAGGCTAGTCCTTGAGACCTAAAAAATGTGACAAAGGCCTGAGTTGTCACTTGTAAACAAAACATGCACATCTCTTGCAATAAACTACACGTGCACATTCTTGAAACAATAAGCAGGGCATTTTTGATACGCAACCCCAGCAAGGGCTGAAAAACACGAGGCTGGAAGGACCTTTTCAACACGCACACACCGCCAAAGAGACGAAGGCAGGGTATAAGAGGTGGAGATCCATCGGGGACGATATACCGCCATGGGAATGGGAGAGAACCAGGTCGAGTTCTTCGAAGTCCGTCAGGGCTGACTTCCCCTTCCTGGTTTCCCCTCTCCCTCCCACCCTTGGCCTAAGACCAAGGTATTTAAATTAAGATTCCTACAAGCTGAGACGACTTCGAGTAGTTTTGAGTGGTATATGTACGGGAGTCAAAGACATTCGGCATACGGAAGAGTTCAGTTGGCTAACTGCCCCTCAAATTTGATCAAGAGATGGATTCGGGTTTGTTGCGTTCCCTCAACAATCCAGTCTCCCGTCATCTCAGAAGGACGTAGGAGTAATACCAAATAGACAGATCTAACTGATGCAGGTTTTATAGGGTCTTCCCTACATCACTTTCAGGTGAAATGCCGCGTAGGATCATTACAAAACACCCGGAGGCCCTAGTCACTGCTTGGCAACTGAAAGAACAAAATAGTTGGAAGCTGATAGAAGTTGTGTGCATATTACATTGAATGGCTTGTAACTGTGTATGTTTCATTTAATAAGTACGCGATGTGGGGTTATTGTAATTTAATTAAGATTTTATTACAATATGTACATCGTTTTTAATTATAATTAAATTAGATATAAATTTTCTGAACCGGACGTTTCCTAGACAATTTCTCTTTCACAATAAATAAATATCACTATTAATAACCACTACTAAACAAAAAAGACATTACAGCCACAGTTAAACGTATTTCTGTTAGCAACATTACAGGTATATTTTTCAGTAACGTATTTGGGCACTGAATTTTTATTCTTTTAATGAAAGTTGCAGTTTAAAAGAATATTATTAAGTGGATTGTTTCTCATTGGTGTTCTTTAGAAGCGTTTTTGTTATATTTCCCATGAAAGCAGTGGCCCTTGAAGAGTCACGTTCGAGACAAGCGGTGTATACACATGTCTACACACGTCATCATTACGTGTGTTTATGCCACACATTGCTGAGCATATAGGAATAAATTTGTTCATTCTCAGTGGTTACAGGATGGCGGGTAAACGGAAATATATTGTTATAGCCTCATACGAGTTTCATGTAATTATACAATTCGAACTTAGCAGAGAAATTCTATTCTGCGGTATCCAAGCATTTTACATCATATTCGAAGAAAAACAATACGAAAGCTATATATCTATAAATGTGCATGTTTCTGTTTAAAATACGAAAACATTTTTCAATTTAACATTTTTCTCATGTATTGCTATCATTGTTTTTATGGCGAAACCGCAACCGAAAATCGTGATCCAAACTGAGTTAGTGACTTGCTTTTGTTTCATTGAAGTTGCTTCACACAGATCAAATACACAGAAACAAATCTACAAATCTAGTACCTGAGTAATCAAATATATTATGATTATAATATAAACACAATCTGTAGCATGATAATGAGAATTGCGACCTTGATGCAGACTGTCCTTAAATTGAGACACAATTATAGTGACTGATATTTGAATGCATGCTTAGCGTCGAAACTGTCGGGGACGCTTTGCCTCAAGTCAAAATGTCTGACGCCTGAAAAGCTGTCTGAAGCAAATTGTCGCCAGGTAAACTGTCGTCTGGCAACTTGCTGTGTGCAGGCAGAGGTTGCTTTAAGCTATCTGATGCAAGACTAACCTCATTATATCAGTCAAGATGGAGCATGACGATGAAATAGCAGTTGGTATTTATTTGTTGTTAGAAAAAGGTAATAATTCTTGAGATTTATGGGAACATACAGTTAAGTCTAAAATTAATTTGAACGATTTTATTAATGAATTGAGAGTGGACAAAAACTAAATTTTCATTTTCCTTAGGGTGAGTTCAATAAGTTTCGATCGTCTTTTAAGTTTGATTAGTGAAACGAATAGCAGGACACTAATTTTTGGAAGAGTTTAATTTTTGCAGAGAGACAGTTAATTTGTCTTCAAAGGAAACAATTCATGTATACATTACTGATGCTCAATAGTTCTGTTTACCTGATTTATTTGTAAATATAAGAGTAAACAATCAGGCAAAAATAAAATTTTATTTAAAAAGAAAAAATAGTACCGTATGTAAATTATTTACGAGGAATGTTGCATCAGATTTGGCAGTCAACTTGGAGCTGAGCGGGAGGTCACGGCTTCTATTCCCGATTCGCTCGACGAATTTTCATTCTCATCTTCTAAATTAAGTTTCATGAACATTGGCTGAAATTCAATAGATGAAATTCTTCTCTCTTTGAATAGCAAACAGAATAATATGTTCTACTGTAATAAGTGTTATAATTTTCACCACTGAGATTTGTGCGTGGTCGGTCGTTCAGCAACTCACGGGTCATTGTGTTTGGCCGGTCAGATGTTTTGATCTTGGACGGTCGTTGACCTGGGAACGGCGTGAGGGCATATGGACAGTAAACTGGATTTGGAAACCCTCAGGAAATGGGGGCAGGCCTGGGACATATAAAATAGAGTGAACTGCGGTGTGGAGGTGATTATTATTATTGATTTTGGCTGTGAACGACGGTGTGGAGGTGATTATTATTTCTGCTGAGAACGGCGAGGTAGAGGTGGAGATTTTTGCTGAAAACGGTAGGTGGACAGGAGTTTTTGGAGAATATGAGAGTTCAGATTGAGGCAGCAAAGGAGGTGGAGATTGTGTTGCGGTGATTGTTGGAGAGTACAATTTTGGAGAGCAGAGACACCAGACCGAAGCGGGGGAAATGAATGGACCCTGGCAGAACGTGCACATCTTGGCTGCCCCACCAAGAACTGCAAACCGTAAGCCCTCCCCATCACCTTTTTTACTGCGTGTGTACAACGACCGGTAATATAACATTTCGCCAGTGACGGTGAACATTCGCATATTTGGATGAAATCTCAAAATTGTAATCATAGTTTAGGTTAGGTTTTAGAGCTTAAGTGAGCGTATGAATGTGAGCAACGTCCAATGATTGTGGAGTCGGAGTGGGCTTTGGCCGGGTATTAAATGTTAAATTAAATTGTTTGAATTGTGTTAACCCCTTGTTTAATTACTGAATAAATCATCCTTCCCTTAATTAATTAATTAAAACCATGACCCCTGGGAGTCTCATGCTCGACTCAACAACTCACGTGTCTTGGCTCGACGCTGGCCATCTCCCTCGGGATCTCGCGATTCGCGATTGCCGTTTATTTTTTAGTATATATATATTAATTCTGCATATGCAGTGGCGCATTGCGACGGTAAAAGATCCGAGTGGGAGGGAAGCGTTACACTAAAAACTATCGTTTGTATTAGAAATGTTCTGATAAATTTATTATTATTTTAGAGCGTCAATTTTTTGGCCAACTTTGTTGAATATATCTGCTTCCTTCATATCCAAAAAAACGTAGTTTCATTAAATAGAGCGCAAAAAGTTGTACGAGGAAGTCACGTTTCATTTCTTGTAAACGCAGAGCAACGAAAATATAGGTTCAATGTTGTGGAAATCTCAGAGTCGTACTGTACAAAGTCAAGGTATGCGATCAGACAAACGGCTGTATTTCTTAAAGTATTGCGCAAGATAATCTAAAACTTTAACCAAAAATATCTTGAGACACGCAGTACTGTACATGAAAAATTCTCAGCAATATCCAAGATGGTCGAGCGTAGCATTTTTCATAAATTACGAGGCTTGTTCGAAAAGAAAGTGTACTTTGACCATAAGGGCTCGTTTTTTGAGGGTGGGAAACTATGAGTCGTAGAGGGCGATCTCTTAACAGAGATGGCATCGCAAGAACACTCTCGTTGTAGTGTCCAGTTGGGTGAAAGATGGCGGTAAGAAATCCTGCGAAGTGCGTGCTACGTGTTGTAATCCTCTTCACACTCGCAGTGGGAAAAACACTTTGCAAACTTGGAAAATTAGCCTTGCCTTGTACGTATATCCCAGAAATTTTAAAATTTGTAAGGGTCAACATCAATCTATATGCTCTAAACGGTTCAAGCCATTCATACAACACAAGAAATCGCTCTCAGCTCCGTGTTGAAAAACATCGTCTAAGCCTTTTTGAAACAAGCATTTACTATTCCGGTATTAATCTATACAATAGTCTCCCGGAAGAAACAAAGGCTTTAAAGGTTCAAAAATTATTTATAAAGAGTTGTAAATCTCTGTTAATGAATGGAGCGTATTATTCACTGAAAGAGTTCGTATATAGGAAGGATTAAAATAGTTTGCTGGTGTCCTATCAAATTCTCCTATTATTTTAGAACTATACTCTACTAGAATTTAACTACTGACTTATTTTCTTTTTCATGTTCGACGGGAACCTACTCACGATCTTCTGCTGCCTCCTCCGTCGACTGAAAATTGAAGATTGAATTTTATCTTTCCTCTTTTTGTCCTTAAATTCTTAATTGTAAAATTTTGTATATTTCTTGTAATATTATATTTGACGTATCCTATTTCCTCAACCGAGGACTAATGGATTGAATAATAAATCTAAATCTTACCGAAACTTTATCTGAGCTTTATTGCGACTGAAGAGGAAACATGGGTGCCAAAAAGATGGTCGTCACAATAGTACAATCTAGCAATAAATTCAAAACCACAACTTCGAGAAAGAAAATACTGGCCTCAGTGTTTCGGGACCGAAAAGGCACCATTTTGGTCGAGTTTCGGCCACAGGGGAGACCATAAATACACAACATTATTGTGAGACCCTATTCGATTTAAAAGGAGCATTCAAAACAAAAGAAGGGAATACTGACTAGAGGTGTATGCTTCCTGCACGACAGTACCCGTCCTTACACAGCCTTAGCCACCAAACGGGCTCTTGGACTCATTTGATTGGGATTTTTTGAACCATCCTCCTTATTCCCTTGAGTTGGCGCCTTCAGATTATTATCTTTTCATCGTCTTGAAGACAAACACGGGTGACATTAAATTGGTAACCAATGATAAGATCCAGAAAGAGGTTCTATAGTGGGAGTTGGGGATGGAGCTGGCGGGTGGGTTTTCCTTGGAGGGCATAAAGAAGCTTGTGCCACGGCGCACCACATGCATTGAACGAGTTGGTGATTATGTGTAACATCGGTGACAGTGCGTGCTGCAATAGATGAGTGACCATAAAGACTCACGGCTAGTGTTCGTGCAAGAGGCTGTCATTTTAAAACATGATAGTTGTGAAATGTTGTCAATGTACGTAAACATAACATACTGAAAGTACATTAAATTATCTTTAGCCATAGCTGAGTTTTTCATTTTGGAAGTTGTAACAGAATTTATGGCAAGACTAGGTACATTCAATGTGGCTTCACCACGTTAAATGTTTATAAAAATCGTTGAAAGACCAAGTTTGGGGACTTACTGATGGAGCTTCCCAGAAACCGCCAGTACTCTAACACAGCTAACCAGGAAATTGTTAACAGATTTGGCTGGTAGTGCTTAGACAAATTTTCACGAATGACGTGAACGATACGAAAATGTGAGAGGAGAGAACAGCGACGAGAGAAAGGCAGAGGTACCGAGAAAGGTACGTTTTTGTTGGAATTGACGAAGAATATTGGTCTAGGGAAGACGGCAAGGAAGGGCGTAGAAAACCGGCGAGCATATGGCCCGATGAACCAGACATTGCTTCCATCTCGGTGCCAGAGATTCTTTACCGCCATCTCGGTGGCAGAGATTCTTTACCGAAAGCCATCGAGGTTTTTCTATCCTTTATTTTTAGGACGCTAAAATTATTTCTTATGTTTATATTATTGGAGGTTTCAATATTTGACACCAAAACACGGGTAACATTGAGCATCTTATCATACTGGAATAGTGAGCAAAAATTTGCTAATAGATTTCATTTTATGTACACATTCTTTTTCTTTGATAAATGCAGGAATTTAATTTATTTTGTTTATTTTAATGGTAGTTCTACCACGTGGTACCCATAAATTCACTTAGAGGAAATTACATTGCAAGGTAAATATCAATTAATAACGAATATGTACGGTACAATTCAAAATTTAGTACAAAAACTGGCTTCGTAACAATGTAGGGATAAGAGAAATATCGAGAATGAAGAGCTATCCATAACCTCTACAGATGGCAGTCAGCAGTAATTAGAATTAAATAGAAAGGAAAGAAAACAGAAATCAAGAAAGGAGTAAGAAATGATGCGGTCTGTAACCCATGCTCTTTAACCTATATATGAACAGGCAATGAAGAATTAAAAAATGAATATGGAAAGGGAATCAAAATGCAATAATAAGAAATAGAAACCCTAAGATTTGATGATGTAATTGTGGTATTTGGGCAGTCAGATGAAGACTTGGAAACCATAATAAATCGCATGAAGTGAACATGGAGAAAGAGCTCTATATGAGGCTTAATATAGGGAAAACCAAGATGATGGAAAGTAGTATGGAAAATAGTGGAATAGCAAAGGGCGTTAGATTGGGAAGGATATTTTGAAGGAAGTATAGTAGACATAAAGAGTAGGATAGTACAGGCAAGGAAGGCTTTCACAAAAAAAATAGTAAATGAAGCTATGGCTGATATAAGTATAAATATTAAGAAATCATTATTTAAAAAATCGTATAGAGTGTAGCGTTATTGGTGAGCGAAACGTGGATGATAGTAGTTGCAGACAGAAAAAGAATAGAACCTTTCAAAATGATGTACTTTAGGAGGATTCTGAAAATCAGATGGGTGGATAGGGAATTAACAAGGAAGTTCTAAGCAGAATAGGGGAAGAGAGAACAATTTGGAGAACTTTGACCAAGAGAAGGGATAGATTAAAAGGCCACGTTTTGAGACATGAGGTTCTTGTAAAATTAGCATTAGGGAAGTGTGTGGGGTAATAACTGAAAAGTTAGGCCAAGGAGAGAATACGCTTAGTAGATTAAGGAGGATGTGGGATGAGGTAGTTATGCAGATATGAAGCTGAATACAACAACAATATAATACAGTACATAAAATAAATATGTAAATACCAACAATTATGTAATGATTTAATTATCATATCAATATTTATGATTTTAAATATAAAATTAACCAAATTTGTATAAATGTAATGTGGACATCATGATTTTTGCCTGTTCCACGAAAATGGCCCGAGATTTAATTGCGCTTGACACCTTTGCTATATTCCAATCAGAACATAACTTGTAATTTGTTTATATATATATATATATATATATATATATATTATGAATTGAAATGGACCAATTGCCGAAACGAGGAAGCCGCAGGCTTAACAGTCGTTAATGTAGATCAGGGGTGACCAACCCGATTGCTCTTGCAGGCCACTTTGGAAATGCATAAAAGCCCAGCAAGCTATATAAAGTGGAATTGCCGTTTATTGGATCATCGTCATGTGACTTGCACCCTAAAAGAAAGAGTGTTGTGAGCTATTATTTTTCACCTCTCTACCAAAAACTATTGCACAAAACAAACATATTACGTGAAATTCTAGTAAATCTCGCAGACCGGAAAAATGTACAAGGGCCGCGAGTTGGTCGACCCTGGTCGATGTAAATTATTCCATTTTATAACAAACATCTAAGCCGGTAGTCTGAACAGTCAATGGTGTAGATGTATATTATTCCATTTTCCAATTGAACATTATTGAGGGATCTGGTTATTCACTTTTAAATAAATTACAATTGACGTTTTTAATTTTTAATTTTATTTATTATTTAAATTTATTATTTTCCTTAAAATTAAGATACATTTGGCATTAGTTAGTAAATTCTACTTTATTAAATTAAAAATCATTTGTGAAGCTTGGGGGGCGGCATTTTTCAAATTTCCTATAGCGGGAAAGACGTAAGAGCCAGTCCTGCATCCTGGCACAGTTTTGCTCTCGGACCTTGCGTGGCACTGTATGGGAACCATAATTAAGTACATCACATTTGGTACAAATAGATCTTTCCCTTTCAGATCATTAAGTATTTCTTCATGGAACTTATTGAGTAAAGAGTTTGAAGACCTTCCTAATCAAAACTGTGGTGGTCTGTTGCATTCAGGGAAGTTCATTACTCTGTTTACCCTCGCTCAAGACTGTGAGACAAAGACAGAGATAAAACACAATATATTACCTTTGATCGCATCGGCATTAAACATCATAGTTGTGTTCTTTGCGTCGATGCAACGAAGCGCAACGCTTTCTCTCAGGTACTCGTAATTGTGTTGGGTGTGAGTCAGCTCCTTATCGAAGTGTCGAGCTGCGTGTTCTTGCGACAGAGGCGCTGTTGCGGCTTGGACACTCTTGCTTTCTTCCTTCGCCGGGGCCGACAATTGGCAGTTAATTGGCAGAGGTCAGAGTTAGCAGGTCGGAGCAGCTGGTGGACAATTCCATAGCGAAGGTATGCTTCTTTAAATAATTACAGTCGACAGTGAAATGAAAAAATGTAACGCTACGGCCTATCGATCGGTAGATAAGCACGGACTGATAATGAAGTTTCCGCTGAAGAGACGTTTCGATATGTGCACATACTTGTATGTAAAACAATTTGAACTAGAGCATGCTGACGATCTCCTCTGTTACAGACAAAGGTCACACGATGAAAACTTTACTAGTAATTACTTTCATAGGATTTGTAGGAAAGAGATATGAGAACTCCTTTTTGTCACGATTCCGTTCTCCGAAATTGTTCACTTCTTTCTTTGTTCTTCAGGGTAGATTCCTCAGCACACTGTTCACTAAGTAGGCATATAAAGGGTTGTCCACCGGGGACTGTCAGAACAATATACTCTACGGCTACATCAGACGATATTCCATAACGAGGACGTCAGTAGTTTTATATTCTAAGAAGCCCGCGTCTCCGGACGAGTTTGACCTCGAAGTCCATCCTTGCATGCACATAAGTTCCTGGCCACAGTCCAAACACACTTTACTTTGCAAGAAATTAAGCATGCGTCCAACTTCACGGGCGAAATAAAGATATACGATTTGTTTTAAGTTTGAATCTTCTTTTTCATCGCTCTAAACATATTATTTTTCTTTTCTGACTGACTGACGATATTGCAAATTATAGGTTCTGTTTAAAATATTTATCCTCCTATGACCATTAATTGACTTGAATAAGGGGCGGGGCCGTACGATTACAACGTCATCATGGCTTATACAATAAATACATTCCAATGACGTAGTCTGGTAAGAATTACAAGCTGGAGACTGTGCCGAAATAGTCATCAATTTGATTTACGTAGCTGTCTCCCGCATAATGCTAAGGATATCTTTATTGAAAGTATGTGCACTTCCCGTATACTGAACAGCCGTAATTAATCACGGTGTATAATACTATTATATAAATTTTGGTACAAAAATACCCAGTTAATGTTTAGCTAGAAACCATACTTATATTTCAGAATGATAGTATATATATATATATATATATATATATATATATATATATATATATAGAGAGAGAGAGAGAGAGAGAGAGAGAGAGAGAGAGAGAGACCTATAACAGATCCATCTACGCAAATTCACTAACCACAAATTTTGTATAAACTCGGATACTGTCAATATTAAAATTTTGATTTGAAACAGACGGATGAAACATTTGTCCTTCTTTTTAATTTTCCCTTTAAGTAACTATCTAATAACCTGAAACGCGGGTTTTGCATTAAATTTATTTATTTTAACCCAGATTGCATGTATATCCTGCTGTTAAGAGTATTACAAATGTGTCTACTTGGCGAAATAAAGATTTCAGGAAATTAGTTTTCACTTCAGTGTCTCTGTAATCTTAAAACTTCGAGATCTTAAAATACACTAAAAACTGGCGCTCTATTTCACACACTTATATTTGTTTCATTATCATATTCACATTATTTTCCTGAACTCAGCATCCTTAATGTTATGGCTGTTTTTGTACGTGTTGCCAGTACAACATTAAATAACAAATATTTAGGGAAGTTACCCGAATTACTAGAAGTGTCTCACCAGATGCCATTCATTACTCTGACAGGCCTCGGTGAACAATCTTTTCTCTGCCTTCTTAGTTAACAATTTGCTGACGAATCTACCGTAAAGTTCAAAGGAGGAAGTGGACTTTTCCGAAGGATTGATTCATGACGAGAAGAAGTTCTCATAATATTGCATTGCTACAAATAAAAAAATATTTGGCACAGCTGTGATCGTATTTCATGAAATATCAATTAAATTTTTTAAAACCTTATGTAAACATTTGTCCTTCTTTTTAATGTTCCCTTTTCAGTCGATGTAATAACTGAGAAAATCTTTACCAACCCTATAAAGATTAATTTTGAAGACGCTACATTATTTAGTATTTGTTTGACAGCCATCAATAATGAACGGTCTCAGTGAATTTGTGAACATGGAACCTATTGGTCATCGTAATGGATACAATACTTTCATTTAAATGATTTCAGTCCACTCAGTATCAAATTTGAGGTAGACTCTACTGTGGACGAATCTGCATCTTCTTTACAACAATAAATTGTTGGGCGAACAGCGTTTAAACGATGCCGTAAGAACTTCCAAGAGAACAGCGCAGCGGCCAACTACGACAGAAACGGTGGCCGTTGACTGGAAATCATCGGATATTGACTGAAAATTTGGACTTGACAAAGCTCTTTGCTAAACGGGTGCCCTGTTGGATAACCAAGGAACTAAAAACTGCGTACTGAGGATATTTCAATCGTGTGTTTTGGTATGCAACATAGCTATGAAACCGAGTCATAACCATAAATGAAACATGGGTCCATCATTTCACATCTGAGTCGAAGAAGCATTCAAAATAATGGACTGAGAGAATCGGCTCCGAAGAAGACGAAGATAATTCCATCTGCAAGGTCTCGTTTTGTATTTAAACATTTTTTACTTATGTTATTTTATTTTGGTCGTACAACTATTTGCAAGGAATAATTTACATTGTTTGATCAAAAACGAAAAACAACCAACGACGAGGATTATGAACGGAGACCTAAATTCTTTCTATGAAATTCTTCATTAGCTTTCGAACTCAACTCATGTGGCTGACAGTCAATGTATTTTAAGCATGCCATTAGAAATTGTGAATAAAAAGTTGGCTTCAACAAGGTCATGTAGAGAGCTCTGGTAGGAACAGCAGTCCCTTCCTACTTGGTAGAAAGAATAGAAATAGTCGTTAATATGTGATGAGTTTCGGAGTAAAACTTTTGTCACGTGAGTTTCTTTGCGGCGTCTCTCTTGCTTCAATTAGAACTTCAAGATACCATTTTAACTTTATCAACGATAAGCGGCGTAATCAACTAAGTCAACCCATTTCTTAATATCGAACTGAAAGAAAAGATATGACTAAGAAACAACTGTAAATCCAAAATTAACGTGCTGCGTCAATAAGTTCTCAAACGGAGTTGTTTCCCGAAGTGACTGGTTATATTTCTCATCTAAAAACTGTTCATATTCGTTCATTTCATAAACAGACAATATCCCACCATTTTATTTTTTTACCCGCGGTTTTCAGCCACCTGCAGTCGCTGTATTTATATTTTCATTGTTTTATTAATCAATTTTGAACTCGTTTAGTTTTGAAGAATGTTTTCAGTAATTAAATTCGTTACTCACAATATAATTGCCACAGTCCGGTCAGACTTCTGCTCTTACCAACTCTCCCTAATTTCAATTGCAGGAAAATCTTACTTGTTATTGATTTCTTCGCTCCTCAGGTATGAGGTGTTCATAAAGCTCCAATTTGACACAGAGATGTAAGCATCAAAACTTAAGTTCTGTCTGTCAGCATTCAAACCTTTTTTCAACTGTTTGATTATGTTAATGAGGATAAGTAAATGAATGTAGATGTTGCGTGGGAATAGGACAAAATCAATATTTGAACTCTTACAAAGGATCAAAGCTGTTAAAATACGAAAACTGTGCCATCAGCGAGAGTGTTTTTGGATGATTATGAAGTATGTTGTGATTCTCATAGATTACGTGAAAATGTGAAGCAACCGTCATAATAGTATTACACAGCATTATTCGAGGAATTTAAGTAAGCCATTAACACGAAAGTCCAAATGTGCAAATATATTAATCTCCACGATAATGCATCCACTCATATCTTCAGTTGTTGTTGCGAAACGTACATCATATTGGCCAAATAAATGTGCAAGGTATTATTTCCTGTTCCAGAATATAAAGAAGTGTCTTATTGCATGAAGTTAGCTTCGAATGAAAATATCTTAGCTGAGACCAACGCCTATTTTTCGGAGCTTGAGAATCATTTTATTACCTTATAGGTATAAAGTAACTGAAACAGAATTAGACTCATTGTATATTGAAAAAAAAATGAATTGGTAAAATTCTTTTCTTCTTTTGAGGTCGAAACTTTTCGACACATAACTTCATTTAATTAGAATAAAAATTGTTTAATGTATCAAAAGAGGATATGAAGTATGTCATTAATCTATATAAATAAAAGTCAATGTAAGCAGCCCGTTCCCGAGTTAATATTCAAAAACGCTGCGAGTTATAAGTTTTGCCCTATACAATTCATCTGGTTGTGAAATTTTTTGTCCTTAGCTTTGATAAAGAAGGTTTAGGTCAACTTTTTGAAGATTTAGGATGCTTCCTCCCCCCTTTCAAAACACGTTCCACGTCAATCATTGGTCAGAGACTTCATGTTTGTCCCTTATGATTTCCTACACCATTCACCCATTTACCATGAAATTTTGGTGTATAATAGTGCTCTACATAGAGAAGTTTGCAGACGATCTTTTGACGTTTTAGGTTCTTTCCTTCCCCCTTTCAAACCAAAAATTGTCCTACCCAAAAGACATACAGAACTTATAACAGTATAGATTATGTCCTCTCATAACCTACAGCAACGGATCTCTATCTCGCTTGTTATTTGGATTCTACGACCAAATGTGTTATGTTTATTTTGTAATTCAGAGATTTCATTATAAACCAGATAGGAATACATGTATAATTTATATTTAAAAGTCAAAATTGAAGCCTAGGCGGACCATAGGTTGTTAGTCCCCAGTATAGATGGTACTGATACTGTTGTTCTCGTAGTAGTCCACATATCGTGACCTGTAATTATTTCCTTTGCAATCCTAACAGCCTTGTGCCGACTCCACCGCTTTTCTTGAGAACAGCTTCCTCCTCTTCAGGGTTTGTACCTCTTTGACTTACCCGTGTTTTCGTAGTCATGTAAAACTCGCGCATAAGCGGCGATAGACTTATTTAAAGGTCTTTTTATCTGGCAATCTCCGCGGTTGATATCTTTTCTGATACAAATAAAGCTCCCTCATAGCATTAAAAACCTCCAAACTGTACATATAATGGATGCTCGCGAGTTCATTAACATAGATCGCAACAGCCGGCAACTAACAGAAAATCTATCGCAGCACACTGTAAGCTATTGAAATCAGACCACATATAAGCCGATCGGACACAGCTAAGTAACTGAGACATTATAAGTAATCAGTTACGGGTACTAAATAGTCAACAACAATTTTATTCGGAACGCGTTTCCTCGTGTATCAATTGTGACCAGTCTCGTATTTGTAGCACAGATAAAAGGCATGTCGTCTTGCACTACCATTCCAGTTTAAAGTCTTCGAAATCAAAACAGTAATTCACACTCTTAATATACTTTTTTGTCTCCGTTTTGGTCCTTGTATCCCTCCTATACCAATTGGTTTCGCTGGAGTTTTTCTATTCCCTTCCTTCCTGTACGGCACTACAGCCCTGTGTGGGCCTTGGCCTCCTTCACAATACGCCTCCATGCCTCTCTATCCCTGATCTTTTCTCTCCATTCTCTCACTTTCATAATCTTCAGACCCTATATCACATCCTCCACCCATCTCGTTCTTGGTCTTCCTTTCTTCCTTGTCGAATATAGTCTAGGTTTGAATACTTTTGATGCTGTTATATTTGTGTCCATACGATTTAGATGTCCCATCAATTGCAGCCTTAAATATTATATATATATATATATATATATATCTTATTATCTTTCCCCTTTATTAATTGGTTAATCTATTCATTATATCTAATTCTCCATATTCCATGACCGGATACTATTCTTGTTATCTTCCGTTCAAATTTCCTTAGAGCATCTTGATCTTTTTTTGTCAATGTTCAGGATTCTGCCACTGATATTATTAGTTTTTTATATATCTGTATTTTATCTTTCCTGAGTAATATTTTGATTTTTAACAGTTTTGAGTTTGAAAAGTAGTGCTTAATTTCCTGCTTGGATTCGGTCTTTTATTGTGATACTTATTTTAGACTCTAATAATGAATACAAGGGGTACATTAATTATTTAAATAGGATATTTATATATTAACAATGAACTTTATAATAAAAAATGAAAACAATTTACTTTAACAAAAAAACATTTACATCAAGAATAACAATTTTTATGTTTCGATATTTATGCCAGCACTTCTTTTATCAATAAAAACTACATGCATATTTACAAAATATGATTTACATTAAATTCTTAAAACTAACAAATTTAACTCTAACCTCAGGGTCGCATTTAAGGATCTTTTCATAGAGCATAATGTTAAACACAAAATCTACTCGGGCCTTTTTACCGTGTCGGCTTAATGCAGGTTCCAGTTCCTTTCTCCTAATCTCTTCCTTTCTCTAGATCACAGCTGCCAAACACCTATTCTTCCTGTTTCAGGAAGAATTTCAAAATCTCCCTTTGCCACAATTTGAACCACAGTCAGGAGTGAGAAGATTAGCGTGGGCTAGCTCCAAAACTGTCCAAAATCTCCTCTCGCCGCTCTCGCACAATCTCCGAAAATCTTCTCCAAAAATATGTCTGAATATCTTTCTAAACTCGATCCGTGTTATTATAGCAATAATCTCATCACACCGCTCTCGCACCATCTTTCCCATAGACTTTTTAATATCTCCTCCTCACTTCATTAGTTTTTATCACCAAAGTGGCAGGGATAGATATCCACCACTAACATATATGGTGAGAAGTGGGAAAATACATCACCCGACGCCACCAAATTCTCACAAAAAATGGGAAATTCCCAAACCGCGACGCGGAGTCTGAGTTTTATTGCCCCTGGCTCAACTATCGTCTCCTTTCTTTTGACTCCATGCCGCCAAAAACCCGAGCAGATGTGTTTTCCCGTTACAACTCGTTGTCTATGTTTCCCAGATATCTAAATTTCGCTACTCCCTCAATTTTTTTATCTCCAATTAGCAGATCCTGCAACGTTCGTTTTGCTTTTGAAGGCGATATAACCATATATTTTGTTTTCCCTGTATTCAATTTAAGCCCCATTCTTTCTACATTTTCCTCCAATTTTTCATAGACTTCTTTTATGTTTTGTTTAGATCTAGCTACACTGGCGAATTTCCGCATATGCGCATATCTGGCTCATCTTATTGTAAATTTTGCCTCTTTGGTCCAAGTCCTTTCTTTATTGTACGGGGTAGAGCCACCATAAATAGTGTTTCGCCCCTTTATTAAAATGAAAGCTATCACTAAGTCTGTTATCAATTTTAACTTTCGCCTTAGTGTTTGTCATAGTCACCATTATCAAACGGACTAACTTCTGTGGGATTCCCATTATAAGCATAGCTTTATATATTTGCCTGTCGAACGTTTGTTGAAAATCTGTAAACAGTATATGTATATCTAGTCCGAATTCATGTTTTTCCGGTATTTGTTTTGTAGTGAACGGAATTTTTTTATTACATTTCTGTATTCAATTTTTTTTTCTTCTTCTTTCTTTAAATTTTATCATTTTAGCTCTCCGACCCAGGAAGGATAAAACTTTCTGTTGGTTACCCAGACAAGTTTCAGTAACTACGTTTGTAAAAGCACTCTGATGCTAGCAACGTCAGACTCTAAATTGTGTCGCCAACTTTAAAATACTATTATTGCAAAGTTTCTTAAAATTAAGAAACAAATAATTCTTCCTGTATCACATGAGCACATATGCACCAGCCCCCACTGCACGGTTTTAACGAGAACCATACAACTTTTTTTTATTAGATTGCTTTACAACTTTCCTTATTTTATTTCGTCAGTTATGAGATGTCACAGAAAAAAAATTCTCATCCAATTTTAGGCAGCACAGTCACTTTACTTCACTCTCCGATAGACTTAGAATAAAGTTGGGTAGTCAGGCTACAGCAAAATTTGACGAAACCTCTGAACAGGGCCGGATTTAGATGAAAAGAAGGCCTTAGTCTATTTCACTTATGAGGCCCTTTCACCTCCCATTTTTAAGTTTGTAAATGACATGAAAGATAATAAAATACATCATTACTGTGATAAATATCAATATGTTAAATAAAACATGATATGGTTGGGACTAACATATATAAAAATGTGGCACGGTTAATAAATAAAAGAAAGTCGAGAACACTTATTTGAACATTTATTCTCAGCACCATTTATAGTACTTGTGACATAACTAATAAAACATAACACACAACATTTACAAAGAAAAAAATTTAAATAGTGAAAATCTTTGACTACAAAAATAAAATACGCAATAAAATTATCATATTTTTAACCAAATTAAATTAAATATATTCAATACATTGATGATTCAACCAAATTCAATCAAGATAAATTTATTTCATAATAATTCGCATTTAAAGTTTAAGTATGAATTATTATGAATTTTAAGTCTTAAACTAAACTAAAAATAGAACTTCATTCAAACAAAATCCAGATCACAAAAAAGGAAATATCAAATTGTATATCATTTAAATTTAATGTTAATAGTTATTTTATTTAAGAAATTATTCAATCCAAGTATACATTTAAAACGAAATAGTAGATTAGAATAATTTCTTTTTAAACTTCTTCACACAGAATTATTCTATAAGTACGTCAAAATCTATTTTTCTGAAGATCTCATTTTCAATGCACAAAATACTCAATAAAGACAATCTCGCCTGGATCATTGTGCTTTTTAATTGACTTTTGATATTTTTAAGTCTTGAAAATGACCTTTCTCCAGTACAATTAGTGACTATTAAACTGAGAAAAAATGAAGAAATTGTCACAAAAAAATTCAATAGTCTATAAACACTTCACGAAAGTATTTAACCTATTGAACTCAAAAGGCGAGAATCAAATTATCGTGTACGCTATCCTAAAATAAGAATCTTTTCTAATAATATTATCGAAGTAACACGAATATAACCGAACGTCGGGATTTCAATATGCCCGTTCGTTTTTCTGTTCCAATCTGCACTTTATTAATGCAAGAACAAACCAGAGCTTGGTAGCATAAGGCACGTCAATATTTTCCATAGCAAACTATACTTTGGTGTAGTATATACAAACGAACAAACCCAATGAGCCAAACGCGTTCATCTTAACCAATACATTTTTTGTTTATAAGTCATAAGCGTATAATTTCTCGTTATTTTCGATCCAGTGTTCTAGAGTTCGCTGATTTTAGAATAGTGTAGTTTTAATTGATCTTGAGGCCCTATGCTGAAGCCTGGTTAGCTCTGCCTCCAAACCTAAGTGGCGTCGCACGTCACCGCCTTTCAAATCTTTGTGTCACCGACTGACGCACATAGATGGCAGTTCTTCAATCCCACGCGCCAAATTCCCACCTGTGTTAAGTTTATGTCGTAACCTTGCGACCACCAGTTCAACAGCATTCTTTCAAGCTCTGTGTTTCACCACCATTGCTTTTGGTTTATTAGAATGTAAATCCCTGAAGCAGCTAAATACATTTAAATCGAATTTGTATTTCTCGACCACACTTAACACTTTGCAGAATTTCAAGTCAGATAGACGGTTTAGCAGAAAGGCAAAAGACATTTCAATTCTTCGCTACGAAATGCATACTTATCTTTGGCGTTCACTTCTTTTAGTAATATCCTTGGTTTTTAAAAAACGAAACAATTTAAGTGACTTTTGATTAATGACACTTGAAGACGAATTCTAAGTGTGGCAAGTATGAATTGCAAATGAATGACGGTGGTAATAAAACTGTATTAACCACATAAGACATAATTATACACAGTAATGTTTTATTTTTTTCATCTTCTTTACTCAACCGTAGGAGAAATATTTTCACGTTATTTTTCTTTTACGAGATACCGCAGTGGAGAAATACAGCATTATCAACTAGAGATGTCCCGACTCGCAAGCAGTAGTAGCTTCCCTTGCCCAGAGGATTAGGACGGGCCGCATTCACGCCCCAGTGGACTTCTCTGCATCTAGCTACGATTTATTTTATTAGACAATTCATTTTAAAATATTTTATAAATATTAATTCAGCACATTATAACAAAAAAAGCTACCATGTCAGCTTCAGTCGATGGCTGTTGATGGTGTTGGTTCCTCCTCTTTTATCTTGAAGTGATATCGTGCATCGTCCACCACTATTGTAGCAACGAGAGGTGGAATCTCTTTTCAATCTCTGCTCTGTTAATGTCTGTGAGGTAAACCCACTTCTGTTTGGATTAAAATCCCAACTGAGGCGCTTTAATAAAACCACTTGTACATCCGGCGTTGCAAAATATGAGGAGTTTTAATTTTTTTTTAACGGAAAGTCATCTGACCAAACCAATTTTTTAGTTTCTTTCTCACTCATCCAAGTTTTGTTCATAAAATATTTTGTGAACAAATTCACATCGTTCATTTTACGGTGATAATTACACATAAACGAAGCTGCTGAGGGTTTCTCCGTGAAGATCTTCCTGTTTCGAAAAATTTTGTATCTATAACCAAGGTCAGGTATAGATAGCTCTATTTCGTGAGCCATAACTAAATAAACCTTGCTTCTTTTAAAGAATTCATTAATTTGTATTCCATCATTAGTGCCGGACTGTTGCTTGCCCAAACTCATCTAAACCCCGTAATTTATGTGGGGTCTCTTATTTTTGCGTGTGAAGAACAATAATGGGATATTTTCTTTTCTCCGACACTTTCCGTGGTTTCGTCCATTATGTAGTCTTGATTGTTTACTTCAACGCTTCGCAAACTTCTGCTTGTTCCTGTATATTTTCTTTATTTGGACAAAATGGATAAGGTCGATGACCTTATGATTCACGCCTATCAATAATCTCGCATTCAGTGCGCTTGAAGCTGTCGTGTTCGTTGTAATAAAGTGTGGAATTGTTTTATGTGAAATACTTTAAAATATGTCAGTTTACAAGAACTGGTATTTTAAAATGAAGAAGTCCACGAGGAAAGTAATAAAGCGTAAAAACGGCAGCTGGGCAAGGCAAGCTCCTATTACCTGTGACTAGTTCTCTAGTTGATAGTTCTATAAATACTAGATAGGTAAACTAATTTGTGTTTTTGTACAGGGCGTAATGCTTCTCGATGACTTCTGCAGCGCTGTCTTCTTTGCGCTCTTTGCTACGTCCCATATCTTCGAGTTCCTTTATGGAAACGAGTGTGTCGCCATGCGTCGGCTTCGTGGTGAACATCAAAGATAAAGTGCTCCGAGTGACCATCGTGGGTGCTCGCCACCTGCCCGCGGCGGAAGGATACGTGTTCAAAGCGCGCCTCTTCCCTGGCCAGACCAAGCACGAGACAGCCGTCGCGAAGGAGTCTTGGCCCACGTACAACGCGACCTTCGACTTCGAAACGGCCCCCGGGAACTTCCTCGTCCTCACAGGGTACAGCGTGGACAAGCGAGGAGGCCGCCGCGTGCTGGGGGCGGTCACGTGGCGCCCGGGGGTGGACGAGGCGGGCTCCGAGCTGTGGCAGCCGCTGCAGGCGCTGGGCACGGGCCGCTCCAGGGCCGGGGGCAAAGCCAGCCCCGCGGAGCGCCAGCACAGGGAGATCGTCGTCTGGCTCACCTGCACGGACGCTCTTCTCTCCCTGGGGGCGGCGCGGCTCAAGTGGAACCTGGCGGGCGTCAAGGAGCTCGAGGCCAACAAAGGTATCTTCTCTCGTGGATGGTGCCTTCCACTCCACTTACGACAAGTTTAACTTCAATAGTTTAATATAATTAACTTCTTAACCGCGACACATGGAATGTCTTCGATGACTATCCAAAGTAAAATCCTTGTCTGCCGTGGAATGGAATCAAGTTAACCTTCTGTCGCCAAGTCGCGCAAAACCTATCGTTCCAACAATTGCCTCTCGTATGTGGGGAATTTTCTCCCCTTTCCCGTCTAAGATGCTCAGGCTGAGATAATCGGCGACTATATTATTTTTCCAGCTAACGTGACTAATTGTAAGTACGGTTGCAATGCTGAATTCCATCGCCTTAGCCTGCGGTTCGTTAAGAATTTATTTTGTGAAGGTACGACCGCGAAGTAACTGTTCACAAATCACGTTACGGTTATAAGCGTCATATCTCCCGTTATATAAAAATTTTGGGTAAGTATTCTGACAAGTCTCGTTCAAATATTTTTCCAACAATTTACTTTTAATTTTTTTGTACGTCGTTTCTTCTGACGTCACGAACCGTAAACTTTTTCTTATGCGTCTGTCAACACAGTTGCGCCCCTAAAATGGGCTTTACCCCACAGTAGGTATCAATGACAGCAGTAAACTCAAGATTCCCCATCTCCTCGACTTTCTCCCAACGTTGTCTGCTTCTGCGTATTATTAGCAAATTTGCTTTCTGACACAGCGTTAATCTGCTCGAATGTCATTGCCGTCATTTCTTCTAGAATTCCTTCCGTTGTATTATGCTGCGGCTATTGTGTTGTATGATGTGTTGATTGAGATTTTTTTCAAACTGACCTCCCATATTGAAAATTCTTTCCTTTTCGAATTTGCTTTGTTCTATATTTTCTAAACTGACTGTATCTGACCGACACGATTCCTTTATATCTTTACATCGCGGCTCTAATCTCTGTGCAATTATTCCCCTATCTCCAACGTCTCCAATTTTTCCTCCATTGCTTCATTGTTTATTTCAATAGTGTTTTCTAAACGTTCAATCAATTTCGCGCCCCTTTCCATATGTTCCTGTCTTTTTCGTGTCACATTTTCGTTCAAGTTCTGGAGAAGCATCATTGTCTTGGTCACGCCTGTACAAGGGACATTACCTGACTCCTCGTTGTTTCGGTCCCGACTCTGCGTTTCCGCTATTCGTGTTCTGATTTTGCGAGTCTGAATCCATTGTCACTATCCCGCCAGATCTTAAATACAATAACCGCAGATGACACTATTTAAATTTAAATCAGTGAACAGAGATTAAAAATTAACAAAATTCGATGTACCATTTCTCTTCAAAATCAACCACTAGCCCTCTAATACAACAGTACAGCCAACAAAACACTTCGCAATTAAATTACACATCAAGAAAAATAACGTCGTCTTGCCCTTCACAACATTTACAATAAACCGAAAACTAATTAAATAAAGTTATCCACGGAACCACTCCAACACCTATTTACAGATCACAATTACTGACTCTAAATTTACAATTAATAAAAAATAACAATATTAACCTAAATGAAAGGAAAATTACAAGAAACCAAATTTTTATAACATCATGAAAGTATTAATTTTGCCTTGATTCCATTCTTCTAGCATCCACTGATAAGCCGTTGGATCGTTAACGTGTACACGCGCGTACATGCTTTCAGCTTACACTATTGTAATGCCACAAATTGTTTCTCTGTCTAAACTCGCCCCACAATTAAATTATTACAAAAGGCGCACCGTATTTTTCTTAAATTTATTGCATGATCAAGTTGGGGGTAATTATGAGGTTCTCTTTCTCTCAGGGGACACAGGCAAAGTGATATAAACAATTTTTGGGACATAAATTAGAGGAAGATGAAAGTGAACACTTACTATTTGTCGAGCCAGCGTCTACTAGGCAGTCGGTTGAAAATACGATAGGGTCTACGCTTTCAAATCTGATCCCTCGTTCGCCGTTCTCCGTCTAGTGTTCCAAAAAGGTCGGAGCGCCCCTCCGGCGTGACTTTACTTCTCCGCGTTCGAGCCTGAAAAACTCCGTAAAAATACACTTCCACTCGGACGTGTCCAGTCCTGGACAGCCAGCCAAGCTCCGCACCCCGCGTTCTCGCCCCGACTGTCTCTCGACCCCATTTTTTTGGGGGAGGGGGGAACAGGCTACATGAGGGTGATCCTGAAGCAGGCAACTCCCCTTTAATAGCATAGGAAGGGACTTGAAAAGGGGGATGTGGAAGGTAGAGCAAGGTAGCCCAGGGTTGACTAGGGCCCCCAGGCTATAGTGTAAGGACCCTACCCGGTGTTTCACCTAAAGGTGATGCAGGGAAAACCACTAGAAAGCCCGCATCAGGTAGGTCGGGCTAGTGGATACTACTCCTGCGCCCTTCTGATGACGGGAGACTGGATTACTGTGGGAACGCAACAAACCCGCCTCCGTGCCTTGATCAGTATTGAGAGGCAGTTGGCCGACTGGTCCAATGGGATCAGCGAACAACTCTTACCGTATGCCGAAGGTCTTCGATCCCCGTACATACACCACTCAAACTGCCCAAGGTCGTCTCAGCCTGCAGGAGTCTTAAATTAGTTACCTTGATCATGGACCAAGGGGGGAGGGAAAGAGGAAAACCAGGAAGGAGGAAGTCAACCTCCACCTGGATATTCTCCTGACCTGGTACATTCGCATTCTCTCTCGACCCCCTCTCCCTCTTTTTTTTTATTACCCCAGGCCAAAACTTTCTCTTTTCCCTTTGGCGTTCAGCCTCCCAAGTATAAAATAAATTTACTTAACTAAAATTAATTTAATTAAATACGCACGTTACACATCAGACATACTATCTTCAGATGTTCAGTGTCGGCTCATGAGTTTTTTTGAAATTATGTAATCCCCCCCCCCCTAGCCACAAATTTTACGAGTACAATAGTAACCATGTTCCTAATTCTACACGATCCCTAATTTGTTACATTTCTAATTCCGTCTGCATGCCGCGTAATAGAGGCGAATTTTTAAAATCAAATTGGCACAAATTCCCGATACCTACAAATTTCAGGTAAAGAATGTTAGTTTAGGAACGAGCCACACACCATGCCAATATTATTACATATTATTTCCTCAGAGTTATGAAATTTTTCGTAATGCTACTCCTTAATTTTTTTAATTAATTCAAATAAACTAAAAGAAGTCCATAAACAGTAATATATTTATTAATTTATCAGAAAATAGTCTCTGTGCCAGCACGCACGCACGACTCACTACTGTTTGCATGGGCTTGGATGTTTGTGCCGTCAGAGTCACGGAGACTGGGATTAAGACTGCAGGAGAATCGATACGCTGACCACGTATCACTCCAATTTCGGAATGTGTCACGTACGGTGACAGTCCGCAGTCGACCCGGTGGACCAAAGCCATTGAATGGGCTGCAGAGCCAAAGAAGAAGAAGTTAATAAATTTGTTAATTACTAAACAGATACAGCACGCATGTCAGACATTGCCACGCGTAGGAAGATGGCCTCAACTGAAAAGGCTCAGACATGAGAAAGAAATTTCACTTCAAGTCTTTAACAATTCTATTGACGTAGTACGAGAGCCTCTTACAAAAGTGGACAAACGCAGAGAAAAGTTTGCAGACACCGATTTCGAATAATACAGGTAATAAGTGAAGTAGGTTAAAATGCATTTAAGTCAGTGTACACCGATTTAAAAGGTCATAATTTAAACCTTCTTTATGGAGTGATACCCATCTTATTTTATCCTGACAACTGGGTAGGTCCGCTGTCATATATTAAAAAGGACTCAAAACAAATCTGAAAAATGATCCTTTTCCTGATTTCACGGTTTACGGGCAACTTTCACAACACGTATCATGTCGACTTGCGAGTGGAATGCCACCGCGTCATTTGATAAGTTTGCACCATTCCGTCTACATTAATGCTCGGAGCGATAAAGTCGGAAAGGCCACGTTTTTATTTCTTATTCTGACCAGGTCTTGAAGCGAGTCGGTCCACTATTAGGCAAAACAGAAATTGGCACTCTTAAAATATTATTATTGTTAAGTTTCTTAAAATTTCGTAATTTATTCATGTGCTGTATCACATACTCTCCTGCCGCAACTGAAGAAGTCTGCTTCTATGCCCGAAAATTTTAATAGCATATGGTGAGGTATCCTGAGGTTCAGTAATATACCAGAGAGGTAGAGAAGACTCGTGTGGAACAGGGTAGTGTAAAAATCGGAACGGTGCCGGTTATTCGGTAATATTATTACTGCACAGTTTAGTAAACACTCTAACAATGACTTTAACTGAGACAAAGAAAAGCTTTTCCAGTAAACGGCTCACAAAATTAAGGATATTATCGCTTCAAATAGCTTAATTGATTTTATTATTAACACCTTTCTCTGCTTTTTAAATTAATCGCTTCACTATAATGTACAACACTTAGAAGCGAACATTACGGTTTAAACGCGATCAATACCCATATTTTTCACCTCAGAGACTCAGAATTCACTGGAAATCAATTTTCTGCGTTGCTCATACAAATATCATTCTTTCAACTACTCCCATAGAAAGTCTATTTCTTTTATCTGTCTCTCCACTTTATCATTATGTCCTTGTGTGCAGAAAATATACAGGCATATGCGATATAAATCTTTAAACTGTCGGGAAATTCCAACATTATTTGAGAAACAATATAACCCGTTTCTTTTCCATTTCAATCTTGAGATAACAATGGTCTTGTTAATAGATTTTTTGATGCAACAAAATTCGTTGAGCAAATATGTGTCATTTATTGCAAAGTATTTCGTATTCGGATTTGGTTGACAGGGCTCTGGTAACACAATAACGTGTACGGGACCGTTTAAGGTACTAACCAGGCTCACTTATGTAAGGATGTCTGTTAATGTAAGAAACGATGGGAGCTGTGTTCACACTCAAAGGGAAAGTTTTTTGAAGGTGATTACGTTGAATAAGAACCAGCAGTGTAGTATTTACTGGTGTATTGCTGAAACTTTTGAGCACCGCATCATAATATTTTTTAATTAGTCATTTTTCAAGGGGTAAAAAACTACACCAAAATGATTCATACACTGTCAAGTCCCCTTTAATAGCATAGGAAGCGGATTTGAAAAGGGAGACGGGGGTTGGAGGAAGGGAGAATAAGGTGTAACGGATAAACACATCTGCTCGGGTTTGGCGGCTCGGAATCAAAATAAAGGAGACAGCAGTTGACACAGGGGCAATAAATGTCAGCGCACGGGAGTTCCCAATTTTAGTGAGAATTGGCGGTATCGTGTGGCGTATTTCCCCAATTATAACCCTAAATATTATTTGTGGATATCCATCCCTGCCACCTTTGTGATAGAAACTAAAGAAGTTTTAAAAAGGAGACATTTTGAAATTGGTGGTGGAGAGTTTAGAGATTGGAGATTGTTCGAGATTCGAAGAGGGAGACATTTGCTGGCACGAGATTTTAGTGAGAAATTCCGCGTGGAGCGAGCCTACGCTAAAATTTCTCACTCATGGCTAAGGTTGGAGTTGTGGCTAGGGAAGATTTTGAAATTCTTCCTTAAATGGGAAGAAAAGGTTGGTCTGGAGGGAGGACGAACCAGGAAGAAGCTGAAACCGCCATTAAGCCGACATGGTAATTACCTCCTGAGACTGCTAATTTTCTGCTTTTCTGCCAGATCCGAGTATATTAGTGTAAAATATTTCTGTTCTATGAGAAGGCCCATAAATGCGACCCTGAGATTAGAGTTAAAATTGTTTGCTTTAAGAATTTAATGCAAATAATTTTTTGTAAATATATATGTAGTTGTAACTGACGAAAGAAGCGCCGACATAAATATCTTAACATAAAAAAATTGTAATTCTTAATGTAAATATGTTTCTTTTGTTAAAAGTAAATTTTTTTACAAAATTTTATCATTTATATAATTATAATCAATATCCACCCCCTATGTTCATTATAAAGGCAACCAAGGGTCCAAGGGTGACTCGGGCCTACGGGGACTCACCTGAAAGAGATGCAGGGCAGACCCTAGAAAACCTGCATCCGGATAGGTCGGGCTATTGGGTACTTTCTGAATGATGGGAGAGGAGTTTGCTGTGGGTCGTAGATTCCCTTCTCCGCGCATCAACGAGAGAGAGATAGAGAGAGAAGTTCAATTTATTGGATTTATTTTAATATCGATTGTGTTCGTTTTTCTCAAGTGTACCAAGTGTAGAAGATGAATCTGTCGAAGCATCAGCGGATAGAGAACAAGGTTCTACTAAACGCCTATCTTGTGATGTATGTGTCAGACAGGTATACTTATAATTTTAATTGAAATTATTGGACCTTTCCAGCTCAACTGTACGTGAAGTTGGAGGTCTTCAACGGAGAGACGCGCATAGGGTCTCACAATTCTCGTCACTTTGCGCCGGGGATTTCGGTTTACATGACTGCAGATCACGACGCTTTGCTGGAGGTTCCTTTGCCGGACTACATCAACAGGAATTCGCTATCCTGCCGCGTCAGCTTGTGCACGAAACCTCACAGAATGGGTAACATTGACTTTTTATTCTATCATATACTTTTTTAAAGTCATATCTATTGATATTAAATATTGAATGCCCAATTTTCAGTCTTCGTTTATTGATATAATGTGATACACATAAATGTCAGTCATATTTTTTTTTCTCAGGAGCATTCGACTCAATAAGCCATATCCATCTGTATTACTGTATATGAAACAGAATTAATATTTTCTTACAAGCAACTATTTTTAGGATCTAGATTATTACATTGATGTTTATTTTCATTATACGACATACCTGATTGTTTTCGCCTACGTTATTACATATAAAACAATATATGTAATATCTTTAACCCAATTCGTCACACTGTTAGGCGTCTGTGGCTTACGATCTATCGTGTTTCAATGTTTACGTTGTAGTCATGCTGCCGTGCCCCACGTCGCAATACGACCCATTTGCCACCTGTCATTCACTCCACGTACTACTCGCGTTCTCAAAAAACATTTTTTATATTTGTCAATCCATCTTTATTTATTGTCATATATATAACATCTGCATTAATTTCTTTACCAAGCGCACCCCGTGCACTTTCATTTTCTGTACGTCATACATTGACCGGTTGTCCCCATTTAGTGAGCACGCACACTAGGGAGAATCACAAACAGTTTTGATGGGCCAATTAGTTCTTTTAAGGAAATAGTTCACTTATAGTCCTTTCATTGTTCAGAACTAGTTCTTTAAAGTCGTTCAACTGAACTGAATACTTCATTTACAATGTCACTAATTTAGTTGGTTAAAGTGTGAAAATTTCAAAAAGGATAAGCCAAAATAGATATCAAATTAGTGATTGAATAAATAACATACATGAAAACCGCGAGAACGACACACAATGACTTTGGTATTGAATTATACCGGCAATCGTGTTTGTCATCGCCTGACGAAACGTTTTCTGATATTCACTAATTTATTATCTGTATTTTAGTTACTTCTTTTTAAAAGTTTTTAAAAGATTTCTTTTTTAAATACCTGTCCAACTTCGATGCAGCACTCATAAAACGAAAAGGTAAAAGAAATAAGAAGCCATCATACGTTGAAATTTTCGAGGAATGTGTCCGGAAAATATATTTGGGCAGGTGAAACCAATTAGAATTAATTAAGAAGTTGAATATTAAGGTGAGCTTGAAATGCGACTTTTGTGCCAGGATCTCCGGGAAAAGGTTATCTGAAACATACTATACGACTGAGTGACGATAAAAGAAATAAATACGCACTTAGGCCCCGCACACATGAGCAGTGCGACTCGAAGTATATTGCAGTAATGGAGATTTAGCTATTCCTGCTTCGCCCTTATTCTATCTGGGGTACACAGAAGGTCACTTTATCTCAAAGTTTTGTAAACGCAACTTCGTAGTGAATAAGCAATTATGAAAACTTTGGTGCTAGGAAACATATTGCTGTCAGCTCAGGACGTGTTGTACGTCAAGAAACTCATCCGCAAAAATTAACAGATATTAAGTATAGGGTGTGTTAAAAAGACTTTTTCGCAGTCTCCATAACCTGCTCGTATGAATACAATTATTGTTTTTAACAATGATAGTAATAGTGTTCCGCCAGTTCGCTTGAAGCGGAAGTTCCTCCTCAAAAAAAATGCTTGCAGCACTGTCTATATTCGTTTCTGCTGAATATTTAAGAATTATAGAGAATATTTTGTAAAAAAAATCATCCTCTGTACAGACACAATTATTTATTTGTAAACTTCAAACATACCGGAACTTCAGCTCTCTGGTCAGATCATATTCATCGATACTCAGGATTAAAATATATTCATACTCATATTGAGTACCATCATACTTCCATAAGATACTTTATAAAACTAGCTCTATAAATCAGTAAATCAGTAGTAAACTGTCAAGATGCAGACGAATTGTTTTGCTTTTCCATATATAAAGAAGCTGTAGAAATTTTCTGAAGAGGGTCTCATAAAACTACTTCAGGTTAACCAAAGAACATAGGACACTCCCCTTCAATACGATGTTGGGCCACCTTTAGCTCTTAATATTTCTTGAATTCTTCTAGGCATGGATTCTATGAGACGTTGGTAGATGTTAGGAGGAATTTGAGAGCATATCTGATGAACAACATTTTCCAATTCCTTAAGATTTGACGGTATTAGATCCATCTGCCTGATGGCCCGTTTGATCTCATGCCACAAATTCTCAATTGGATTGAGATCTGGTGATTATGCGGGCCAACGAACCATCATGCCATTCGAACCATCTGAGAAAAATTCCAGCTTTATAACAAGGAACATTGTCCTGATGGAAGTATCCATCCTTGACAGAGTACACCATTAACATATAAGAGGATTCAATTTTGTCAGCGAAAATACCCTTGCGAATTCATACTTTGTTTCACAAGAATCAAACTATATCATTACCGCCACCGTTTGAAATGTTGTGGCAATTCAGTTGGGGTCCATGCTTTCGTGTTGTTTTCTCCATATTCTTACCCTGCCATATGCATGGTACATTTGAAATCGCTATTTGTCAGACCACATGATCCTTTTCCAATCCTTGTGTTCCTTTGTGAACTGCAGTCGTCTGCTGTTGTTAAAGGCAGACCATAGAGGCTTTCAAACAGGTCGTTGCTTTCAATAGCCCATACGGTGTAATGTGCTGCGAACAGTTCGTTCAGAGACGTTCCCAGTTAGTTTTTGATTAAGATTCTCTACTAATTAATGCACTGTTGCTCTTCTGTTGTTCTGGACAACTCTGGCAAGTTGGATTTCAGCTCGAGCAATGAGTAACCTGTGACGACCACAATCCGGACGTTAAGACCCGACTTATTGCTTCGTAGCCCACTCTCTGTAAACATTAGTAACCGCTACTCTCGAACACATTACAAGTGTATCTGTTCCGATGGTTCGAATGCTTAATATCATCCCGCGTTCTATCTCAGTTAAATAACGTATTTGGCCAATATCTTCGTAAGCAACAGTGTATAACTGATGATTGACTTCTCCTGAATTCCCATTTTATAGCCATTTCGCCCTCTAGCAGCATCACTGTGATGCTCTCAGATGGTCATAGTAATTTGGCCACTCTGTGTATACTCCTTTAAGAAAACTAAAACCCTTTGGGACGACATAGACGCCAATTCTATAAAATCATTTTGTTCACAATCCAAGACATAGTGCCTTATACGTATTACTCAAGTTCTTCCAGTGTTAAAAATTTTCCATTCCATCTCTCAAAGTTAGATCAAAACGTTACAAATAAGCCAACTCTACCAGTAGCTCTCTCACCGTCGTCAAAATCCAGCTGCATCCAAGAAGAATTCTTGAATCTATTCTGAAATGTGGTGTGCTAAATTTTCATCCTCCATGTTCGTCTACTTTTATTATTATAAATATTCTTATTTTAAATTATTTTTATTAAATTACAAAGAATCACGTTCTAAAAACAAGGAGAGAAGTACAAATGTTGGTCAAAAGTTGTAAATAAGCAGTACTTAAGAAAATAAATTATCGAAAGTAAACAAAAAATTTACACAACAAAACTTTGCTGAGTCGTGAACGATTTCGCCAAGACGGAAGACTGGTTTCCTGATCGCTCAACGGTGCGAAATCTTCCGTTTTCACACCCTGTGAAGTTGTGGATGCCACAACTAGCTGCTATATATTAATTTAAAAAATTCAAAATCGCAATTAAAATTTGTTAATATTTAAATAATTATACCCCCTTCTTTTTACAATACTTGTAGGTTTAATCTTACGTATGATCTACTGTAATAATGCAATAAAATTTATAACCTATTTCAGACTTTATTTTTTAATATAATTTTTAAAAAACAACGTACGTATTTGTACCTTCTTTAGATTTTTATCCTGTGGAGAACTATTGATGGGCACCGTTTTAATCATGAAACCTTCATGGTACAAAATTTACTGAGAAGCAAATTATTATGAAACAAGGTTAGAAAACTGAGAAACGCGCGTATTATCATCGTACGTTTTCGCAATCAGATACCATACATTTAGAAACATAAACCAAAATTCACATTTTTTTTAGTTCTTTCGAGCCTCCTCCACAAGGTAACACTTGCACCGCCGTGGTAAAGCTGAATGCAGAGACCCTCGCGGTTCTTATCTGTCGCTCAAGGATTTACAATCTGTCCCTATTTGAAAACTTGACAGTTGCGTTTGTTTTTCAGCTTCTCGCGTGGTTCTGGGACGTGTGACTCTCAGCAGCGAAGACGAAGGAGAAGGATTGTCGCACCTGACAGAGGCATTCCAGCAGCTCGGCACGATGGTCAACCGCTGGCACCCGCTCGTGTGTCCGAATTGACATTCCCTACATGACGGACGCTTCAACGCATTCCCAAGTCATTACCTGCATTCTTATTGGAAAATTTCCCGTGACCACCTTGTACATATAACTTTTAAACCACCTGAGCTTCTTACCATGTCATTTTTCGTATGGATTATAATTTGACTCTGATTTTACAAAATTTATAACATTCAATAAACTTTGTTGTTATTTAAAGATAAATCACACTAAAATAGAAAGCTACTGAAATTGGTAAAACTTTATTTTTCAATCAAGTAAATAATGTAGAACATATAATAGTGTAACACTATAAATCCACGGTCAGATTTTCTATTTTACATATTAAAAGACTAATAACGAGTAATGCGTAAGTATTTTGTGTTCTTAACCTGAGCTACTTTTACGGACATTTGTATACTAATAACAGACAAACCTTAATTTTAAAAAAATAGATAGTTCGACGTTTCTATACAAGATTAGAATCTTTCTTGTATCAGGTAGGATGGTGTAATGGGAACTTGTCTCACTCCCTTCCCAACGAGGGGAGAGTTCACTGTAGCGTCTCAGTATTCCTCTCTCCCTGCCTCGACCAGCTTAAGAGACAGTCGGCCGACTGAACCTATAGGGTCAGAGGGCAGCTCTGCGACCCCGAAACATACACCTTTCAAAATTGGCCGAAGGGCACTGCTTGTAAAAACCTTTAAAACCAGCGAGAGAGGTATGCTCAATCATCACCTGCGAGAGCTCTATTGTGGAGGTGAGATTTTTTTGGATCTGGGGAAGGCTACATGAGAGTAATCCAAAAACTGGCAACTCCCCTTCTATAACAGAGGAAAGGAATTGAAAAAGGGGCACGAGGAAGCAAGGGGAGGACAGATGAGCGTTGCCTAGGACCCTCGGGCTATACTATGAGGATCCTACACGCTATTCACCTGAAAGAAATGCAGGGAAAACCCAGAAAACCTACAACACATAGGTCGGGTTAGGAGATAATTAAAATATCATAATTTAACTTGGGCATATGCTGCGAACAAATTTCAAATTGCCTTAATTAGTAGCAATGACAAACCAATGACTCGTATGTCAGAGATGAAACGTGACCACTCTTTTGGTGGCACGCATAGACAAAAACCAAAACTTGAATAATTCAAATATTTGTCCCTCGCTAAGGCCAAAGTTGGGCAATACTCGAGTAATATTATTACTTATTAATTTATTGTGTTATTAATTTATTATTGTTACTATTTGCCTTGAGTAGTTTCTTTTTTCTACAGATTTCTCATGTATAATATTCACAATATACTAACCCTGTCTCCTGTAGTGTAGTGGTTAGTGTCACTGCCTCATGCCACATTGGTCCTGGGTTCGAATTCTGGCATAGAAACGTGTGAGTTTCTACAAAGAAATCATTTCCTCAAATGGTAGGAAGTCACTAACGAGCATTAGCAATTAATTGGACTCTACATAAATTAACAATAATAATACTAAGATAGAATGTTACTTGACGATATATTGGATACTGATGTTAATACCCACCGAAACAAAATTATTTGAAAATATAACGCAGAAATCATAATTTATTATTTCTGAAAGTCTCTAACATTAGCTTGCAGAGACATTAAGTCCAGTTAGCTGTTATGCTTCATCAGATTTTTCATTCTGGAAGATCAATATTGCACGGTCAGCTGATCGTAAACATTAAGAGGTACTGAAAGTGAACATACGAAAATTTTTTGCATTAAAAATTAGTTAAACAACAAAGAATATCAGTTATCCAAACCTCTATATATATATTAACCTATTTATTTACAGTCGCATCAACTACTGTGGTTATTAGCGACTACGGTAAAGTGGAACTCGTTACGTCCATGCCCAAGCCATGATTCGAGCCCAGGACCTCAGTGATGTGTGGAAGCAACGCTGACCACTACACCACAGAACGTCGGCACAAACAATATTTATTACACTTTCACAAATCACCACTAAACTTCGAATAGAGTATTTTATTTATTTAAACTCTTTCAAATCAGAGTACGGTGAATTTTTCGAGAATTGTCTATAAATCATAAGAAAATAAATTAGTTTCGCAGCGCAGATATTATCTGCTTACGGTTTTTGAATGATCAGTAGCACACAATTTGAACGTTTCTTCGCTGCTACACTGTTGCGGGGGCGTAGAATGTGGTGAAACCTTCCTCTCTAGAAAACGCCCGAATCCATGAACAAAATTGTTATTTCTGGATTGTTTGCTCCCAGTGCAAACTCTAAGCAAACCTAAAGACTAGGGTTTACAAAAACTTTTTAAAATAATGTTTGCCGGATAAAAAAATTCAAGCTTTTTGCTTCGTTTAGTGCATCATTGTCTTCACTCGAGCCCCAAGATGATTTGCATTTTGCGCGACCATCAATCGCATACATTTTTAGACTTCAGTACAGTGGTACAGGTAACCCGATTAGGCAACAAAACTATTTTACAAAGCAAATCGTTTCAATTCTCACCGAAACTTATTACAAACAATTCAACACGCTTTTTTTAATGTAAACAAGAATATTTATGGTCCTCATGAGCCTTAGTTTTAAATAGAAAAATTACATTTTGACTGAAGAATAATAGAAAAGATAGTAATTTTTTATTGGGACTGAAAGTACATAAGTACATAATTTCTACGTATATACATGTTGTGGTGTTGTAGTATTCAGTCCTTAGACTGGTCTGATGCAACCCTCCATCCTAACCTGTCTTTCTCAAGCTTTTTCATTTCCGCATAAAGACAACCTCCCACACACTCCGTAATCTGCTAAACCTATTCCACCCTTGACCTCCCTCTTCTGTTCTTACCCCACACACTTCCCTCAAATGCTATTTTACCAGACCCACAAAACGTAGCCCTTTAATCTATCCCATCTCTTGGTCAACGTCCTCTAATATTGTTCGCTCTCCCTCTATTCGACTTAGAACTTCCACGTTAGTAACTATCCACCCATCTGATTTGCACAATTTTCCTATAGCACCACATTTCAAAGGTTTCTATTCTTTTCCTTTCTGCAGCTCCTATCGTCCACGTTTCGCACCCATATAACGTCACACTACATACGAACATTTTAAGCAATGATTACCTAATATTCACACTTATATTACCCTAAAATAAATTCCTCGTTTTTACGAAAATCTTTCTTGCCTGTGCTATCCTACTCATTATGTCTACTATACTTCTGCCATCCTTAGTTATTTTGCTACCCAAGTAGCCGAATTCCTTAACCTCCTTCAAAATAAAATATCCCATCCCAATCTAACACCCTTTGTTATTCCGCTGTTTCCCATACTACACTCCATTGCCTTGGTTTTCCCTCTGTTAATCCTCATATTGAACTCTTTCTCCAGGACCGCGTTCATTCCATTTATTATGGTTTCCAACTCTTCTACTGACTCCCTCTAATACTACAATATCAACGGAAAACCTTAGCGTTTTTATTTCTTCTCCTTGCAGTATAATTCCTTGTCCATATTCCGTTTTAACTTTCGTCATCGCCTGTTCTATATATGTTAAAAGCACGGGCAACAGACTGCATCCTTATCTAACTCCTTTCTTGATTTCTGCTAATTTTCTTGCTCTTCAATTCTAATTACTGCTGACTACCTTCTGTAGAGGCCATGTATATGCCTTCTTATTCGATATTTTATTCCTGTCCTCTTCAAAATTCTTAATAGTCTGTTCCAGTTCAAATTGGCAAAGGCTGTTTCTAAGTCCACAAGTGCCATGAACGTACATCTGTTTTTTCTTATTCTATTTTTTTAAATGAAATTAAAGTCAATATTGCCTCTCTTGTCCCTACATTCTTCCTAAAACCAAACTGATCTTCTCCTAAAGTATATACAAATTCACATTAAATTACTAATAGTCCCAGTCGCTGTCTGAAAAGTCATTAGTTTTAGGATTATTATCAATTTCACTATTAAGTTTGACAATACAGGAATATCTCGCTGACTTTAATAAGTATATTACTTCTGCCTCCAAGTTACTCTTACCGTTAGTTTTTGTAATTATTAATTATATAATACACTTTATTTTTATTCAAGATTAAGTGCATTTGGTTCTGGAAATAATTTACAGCTTTCTTACTACCTCGTTTGTTTCTTTTTCTAAATGCAAACTGTGGTTTAGGGTTCTTCTAAACAATTATTTCATTATCTCGGGTTACTTCGTTTTAAAAGGGGCAATTGATGATATAAATAGAATACCATGGCAGGCGTCGGAAGAGGAAATTTTTTTAAATGTTTTGTCCAGAGCTACAGCTCAATCCCATTAAAAAATTGGCACAATCCTTGATTGTAATACTTTCTATCGCGGTACTTTTCGACAAACGAAACCTTTTTTGCGGTATGCTCTAATACAGACTGCAGTTTAATTGCAACACTAACTTCACTAATTAACTGTCGTTCGGATAACTTTCCGTCCTAGCCGCGCTAATCTAATTATTTTCTTTTTATGACACTCTCTCAACAAATCATACTGGGTTTTTGTGTACATAGCTTCCACAAATAATAATAACGCTTCTAATTCAGTAAATTTGGATCTTTCTCAGAAAGACTGCAATATTTTCTCCAAGTATTTAACTCTGGTGGGTCTTGATTAAGTAGCTTCTTTTAAAAGCTTTGCCCCACGAGTATTTACAGAACTACTAACCGGGTGTAAAACATTCCCAAGTGACTACTTTCTCTTCTCCTCAGTGCGAAGAAAATTAGCATCATATCCCATATGTTGCGGTCGTCCTAGTTTGTGTTTTCTTACTTTTCTTATGGGTCCCGTACATGCTACAGTTTCTTGCCAGAGTACTGACACTCAGAGCTGCAAGAGACGTGTAAACACGATTAAAGAGTTGCTACCTGAGAGACAGAGGGATATTGCTCTGACTCTCAGGTAGCAACTGAGTGTTTGATCTAGCTTGTGAACGCTATCTAAATCGGCTCTTCTCTGTCACTTCTCTATTTCTCTACAGCAGACATCGTCACAGTTTTCTCTCTAGCAGGAAATAGTGTTGGTTTTACTTGTTATTATCTGATATTATGGACACTTTTCTGGAAAATATACAGTTCGGATGAGGCACCTAGTCGCCTAAAATTTAAGAAATTATTACTCAAATACGGAAAAATTTTCTTTTTTAATGTTATTATTACTCTATTGAGGAAATAGGATACGTCATTATAGAAAAATAACAAAATAATTTTGGCCATCATTAGGCCTACTAGAAATACAGAATAATAATAATATTACTAATAAAATCCTTTAACGTTACTAAAGGTATATAATATTTACAGCAGGCATACAAATTAAACATGCTGTAATTGTAAAATTACATGCAGAATTTGGCGGTACGAAATCAAAGGCAAGTGGTGTGAGGGAAGTTAAAGGTTACAGAAAAGAGGTTATAAAATCCCGACAAGTTGACGTGGCTTGGGTTTTCCTCAAGTCTTTGAGATGCGGCTGCATCGAGTTGTTAGGAGACATGGTGTTTTCCCTAAAACGTCGGTGGAGTGGGGTGAATGGCTCCTCCCAGAGACGACAGATAATAATGTTTAAGGACAGGATAGGGCCCCGCCAATAACGGAAACGAAATAATGAAGTTGGGACAAGGTTTGAAAACACAGGAAAATGGATTTTGGACAGTAAGGGTCGACATTAAGATAGGATGTAAGATTTAATTTTTGACGGGAGCATTAAGATTGGACTATAAAAATGGAAATTAAGATTGAATATTAAGAGGGAACAGTAAGAGTTAGCATTAAGCAGTGGTCAGTAACGCAGTGACAAATTGGAGAATGTACTGGCCATGGACATTTGAATATCGGGAGGAAGACTTGTTCAAGTAATTGGCACCAAGGAAGGAAGTCCGGTGGGACCAAGCTGCAGCACTAGTATATCGTCTCCGACTCCAGCGGCAAATTCCAGGCCTAAGCGGAGAAGAAAGGGTAATTTCTCTATTTGTAACCGATTCCCTTGTACTGCCGATTTCGCTTAGGAATTATGCTTGTATTCTGCTCCATGAGAAGGCCCGTTTAGACAACCCTTAGAATAGAATTCATGTCTTTAGTTTATAAGATATATAATGTGTGTAAATACTGTAGATATGTAGTGTTCTTCGTTAAAAAAAAGTCGTGCTATGTAAATTAAAATTTATTCAATAAGTGTATATTGCCATTAATAAATTTTTTCACATTTTTAAAATAATTTTTTTATCTCAATACAGTTTATTCACCTCTATTATTTTCAATGCACTAGGTATAATAATTATTTAGACATTTAAATATCTCAAATCACTAATTATGAAATTACACAAAACATGAGACTAAAACCCAACACACAAGCACAAACAGAAACGACGGACAAGTCACTTCGCGGAAATGAACGGCGAAGAACTAAAACAGGTACAGGATCCGAATTTCGCCCACAAAGTTAATAACCTTATTTGAAGAAAATTCATTACTTTTGCAGGTCTATAGGGACATCCATAAAAAATAATGTTATAAAATTGCTGCGGAACTTGTAAAATATTCGCAAGATATCAAAACGATTTGAAAATGGCAACTAAACAGCGAGTTGATATAATCCGCGAACCAAGTATTTGGACAATTTCCGTCAATGAATTTCATCCTCTTCCATTATATAAAAAGCAACAACAGTTGTTGCCGTTATTGATTCAGCTGCAATAATTCAACTCCGTTTTATTTATTTATATGGTTAACAGGATAAGTGAGGGTGATCCTGAAACAGGCAACTCCCCATGACGTATAAAAGGGTATAGCAGAGATCTAGCATCTCTGTTGACAGAGCTCTAGCAAAATAACTCTAGCCTGTACGGAACCCTTTGGCGAAACGTGTGAATAGTACCCAATGCCCGACCTACCTAATTGTTCAACATTTTTCTCATCTTCTTTCGCTGTTGACATAAATCGAGTCTATTTTTTTTCTTCAGATCATTTTTTTGAGGTTCTGTTAATTTGGTCATTGTATTTTTGCATTCAAATGTTGTTTCTTCTTTCTAGTTATGGGAATAGTATTAATTAATTCTTCTAAAGCCAAACATACAAACATATTTTAAACATCAGTTATTCCATCTCATAATTATATGTACCTTCTGTGATCTAGTGGCTAGCGTCGCTGCCTCACAACCCAGGGGTTCTGGGTTCGAATAGTGGCATGAGCTTGGATGTTTGTGCCGTAACTGTCACGGAGACTGGGATTAAGACTGCTGGAGAATCATACGCTAACCACGTGTCACTCCAATGTGTCTTGTAAAATGACAGTCCGCAGTCGACACTGTAGGCTCAGGCCCTCAATGGGCCGTAGAGCCAAAGAAGAAGATATTTTACATAATCTTACAATCTACATAGTTCTTTTACATTCCAGAATTACGAGGCAACAAAAATATACTTTACAAATTTTAACTCATCTACATGTATGTACAGATAACTGTTTAAAAAAATTCTTAGCGGAAAAGAAACGCAGTGAGGGGATTGGCACTTTTAATTCTTCACGAGTCCACTAAAAAAACGAGAGGATTCTTCAAAACTGGTATACGTGTTTGCAAATATTCAGTAATTTCTATAACTTCTAAGAAATAATTTACTTGATCAACGGTTCTTGGTGAATTGGAAGCATACTGATACTGCTTTGAAAAATTAATTTCAAGTTCAATTTTTAATGTGAAAATTACACAACTATACATTATAAGTGAATTGAAAAAAAAAATATTAAAAACTAGAATTCAAAAGTTTTCCTTTCCACACTCAGTATTGATCGGTTGTCCAAACAGAAATTCTTTAGATACAACAAAGTAAGTTCTTTCTGCATTTTGGGTCCCGTATACACTAAGAGTTTTTTATTAGAGCTCTGTCATCCAAGGTGCTAGAGACGTGTAAACATGCCAAATAGTTGCTACCAGAGTGGAAGAAAGAGATATCTCTGCTGTACTCAAGCAACAGAGCGTTTGATCTAGCATGTAAACACCACCTGAATCGACTCTATCATAGTTGAATATTTCGATGTCACGTCTCTGTTTCCCAGTCAGTTTCCTCTCTAGCAGCAGAGTGTTTTGGTTGTTCTTTTTGTTATCTGATACTTTGGACACAAACGACAAAGAAAGATGCCAGCAAAGAATAAAAACATAAAGGATGAAAATCACCGAATTATTTCTCCTTGTGGAATAGAGACAACAAAGTTGGTAGTTCGTATGAGTCGTCTAAAATTTAAATAATTATCTCGTAAATAAATAATATTTTTAAAAAATTGCAGGAGACTGCTTATTATACCTTACCAAGTTACTGTGCCTGTTACGCAAGTGGACCATAGAAACGTAATTGCGTATACTACGTACTTTACTTTTAATTATCAAAATTTAGTTTCTACTAGCTCTCAAATTTTACTGTTTATAATTCGTTTAAACTCTACTACGCAAGTTGGATACTTAAAAATGCTTAATTAATAATCAAATACATAAACTGCGAAACCCAATTTCAATATTTTGTTTTAATGCACTATATCATCATGGTTTGTTCGAAGAGAAATTATATCTTACAGTTTAAGGTAAAATTAAGAAATATCAGTAATTTATTTATGTTTCGATTTGCAGGCGCTGTGTTTCGCGGCGAAAAACATCTTTAAAAAATAGTAACAATAGTCTTATGTGGCTTACGTAGGTTGATGATGAAAGTTAAAATGAATTTCTTGAGTTTTTCTTTAAGCTATTTGAGAACACGTGTTCTTCGAATACGTTCATCTTTTTAAAGTTGTAAAACAGTAGTCTCTAGGGTAATAAGTGTTACAGATTTTCACTCGCTTTGGGATTAGAAATTTTGTAAATAGATGAAACGAGCACGTATTTAACTTTTGATGCGGTGTATATAGAAAATTTTAAAAAAAACTATGTTGGAGCTATAATTTCAAATCTGCAATCTTGAATATTCAAAATAAAATAGTCAGTTTCATATTTGAAACTATTGCAAATTTTAGTTTGAAATGAATGAGAATAGTAACGATACTTTCAGTTTGTTGTCAAGCACTCAAAAGAAAATTAACCACCGAATATTAAAAGCTGGTGAATATAAGTCTATCAATCTCTGAGTGAGAAAGATCAATCATATAATAAAACAAAAACCAACAGCCGTAAGCTAGAGATATAAATGTTTATTATATGTATCTGTGATGATGTTCTTTGCGTTGAATTATTTGTTAGTTATAATATCTTTGGACTGAATGTCATGTTGAGCAGAAAGATTGTTTTGTAATCATAAAATGTAATTTATTAATAAAACGTTATAATGAGGTGTCATTCCAAAGTAAGAGTAGTTATATAGCAATGAACTTACTGCGGCTCTACAGAATTTTTTTTTACAAGGATATGTTTGATATACATTACTGTGACACAAAGCTATGTTTGTTATTTAAATTTCAGCTTGGTTAACATTTATAGTTGATATGGGGTTCGGACATCCTTTAAGCAATCTTAAAGGATTCGCTGCAAGTCGCCCTCCTTTAATGGTATTTACTTTATGCGTATTTGCTTTCGCACTGACGACTTTATCACTAGCATATTTCATAAAGAATTCTGATTCTGTTCCCAACAACGACGTTAGAACGGTAAGAAAATAAAAATAGCGTTAGTAGTAAGTTATGATTTTTTGATGTTAGATTGTTGAACTTTTTCTTGCGTTTAGGATTGGATATCGTTTTTGAATCATTTAAGTGGCCTTGATTTGTGCGTTTTACCAGAGGAACATGTAAGAAGCGTTTCAAATCGTTCATTTATTCAGGAAGAAACAGAAATTCCTGATTCTATAGGAAATGTTTCGATAACAGTAACAGCTTCACTGAATCTGGTGGAACAACTTTGTAATTTTCCCCACAATATGACAGTCCTATCAGGAGTGTTATCGCTTGCAGGTATACATGTACTTTTATATAGTTATCTAGTAAACATTAATTAAAATGTATAGTGCCACATTAGCAATGAATTTTTGCAAAAATTACACTATGTATATTTTCTTTTAATTAACATTGTAGTTTTCTGAAGTAATGACTATATTGATTATGATTGAGTAAATGAAGTATGAACTTACAATTTATGCTCTACTGACTGTAATAATGTCTTCAATTTATATCCCATAACAAATAAATACATATTTAAGAAAATAAGCCATAAATTTTTGTTTTACAGACTGGAGTCCAGTTTGTTGCACCGAAATGGAAGGAGACAGTTCTTCTGTAAACGTGACAGTTTCTCTTCCACCATTGTTGAATTGTTCTCTGGGATTCAATGAAGTGTGTGTTACATTTTCTGGTCCCAAATCACTTTTACCTGTAACCAATCAGGGGCCTGCCATCTGTCACCCCCCTCCAATTTTGCCTCATGGAGCAGTAGGTGGACGTCTTCTATCACGGATAGGAGCTGAAAGTTTAGGGGAAAGATGGGATAATTGGTGCCAAGGTGGTACTAAAATAAAAATGCATTATAGACCTTTACCACATTTATCAGTGGTACTAACATTGGTCAGTATATGACTTTCCTTCCCAAACCCAGTATAAAATTAATATTATATTTACTGTTATCTATATATAAATTTTCATGACTGGTGAAAACTTGTTTGGAATATATTTTATTACATTTTGCAAAGTTACATAGTATTTTTTGTTATAATTAAATTCAAAATTGCCGATTTGTGCTATTTACAATTTTCATATGTAACATAGTTGCAAAAGACCAAATTGGATATTTATATTTAACAGTAACATTTGTACAATATATGTGGGAAATATTTGACGTGAAAATGTATTACTTCAACTTTTTTGTTCATGTTCTTTTAAATATGTTCTTAAGTTTTATATTTTGTCCACAGCAAGAGCGATCTTTAATTAATCTTCACTTGGTGCATACAAGCTACTTCTTATTTGTAATGGCTATGACATTGATATGCTATGCAATTATTAAAGGAAAACCAAAGCAAAAAACAATTTTAAGTGAAAAGGTAAGGTTTGCAACTGTTCAAACTGTTGCACCAACTATAAATATTTGTGATTTGCCCACCATATAAGCAATATTAATAGTTTAGTATAGTATCTAGCATCAATGCAATATCACATTGTAGGGTCCATGCTATATTAAATATCTAATTATTTGGTTTTACATGGAAACTTAACAATCCAAACCAATGTATGATGATTATGCATTCTAATAAATTTTTAGAAAAAGTACATACATTGTTAAGTAAGGGTAAAATACAGGGTATAACAGAACTGTATAAAAGGCACATTTTTTAAATTCTATTTCTCAGTTTTCTTTTCTCAAATTGTGTAGTAAACTAACTGTCTTTGACAAAAATGTGAAGAGGAAAAGTTGTTTGTTTGTATTGACCCCGTCTAAGTTTGTGCACTTCAGTTACACCCTGTAGTTATTGTAGAGATTCAAAATTTCATAAATATAATTTGTCTAAATATTTCAGGTGTTGCTGGATCCATAGTTTGAAGATTAACCTTCTGTATGGAGAGGGATATGGAGTAAATAGTGTCATAAAAATACATTGCAGAAGTTTCTTCTGTGAACTTCATAATTAATATATAATTTAGAAATTGATTGTTTATTTTTTGCAGTCATGTGATTGAATGCACTTTTTTAATTAAATGTAAAATATTACAAAATTATTGTAAAACCATTTATTAAAAAATTATAGTTATTAGCTGTTTTAATTTTCCTTCAATTAAAAAATTTAGGCCATATCTACTGTAAATATTTTTTTAAGGTTAACCCTTTGCGGTCCTATGTGGTGGGGCAATGATGTTTACCTGAAAGCAGTCCGTTTATGTCTTTACTTGCCTTACCATTGCGGTCCACAGTCAATTTTACCCGCTGTTTTTGTAGCTTTCTTTGAGTTATGATTTCTTTTAGGGAAAATAGAAAACTTCCAAAAATTTAGTTATTTTAATTATACCACATTTAAATTTAATATAGAATGCTATTTTTCAAAACAGTTAATTTGGTGCAGTCCCACCTTTCCTGTCTTTCAGAAAAACCTGTAGTATTTTGCAGTAGTAATTTATTTTTCATAATTGACTATTACTTAATTTACTTAGTCTTTTTTCCATTAGATTTGTTTTACTTTCTGGTGGCAGGCTGATGTGTAACATCCAATGAATTTGGTGAAACCTTGTATAGTCTTCAAATCTCTGGATTCCATTCCATACTGCTCTTGAGCCAAACTCGCCTATTATTTTGTCGCTCTTGGCAGAATCAGTATTGAAGCATCAAATGCAAGTACTCTGAAGCCATGGTGGGTTTTAAATTTCTCAGTTGCATATCTGTTTCATTTTCTGTAGACATTATTAATTTGTCTATAAAAAATTGAAATGCCTCAATTGGCGTTATATCGTAACCGAAAGCCCGTTCGAATGGTCAATGAACTAAATTAATTGCAATTCCTGTAAGTTAATATGTTTGGAAGCTGAAGAATATTCAAAATGTTGATTTCATCACCACTACTGTCACTTTCATTTTCACACTTCCAATTCCACTAAAAATGAACTGAGAATATCGTCTTTGTTTTCAGATGTTAATTAATTCACCAAGTTTACTTGCAGGCAAGTATAAGATGCCTTCTTTGCTGATTGTTTAACACAATTAGTAACTGTAATTTTAACAGAAAAATAACTACAATAAGGATACACTAGTGCCAAACATTTCTGTAAGCAACTGAGGAAATTTTGTAATATTTGGAACAAACAGCAAATAAGGAAAGTCCTGTCCCACCACACAGGACAGCTGACCAGAACTCGAAAATAGGATAATTCTATTTATTGTCCTGTCACAAAGCCAAGAAGACCATAAAGGATTATATTTTGTATTCATTTCTTTAAAAGGTCTGCTCAGCAACTGGTGTCAGGGTATTGTGGGAAAATTGATTTATTGAAAGTGTTTATTAGAACAAATCAGCATTTTTTATTTGAAAATGTAAATTGTTATAGCAACAATTTTGAAAGGTTAGTTGTAGAATATTCTTTGTATTAATGTTAATTATATTGGTAAAATTTCTTGTTCTTGAGCCCTGGGATGGTAATACAGTTTAAAGAAATTGTTTAGTTACATCCACTTATTCTAAAACTACATCATTTGTTTCTATTTCACTGGTCTTACATTCATCATTGCCTGAGTTAAGAAGTTTAATTAAGAATGGGTATATATTGATCATAGGTTCATACATTTAATTCTAGAAGCTATGAGACAATCAACTAAAAAATTTGGCTATGAAGAATGTGATTCAATAAATTGTAAGTGAACATGTGTTCCGGTCTATGCAACAACTAAAGAAAGCTCACATCTGACTTAAGACCTATGAAGATAGCTCAGTGACTAGTATATTAAGCAGTGGGCTACGATTCCATTCATGGTCTCAATATTTTCTTGTCCTGATCTGTTAATTTAATGCCCTTTAGAGCTGAAGAATTTCTTCAGTTCAAGATTTGTATTCCTGTATGAGGTATATAAACAAAAATATACAAAAAAATCAACTAATTTAAATTCATTGTTGCAGAATATATGGTTTATTTACATCAAAATAAAATTATTTGGGTTTAAGTCTTATTTGAATAAGATATAGTACAGTTACAAAATCAATAATTTAATGTAATAAAGATATTACACTCATGTTAGACTGCATAAAAATATGTTACTTATTGAGTGACATAAGCCTTATAAATACACTTTTATTTAGAAATGTGAAATGACAAGAATTATAAAACTTTCAATTTGCCAAACCACTCGAGTCATGGATCACTCTTGTGGAAGTCAAAGGCACATCTGGACACTTCTCATACCACAATGTGAGACATAAAATTAACTAAATGAAGCTGAATAAAGCAGAGATTTTAAGACTTGATTTAATAATAATATAACCATTGTAAACAAAAAGGCATTACTGTTGCTGACATTGCAATTACAACAGATCCATTTAATTATTCTATACCAATAAGAAAAAAAAATTAGAAACTCAAATAAATTAAGATTTAAAAGTTAAATTTACTAGCCAACTAAAACTTTTAAATATTAAAGGCATATGTGTAAAAATTTCTTGCAGGGAACAAAAATATTGATATATATATATATATGTAAGCTTTAATCAACTGCACAATACATGTCACTAGTTGAACAACATTTTAAGTACATTATTGTGCAAAATATGCACATTTGTGGCATTTCACTCCAATTTATTGACCGATTTTGTCTACTTTGAATGAGACATCTCAGGTATATAATCCATTACTACCACTCGGTTCTCAATAACAATTTGTTCATGACTAGTTATTGCTATCCTTTTTTAGCAAAGGTATAAAAAGTATGCAATTTGAGTACCATAAAATTGTCCTTACTTCAGGTGACAATACAACACTTATAAGGCAAATCAAATATCTAGTCAACCAGATAACAGATGTGAAAATCACAGTTGAACTGCAGGTGGCCGTGATTCAAAGGTTGTCAGTGATATCTGATTTGCATCGTGTCCCTAGCACACCCCACTCATAATTCTGAAACCAGAAAAATATAATAGAAAAACAAAACACAATTTAAAAAACACCAATTATATAAATAGAGACATAGGAAAAACCAAATTACACAGTCTGAAGAAGGGACAGAGGTTGTGTTTAATATTCATATTTTCATGCTTCGATGCTAATAACACCTGCTATCTATTTAAGGTAAGTTGACAATGGTTTTCTACATATATATATATTGATATGGAGAGGAAAGGTAAAGGGGTAACTACCTGAAATTGAACCTCATCGTCGCCATTAAGTATAATGATTCTCTAATTTTCGGATGCATCGGCCTCCTCCTTCAGAAGAAAAGACACGTTCCAAGTGCCATCCAGTGGTGGACTGTCGCTGTTTTAACTACCACTGAGCTGCATGTGGCTTGTAAAGAACAACCATAAACTATTTCTCTCAAGATAATGCCATGGCAAAGGGAACATTCTGATGGGAGATTAAAACATAGAAGCAAAACATACTCTCACCTACATGCAGATATGTGCAAGTATTCATGCATATATAAATTTTCATATATGCAATTTTCCCTGAAACTCTTTCAGGTGAATCACCAGGTAGGATCCTTACACTATAGCTCCACCTTTCACACTTCCACTTTTCAATTCCCTTCCTATGCTATTCAAGGGAAGTTGCCCGTTTCAGGATCACACTTATGTAACCAGTTACCCATGTGTACATGTGTAAATAGGAGTGGTCAGTAGAAAAGGTATGTTTTAGAGGATACTGAGTCCAAGTCTTTGCCTGTAAAACTTGTTTAAAGGACAAGTCACACAGACGGAGTTCAGACTCTGAAGAATAAGGGCTTTAAAGATGGTTGGTGTGAAGCAATGGTCAAAACTATTTTAAAACCAGAATAAGTAGAGACAAAAACAAATGCTGTTTAACCCACAAATCACTTACAGACAAAACATAGAATTAGGCCCATTTCGCAAGTATACCATGGCTGCAATACATGTATCCGATTCATATAGTTGATTCCGAGTATGGCGACTTCATCTCTCATTCCCTCTCCCCCACACTTGCCTCTTCTTCCTTGTAGAAATGGAAATATTGGAGGCATTAGCTGTTTGGTATTTGGCTCAGAATGCCAATAAAAGAAATAGGAATCTGTGGGTATATCCCATAAACCAAAAGCAAACAGAAAAGTGAATTCACATTGTTGTTCAAGGAACTAACTGATGACTCTATCTAACAGGTCTTCAAATGTTGCTGCAGTAATCCGAAAAAAATTAGTAAAGTACAGAGTTCTATTCCGAAACAAGATTTCTTTTTTCTAGAAGAAAGAGCATTTTGCCCTAGGAAAGGCTTTGCTTAACATTGGGATCAGTGATAGGAAAATTAAGGAAACCTATACACCATAAAATATTTAATCCTGTTATCCATTGCATATTTTGAACCCATAATTTTTTATAATATTACATTCATTAATACATAAATTCAGTTAAAGTTTCCAAAGCAACAAAGTAATAAGGTTTTCATTTGATTCAAATTACATAGATAATATAAATTGTTTCAAATTTCATGAATAATTAGATTAAATATACATTAGGGGAATCAGAAGAAGATTTGCAAACCATAATAAATGGCAAAAACAGAGTCCTGGAGAAAGAGTTCAATATGAGGATTAATAGAGGGAATGGAGTATAGTTTGGGAAACAGTGGCATAACTAAGGGTGTTAGATTGGGAAGGGATATTTTAACGGAAGTTAAGAAATTCTGTTACTTGGGAAACGTAATGACTAGGGATGATAGAAGTATAGTAGACATAAAGAGTAGGATAGCACAGGCAAGGAAGGCTTTCACGAAAAAGAGGAATTTCCTTACGGGTAATGTAATGTAATATTAGGAAATCGTTGCTAAAAATGTTCGTATGGCGCATGGCGTTATATGGCTGTGAAACGTGAACGATAGGAGTTGCGGGAAAAAAAAGAATAGAAGCCTTTGAAATGTGGTGCTATAGGCAAATGCTGAAAATCAGATGGGTGGATAGAATCACTAATGAGGAAGTTCTAAACAGAATAGGGGAAAAGTGAACAATGTGGAGGGAGTTGACCGAGAGAAAGGATAGATTAAATTTTAATATTCAAAAAGTTGCTTTTTTAACATTATACAAATTTTATTTTTAGAATTTGGATCCAAGGAAAAACAACGTATATTCTCCTCCAATATTTGCGGACAAAAAATCATATCTTTTTAAACATTTCATTGAGAAATATGTTGATATAACTCGCAATATTGATTTTACAGCATGGTTACTTTTTTTAATCTTTCAAATAAATTTATATTTGTACATTGCATACTTGAAAATACTTAGTTTTCGTGTAAATAAATATTTCCCTTCAATTTCTCTTTTCTTGCTTCAAGATTGATTTTACAGGACTAAAAAGCACTGTTTTTACATTGCATTTTATGGAGCTATGAGCCAGTTGGTCTTAGAGATTGCCACTCAATCTATACTATTAACTTTGGTGTGGACAATAACCAGTGACAATGCCACAAGAATTTGACTGGTTGACACAAGTAACAGCTTCAATGTCAAATCAGTTCCCATTTGAAAAAGGCTATAAAAAATATCCAGGCGAAAGTGACCAATTTTGTGTATCCGCAGGCATTGGCGACTGGTGTCCATGTGTAAACTCAGACTCAGTATCCCTATGTATGAGGCCTTACTCAAATAGCACAATCCAGTACTATCCATACATTTCCCAGCATGTATCCATCAATGTCTGTCATAACAACAGTGATTCGTTATTGCAGAGTTACTGGCATTGGGGTAAATAAAACAGGCCAACAGGGAGAAATTATGACATGGAGATCTGGTGACCTGCGGCAGCCGTGGCAACAAAATATATCACTCAGACCAGCGTGCCTATTCAGCGATGTGGTTCTTTGTTGAGAATGGTGCAGACAATTGTGCTCCAATGAGTTGGAGCTCCATCCTGTTGAAAGACGAAAGTCAAGAAGTCAGTTGTGGTGATAACCACAAATGCAAAATATTCTGCTGTACACTTTATGTCTTGCATATGGCACAGATGACATTTACTTTTGGCAAATGCGACAATTCGGTACCTCACACACTCACATTGTGGCGATTCAACTTTCCCAACAAATGGACAGTCGCCACACCGTTAAATATCAATTTCTCTGCAAGGTCATCCTTGCTGCATTCGGTAACAAAATCCAATCAAAGGACATAATTAACTGGAATCCAGTATAGGAACAAATGCAAATGTTAGGAATTGAAAAGCAAACATTACCAAAAATTATTCCACACAGTTTTCTGCAAAATGGTCTGTTCACAGCTTACACAAATGGTCGATTTTTATGGGCTGTGCACAAAGCTCTGTCTCATGCGCTCCACAATTTCCCCCTGAGACAGAAAGTTGCCCCATGCTGTTTCCTTTACACAGATGACAAGTATCACAAAACTAATTAAAATGCCACAATGAAATGAACACTTGTAAAATGCAATAGACTTTGTAAACTTGGAAAGTGTATGAATATTTTCATATATCATTTATCTTTGTATGGAATATCCTTATAAATACAGAGCTCTTTGAAACTCAATGAATCGCTTAGGCTGACCTTGTTGTTATTTTTGCCTGCCAACTCTGACAGGTGTGAAAGAGCACAAAATAAAACTGGTCACTGAAATGCACTAGGTTCTAAAAATAAAATACCATACCTTTCAACAAATGAATTAAACTCATTAAAACAGGTATGCATATATTATAAAATCTATGTCTTCAAATACATACAGATAAAAAAATATGTAAAATTTTAAACAAACTTTAAATTATAATCCAATATAATTTTATAACTTAACAATAATATATAATATATAATTAACATATATATATATATATATATATATATATATATATATATATATAACTGACATTTTAATGGAATAAATTGAAATAAACAGACTGTTGACAAGAGTGAAAGAAATATAGAAAATTGGTGGCTTACCTGAAGTGTACAATTGGCAGGCACTATGTTGAGTGTGGGGTTTTAAAATTTTTAGAGGCACTGCCCCCTTCATCAGAAGATTAGTAAATGAATTTCAAGTGGCGACAATGCGTCAATAGAGCAGTCAAAATTGCTGTGTGGCTAGCTTTTGCTAACCAGGCTTCTCTTTCAATGAAGTCAGAATAAAGTCAAAGAACTGAGTGTGGCTTGAGAGATGAACACATATAACCACATGTTAACTCATATATAATTGTCATAAAAACACCAAAAGATTCAATTTAGTTTTAATTAATATTCAGAGCACGAAAATAGACATCAACAGGGCGTGGTCACTCATTCATCCTTACTTTACGTAACCCAACTTTCTTCAACCATAACCCACTGACAACTGCCTGTCTGCTTCCGCTTACATCAGCCAATCTACAATGACTCCTCCACAACAATGTGTCCCATAGCATTGTTGCGCGCCCTTGGTCCACGTAGCAACTCACAAGCTACAAAACCTGGCCCACATTGTTTTTATCTCGGACTGTAATTTAAGATGTTACAATACATACATCCATATATTAACATACACACAACACATTTCTGTACAATCGAATGAAGGCTTTCCTGGTGTAAGTAATTTACAAAGTTTCCTCGGGCTTCCAACCGGGTGAAAAACAGTAATTTATAAGGTTGAACAAGAATGTCATGGAGTGGGTGGGTACCTAAAGGCAAACAATTTGATAAGAGGGTAGTGTGGTGGTAAGAATGTTTTTCATTTCTGGGTTGGATTACAGTCCAATGTAGGCCAGGCAAAGAAAAGAGTTGAGTTTCTGGGGAAGTAGGTTGTAAAGTGCATAAAGCTATCAGTTTTTTATATTAAAATTAATATCACAGTATGAGGCAGAACAAAACATTTGCAAGGCCGATGGAAAATCTGCGACAGAGGATATGAGATCAGACAAAGAGCAGCAAATTAAAGCCAGGTCTTGGGAAAGTTGCAAGCCCACCACGTCACCAGTAAAAGGGTGAAATTCTGTCTAGCTTAGAGGTGGTATAAAGAAAAAATTGATCATTTGGCAAGTAGACTTGAAAGAGGGCAGCAGTTGGCAAGTAGACTTTGAAGGTGGAAGATATTCGTAATTGATCAGTTGGCAAGTAGACTTGTAAAGAAGAAGATATTCGTAATTAAGCAGTAGCAAGTAGACTGAAGGAGGAAGAAGTTGGAGAGATGTATTAAGTTCAGCTGATATGAGGAATGTGGAGAGGTATTGGAGAAATTAATCTCATGATTGATGTTACGCCAGAAAGCCAACAATATTTTGCCAAACTCAAAAAATACAGGCAAAATTTATAATTAAATGAGATGAGAACACTTCTGAGAGCCACCCAGAGGAGAACCTTTTTCAAATGGCCAATAATAGGTAATTACAGAGAAGAAACCTGTCAATTCCTAGAAGCAGAGGGAACACCTAGCAAACCCAGCAGCCGCAGGTGTGTACTTTTTTTCATGGCGACACAGATAACCAAAATCATGTTACCCTATATGCCCACAGATAGGCCCTTGTTTTTTTGTTTTATATTATTTTACTTAATTCATTCGGAGCCTTATGTCTCTTGAATTACCCTGAGAAAAAGTAGGCACCATAAATAGTTGTAATAGTAATTGCCATTTAAGTGTAAAGGACCATAATTGATGTAACAAATTTAACTTGTTAATAAATACACTCTTTTAAATAAAAACAAATTTGTTCATAATTTTAATGAAACATAACAATAATTTTATTACACTGTAGTTGTTATGGGAATACTGTGTTATGTTTGTTGCTCTGGGGTGGGATTGTCTATTTGTACAGTAGAAAGGGCCTGGGTTATTTGTTTGTGGGGTAGGTCCTGACGTGGAATGCGCTGAAGATGCAGTTGGTGTATGACAATGGGCTGTCCCAAGTGGAACAGATATGAGCTTCCCTGAGGGTTAGACTTTATGTGAAGGATTGTTTAGTGTGTACAGGATGGTAACTGGAAAAGTTATGGTGCAGTAAGGTATTAGTGAATTGACACGAGGTGGTTATTAGGGCTGTATCCATGAAGGTGATGGTGGGGAGGTAGCTCCAAGCGAACTTGACAGGATATTTAGTGTTAAGGTTATTTAGGAAGACAGTGAGGGCATCGGGTCTGTGGGTCAATAGCATTTTGTGGCCTGTCAGACTGCAAGTATTCAAGAGTGTGGAATGTTGGTGTATAGGGAGAGCGCTTGAGTTTTTTGGGGCGAGGTGCTCAATCGAAGTGGGAGATCATTTTTGAAGGGGGCCATGGGTTGTTAATTTCTTTGGTACAGGGGTTCTTTTAATCTTCTTCAGTCATTTTGATTAGTTTTCTAGGCGATAACTGTTGCACAGGGAAATGTAGTAAAGAGAGACAAATGGCATTGGTTGTGTGTAAATGGCGATAAATGTTACGTCCTCTATTATAGTAACACACACTTTTTATGTTCCCATTATTAAGGAATTACCATTTGTCTTGGAAAAATTGTCGTATGTGTAACTTAATTTCCTCCTGCTTTTCAAGAACCACGTTACAAAGAAATAAAAACTTCGAATTTCTCCAAAGTTAATCATGATCCTGTTACTTGGAGCAACGTCTTTATCAATTAAATATTACAACATTCTAAGTCAAATGCTACAATGATCCATTTAGAACTTTGTATCTGTTTTAAAAATATGCCAACAGAAGAAACGTAAAAATTCAAATTACCGATTAATGAAATATATTGGCGATTTGCGTGATCAAAAAAAATGGTTTAATAGAAGTTGCTGCAACAGTAAATGCGGCATAAAATTCTGAGTTAGCCGAATATCATAGTTAGGGTCAGAGATCTTTCTAAATCTTCTCCCAACAGAAATGTTTTTGTGGCGATAAATGTCATGGAGAAATAGTAGCAAAGAGAGAGATTAAGATGTATCAATGAATTTATCTGTTGGCAAAATTATTGACTCATGACAAACAAAAGAGGGATATTTTGCAATTTTTATAAATGAAAATAAATCAGCCTGTCTTAAGTAAACTAGTTTAACCTAAGAAAATCTTTTTATAATTATTTTATCTATGATTTGTGTTGGCTTTCAGTATTTTCATTCATCTTTTTTTAATGGGTTATTTCAGTCTCAGTATTTTCAAAATATATCTAATTTAAAATTTGTGCTCACTATCATAGAGAAAGTATTAATATTTACTAATATGAATTGGATAATACTTACACATTTCCGAAAAGAATGTGTGATCGGGAATTAAGAAAGTACACTGTGACGAAAGAAAGGATTAGGACTACTGCTCCTATTGACAGTGTCAGGTTTTCTTGACTTGGTGAAGGTTTCACAAACATTCTTACAGAAAACTCTCCCCAAATGGATTCTGTCCATGTTGAATATTTCCCAGATGCCCAGTCATAATCTAAAAAGGAACAACTTCTGATACAATTCCAAATTAATTAACAAACAATAATCATTACAAGAATGTAAAAATAAAGTTAGTGTAAGATTGAATATTTCTAAGAAGAAGAATGCAATATTTCTGCTTATGTGAACAATGTTCTGTAAGTTCTTGTAGGACTTAATTACATAGTTAAGGTTAAGTGAAGTGCAAAATATGACTGATATATTAATTTTACCTTGCAATATAAATGCAGGACTTATAGCAGCAGAAAAGTTCATTGCAGATTTAATACAAACTCCAGATGAATTGACTGTATCACCATTCATCCAAATAAATTGAAACCCCTGTAATAAAATAAATTAGAATCATGGACAAATGTTACAAATTTGTCTTCTGGATTTGTAATTTAGTTAATAATTTTAACATTTTTCTAAAAACAAAAATTATTTCACAGTAAAATTAAAAATACAGAAAATATCAAGTTAATTTCAGAAAAAGAAAATAGTCAGAAAAACCATGAGTAATGGAATATCAATCTGAAATTGTACTTCTTTTAGATTAATAAGTATATCCAACTAAAAAGATAATATGCACCACCTAAGTCTTGCTCCATATATAAAATAGAAATATTTTAAGTGACTAAATATAAAAAGGAAGAAGAAACTAACATTTTGCTGGGCAGCATTGTTGCATTGCTCTTCAGTTTGATTGACTTTCTCACCAGTCAATAATGCCAACAATTGCCCAGTAAGTTGTGCAGCAGTACTTGGATAGTGATTAACACCTACATAAAAATTGGGCGCCTTTTCTTCTAATCGTTGCTTGTACGTAACTGCATTGAATAAGCTACAATTCATGGTTTCCAAGTAGCAGTGCAACATCTCATCAATCTAAAAACATTTAAATAGAAAGGCCTTTGAGAAATAATTAAAAAATATATGTTTGATATATTAGGATTGGAAAGAGAGCAGGAATGTACTTAAATGGAAGGTTAAAGATGATTTTCACTAATGTAATATATTATACAATATTAGTGACATATCACATTTTAATTTTAAGCAAGATGAGTTCCAATAGAGATTTGTGTCATTGCAAACAAATAAAAGTAATTTACTTGTAATGACAAAATATGATTACAAAATTTTCCAAATCGTAATTCTTGAAATATGGATGGCTTCATATTCCAGTTGAGATTGTGAGGACATCATTGTCAGTAAATAGGAATCTCCATTCAGTATCATACTATTCTTTGACCTAATTTTTAAGCCACTTTCTGTTGACCTCATCTAATTACATTTTTTCTTCTAATTATTTGTCTTGTATCCTACCCCTCTCCTTATAAAACATTAATCTGAGTATTTTTGACTATTACATTTGCAATAATACTATGTCAACCAATAATATCTGTGAAACTGAATATATTTAAATGTTTGTTTATAACCTGCTTCTTTTCTATCTATGTTGAAGAGTTTTGTACTTTTTTATTTCATCCTACCTTATTGTTTGTTGGCACAAAACCATCAGAAAGATTTCAATGGATTTATTGAGTGTGTGTTGTTTTAATGTAAGAGTTTTCCCGGTTTGAGCCTTAAATCAAATGGCAACAACAGTAAGCATGAGATGCAAAATTAACATCCATATATATAAACTTTTAGCAAAATAAGATTCTTTTTTCAGCCTTTAATACTTCATACACCATATAAATATTCTAAATGTATTTTATCAAGCAATTTACCTGCTCTGATAAAAATAATCCCATTCAAATAGTAAAACGATGAAAAATCACACTCAGTACCAATCTGTAATGCAGTGCTATAGGTACCTATATTAAAAAATTACAATACAAGAATGAAAAGGAAGGAAAATAGCTTATTTTATCAGTACTTACCATGTGAGACTTAACTGTAACATTGCTGTCAGACTCATTGGTGATTAACAAATACAGTGACTTGGCAAGAGTTGTTGAGACGGCAGCCAAATAAGTTTGAATTGAAGAATCATCTGGCTCTGAACCATTGTAATATGTATAGTTCAAGCTGTCACCATCATCAAAAATACTATGATAATACCTAAAACATGAAGATTAGATAAATATTTTAATAAACATTCCAAAAATACAAACATAAAATTTATTTACAAATACATTATATTATCACAGCTTGGTGATCTCTAATATTGATTTAAGGTTAGTCAGCTGCTTTCTATACCTCTTCCCTATCCAAATATAATATAACTGAGCAAATTTCTGCCATTCCATTCAGATATTATCTGTCTGAAGAAGGGAGCTTAGGCTCTTGAAAATTCAAAATTTTGTACTTCCCTGCCAGCCAATTTAAGACAAGTCAACAACTGTTGGTCTTTTGACAAGGTGTGCTTGCCACATTTTAAGTGCCATATGTACAATTTCAAGGGGAGCTCCACCTGTGACCGGTGTATAAGTGAAAAGCTAAAATGTTGGTGTGCACACAGGCAGCATGAGAACATGTGCAGCAAAGGTGAGGTAGTAACATTGCACAGTTTAACTGAATGAATCAAGCTCGACAGGGAACTGTGTCTAATATAGACTTGTGGTGTGAGGTTTCTACATGTGGTGGAACAAGGAGAACATAGTCTTTTAAAGACCACGACTAAGAATTGTATTAATTTGCCTCATGGCTTAAGAAGTTTTTTATTATATGTTTTTGAGATTACTTTTTTTTGGGGGGGGGGGGGGTGAACAGGCTACACAAGGGTGATCCTGAAACAGGCAACTCCCTTTAATAGCATAAGAAGGGAATTGACTTTGGCAGTTTCTGTTTATATCTTCCTGGCGTCAAAATACATCTATGAGAAAGAACTTCAAGAAGTGGCAAAGGAAAATAAAATATCAGTAGCAGCTTGAACCCCAATTAATTTTCTACAATATTTATATAATAAGAATAAATTCAATAGTAAACAGAGACAGAAAACAGTCATTGTCCCTGAAATTGGTTGAAGTGTTAGTGTAACTCCCTGTATATTACAAAGATAAAATATGGAGACAGTCAAAGGAGACGGAAAAGTGAGATTCATTACTTGCCAGAGAATTAATATTGATTACAATGTTTCACAGAATACAGCAATATGCAGGGAGTGTATACCAGGTGGACATGTTTAGAAAGACAAGAAAGGAAAAATGTTGAGTGTACCCAGGACTCCAGAGTCTCCAGCTTTCCAGGCAGGCACTCTACCACTGAGCTAGTTCAAGTCAGTATCCCAAGGATTTAACCTTCCTTCACTCCTGTAAATCTAAGCTAGACTCACCTACAATTTACTAATCACATTCTCACAACCTAATTTCTAGTGAATAAGTGAAGAAGGAACATTGTGTGAATTCAAAGGTGCATAGAATACAAGTCTAAGGAATAAGAAATGTTTCAGATTAAGCTCAAGTAAAGAGCGTATAGTTAAATTTAGAAAGACAAAACAGATAAATGTAGACCAGACCAAGGACTCAAACCCAAGACCTGTCACCCAGAAAGCATTTTTAATCCAAGAAATGGTGCACAAAGCCAATTAATTTTCATCTCAAAACCAAAGAGAGATTTTGTAGCTATGACAGCCACCTTAATAAACGCAACATTCATTTGTTTGTTTAAAGGTTAAGAGCATACTTCTTTTTTGTGGTAAACATGTCTAAGTTTGAGGCCAATAAGGAGAATTTGTGGCACAAGCTATTTGAAAAGAAAAAAAGCATCTGAAAGTCATTAAATTCTTGTGAAACTTACAGCAAGGTTTCTCCAACTGTAAAGACTTGTGAATGCTGGTTTCAACGATTTAAAAGGGGATTTTAAAAGGATTTTAAAGTCACTGACTAAGAACGTAAAAATCAACCAAAAAAAGTTTGAAGATGTCAAACTGAAGGCAATAATGCATATGAATGATACAGAAACATAAAATGATGGCAGAGCAATTAAATGTCACTCAGAAAGCAGTTTCCAATCACCTGAGAGCCATGGTAAAAATACAAAGTTTGGAAAATGGGTTCCACACATGGCAAAAATACAAAAGTTTGGAAAATGGGTTCCACACAAACTGAGTGAAAAACAGATGGAAAAGCAAAAAACTGTTTGCAAAATTCTGCTTCAAATGCCATGAGAGGAAGGGATTTTTGCAACAGGTTGTGACTGCCGATGAAGAATGGATTAATTTTAATAATCTCAAACACAGAAAATCATGGATAACACCAGGGCAACATTAACATTGTCTGCAAGGCCAGATCGCTTCGTGAAGAAGGGAATGCTGTGTGTGTGGTAGGATCAGAAGGGTGTTGTGTGTACTACGAGCTTCTCAAGCCTGGTGAAACAGTTAATACCAACCACTACTAGCAGCAAATTATAAATTTGAACCATGAGTTAATTGAAAAACATCTAGAGCAGGCTGGAAGACACGGTAAAATCATTTGGCAGCATGACAATGCTCCTGCACATTGGGCCACACTGGTCAAAGACACCAGATCCACCCCTCATTGGGAACTCATACCTCACCAGCTGTATTCACCAGACTTAGCTCCTTCAGATTACCATTTGATTTCATCGCAATTGCTGAGCAGAATTTCACAACATTCAATGAAGTGGAAAAATGGCTTGGTGAATGGAAGTTGATAAAGGGTGAAACTTTCTATTGGAATGGTTAAAATGTGTAGAAAATGATGACCAATATTTTTAATAAAAGATCTTTTGCCATTATTCCTAAATAAATTGTAAATTTTTAATGAATAAATGACATGAAACAGCAAAGACAGGCAGTCAGTCATTGATGTTCAATCCAATCTCATTACACAGGCTTACACGTCTGAAAAGTCCTGTCTTACAATTTCAGGTAAGTCAGTAATTCAATTTTTAATTCTATAAATTATCAAAAATCTAAATATATTAATTTCTTAGCTGAAAATTTCTCCACTAAAATTATTCAAGTATGCCCAGCCCTCCTCATCTCTGAAGGATCTACAATTTTTATCTGTCAGTTACCAGTTCTTTTTTTGTTTTGTTTTTTATATCAGATCCATAGTTTGTTTTATCACTTACCTCTAATGGACACTACACAGGAAAATCAGTTTTCCTTTTGTTGAAAATTATAACCTACTTTTAGTCATATAGATTTTCATCTCATTTTCTACAGCACATTTCTTGTTTAGTGTGTTCAAAAGATTGATTTCCACTGCTGTGCATGACAATTCCACGATTCATGTCATTATATGTTTGTTTTTAATGATTTAAAAATCAATTGACAGATTTTTCTCAATTGGTTTCCATTAGTCTTATTATGTAGAAAAAATACAAAGGGAAAAGGTTTTATTAAAGCGAAATAAATAAAATTGAGAAAACTGCAATATGTAGCTAAACTGAATGTACCACATTTATTCGTGTACACTGCATATCTTTCCAACCCAAAATTTGAACGAAAAAAATTAGGTGTGTAAACTAAACATATAGACTCTGAAAAAAAAAAAGTGTATGTAATCCAGAATTTCAGCCACGTAAGTCTGCCACAAACACATGACATTCCTATGATAGTCATCAAAACATTCTGCATTTTCAACAAACATACAACCTGGAATATAAGATATAATAAGGCTATGCTACTAATTAGATAAACAAGTAGCAAACTTCTGGACAAAATTAATTGATAAAATCAAATCCACACTATATTTCTGTAATCGTTGTTGGTTTATCAGTTGATTTAAAAAACAAGAGCCACACAACCAAATGACAAACTCAAAAGCACACCTGGCTAAATCAATAAGCATTGCAGAAACATTCTGTGGTATTTATTTTATCATTTAGGTTTGTCTGTAAATTGTCTAATTACTTGCTCGAATCCAAAGAGAACATTATCCAGTTTGTATACCAGGAAAAACTTTTTGTCTATAATCTGAATAATGTTTCCTATGCGTATTTGGAAAAGGATTCTTCAGAGAACAGTCAAAATGACAAGCTTTCCTTGTTCACTGTCCGTACGGTGAATTTAATTCTGATCAGAGGTCATTGCCCCTGACTCATTATTAGACATTTACAATTGATACTTGATTAGTCTTGGACATTTACTTGTATCATTGCCTGCAAGTAAAATCTCTGAATCTATAAAGAAAATAATTTTGTGCACAAATATAATGAAATTTATTGTAAAAAGCTTTTATCCTTATAAACATGACAATAAAAAAGGTTTGCATGTCTTACTTTATGGCACAAATAAATATAGTATTTAAATTGGCATTTAAAGAAGACATTTTAACAGTCTCCTTTCCAAATACCTTAGAAAGGAAATACAGTTTAAAAATTTTTTATAAACAACTAAGACACAGTTGTACTGTATTAATATTTTTCCTCTCTTTTTCAGCAATGTAAATGAGTCAGATATAATCATTCACTTTAATTTATGAAACAGTATAAATCAACAACACTTATTTTTAAGAGAAGAAAAAAAAATTAACTAGTATGTTAATTTATTGTGAACCCCATTTAAAGTTTCTAATAATAAATTATATATGATAAAATTATATATATATATATACATATATATATATGATAAAACATGTTTAATACACAAATATTAACCTGTTAACATATGTTCCATTATAACTGCCAATGACGAGTCCAGGAAGTTCTTTGTCACTTTTGAGAAATGTTTGCAGTGATGATGGTGGTAATTTTGTCACGGAAGTTTGAATGAAATTAAGTTTATAAGTGCTGCCAATTTTCTTAAATATATCTTGAAACAGTAATACCTAAAAGTGAAGAAAGAGTGACAACTGATTTCTGTGAATAATTTCACTAACGGATAAAATAAATTAATTTAAAATTATTTACACTATTTATTATAGTATCTGCTACATTCATTAAAACCAAGGAAGTAATTACCTGACCACCAACTGCTGATGAAACAATGTTGACACTAGATGCTGTGTAGAAAGTCAGCGAATGTGAGTGCAATAATTGATCCAACTCAACAAATAAACCTATATGGCTTGTATTTATGCGATCATATTCATCATATGGAAAATAACCTTGTTCCATATCCCACAACAAACGACTGGAACCAATGTAGTCATACGATTCTCCGTGGAGAAAAGTAAAGAGAACACTTTGTACTATAAAGGGGGGAAAAAACAGTTTTTAGTTCTATACTTGAAAACAGTACTGTGAGAGATAGAAGAGTTAAATCAAGTGTAACATTAATGTTGTATAATCTTGTACATGCTGTACACCCTTTTTGCCCAATCATACTTTAGAACTCTTGCTATACAGCATTTAATTTCTAGATGTGAATACATGCCAACAATTTCCTACACCTGCTTTTAAATAAAATAAAATACTTGTAACTGTGTTTAAATTTTGTTAGGAGCTCCACTTTATGATTTGGAGAAGGTAATTAATACAGATAAAACAAAGTATATGATGATGAGAGATACCAACAGGCAGGCAAGAGATAACAAAAAAATGACTGGGAAAAAATATAAAAGAGTGGAAGCTTTTAAACATTTAGGGTCAGTTATAACAGAAGATAATAAAATAGAAGTGGAAATACAAGAAAGGATTGCTAGCAAAAACTGATGCTACTATACCTTGCAGAATATATTTAAATGTAGAAATGTTGGTAGAAATACAAAAGTCAATTTGATATATTAATACCTATAGTAATATCTATAGTATATCTTCCTGTTTAAGGCACCACCTATTACAGAAATGAAATACATGTCTGCATGTGTATAATAAGCTTTAATTTAATTGCTTAAATCCAGATATATCAAAGAAACTTGAGACTGGCATTGTGTGCAAAATGTCTCACACTGTAAAATGTATTTTTTTCATTCTACTTATTTTATAATGTCATTTTGTGGTATAGAATAGTTACATTTGCAGATTTTAAGATTATTCATATGTAAAGATGGTAGTTTAAAAGACTAGAGAAACACAACATATTTGCTATTATCAAAAAATAATAATATTCTAAATCAATAATTAGTAAATAATTAATAAAATGGCATTTGATCAAAATAATATCAAATAACGCTTTCAATCTTGTGATGTGAAAGTTAAGTTTTATAACTATCTCATGGTGTTCAAAAGGTTAAATTCGTACATTAATGCTTCCCTTTACTATCTATAATAAGTAATTTATAAATAAAATTGTATATCATTAATGGATCAGAACTCACGTGTACCATTTCCATGTACAGAAAGAACTTTTGACAATGCCTGAGCAGTTGCCAAAAGTGCAACTATACCAGTCACTGGTGTCATAGCTCCTGGAACCAACTGATCAAACATTGAAGAGGAGTCGAGACGAACTGATAACACTATAATACTGCGTTCAGGAATTGGCCTGGAAGTACGAGCAGGCATACTCAAAATAATATTTTTATCTCCAAGAGCATCACAGAAACGAACTGCAAGAGAGAAATTTTCAATTACAAGTAGTGAGTAATTTTATTCAAATTAGAATTACAAGATATGTACACATTTTCTGTTTATGTGTCCACATTTAAAAACTTAAACTTTACATCTTTTATAAATTAATTAAACAATTTATTATGTCTGTGAAAGAACAAAAATTATTTTATGAATTTGACTGAGCATCAGACAAATTGTCTACAAAATGGGGCACAATTGGTGGGGACAGGAAAGAGAGAAAGAAAGGTGGTGACTTACCCAGCAATGGCCAGTCCATTCAGTGTATAGCTGCTGCATAGCAAGCTGTCGCTAGTAAACAATGGACCCCACCAGGTCACCAACTTTCTCAATAGATGTCAGGGCAAAGGGAAGGATTTGAAGGGAGCGGAAGAGATGCACACATCGATAAATGAACACACTCACATATTAACAAACAGATATTTTTGCATAAAGAAATCTTATGAATAGGGTCAGTGTGAAACAGTGGTTGAAATTATTAGTGTTGTGACTATGGGCAATGGCAGCTATGTGAAACTGAGTCTTTAAAAGTTTGAGTGTGCTCCGGTGGTTGGCAATGCATTAAAGGCAGGATCTCTTTATCTGGCCAATGTAGTAGGCTGGGCAGTCTGCAGTTGAAAGATTGGTAACATTTGAGGAACATGAAGCACTTCTTAAGTTTTTGCTAATTAATTTCACTGGCCTGAAAGACAATTATGAAAATACCAGCCACTTCAGCTACTAGCCAAGACAACGTACATTTTCCGGAAACTTTGTTCCTTTAAGCAGCGACTGTGAAAAGGGCCTGCTTGGGAACTTAAACAAAGATTAACTAAGGGTTTGAAACCTAGATGAAGAAACCAGCACTGAGACTTGGGTACCTCCACAAAAAAATTCATCTGTGGTGGAAATTGCTGGGCTACAGGGGGTGACCCATTCATAATGGGATTGCTGATTATGTCAGATAGCTCTTAGTTGTATGCATAAGCATAAAACAATACCTTACATAGGTATAGTTGTTAGACTATAATGCTGCTGTTGTTGTGGTACTGGTCTGATGCAACCCTCCATGCTAACATATCCTGTACAAGCCTTTTCAATTCTACACAGCTACCACATCCCAAATCCTCCTTAATCTGATTAGCATATTTCATCCTTCCCTCCATATTATTCTTCACTAATTGATAATAATATGAGATGATGAATTGTCCATGGTTAAATATGTTCATTCTTAAACAGAAATATCAACATTCTTCTTATATCTAATAATTATGACTTATGAAGTTAGTCACCAAGTCACTACATATGTATAAGAGATTATTTTCTGTGACATTCAACTAGATGTTTCAAGCTTACAATGTTGAAAACTCAAAATGCTGAAAATTGATTCTAAGAGAATCGAGTGTCCTTTTTCGAATGGTGTGAGAAAAAATAAAATTCAGAATGGCACTTTCAAGGAATTTCACTCACTCAGAAAATAGGCAATTTTTGGTACCACCTTTGAACTAAGCAAAATCACACACAAATATTTTAAGAACTTCCCAAGCTAGGTATTATTGATTCCTCTGCAAAGGATATAATTCCTTTCATTATTGGTTAAAAAGCTATGTTTGTAAACTAGCTGAAATTTCCCCTTCAGATTTTATCACTCTGTCATACATTTATTTGAAACATAAATAGAAGTTTATCTGGCAATATCATGTCTCTATTATTCAGTGCAAAAAGTTTTGCAGGAATAAAAATGGTGAGGTTCCTATTTGCTTTGGTTTTGTAAGAATAAAGAATGGTGTTTCATGCAGTTTTGTAATGACCATGATTGACAGCAGAAGACTATAGTTTCCATACTGCATATTACAATCTAAAATTTTCCATGTGTTCATTACATAGATGAGTCTTCATTTGTGCTAAATTTGAACCAAATTCATTATGGCTGAGCAATAGTGATTTTATAAATTAGAACGCTTGGGACAGAAAGACCCATGTCACTCATTTTTACTCCAATTTCTCATTAGTTATTTTGCAAAGAGCAATAGCAAATTGAAAAGTATAGATATTTTTAATATATTGCCAATTTTTCTTCCAACGCACCTGTTACATGTGAAATTAGTCGAATTTAAATGGGAAATAATAATTCAAATTAAAACATGAAAACACATGGGTATAAGATTGTACATATTATTTGAATAAGAATTCAAGTTTTAATTACCTGGATTAAAGTTAGTAATCATATTACTTCTTCTAATGCAAATTTCTGAGCTGACAGCAGCATGCATATAGGAATTCATTTCAATAGCACATAATGGATTACCAGCTTGACCATACTGTTTATGAGGAAAGTTGAAATTTCTGAAGCAGTCTACTATTTTTTCTGTAGTATCACTACCCTTCACAAAGAATATTGGGAAGCCCCAATCAATAAACATCAGTCCAGAACCATGTGAGTTCCATGGATTATCACATTGTCCTTGAAGTCCAGAGTAATGATTTGGGCATTTGTCTTCATGAGAGAATGAACCTGGGATATTTGACGAGTTTTGGACTAATAAAACTCCACTAACTTTGTTGGAATCTTTCAATCTTTGCATTACGTTTCTGAAAGATAAAAACTAATGTATTAAATAAATACAAATGAATTGTATTTGTAACATGCTACATGACCCATGACATGCACTTAAATAAAAAATACAATACTTTTGTAGGACACAATAAAATTTATACAGTATTTACCAAAACTCAACTCTCCCCTTTTTCAATAAGAGCAGATTGATGATGAAATGGAATAAAACAAATGGTTTGTGATGTATTAACAAAGCTGCTTTTATTTGAAAAAGTACACATAGGTCTTTCAAATAAAAAATAATTTCATTAATACATCACAGGCAGCTTGTTTTATTCCATTTCAACATTGACCTACACTTATTGATAACCCCTGCATAAGATGCATTCAATTTTTAGTTTATCTTATTTGAAAGAATATTTAATTAGTTATTCAATTTTTTATTTAATGTAGCATGCATACATAAATGTTGTGTGTTACTTTAAGAAACACTTATTTTATATAGGGAAAGTATAAATATTTTCATTTCCATACACCAGAGTAATTGTCATAGTTCAACATAAACAGGTAAATCAACAACACAGTTCAATATTTAAATTTGGCAGTTTTTATACATGAGTATATTCACAATGGTGGTCCCATTCTAAAAAAAAATTAGTTTTTCAAATTTCATCAAAATTTAACATTTTAATCAACATATACATTTAAATCTTTTCAGCTAATTTTGAAAAATTTAATATATAAAAGGTTATTACATAAACACCTGAAGTAAATCAAATCTATTTTTAAACACTGAAATATTTTAGTAACATAGACCATAGTATACACAAAATCAGTACACAGTTATAGGTAAAGGTATGTGATATACATGCTTTTATATAAAAATAAATAAACTATACTCATGAAAATAAAACAAAATTTTACTTCTTTTTAGCTACATTTGAATAAATAAAAAACAGAATTTACAAATTTAAGACTTCACATGTAATGATTTGTAAACTTTTACTAATTTATTTGATGTTTCAACACCTAGCTTGTTTCACAATGGAAACATTGAAAAATATATTTCAATAGATGCTGAAGACACTAGAATTGAATGAAGTGAATACATAAAAATCTGGCAACACTTCGAACCCTTTTCTCCTTCCTTTCTAATAATTGCCACCATTGTTCATTAGTTAAAGAAATAAAAACAAAATATTGGAGATACTTTTCTTGCATTTTTAAAAACATATACTGAAAGAATTTGTTCTTTCAGAGAACTACTGCGATTACACAGAAATAGATATCTATTTTTTACTTTCTTCTTACTTATGTATTTGACCACACTATTCATTATATGATTTTCTAATCAAATTGTGTAGGTAAGCAATTTAATTTGTAAGAAATGCTTAAATTTAGTTAATTTAAATTCATATAATTAATACAATTGATAATAAGTTAATAGCACTACAATATTATTGTTTGAGGAACAATTTTTTTGCGGAACAGTATTCATAATATATAAGTAATCATTATACATACTATACAATAATGAAATATCACTTATTATATATAAATAATTAAAGAAAAACACAGTTTTTTTAAAAAAATCCGGGGAAATGATATATCATTCTGTACAGCACCTCTATCCTGCATTATACATTACATTCACCATTCAACACTTAATTTGTGAAATATGACAAAATTAAATTGTAACATTGAAAATTATTTCCTAACAATTTTCTTGAATGTTTTTTTAACTTTATTAAAACCAGAGTTCAATTTGGAATTCTAGGAAATATGTGAAGAATGGATATGGAATTAGGGTGTGAAGAATATGATTAGTGAATTGGTAGGAGAGCCTAGCTTGGATGTTAACTTGGACCAACTTTTTATCATTACCTACTTCTTTACTTTGAAAATATGTACCCATATTATATGTTATTCTTGAAAATAAAAATTTATAATTGTACAAAGTTAAATTCTTCTTAGCTATCTATAATCATCCTGCTTTAATCAATTCAAGTTAATTGTTAATAAAGACAAATGCATTTTAATCTGGATCAAAGACATTATAAAAAGGAGGAAAGTGCTTAAGTCATTGTAGAGATGCTATGCATAAGCAATGAGTGCTGAAACAGCATTGTATTCAGAAACACACAACAGTTAAACTTAATACTCTAATAGAAATCATATGTGTAAATGTATCTGTTCTGAAAACCCTCATATTTACTTCTTAATTTTATATAAAACATAGATATAAAATATGATTTTTAAATCAACATATTTTTATTACTTACTCCGTAAACATTTCAGGTCCTAAAACTGGCATATATGGAGGGGCATCTCCATGTTCCACCAACCAATCAACATCAGAATCAGTTTGTATCACATGAACAACACCAACATTACCACCTCTTTCAGCTGAAACAACAATATTCTACTTTAAAATGTTTAAAGTATGTTATATATGAATGTATGACAAAACAATTATTAATATAGATTATTTATAAAAAGTAAATAATAGTCTAATAATTATAAAAGTAATATTAAATGATGCAATAATTGTATGACTAAATAGTGAATATAGTGGTTACACACAATGCCAGGTGGCTCAAGAAAAGACAGTAAAAATAATGTGTGACAAATGAACACATGGCATGACTCACAAATGGTGAACAAATTGGTAAGAATGCCAAAGTAGAAATAAATTGTGGAACACATACATCTGGCAGAGGTATACAAAAAAATGTACAAAATTTATAGTTAAAATTTTTTTCAAAAATATTGATCTTACATCTTGGTATTTATTTAATATACATGGCAATTTATATATTTAATAAATGCAAAATAAATACATAAGTGTGATAAGAAATGGCCAAGGTAGGAAAGCAATAAATAAATGCATATTGTAGAGCTTTAAGATCGTCATGGTCAATATAATTTGACTTCTATTCGCACAGGTAAAATAATGTGTACATTATGGCAAAGAGAAGTGCCTAGCCTATTTTGCTAATAAAGTAATTTAAATAGAAAATAAATATAATTATTCCATACAAACCAAAATTACAAGAATTTGATGAATAATACAGTTTTTGGCAATAAAATTTTCTAGAAGGAAAGTCTGCCCTGAAATGAATGTTGAGAAATGTAGAAATACTTTTGATGATTTAAAAGTATGTCAACAGCTCGTAATACTGCAAGTTTTTACTTTGCAGAATTCAATTTTTGATTGTACACATAAAATAAGAAAGGTTCAATTTCAGATGAAGGGTTCTCGGGATTCCAGTCGGGTGATGTCGTTTGTAGTCCACAACGTTTCTATGGCTGACACCACCATCTTCTTCAGGTGAAGCGCCAGTGTCAGCCATAGAAACGTTGTGGACTACAAACGACATCACCTGACTGGAATCCCGAGAACTCTTCATCCAGCATCTTCGTCGGGAAAATCTACGTTCTCTATAAGAAGACATTTATTAAGTCATATTTCACAAATTGTGATATTTATTATACTAACCACAAACACATGAGACTTATGAGATCAAAGTTTTAACCTTATAGAGGTTTTAATGATTAAATAGGTGGCAATTTAAGATATAAACTAGACTTCATTCATGTAAGTAATTAAATCATCACTCTATGAAATAATAAAACGGTTCAAGTAAGGTTATTTAAGGCAAGATCATTATCTTCGATTGTACTTTGATACCACTACTGAATGGTAAAATAGTTTTTATTTATACCCCCCCCTATGGTTGTAAATGTTATGAAAGATCACAAACATACTTTAAGGAATATATTTCGTCATATTAAACTTGAGGAGGAATCAACATAATAGTTTTAAGTTTGTTTTATTAATTTCTACAATGTAAAACTTACATGAACATCCGAATTGGTGGGTGCCATTTAGTCTCCGAAAGCATGCTGCCGCACCATCAATTGACAAATACATTTTTTCTCTTGTTCTTTCAGCATTTCCTTGAAACAATCAGAACACTTAGCAAAATCTTAAGGTAACAAATGAAATAAATAACCAAAACTCCAAAGTATTACGAGGATCGTAAATAGAAGTTAATTATTGTAATAGTATTTTTTATTTTATTAAAAAAATTCATTTTGTACTCGACAAAAGTTTGACAAAATTGAGAAAAAATTTTAATCACTACCAAATACACAATAGATATTAAATTTACGAAAATAATTTCATGAATATGTTTATTCTTACCATAGGAAATAAAGAAAATTAAAATCCATAACCCTTTAATTGAATAACACTCCCAAACCATTGTTAGCGATACCCTTAATTATCAAAGAGTGTTTTTAACCAAATGTCAAATTTATCTTGCACCTATATCTATAGTTCCCACAAAGATTCACATATCGAAAGTCGCTCCTATCAAAGATGCAATATCTAAGCTTTTTGCTAGAGGCAAAGGAAAAATTTATGAAAATCAAATAGTTTCATAACTTGTTTATTAATTGCGAACATCAACACATCACAAATTAGGAGAATCCAAACAGATAAAAATCGTATGTTACAATTTGCCAACAGTGGAATGTAAAGAATAGCACCATCCACCAAGACTTAAATGTTCCTACTATCCTACAATCTATAAATTTCAGTTATTACAGACTGCAAAATTCGATGGTGCGCCACAGAAACCAGTTAATAAGAGCCACAGCAAGTAATCTTCCACAACCTAAATCCCTGAGAGGACTCATGAGCTAACGTCCAGATTTCAATTTACAGATAGTCACAATATTAAACGTAAAATAAGTAAACTGTAACGAATACCATTATTTGTTCTAACTAAACCAGTAGCGATTCTTTTTAGGAAGCAAAAGAAGCACTGCTTCCAGTTCCATTTCTGAACAATATTGTTAAAGTTATACTCCAAAATACTTCAAGAAAAATGTGAGTACAGAATTCTGTGTTCTTTTCCATCGTGAATTAAATTACGTAGGTCTTGTTAGGGGCAAGTTATACATTATTCCCAATTCTACTGATTACTACTGCAGCCTGGTGCAGCAGAGAGGAAACTTGAGCTTAAACAACTACGAAGTAATCTTCGACAGTTGGGCCCTTTCGACACTGGGAATGCGTCCCGTGTACGACGTGTAGTGACTTTTTGTGTACCATCTTTTCCAGACGTTTCGTTGGCGTAGATATAGCTTTAAAGTTCGTGAATTAAAGATGAGTTTGGAAACAATACTTTCTCAACGCGCGAACAACTTTACTTAGTATTGCAGCATATGTATGATCCCGAGTAAACTATTTTCTTGGTTTAATCATACATCAAAGAAGTGTTATGTATTCAACTTCTTTGTTGGCAGCAGAGCCAGACTTTCTTGTTGTTAATTGGTGTTCATAATGTATATCTTTGTTTATTTTTAGTAATGTGCAAATAAAATCTAAATGTTTGACATGAATAATAGTAGTGAATGTAAATGTAGTGTCAGAAGTGGAATAATCAGTCAAACGCCTTGAGCTGCAAACTGTACGAGTTTAATATCCACGTTCTCGCGTCCGAAGGAAAGAAATAATCTGTAAAGGCAGTCAAAATGAGTTACCGAATTCCTGAGGAGCTGCAAATGCCTTGTCCTCTATGATGACACAAGCACTCTTCCCCTCGCCATCGCAGCAGCTGTCGCCGAGATACATGGACTCAGAATTAAATGAAGCGTTGATATTTTTGGTCAGCCCGTGTGAACCAAATACATTAAAGTACCTGTAAATTCGAGAAACTCTCTCAAAACACTTCGATCACAAGAAAAACAAATATGCCGAGAGCATTAAATTTCGTAACACTGCACAAAGGGACCAGTGAATCAGTCGCTAGTTTTGAATTGAGACTCAGATGGGGTATGCAATACGTCAGATACTCTTACTAGTGTATATTGTAGATGTCCTAATTGAAGGATATACCATCAATATGGAACCAGACATAGGAGCATCGTGTGCGATTATTAGTAGAACTTAAAAAAGATCAAACACAGTTTCAAGCTCTTCAACACGGACAGGCAATTCGTCGGCTATACCGATCATCGTATCAAATGCATCGGCCGCCTTCCGTAAACGCCCAAATTGGTTCGATGGCACGAATACTCGACCTCTGTGTTGTTGATGGACCATTTAACACACTCTGTGGTAGAGAATAAATCACCGAGTTTATTAATGTTTTCAAGATATTTCTCCTGACTCAACCGACAATCTTCTGACTTTGCGCGGTTCTGGAGTGAATGAGTAATCGTGGATTCAAAATCACCCGTTCAAAGTGTAAATTTGCTGCAACTTCTTTAGAATGTTTAGGCCATATTTTACGCCACTTGTTGAAGTAACGTCAGTTAAGTACTTCTTCCGATAGAGTGAGCTTGATCCGAGGAGTGGCTCTCAGGACATCTCACGGGTAGTATTATTTTGGAGGCCACTCGGTCGGAACAAGCAGTGGTGTTGTGGATAGTTGGATTTCTTTTGCGTCCGGCAGCGTTGGGGTTCGCAGCTACGTTCGGTTCCATTGGCTGTTCTGCCAGCCTGTTTGATTTTAATCTTTAGAAATTAATTTAGAATTATTTTCGTTTTAGAGTCCCACGCTTTAGTGAGGACATATTGAACTCTAAGGTGAGCTGCCTTTTGTTTATTTTAGTTAGTATCCATATACTTGCAACTCGTGCGAGTTCCGTAAGATCTTGGATTAGTGTTTAAGTATAATTTCATTGTCGAAACCCGTGTTGTGCAATTCGCAGCCCCGTAGTCCTGGTTGAGTGACCGCTGACCGGAGTTTTACAGCAAAAAGTTTAGATCACTTAGGGGTAGTTGCTGTAAGTTAATTAATTATTAGTTTGGGATTCAGGTTGTATTACAAACGTGAGAGCTGGTGGTCGACGTCCGCTGCTATTTATCTTTATTTTCTGAATTGACTTCAGTCTCCGTTCTTTAGAGTTCGGAGATCTTCTCGTTGGGACTACGTGGGGTCTGACGAACAGCCATAAAATATGCTCAAAACATTCACAGATCTGACAGTCATATCAATACAATAAGTGATCCACCAAAACCGTCAACACGTGAGGAACTTAAATTGCTTTTGTGCAAGGCAACGTTTTACAGTGCCTCCATTTCGCAACTGCCCACCACTACAAGACATTCTGAGCCAATTGTTTGGACACCAGAATGAGAAAAGGCATATACTGGCATCAAAAACATCCTAATCTCACTACAGGTACTTAAATTGTATGATTCTATATTACATTACTGTTATTGTAACAGATTCCAGCGGGATTAGGTGTGCTGTCTCACCGTTTGAATAACGGCCTCGACAGCGACTGTGCAAGTCGCACAGTGCGTGCTACAGAGCAACAAAATCCTATTGTGTGGAAAGTATATAAAATTTTTATGTATCCGTATGCCCATTATTTCGCATTAATAAGCCAAGATGGATTAATCTCCGGAAGCCAATTACACCCGTGCTGTGAACTGTTTGTCGTTTGAACACAGGCTGTAATCCCACCGTCACTCCGAAATGTCCATATCAATAATTTACATTCAGTTCAAATTGGCATTGAAAAAGAGAAAGGGTTAACTCGCTCCTTCAAATTTTGTCCTGGAATTGGTGACATAGAACACTCGGTAAAATCTTGTTATCAGTGTGCTAAACAAGTTTCAGGAGCATCATTGCGAATACAGTCGCAACAATCAGAAACAATAGACTGGCAGCTCCATATCATAAATCAACCAGCGGGCAAGCTGAGAAGGAATATCCAAACCGAGCAATATTTAAAGTAACTTAAATGATTAAAATTGTTCCTGGTGCGGGAACTCTGCACGAGGTTGAATTTACTGAGACCAGATGTTCTGTACACCATAATAGCAGAAAAACAGGTCAATCCCACATTTCGAATTTTCAAGCCACATGACCAAGTTTACTTTCTGTCTGGGAATCGCCGTATGGATAAATGGAGTCCAGGAAGAACCACCTAGCGTTTAGGAGATCTTCATTATGGGAGTAATTATTGTGGGAAAATATAAAAAGCCATATTGACGAGATTCATTCCTATAGAAGCCATAAATAGCTGACATTGAAACTAAACTAAACTGCGGTGATGAACAGTAAGGAAACTGACAGATCCATTGAGCAAAGATCAACCTCAAATATCTTATTCAATGGGGCCAAGTGTTGAAACTCAAAAGGTAAAACGTTCAGCCACATTAGCCACTACACCAATGCACCATCTGTTATGATGACTCCACGTACTCCACGGAGGTCAACCCGGATACTCCATACTCCTCGCCGTTATTCTCTTCAGTAAAAAAATAAACTGCTTTAATAGTTTATAATGAATATTGGGGGATACTAATTTTCATAATTAAAATATGTTAAGATTTTATGAAAAACAATAAACAATTTACTTTAATAAAACAGAAGATATTTACAATAATAATTACAAATTTTTGATAGTTTCAATAATTACGCCGGCACTTATTTTCAATAATAACTACACATATGTTTACAAAATGATTTATATTAATTACTTAAACACTAACAATTTTAAGACTCATCTCAGGGTCGCACTTTATGGGCCTTCTCATAGAACAGATATTTTATTACACTAAACCACAAGGATCTGGCAGCAAACAGAAAATTACAAAGTTACAGATGCAGTAGTTTACTTAATCGTCTTAGTGCAGGTACTAGTTCCTTCCTCGTCATTTCTCCAGTTCGTCACCAATCTCCTCCAAAATCTGTCTCTAAATTCCATCTCACCGCTCTCGCACCATCTGACCAAATCTCATCTCACCGCTCTCGACCACCAATCTTCACTTTCTAACAATGTCTCACCACCAATCTGATCACCAATCACCACAATCTCAACATCTCTCCAACAATCTGTTCATTCCATTCTCTACCACCAATTACTTGCCAAAATGTCTCCATCTGTCTCTTTAAAACTTCGTCCCCACATCTATCACCAAGGCGGCAGGGATGGATTTCCTCCAATAATATCCATGGTTACACTTGGGGGAAAACATGCCACCCGGTACCGATTTTCACGCAATTTTGGGTAGCTCCCGAACCGAGACGTATGTATGTATCTGGTAAATGTATCCAAGCAATATACCTTATCACAACTGTATTATACAGATAACGGTATCCAATATTAAAAAAAATAGTTAACATACATTTAACTCAAAATTATTATTGTTTCCTCAAATTTTTAAATAAACAATCTTTGTAATAAGACGCTTGATAGTAAGGCGGTTGCCGGCGTTGTAACCATGTTCCTGATATGGCCATCCCTCTATTTTGAGCTAACTAAAGAGGGATCGAAGTTGTTCTTTGCCTCTCTTCGACTCCCGCTCCTTGGGAAGAGTCGTTCAAAGGAGCGCTCAGCTCCTCCGCATACCCTCGTGTTTCCAGAGTTTACACGGCATTCGATATCTCTATCTGTAGTTTTTCATTTTATGATGGATAAAATGCTCGGTAAATTACTTTTTATTTAACACTGCACTCATACCACAGTATATAATTAATTATGTATTGAACTACTATAATTATTTTAATAGTTGTTGCTTTAATTTACACAAAAACACCTCCAATATTTCATAAACATCCATGAATGGGTGCTACATCCACGATTTAAAATGCATGGGTTCACTGACCAAAAGAATTTCGAGAAGTGCAAACTAGGCATAATCTATTTTTGCCAACTTCTTGAATCAAATGAACCACCTTTGTACAAAGCAATTAATTACTTCTGCGGTGCGAGATACGGAAACTGATTCAATTATGTGGGGTGTTTCGGACTATAAAGTGTCAAATTTTAACACTAATACAAATGACCATTCTGCTGTCATTACTGAGATTGAGAAATATCTGCAGGAGCTTTTGTTGCCGAGACAAGAAAATCCGCTTTTATGGTGGTTGAATAAAACACTCGTTTACCCCCGCTTAAATAAAGTGGCGAAGAAGCGGTTGTGCGTTGTAGCGACTTCAACGCCATGTGAAAGGATTTCTTCGAAGGCAGGCCAGATAATTACAGACAAAAGAAGCCGACTGAGAGTTGATGAATTATATTGATGTATATAACACGTCCGTCGGACGCAACCGTATGTCTCCACCTGCTGAGAGAGCGCAGGGCAACAAGCATGAGCTGTCGCTTCGAAAAGAGCCGTGAGCGGAGCGGTGAGGGGTTGTTTACTCCCGAACGAGTCGTTCCGCTCCTTTGAACGAGAACGGGTGAAAAGAGTCATTCGCTCCCTAGTCGGGAGCGAGAGCTCAGCCGCTCACCAAAGTGAACGACTCGCTCCGCAGCGACCCGTCTCTAGACTAATAAAAAATCAATAGATGGAATAACCATTCAGTAAGGGGTTGTCTAATATGTTCCAAATTTTCCCCGGACCGGGCAATCCGAAAAAAAAACGCATTATGTGAAAGGAGCCTTAATCCCAGTCTCCGTGACCATGAGGGCACAAACATCCATGCCCTTGCCAAGATTCGAACCCAGGACCTCTGGGTTTTTTAAGGCAGCGATGCTACACTATACCACAAGAGATCTGCAAATCTGTCAATTATCTTACCATAAATTCCACAAGGAGAATGAAAAAAATATTTTTAACTCGTATATTCCTGGTCTTATTAATATATTATAAGTAGATTAAATTCATTGACTTATAAAAATAATTCACCTGCAAATAAAAATAGTAAAAATCTATAGGCTTCATTGTTTTATCATATTTAGAAAAAATGCAATATTTTACCAATTAAGGGGAAAAATATTGTAAAAATAATTTTGTTGAATACAATGTTCTGTATGAATTTCAGTGTTTTTTAAACACGTGTATTTAAAAACCCACCAGATTTATTGCAGTAATGTTAAGATTTTTAGATGTAGAAAGTATATATTATTCTATATCGATGAGTGAAATGCTCCAAACAACATCAATGTTAATTCTTTAAATGTAAAAACAGATACTTAAAATTTAAATTCTATACATGACTTATTATTAAGAATGTTCGTATGGAGTGTGGCGTTATATGGGCGCTTATCGTGGACGATAGGAGTTGCAGACAGAAGAAGAATAGAAGCTTTCGAAATGTGGCGCTATAAAAGAATGTTGGTATCTCGGTATCACTTCTGAACTTGCTTACACATTATTAACTTGACAAGAAGTTTGTTGTCAAGCTCTCTCAAAATTGTACATCATATTAATGGTGTCACATCTGGCCTGCCTCAAGGATCCCACATTGTACCTATCCTATTCATTCTATTTATTAACGATATTGTTTAAATTTTTAAACATTGAAAATGTTTGTCTTTTACAGATGATCTTAAAATGTACACGGCTATTCTGATTACAATTATTACAAGAACTAATTCGTTTGCAAGGGTGGTGCAAGGTGAATTTCATGGAATTAAATGTTTATAAATGTTTCCATATTAGATTTACTGAGAAAAAAAGATTATAACTGTGATCTAGGTACACCCTTTTTGACCAGGTCATTACTAAAGTTGATACTATTAGTGATTTAGGAGTAAAGTTAAATAGTGATATAACCTTTGACACCCACGTAAATAAAGTAGTAACAGAAGCTAGTCAATTACTCGGCTTTATTTATAGAAATAGCAAAGATTTATAAAATGTAAATAGGGCCTACGCTCAAATCGTTGTACTGTGCCATCGTCCGTCCTGTGTTAGGCCTCGGGCACGATAAAAGCGACAAGCGGTGGGACTCCGAGCGGCAGAGTAGTGAGCGATGCCGGCTACGATAGAGAACCCTTGAGCGGCATCGATCCCTGTTTAGTACAGGACGCACTCCTCGTGAATTAAATGTACAAATTCTATTCGTTTTTAGACTAATTGGGATGTTTTTAAAGTTGCAAGTCACGGGCGACAAGAAATTGTTTGTAATAAGTACATTTAATTGAGGTTTAAAATGACCCAGTAGGCCAAAAAACCTTCCAACAAATTAAATCATTATTTTTTGAAGCATTGTTCATTGTCTTCAAAATATATCCTACAACAGTCTTCACTAAGCAAATGAATATGTTTGATTATCGATGCAAATGATGGTAAAATTTTGTAAACTATGTGCCTTCCAAAAAATTAAACCCAAATTAAACTTCTTAAAAAATAATCTATAAAACGAATACAATATTACAGAAATTAATTAAAAACATGAAATATAAATTTAATAAATCACAAGTTATATTTTTGAATTAAAGTATATATATATATACTTTCAACGATATTATCACTGAATTTAAGTGTATTTATGAACCAATTATTCCCAAAGACTGTCGTTGTCCACCCTACGCAAGCCCTTTTAAAACCTACGTTCTCCCTCTTAGGTCAATTTTGCTGCACAGAGAAATTTGTTTTTCTGCAATCTGTTATTTATGTTTCCTTTACTATTTTCTAAAAGCCGTAATTATTTCATCAAAATCATTTTATCGACCTTTTAAAATCTTGGGCTGATTTTCTAAACCATATGCTATTTTTGTTCAAGGTTGAACTCTCCCACCGAAGTCCTTCCAAAACTATTAACACTCCACAAGATAAAATAATGTTTTAAGTAACTATTAACATTCCCTCTTAGTTTTATCACTCCTAGCCGAAGATAGGCGTAGTCTAGTCTAGTCCTGCCACGAATAACTAATTTGATAATTTTTTTATAAGACAAGGAATAAAGTTTTGTTTTCTATACTTATTAAATATAATAAATAATTTAAATAATTAATTATTTGAGGGTACCAACGTTTCATGACCTATATTTTTCTTTTACTGCCATCAGCAATTTTCTTAGCGACACTATAATATTGAAAGAACAGTGCGTCTGTTGCAAAATGTTATTTTGTAAAGCCGTACGTCGTTATTTACTTCCAAAAATTAATCAATAAATTATGATTTTAAATAACTATATCAACACTTCCTTCACCTATTAATTTGTTAATATTCTCGAAGCAGGGATTGCTCAATATTAATGTAATATTTTTATATAAAAAGTAAACTAATTTCCTTCCTTTCCTTTTTCAACATTTAATAAATAAATTAAATGATTTTTTACTAACGGAAATTACAGTGGCCTCGTCCTTTTTTTGTGCATTCAGTTGGGCTCGAGAGTTTTTTATAGTCCCTGCCGCTCAGCAGGGGCAAAAAATTAATGTCCGAGGTGAGCGGCAAGCTGAGCAGCGGGAGTTGAATCGCTCTGCCGCTTACCCTTATCGTAGCTAGTGGATCCGCGAACCCATTGAATTGCATTGGAACATTAAAGTGAGCGGTGCCGCTCTAACTACCTGCTCCTTGCCGCTCGCCGCTTTTATCGTAACCAAGGTCTTAGAATATGCTTCGTATTGTAATCCACTAATTGCTTCGAAAGAATAAAAATAAGTTCCTCCGTTCAGTAGAAAGTAAGTTAAAAATAAAACGGTTTTGTAAGTAATTTGTTACATTTACTAATGGTATATTATTTTGGTACAGTATTGTTAATAACCCGTTAAAATTAATAAGTTAGTTAAGTTCAAAGTACCAACTCGTCTCGACAGAGATTGCCCTACTTTGAACGTTAGCTATCATAGATGTAATTATAGTGACTATACAGCTCCTATGAGTAGAGCCATATGAGCTATAGATTTTTAATACGTAATAATGACTTAAAAACATCGTTAAACAAACTACAGAAGTCATTGCATTGTTTGAGATCATGTCATTTATCCATTATACTTTTTTTTTGTATATTTAATAGGCACTAGCCTGTGAATAAATAAATATTCTTTCAAATAAGATAAACTAAAAATTGAATGTTCCGTATATAGGATTTGACATTTTTGTTCTTAGACGAAGTGTATTTTATTGGTGGTAAGTAAGTCTCCTTCTACATTTAGTTTGTAAGTCATATTGCTAGCTTCGTGTAAAATCGTTTACAGGCGTTCATCCGTTCGATAATTTCTTTTGGATTCAGTTTTAATGTGGTTACTGGATGGCCCTGTTATAGCATAATAACAATGACAAGTTTGATGCCCTGACCGATATAATCCGCTATCGTTGGCTACAAAATTTTCTCCGCGTTTCTCCACTTAAGTAAATGACTCTCCTACTACTTCAATAGCATAGTTAAAGAGTTGAACGAATTTTCTTGCTTTTTTAATGGAGGTTGCAGGTCATTTTTCTACCGTGCGGCAGATCTTGATATGCATGCTACACCTGATACATAATGCACATTAATTAATAAATTTATTAACTCCTAAATAATTGCATAAATAAATTGAAAATTAATTAATAAAAATTGGATTGTCAATAATTATGTGAACATTTTGAAAGCTTCCTTTTCAGCATCTACTGCAACGCTGCTCTAGACTCAACTCAAACATCCTTGGCGTATTAGTTGAAGATTAGTGGATATGTAATCCCCTTCTTGCTTCTTCTCAATCTTTCTTTGAAGAATAACAAGCGAATTAGAGTTGGAAGCAAGTTTGGCACTCATGGAGAGTGAACGGGTTTCTTTCTGAGCCAGAAACAGCGTGTCGCGGCTCGCAAAGTGAAAATTCAAAGCAATTTCGAATCCAATTTTGGTTTGCTGATTGATGTTCACTAACAGGGATCGAGCACAAGTGATATGCGTTTTTTTTGACGATGTTCTCTTAACTGAACACGTTTTGAGGATTGAAGGGAGTTAATGACAAAGAGCAAATTCATTTTGCAGACGTCATGCCCAGATATTTAAAACGTAGCGTTTGAATGCGGTATGTACATTTATACTCACGGTACCCGATGAAGACATTGGCCCACTTAGTTTTGATGTACGCTAAATGCCATAATCAATGCCGCTTCCTTGCTGATTGGTCGGCTACCTGAATATGAGGTGGAGGCTTGGAATAAGCATATTTGGCGTTAGCAAGATTTTACGCCCTAATATTCCCGGGAGAAAAAGATGAATGACGTATTCCTTCGGCTTGTCGCATCTCTGGATCCAGTATATCTAGTTACCATATAATTTGGAGTTGTGAACTGTGCCCAGCGATGGTTACGGACTATCAAAATTTTTGCCCGTAACCGTTTCACGGCGCAAAATTGTCCGAATGTGTATATATAGCTTTATCCATATAAAATTTACCTGATGAAGTCCACAAATATAGACAAAACGTTGTAGATGTCTTAAATAAATATTAATTTTCTTTTTAGAAAGGATTATTTATTTAATATTGTTCTATAATTGGATTATTTATTTTTCTAAGTAATTAATTTGAATTTTTATTAAAATGTATTTCCACAATAAAATTGGTTTATCCCAATGATATATGTCTACAAATTCAATTTGAATAGAATAAACTATTTAACTTGAACACATAGCACTCCCTTATTTTTCAATTCAAAGAATTTTAGGGTAATTTTTGTTTACAAGTCCTTAAACAAGGTGCAATAAATTGTGCTCTTACTTTCAGATTAATTTAACATGAATTATTGTGTTTGTTAGGAATGATGATAAAAATGTGTCTTTCCATTATCTTCACAATAGAATGAAAACAAACTTGTAAAATCTCTCATAACCATAATTTATTATAACCAAATTGACATATGTATGTCACATTTGTATGTACAAAAACTGAATGTTACTTAATATTTCCAAGCTGCAGTTACTTATTGAAGGTGATTGACATTTTGTAACACACATATAAAAACATTTATTTTCACCCACAACAGTATTTTCGATAGTATTGTAAAATCAACTTAATAAATATACTCAGCCTATTAGCACAACCAAACATGCCATTCACAAGAGTAGTACCAGTTTCATTAGAATTATCACAATGCAGTTTTAATTTTTTTCCTTATAAAGGAAACAATATGTGATGCACATAAATTAAAAAATATTTGAAGTTAAGATTTATGATACTGTTTACCTTAATGTTTAAAATGCAGTTACATAAAATCACACACATTAAGTTTATTAAAAAAAATGAGGAACTATGTTTTAGAACCAAGGATGTCCAAGACACTAAGAAGAAAATCAAACAACACTAAAACACTGGTAACTAAAATCAACAAATTATAGAACAATGTTTGCAAAAAAACTCTGATATATTAAATATATATATATTTGTGTGTGTGTATGTGTGTCAGAAAATGACTTTGTCAGATAATTAAAACAATAAGGACAGGATGTCTGGCCATCACTCAAAATATTTTCATAATCTTCTGATGAATGGAGCAGTGCCTCCAAAAATACAAGAATCCGAAACCCAACATGGTACCTGCCATCTGTGAACTTCAGGTAAACCACCAGTTTTCTGTCTCTCTTCCTAGTCCTTATTAATTGCTATATATTCATATATAATAATGATTTGACACAGTAAAATAACTGATATGCATAGTGGGATATATATATATATATATATATATATATATATATATATATATATATGAAAGAGAGATAGAAAATAGGTGACTTACCAGACGTTCATAGATGTCTACCACTATGAATGTCAGGTAAGTCATGTACTTTCTATCTCTTCCGTTTCCTTATTCATTGCTTTAATTAATATGACAATGTCATTTCCTGACACACACACATATATATATATATAAGAAGTCAAATCACAAAAATAATGAGAATAATAATTGTTTTAGTCAAACAATAAAAATTTATACCTACTAAATCTCATTCATTTGTAAATGTAAAGCTTGTCCATTATCACATACTTATTAGATTAAAATTTACAAACGATGGAAAATAATGTTAAATTGTATAAACTAAAAATTATATAAACATTTTATACAAAAACAATGAATAATTACTGCTACTCTTTTCACTCAGGCTGAAGGAGATGGAAATCCTCATCCCCTGATTCTTCTTCTTCTTCTGAAGTTTCACTGACATCATGATAAGGCCTAGGAACATCTGAAGACACTTGAATAGGCAAGAGAAGTGTATTTCAATATTATTTATATAAATATACATCAGGAAATGACATGACATTGTCATGTTCAAAAAAATAAGGAAAGGAAAGAAAGATAGAACGTAGGTGACTTACCTGACAAATACATATGACCACACACACACATACCAAGTTATACACACATGCCAAGGATTTCGCGGACGACATAGAGGTAGTCGTCGTGGCGAAGCTGCTAGAGGAGGTGACTAATGCAGCAAACGACGCAGTAGAGACCATCAGGCGGTGGCTCCGAAACAGCGGCCTTACGCTAGCTGAACAGAAGACGGAGGTCATCCTAGTAACGAGTAGGAAGAAGAAAGAAGATAACACCGTGCGAGTGGGGAACCAGAGGATAGGTTCCCAGCTATGCCTCAAGTACCTAGGAGTATGGGTCGACTCGAGGCTGGCTTTCGGGGAACACGTCAGGAGGACAAGTGCCAAGGCAACGACGGTTTTTAGGGCCCTGGCAAGACTAATGCCTAATGCAGGAGGACCCCGACAAAGTCGGAGAAGGCTACTAGCGGCTGTCGTCAACTCGGCCCTGCTATACGCGGCCCCCATCTGGGCGGAAGCCTTGAAGACAGAATCGTTCAGGAGGATCGCTGGAGCTTACCGCACAACCCCCAGCGCATTCAGGACCGTCTCCTTCGATGCAGTGTGCGTCATCGCCGGCATGAAGTCCATAGAACTGGAGGCAGAAGAATGCAAGCGGGATTCCATCGAGCCCGCCTCAATGCCGAGTTAGACAGAAGAGTCATCGCGGCGGAAGAAGGTCGAGAAACCATCAGATCCTGGCAGGACCGTTGGGACCACTCTGACAAGGGAAGATGGACATACCGGCTGATTCCCGATGTAGGAACGTGGGTCAATAGGAAGCACGGCGAGCTGAACTACAACCTCACTCAGTTCCTGACGGGACACTGATGCTTCAAGCAATACCAGAAGAAATTCGCCATAATAGAAGATGAAATATGTCCAACATGCACAGAAGTGGAATACGCGGAACACGTTTTCTTCGACTGCCCTCGCTTCAACGAAGAAAGAGCAGCAGTACAGGAGCTTCTCAGACGTCGAGTGAGGACTGAAGATATAACGCTTCAGGACCAAGAAAGCTGGGACGTAGTGTCACACTTCGCTGCGAAGGTACTGGAGAACCTACGGAGCGAAGAAAGACAGCGTCTATAAGCCAACGAGTGAATGTGCTTATAACTGCCTTGTCGTGGGTGCGAGCGTTTATGAAGCGTAAGTGAGAGTGCGAGTGTGTATGAAAGTGTATGTGTGAGTGTACCCTATAGTGTCAGCGAGAGCGAGTGTCTAAGCGATGCGTCATCAGATGAACGTTCGACGGAAGCATATACATCCGAGTGAATGCGTGTGTAATAGTTGTAATTTGAGCGTGTGAATGAATCTTGTGTAAGCGAGATAATGTATAGTTTGCCTCTAGGATGAGACGTGTGAACGGAGGCTAGTAATAGTTAGGAATAGCTATACTATAGTTTTATTGTTATTTAATAATTTTTATACCTATGTGCGCCCATTGGCAATCCAACCCCTCGTGAAGTAATGCCTAACGGCGGTTCCGCGAGGAGATACTTTGTAAAGGGAGGTGGTTTTTAGTGGGTAAAAATCCCACACACCGTGTAACTCGGGTTTCGCGTCGTCTTTGGAAGATTTTCCCCTACCCTCGATAAAAAAAAACACATGCCAAGGACTACACATATCAAAGCATGCAGACACATACCCAGTATACACACATCAGGTTTTATCACACCCATGAGCTCCTGCTGTTATAGGTGTGTTTGGGATGGATGTGTTTGAATGAGTGTATGGGTGTCAATATGGGAGTGTTTTATGCATCTCCACAGCCACCATCAAGTCCTTGCCTCTTCCCAGATCCTCATTGAGAGAGAAAGTTGGTGGCCTGGTGGGGTCCATTGTTTAAGAACTATGCAGCAAATTTTGTCTGCTCAGTCATCAGCTAGCGCTGGAAATGTTTTCCTAACTTTCTGATGAAGGGGTGGTGCCTCTGTAAATTTAAACAACTCCAAACCTTACAAGGTACCTACCATCTAAGAACCTCAGGTAAGTCTCTACTTTCTATCTCTGTTTTTTTTCCTTAAATATATTTGTGTGTTTATTTGTTTGCTAAAAGTTCAAAACTTTCTGAGTTATAGGTAATACCTTGAAATTTGTCATTAAGATAAACTTAATATATTTCCCAAACACTGAAGCACCATATCTTAGAGATTTTTTTCCATTCAACAATTTTGTCTTTCTCCTGTCATTAATTTTAATTAGTTGTAAAAAAATAACATTTTACTTATGATGATTATAAATTTTCATTTTCTTAAAATCTTTATAAATAGTTTCTGTACCTCAAACTTGTGCAAGACTCATTTAATTGGACCAGAGTAGGTAAGGTTTGAAAACTAGAGGAAATTTCACACTCAGAATCTGACCTCCTCTCTACATCGGCCAAAAAAATGACATCTTCATGGGCATATTGTAAACCACTATAGCACTGTCAGAAACACAGTTCCCAATAGTTTATCATACTCAGTCACAAAAATGACACTTTTGACTAATACTTCATACAGTCCGTCATTAAAAACCTTACCCCACAATTCACCAGACCCTGAACTCCATCTCTGGGAACTGTTTGACACTCTTAATCTATGAAACATTTACTTTCCTTTTTACTGTATGCATGAGGTTATGAGTGTGTGTATTACTATAGCTCTATATTTGTTGGGTGTATACAGTACATGTGGCTAATTATGTATGTATATTTCCATATGTCTCCCAAATTTTTCTTTGTTGAGACCTTTTCTTGAAAATGACAGAGCTGTATGTTTTGTGGAATTTTGATTGTTGCTGTCTAATTGCTGCCAACAGGAGTTTGAATTCAACACTGTGCAATTGTCACAGTACAGGTTTCCCACCATTCCCTCTCAACCCCCACATCCCTGTAACTTGGTTTGGCATCGAGATGCATAATTAGGTACTTAAAATTATTGGAGACATTATCTCATTGTTCAGGAAGGTATCGCCCCATGTGCTGGCTACACGCATTGAGACTCTCTCATGAAGAAGGAAGCTCCCATTCTGCATGGTGATGCTGAATATCAATTTCTGATAAGCCACATACTTTCTACCTTTCCTTTCCATACCAATTGTTTTGATAATGTCACATATAAGTCTTACCTTTGAGTGGTGTGTGAAACAAAACAGTTTCTTTGTCATCATCCTCAAACAGAGAAAGAGTTTGTGGAACCTGCATGAAGCCATAAAAATCATTGTGTTTGTTCCTCTGTTGATAGTATGCATAACAGCATACAAACAGTATAACCATAAAAAGTAAAGATGATCCTGAAAAATAAATTACAACATTCAAATGTTTATCTATTTTTGTTACTTTAAGTAAGAAAGTAATTTATTTCCACTACCTATATTTCAATAGCAGAAATTATGTAAAATAATATGTATCCACAGTTAAATTTTTGAGAGTGATTAACAGATTCAACCATCAAAATAAATCTTTTGCTATAGCTTCAAGGAGGAGATGAGTGCAAAAAGTCTTGTGGGTTACACCTAAACAAGATCCTGTGTTGAAATGTTTTTCCAAATACATTTTTAAGTACAATGTCAAGAGTAGCTGCGCCCATCACATACAAAGTATTTTTATGGCCAGTTTTTCATGGCGGATGAAAATTCAGTCAAGAAGCCTATCAATTACCTCACACTATTTTAGTCGGCAATCTACCATTACAATATTGTGAGCTTTTTTGATGTTTTCCGGAGTGTTTACTTCAATTTGGCACTAAGAGCTAGTTTCATTTTCTGTGCTTCTCCAACCCCACTTAAGCTCATTAATTCATAAGTAAATGGTCTTAAATGCTGGTGCAGAGTACACATGAACTTCATCCAATTTGGTTTTGATTTGTGCAGCTGTGACAATGTGAAATTGTTCTTTTCTCCATTGTCTCTGTCTGACTACACATCTAACACTACAGAAGGCTGCCAACAATAAATGACTGGCAAATGTTTAAAACTTTTGAGAATATCTTTGAAAGAATTATGTTAACCAACACTCAAACGAAAGTGAAATATATATATATATATATGGGATAAGTGACGAAGTCATGCGTTTGATAATTGGATAGAGAGAAAGATAGAAATATTTGGGAGAAAGGCAGGAAATTAGCTCTTTGAATCATATGTACAGCATGGAATCATGCACAAGGAAATACATATGTTAAGTGTAGAAGGGAATGGAACAAGGAAAAAAGACTGAAAAAGTTTGTGTGGCCAGGACTCGAACCTGGGTACACGAAATCAGCAGTGTATCACCACTTGAGCCATGGCGTGTGTTTACAGACTCCGCCACCACATCGAGTACGACCAACTGAACATTTTCAGTCTATATATTAGGTTATCAAGTTAGGATGGATAGAGAAGAGGGATGGAAGGATTAGAGCATCCGTTAAGGATAAATTACAAATATATTGTAATGAAGTGCACGTGTTATTGGGTGTTCTGGACTTGAGCAACAGCGAAGGTCTTTATTTAGGGCATCTTAAAACTGTCAGGCCCTGAATGATGCGAGGGTCTGTTGTTGTAGGATCCGCTGTCAGGGGTGAGCTCAGTAGCGAACCCATAATTTACGACGGTCATTGTCGCGGATGAAACAAAAGCGCGTCAGTGATTGGTTGGAATTCTGCTGAGCAGTTTTATTTTAAGAAATCCGATTGGTTTAAGAGAGTACTTGCGGGGTAGGAATATCTAAAAAGCCAAGAAGAACGGACACTAAAAACGATACGACAAAAGGGATAAGACGTGCCAGCGGTCTTGCTGCTCAACCAATTGGAGCTGCGTCGACGCCACGGCTGCGACCATCATCATCACCATCGCCATCACACATCGCCACGGCCGTGCATCAACCAGCGAAACGTCCACAGTAAGACATGACATGCTCGCATGTAAAGTGATTCCAACACCTTTTTAAATATTACAATTGATCAAATTTTCACTGTAAAGAAATTCTCCCCATCTTAACTCCCTGATGAGAAGGACCCTCATGTGACTGATGAAAGCCGTGAAAATGAGCTGTAAATAAACTTATTTTAATTTGTTTTATAATAGTTCCTTTTATTTCAAAAGTCCCCGTCTATCAATTTATATTATTAAGATGAGAGTATTACAATATATATATATATATATATATATATATATATATATATATATATATATATATATATATATAACTTTTTAATTTTGCAGATACATAAAATGTATGTTTAACAAAAGTTACTATTCTGTGGAATCAGTTATTTATTTCTATGTAGAATAACAAAATTTTTACCTGTGATCATTATAAATACTATTCGAGGAAGTCCAAATACTCTTTCATCTTTCTGTAAAGTAAATATTACTTTAAAAGGTGATCCATTTCCTATTTGTAGTAATTTTACCATTTTAATAAAACCAGGAGCAGTAACTGTTGCAGCATGCTCTCCTGGTGTTAAAAGAAGCCAAAAGGCTCCAGATGATGATGCTGATATGACTTTAGCACTACCATCAATTTGAATTTTTGCTCCCAAAACAGGTGAGTTATTTCCATCAATAACATAACCTAAAATGGTAAAAATAGTTATTATTATAATTGAATTTAAGTGTTCAATTGAACAGAAACATTTCAGCCATCTTTCATCTCCCCCTCCGAAAGGCTTCAAAAGTAAGAAATGTAAGCACAAACCTTTTCATTCAAGATGGTGAAAAGTTATAAATTTAATCTAATGAAGACAAACAAAAACTTATAGGTTATTACAAAACGGTAAAAACTAAATAAACATGCTATGAGATAATGACCGTTAACAAGCCTTTGTCTTAATAGAAGACAAATGAATTAATTCACATTTATATTTCACCATTCATTTTGCAGTATGTAGATACACTTTATCAATGGAAACAGAGTTCTTGGATTACCACTCAGGACTAGATTAATTAACATGTAATGTTTTGACAGCCAGCAACTGTCATGTTCTAGATGAAATGTCGCTTGTTAATCACTGTCGTATCTGGTAAGAAATCATAAGATCTCTTTCTGCTCAGTGGTTAGTTTTAATGGTGTTACCTTAACACCATATGTATGGTTTTTATATTGGGGGTGGCCTATGTTGTTTAAGTGGTGTCTGTCTAATCTGTTGTTCATTATTCAGTCACTGATGCCAAATCACCATGGCAAGTTACATGATTGATACAGCAGACCATGGTGGCCCTTAAAAGTTGACTCTCCAACATTTGGTGGCCAAATTCAAGATGACCAATTTGGTCAACAGCCAGTCAACACCTGTACCTCAAAGGAACACCAGATTGGCCAAGTGATAGTATGCAGGAGAACCCGAGGCAGTCAATTCCTTGCTGTGAACAAGAACTTGGCATTTCGAATATTGGCTAATTTTGTGTTGGAATTTGGACCTACAGCCAAACAAGAGCTAATTGGCCCAGGAGCTCAAAGTTAATGACCATAGACAATGCCATTTGTTTACTGACTGGGTTTCAGAGCATTTGGAAGACGACCCCAATTTTGGCCAAAAATCATATTTAGGAATGAGGTGAATTTTGGATTAATAGTTATGTTAACAAGCCCAATTGCTATATACAGAACACTGCTAACCGACAAGGTCATTAGGTGACCGTGCATCCACAAAAAGTTGCTGTTTGGAGTGGATTTTGGGCTGCCATGGATGGTCATTGGCCCATATTTTTTTTGAAAATGATGTAAGTGAGGCCTGCACTGACAATGGTGAGAGAACTGCAGAATAATGATAACTGATCTTTTCTGGGCCAAACTGAATGATATGTACATAGACAACATGTGGTTTCAGCAGGGCGGCACTAGGTGCCACACAAAGTACACCATAAAGGACATTCTATATGAATGATTTGAGGTGTGATGGAATTGGCCACCAAGATATTTGGAGATAATATACAAAGATTTATAGGTCAGCAGTTGTCAGTTGTAACAAAATTTATGAATTTTATTTTGTGTATTCTATCAAGGATTTTATCAGTTTTGTGTAACTTATTTTGAGACAGTTGTAATAAATAAAATTTGAAACAGGAGGATATAAGGTAAGAATATTTTATATGCTACGGAGCTTCACACTCCCTCCTCTTCATAATGCTTGCATTGCACCTCCAACCTTTTAATTTGTCATGAATGTGTAGTGTAACTGTGATTTATGGACAAGCATAATAATAATTGTCAAATCTTACAGATTTTATATCAGTAGCCAAGCTTCAAGAATGTGCAATGCATAAGGGTGTACATTGTTGTTTCTTTTAGTTAAATATTTAAATAATTTCACACAAGTGTTACAGCACATAAAATCATTAATAGTGCATAATGCAGTAATATGTTTTGTTGAAAAATTAGTTATGTTTTCAAATTATTCATAATGTTCACCTTACGAGGTTCACAGATTGTGGAAGAAATAATGGACTTTTAGTACATATTTTTGTTAAAATAATAGTGTACTGATAATTCTTTTCTTATTAAATTATTCATAACTGGCTTCTGTGTTATTATTTATTGTGAATTGCTATGCCAGTTATGACTTTAAAACTTATAACTTGGGTTAGTTGAATACCTCCGGTGGGCTATTTACAGCCATACAATATTAGTAATATTTATTGCACAAATACTGGATGAGGATTAATAGTTCATACTGACAACTTACAGTTTTACATAATTCTACATTTAAGGTTCTATTATAAATCTTTTTACTGACGGAAAGGAGAGAATAAGGTATTAAATTGACTTGGTTATTTGATAACTGTTATATTTTTTGTGGCGGTTTATTAAAGATAGAAATGCCTGATAGTGGACACCATTCTGTGTAACTGAAAATCATTTACATTCTTTGTATATATTGTTTTTAATACTTGTGTTGATTTCATAAAAATCAGAATTGTTAGTAAATAAGGGCTTACTTGTAATTAAAAATTACATTAATGGATAGGTGTATTGGAAGAACAGAGTGAAAATATCCATGTTTTGAAGAGAGGAACATGAAATGTCTTGACATGTTCTGTCCAATGTTGGTACACATTACAAAGCAAGGGAGTGCATGGCTAGAGGAAAGGCACTAGTTAGATGATATTGAGTCCATCTCTTTGCTTGTGTTGTAGAATATCTGTGGTAACTCTAGTACAATACAGGCAATATTGGGCTACAATTACTGTTTCCTCTAATCACACATTCATTTACTCTTAGTATGATTTACTAACTTCCTTTCCCTGTTTGTATACATTATGACCAGACATTGGATGATAGAGCACTAAAACCTTATGTTTTAGGAGTCTAAAAATGCACCAAAAATAAAAAACAAGCAGTGAAAAGGCAATAAAAATTTAAAAGTGGAATTAAGAAAAGCAATCATTTACTTCTTTGCATTTGTATCTGTAGCTAGCAGAACATTGATATTTTAAAGAATACAACATAAGGGAAATAATTAATTTTAGACCCTAGAGGGACAAATTATACAGACTAATACATAATAATAAAACTTGATAGGCCTAAAAATGACAAAAATAAATGTAATTTTCAATAATTGGCATGACAATAAATAACTAACAGCTTCTCAAGATTGGAACATATAAATTTATGACAATTATGGAAAAGAGCTTTCAACATCAACAGAGGAACATTTTAAAACAATACTATTTTATGTATAGTAAATTTGTTTCACAGCTCACCATTTCCAAATAATACTTTATTATTATTATTATTATTATTATTATTATTATTATTATTATATATATATATAGTTTTATACCACAGTAAAACTTGTCAGAATGTTTCATTTTCCATACTTTGTGTACATACAAAAAAAGTCATTAAATATGTTCATTAGAATAAAATAGGCACTTTCCTAAACATTCAATATCTAGTTATGACCTTTGTGAGAGAGAGGAAGGGAGGGAGATAGAGGGAGCAGACAGAGAAGAAAAAATAAAGAGGAAGGAACAGAAAGGAAATTGATACCGAGTGAAAAGTGAGTTAGCGGGGCAGGCAAAGGTTTTGTTGAGTTTGGATTGCCATCTAATGTCTGGTCCCATCAGAGTATAATTCAACACCGTTTGGTCAGCTAGCTCAAGAGAAACCTCTGAATATTTGAACTGTATCCTGTCTGAGATGATCCTCAGTTTCGGGTAAGCCATTATCACTTTTTCCTATTCATATCAATTCTGTGAATGTACATGTGAAAGCATGTTAACAATTAGTTAACTATAGTGGTTAAAATTAGATTATTATAATGACTAAACTGTAGCATATCTTAAAAAAGAAAAGTAATGTGTTAATAATGGTTTGTATATTATATCCAAGAAAGTCTGAGTCACTTGATAAAAATGAAATTTAAAAAGGCTGAAATAATAAATTATTCATATGGAAGAATTCTATTAAGCACTACAACTATGTATGTATAGTTTTGTACCTGAAATTCCTCTATTAACTGCTTGTAACATTGCTACCATGCTGTTTTTATTTTCAGCCCAAATTGAAGGAAGAAATTGCTGTTTTGGAGTTCCGCAACAGTCAACAAATATATCTAGTTGTATGGAGCTTGAATTCAAATAAACATAGTCCTGTAATATTAAACCAGAAATTCAACATGTAAAAGGTTGTGTTAAACTTGAATAAAACTGTGACTGTGTAAGTACATATAATTGAACAATACAATAATTCCACAGGCATCACCTGAAACCTAATTGAGAGTTAAAGAAAACATACAACTTTTTCAAAATCCAGGACAATTTGGAGAGAATCCTAAACACACAAAAGTAAAACCTTAGACTTTGACTAACACAAATAAAAATTAGAACAGGAAACAGAAAAATATACATAGAACAGTAATTTGTAATTATATCTAACTAAATAAAAGTAATAATTAAAATACTTAATCAGCAGTCTTCACTTTAGTATAAACTAGTTTCAATTACTATATGATACAATGACAAAAAGACCTGACAATTTGTACTCACTAAAATTGTTTATACACAACAATGACTCAAGATGAAGAACTTAGGTCAATGTTGACCTGCTTCCTCTAATTGTCTGCACTTTTTGCACTGAGTGTGCCTTGGGCAATTTTTAATTTTTACCAAATAACTAGAATTCCATAACAAGCTGCTGAGGATGTAGAGACCATACCAGGTTGTATGAAGAGTATTATTTGTATTTATAATACATATGCTACCACAATAGACCATTGATTTCTAGAACCAAAAACAGTTTGGACTATTTGAAATAAATATTGCATGTAAATGACACAATGTCTGGAAGAACTGCCTATAATAAATACTGAAAAAAGTGTGAGAAAATTGTAGCACACTGACATAATTTTATAATATGTCACATAGATAATATACATAAAATATGTTTTGTCTAACAGCACCATAACAGAAAACTTAAATTTTAAATATATACATTTTGAACTATCAACTATTGTACCAACTAACAATCATTACGATAAAAGTTTTTATATGAATAAAATAAAAAAGTGGATTTGGAGAAATTAAAACCATAATAAAATAATTCACCTGGGAATAGGATAAATAAACATTATTCTTTTTCAGAAAGAAAATAGTTTCATTTCGTGTTATGTAGTATATCATTTGTTCCTTTTAGGTTTAAGTACGTAATGCAATATGTAGGTATGTATCTATGTTTACATGTGAAGATAATTGGGTTTTGAAAAGATTTCAGGATATTTCCTTGAGTAAACAGGCTTTTAGCACCTGATATTTAATAGCTAATCCATAGTCAATTAGGCACCCATTCATTACCAATATTGTTGTTAAAACGAATAAAACAATGTTCAAAAGAAGAAAAAATAGTTTAAATATATATGTTTTTTATTTCAGTGAATTTATTATCCTTAGATGATAAGCTAAGTATAATTTAGAAAGGCATTAATTTTTTTACCATCATTGTTCCTTTTAATGGCATCCAATCGCCAGCATTAATAATGCCCCCCTTGAATTTGTCCATCATATGTGAGCTGCAATTTGGTTGGCCAAGTTGGAGTCTAGGGTGTTGTGTAATATATATTCCAGCTAAATACTTAAATAACTGCAACATGAAAAAAAGTTTTTATTAATCATATTTCAAAGAAATAACTCATTGCAATGGTAATTATTTCATTAATGACAATAACATAGAGTCTCTTAATGATACACTATTGAAGAATAGATTGAATGTTCTGTAATGCTTAGTTCAAAATCTGAAGTATAACATGTATAACTTTAGTATAAATTTGTACTGTACCTCATTATCTGATGTTGTAAAATTATTAGTTGAAGAAGCTGCCAAAGGAATGCACACATGCACCGATCCAGCTCGGATATTCAGTATTAATACTGGGTTATATTTGTGAATCCATGATCTTATAGCTGAGGTTTCTGGTTCCAACACTTGCTTATATCCATCTGAAGCATTTTTTAACTCAATATAACTGAATGCAAAATTATGCTACCTAGTGATTCTAAAAATTTATCAATTTTGTGGCTTAAAAAGAGTAACAAATCAAAATAGTTTTTGCCTTATTCACTTTTAAAGGATGATAACTTCAAATTTCAAATTGACATCTGCTATCACAATAATGAAATTTCTACATTGTTAATGAATGTCCTGGCAGACATTGACGATTTATTTGCAGTGAAGAAGTATACAAATCATTGTTCATTTGTTATATTGGTCAGAATAAACAATCTCTGTCAAGTAGAATTAAGGAACAAATTTAAATTTTTCATCTTCGAAGCATTCACCTATTACTACAGAACATAGAATAGGGGAGAAGAGGCGGGCGAAGGGAGCTTGGTGGCACCAGTCACTCAGACTTCTTCCCACTACAATCCCCTTAAAGTTCTGAAAATGCTGATGTTTCTTAGTAGGTAAACACTTCAGCATTGCTGGAAATCGCACAGTTTTTAATTAAATGAACATGTATCGTTTCCAATTCGTGTTCTTCATTATTGTTTCCCTTTGGTTATTACAGTTTTTATATGATCAGGTTTCGATCACTTAGTGCGTGTGCATAAGTGAAGCAATTGAAACATGGCATGCTGCGCCGCATTCGGATGCAGCACAAAGGAATGGGACAAGACAATTATTCATCATTGTGATGGCCAATTTATTTTCTGAAGGTGATTAATAATTTATTTGATATACTCAATTCATATTTATACAATGAAATTATTTATACCATATCTACTACCAATTACTTTTTAAGGTAATGTATTTTCTTGAATTAGCAGATTTATAGTAAGAAAACTAAAAATGATGGTGAAATGTGAAGACTGTTTGGAAGCTATTGAGAAAAACTTAATTACTAATCAGAAAGACCTACTTCCAATAAAGGACCGTGGAGCATTGATATTACCAGTTGTGTGAGTTATTAATATTTGTAAAGTTTGTGATAAAATATTTAGTTGCAAAAAGAAAAGAACTCGCAGCAGAAGACAAATAATTTTTCAGAAGAAGAAGCTCATCATTGAGCGCCACTTATTAGAGAAATTGGACTATTTTACTTGGAAATTTGTATGCACCATGATGTGAGAACATTTAATGACAAGTTGCACAGAGAACGAATACAAGCAAGAAATAATAAAATTGTTCTATTCAGAAGACAATACTTTTAATTTTGGTTCAGAATTGTTTTGTAACTTGTATTAGCCACATGAATGTATTACCCCATTATGTAATTATACCAATTGTTAAAAAGAAGTATGTATCATTTATTTTTGCCCATAAACATAGAAAAATTATGATCTACAGCTCAGCAGTGGCTAGCATTTGGGAGTATTGATTGGAGTGGGGGTGAACTGGCAGGCTGGTGCCACCCGCTTACCTAGCGTTCTATATTCTGTGCCTATTACCAAACACTGTGTAGAACTAAACAGTTTAAGTTTGATAATACTGTTGTTTTTGATAAGGAACAAATTTTGAAAAGAGTTAAATTTTCTGTTAACCTAAAACAAGATTCTTCTCAATTAAGTATAATGATTTGTTAAATAATCTTTGTTAGTCATATCTTTGTGTTATTCTTCGTTTTTGTACTACCTTTGTTAATATTATTTCAGTCTGTCTCAAGTATTGGGAAGGACCACAAGTGTTGGTCAAAACATATATTTTTATTGTCTAAAATTATTGTTCAAAATTTTTAGTGTAATTGTCTGTTATATGGGTCATTAATTATTATTTTATTTATGTTTTATACAGACATTAAATTTTCTTATATTAATTAATTATTTATAATTTCGTGTAACAATTTTAAAATTTCTTACATTATGTTTAATATTTTTAGTTTTATTTAAAAGAAATTATAATCCAAATTTGACAACAATTTTTCAACAGTTTAAGTCACAAATATGGAAAAAAATGTAGTTTTGTATTTTTGATCAGTTCATGGCAAACCTTATAAGTTGCAGTTGGTTTTGATCAGGTCTCATGTTTACAATAGATCGAGTGTTATTACTTGCTTGCTTGCTCACCCCCCCCCCCCCTCTCTCTCTCTCATGCTGTCAAAATTACACTTATAACAACACAGTAAGTGGGATGAATGGTATATAAATACAAAATAGGACTTATAACTCATAGTTGATTTTTATGACACCTTTTGTGTGGCAATTCAATGGATTTACATTAATATCTTCTGAACTCTGCAAGATATTGAAATGAAACATATACAAAACTTTAAGTTTAAATTCCTGTCTGAATCCCTGAAATTTTTCATTGAATTCGGGTGTGCCGTTTCGGGGCAATTACAGATCAAGAGTATAGGCAACCTGCATTCACAAGGAGATTCAAATGCGTAGGATTTCTTCTTATTATGAGATTTTAAAATTTTTCTGTACAATTTTTAAGTACTTTTTTATACAAAACTTGTCCTGACAATAACGAACACAAAAAAAAAAGATTATCCAATCTGGTGCAGTCGTTCGTGGCTGAGTTGGTTAAGGTGCCTCGTGGCTAAAACTTAGTGACGATCCGGGTTCAAGTCTCGGCGATGCTAAATATTTTCAGTCTTTCTTTCTTCTTCTATTCCTCTCTACGCTGACCACACAGCTTTATCTGAGCATATTTCTATGCCGAGCTTGTGACTAAAAGCGAATTTCCCAACTTTCCCCATATTTTCTGTTCTTACACCCTATCCAAATATACTATGAGTGTGACGACATAGCGTTTCAATCTTTAATTTATATATATATATATATATATGAGTCAGGAAATGACATTGTCATGTTTATTAAAACAATTAATGGGGAAAGGACAGAGAGATAATAGAAAGAAGATGACTTACCTGAGGTTCATAGATGGTAGACACCTTGTGAGGTTTAGAGAACTTGAATTTCCAGTGATCGGCTAGCCGAGACTTGAACCCGGCTAGCCGATCACTGGAAATGTAATTTATGCAATTTATCCCCTACTGAAGTTCCGAGGTTGAGGTTAAGTGCTGTGTTCTTCTAATGTACATGTAATAACTAACTATACATACTATTACTTTTATATTAAGTTTAAAGATTAAACTATTTGGATGGGCAATAATCCCAACGAGAAAATTATCCAATTTTTTAAACATTGAATGAAATATTAATTCTCTTTATATCTTATTCAGGTTGAAGGTTCACAATATGACTATTAACAATGAAATAAATATTTGAATATGCAATAATAAATATAGGTAAGTGTGAAAAGGAGATGGTATGTACAAAATAAATGCAAATTTTCTCTTACCTGAACCAAAATTTTGATCCACATTAATATTATTGCTGTTCATACTATTTAAATTTTTATCACAAGTGTTTTCATTCTCCTCCGCCTTTCTGGCATCTGGATTTACTGTCGGTATAACATGTATAGTAGTTGTCTGTGGATAATGAGTATTAAAAATAACTTGTATTCTGATAAAGTGTGAGTAATATATATATATATATATATATATATATATATATATATATACACACTACATACATATATTCAGAAAATGACATTCTCAGGTTAATGAAAACAATTAATAAGGACAGGACATCTGGCCATCACTCGAAAATTTTTCCTAACCTTTAGATGAAGGGGATGATGCTTCCAAAAATTCCAGAATCTGAAACTCTACATGGGGCCTGCCATCTGTGAGCTTCAGGTAAACCACCAGTTTTCTGTCTCTCTTTCCTGTCCTTATTAATTATATATATATATATAATTCATAAAATATTTGGAACATGACAAAGTCACACACATTGGATAACTGAATATTGACTAACAATAAAAATATGAGAGAAAGGTAGGAAATTTGCTTTAAATCATATGCTTGGTATAGAATTAAGCTCAATGAAAGTATATGTTAAGTGTAGAAATGAATGGAAGAAGAAAGGAAGACTGAAAATATTCGGCATGACTAGGATTTGAACCCGAATGATAACTGGATAGGGCAAGATACTGTAAGGAAATTGGTGGATTTTCTGTGGACACAGGTTGTTATTCAGCAGAATTAGAATTAAGGTGTATTTCAATATCCAGAAATGTGATGTTGGTGGGGGAGTAGTTCCAAGTGAACTTGATGGGGAATTGAGTGATAAGGTTGAGTAGAAAGTAGATGAGGGCATCTGGTTCATGGGTCTATAGCATCTCATCAATGAACCAGGACTACATTAAGAATTTGAGTGGGAAAAAATTGAAAAGTTGAGGTCTTCTTTAATTGTTGGAGGTAACTGCCCCCTTTTGTCATAAGATAAGAAAGAGCATTCCATGTGATGGATAGTCATCAATGGCATCATGGTGTTTGCCTGTATTTCATCATCGTTGCCAGCCATCATTATAGCGAATGAGTCGGCATTGAGGGACTTCGGGTTCCATACTGACTGCCTCACCGACATGGTCCTATTTGGATTGTCCCGTGTTTTTTCAAACAGGATTGCTTGGTGGTCGCTGTGGGTGTAGGGCTGGCTTTCTCGCCATGAAGTTAGGTGACCGATTAGTCCCTCACTTACTGTAGTGAGATCTACCGTCGAGCATCTACCGTTTCTGTAGAAAGCCGGCATGCCTCCGTCGTTTGCCAGTGAGGCGTTGTTGGCCGCTATTAGATCCAACCGTATTTCTCTGCACCTGTTCAATTTTCAGCCCCACTCCACAGCCCAAACATTAACCTTCGTATGTGTGTGTGTGTGTGTTCACATGACAGGCACCATGTTAATGTGAATTTTTGGAGGCACTGATTGCCCCCTTCATTCTGAGTAAGGCCAGCCTAAATAGCCCTACCTCTCTTGTCCGACACATTTTCTGTCTGTATGTATGCTTATTGAATTTGTACTTACATCTATTAACTTTTTAAAGGAATCAATCCCTTTGTAGTTATAAAGCAGTTCTCTTGAAAATCTTAGAAGTATTTCAGTTGTTACAGGTTCCCCAGCATAAAGGCCTCCAATAAGTCCAATTACTGGATAATTTGAAGATGTAAGTGAACGAACCTGTGATCCTATTTCAAGCACAGAAATGTCTCTACCACTCGATGACTTCCCTATTCTTTAAATCACAACAGAATCATAGTTTAGTAAAGGATATGCATAAATAATTTATTTGATAGTTAACGTCGTAAATTTGTATAAATGAAAATAAATCTCCAATAATAACAGTTACATATATTTTGGAATAAGTGATTTAAAATTATTTAACACATTACTTCTATGACTTAAACGGATTAAAGATAATTAACCATAACATCCACAGCTGCTTAACAGAAATCTTAACATCTAATATATACAAGCAATACGAATGGTGCAATAATCATAACAGGAAGTTGATTTCACAGGGCAACAGAAAGTGAATCTATTTGTGATTATTAGTTTCAATTAACCACACATATGTTTTATTTAAATGAAGGGTGCATCTATTAGATGAAGGACAAAAATTTTTCCTAATTTCCTCTTTCTTTGAGCAATAAAATGTTTCATTGGGGTCGACTCATGTCTTAAGATGCCCTTAATCAGTATGTAACTAATACTTATAAAAATAAATTTCTATAAAAATACATAATAAATAACAAAAAACTACAAGCACTTACGAAAACATTTTTGATATAGTTGGATTGTCTGAGTTAAGATGTAGAAGTTGCTTCTGCAAGGAATTGTAATTGTGATATTCCATGTCTTCATCAGGAAGACGATCGAGGACCACTTCTAATTCTGTTAATTGATTGGTATAAATCTGAATACCAACTGTCTTCATTTCATATCCATCACAAGTAATCTGATACAAATTTGAAAGGATATTAAAGCATTTGAAACTAAGATTAAATTAGTTTCTAGGAAAAATATATTTATGAAACTAGTGATAAATTGTGCAGTCATATTATTAACTTAACACCCTTTCCTCAATCCACAACAGAAAGGCACCTTGTACAAGGTGCAGACCTGTTGTGCCTTGAGGAAGGGGATTAAGGCCCCAAAAATTTGGCATTTATCTTACTGTTATATCAATTTATAATAAGTCAGCCACTCTCTTTCTCCCTCATACAACTTGAATGACATCTAGGCACATTATTTTAAAGATTCCATGCTAACTGATCCTGTGTAAGTCTTTTCATTTCTACATAGCTACCACATCCCACATCCTCCCTAATCTCCTTTGCCTCCATCTTCTGTTCATACCCCACACACTTCCCTATAACGCACATCTTAACAAATACATACTAAAATGGGTATATATTGTCACGTTTCAGAGGGATCGTGAAATTCAATAACACACATAGAAGTTATATGCGTTTATGCTGTACAAAGCTCATACTGCGTTAAGACTGACCCCAATTTGGAATCCAGTCCAGTTTATACATAGATGGAATATTGCAGAAGCAGAACATTCTCGAAACAGAAAATACTATAAATTAAAAGAAAACAATGTAAATAAAGTAAACGAATAAAAATGGTTGCGTCAGGTGGGACTCGAACCATGCTGGTCAATCATAAACATTGAAATCTACTGTAGCATCTTTACTTGTAATATATGATTTTCAATATAATTTACCTTGAATGAATAGTTTCCTTCAGGTAGTATTGACTTGAATATTGCCATATTGCGACTTACGGGTATTCTTTTACCAGATTCCTCCAATGTTACTTCAGAATTACGAAGTGACTTGCCTTGCATGTCAATTATACGGCCTCGAACACCTGTAGAAAGATTTAAAGCAGAAGAAATATCAACAGTTCTATGTTTATATAATTTAATTACAGTAAAGCTCTGATATGTTTTAATTACACATTTAGAAAATATAATTATAAAATCAAAGAAAACATCACCTGCCTCTGAAGCCAAATATCTTACATAACAAATTGCAGACTCTTACTTACACTTTAGCCAGTGAACCTAAAATACCTCTCCCTCAACAAATCAATACACAAAATAGCATTGTCAAAGACAAAACTCCTAATAATTGCCTATGTTCAGAAGAACACAAAAAATTACAAGCACAAAATTAAATGCCCACACCCTAATTTATCAGAAGCTGAACTCCATATCTAAGAACACTCCTTCCAACTCTTACAACCAAAGAAAAGTCCTGAACTCAACATATTTTAAATTCTGCCTTCCCCTTTTATATCAGATTTTTACTTTACTCAATAGGTATCTATTCCACACAAACATATAAATATAGTAGATTCATGATGAAGTCACACATTAGATAATTAAGTAAGTAAAGATAGAAATATGGACGGAAGGAAGGTAAGGATGCCCTTTGAAGGATATCTCAAACCTATTCAACATGGAACGGAGAATATCAATAGGGGTGGAAGTAAATTGGAATTACATAAAATTAATGTGGATCATATTTTGGGTTATGAAACTTGCAGAATTTAATTGATATTTAACATACCGCTTTTAGTTCCACACATAACCACAAATAATATTAAGCATGTGGAGCCATTTCCAGCAGATTTTGAAGATTTACTCCAATCAACTGGGTAAAAGACAACAATGGAAACAGGTAGTGATTCCAAAGAAGGGGATGAGAAAATTAAAACATGTATCAATATTTTTGTTAAACAAATATTTTTAAGGCTCAATAAGTTTAATAGGGTTTCTACAAATGTTGTTTGTGTATAATTTAACCCCTATTTGGTATGGGATGGGATCACCGTTCGGTGAACTGGGGGTGGAGGTGCATTACATGAAAATAATGCAACCAAGATCGGTGACAAATATGGGGTTATGGAAGTGACTGAATTTAATTCTGGCATTCAACATACCAGTTAAGCAGTATTTCAGACCTCATAAGTGGAAGCAAAACAAACTTCCCCATATTGATGTAAACATGTGGAGGTATCTACGATACATTGAAAACATGTCATTTACAATACAAAATTAAACACTGCTTTGGTAAAACACTCCTGGTACACATACCGGCATGAGTGTAATTTTAAAAACAAATTAAAACAGCAATTATTACCATAGAATGAAAGCTTTCTGAGGTCACTGGAAATGTCTTCTTAACTTTCTGATGAAGGGGGCGGTGCCTCCGAAAATTTAAAGAACTCCAAACCTCGCAAGGTGCCAATCATCTATGAACCTCAGGTTAGTCACCTACTTTCTATCTCTCTTTCCTTTCCTTTCCTTATTAATGTATGTATATATAGGATAAGTGACGAAGTCACACATTGGATAATTGTATAAAAAAAGATAGAAATATTTGGGAGAATGGCAGGAACTTCGCACTTTGAATCATATGTACAGCATGGAATCGTGCACAAAGAAATACATATGTTAAGCGTAGAAGGGAATGGAACAAGGAAGAAAGACTAAAAATATTCAATGTGGCCAGGACTCGAACCTGGGTACACGAAATCAGCAGTGTAACCACCACTAGAGCCAGGGCATGTGCCTTACCGTCTCCGCCACCACATCGAGTATGACCAACCGAACATTTACAGTCTATATATTAGGTTTTCTAGTTAGGATGGATAGAGAAGAGGGATGGAAGAATTAGGAGCATCTGTTAAGGATAAATTACACAAAACATGTATTTCTTTGTGCATGATTCGATACCGTATATATGATTCAAAGAGCAAATTTCCTGCCTTTCTCCCAAATATTTCTATCTTTCTTTCTATCCAATTATCCAATGTTTGACTCTGTCACTTATTCTATATATAATTTATCCTAAAACCTAATATATAGACTGAAAATGTTTGGTTGGTCCTACTCGATGTGGTAGCAGAGACAGTAAGACGCACGCCCCAGCTCTAGTGATGGTTACACTGCTGATTTCGTGTAGCCAGGTTCGAGTCTTTTCAGTCTTTTTTCCTTCTTCCATTCCCTTCATATATTTTCTTATGATGTTTATGTAAGCTCTCAGAGTTTGTATATTGGTTCACCACAGCCACTCCACATTTGAACATAACGAACACATCTGACTAAACTTTTTCATTCCTTTCCCTCAGCACTAACTTCCAAAGAAGAAGCTGAAAATTGATTATACCTTGAGTCACCAGACCAATGACAATGACTGAAGTACAATCATTAAATAAGTTCAACCTGAAAAGCAAAAATGCTGCAGGCTATGACCTAATTACAGATAATAATAATCAATCAGGCTTTAAGAAAAGAAATATTGTTCCACTGCATTCCTCAAATTATCCCACGGCTTTGACAAGGCCTGGAAAATGAGGAAAAATTATCACACAATTACTATCAACTGTTAAAAGCATCTCAACTGTGACTAACTTAGAAGAAACACACATTCTGTAAAAGAATTAGGTCTATAACTCTACAAGTTTAAATGGCTACTAGGAGAAAAATCCAAACTATCTCTTAAACAACAAGCTACTTACTAGTTTACAAAAGGATACTAAACATTATCTGAAGCTATGGGTTACAACTGTGAGGTACTACAAGTAAGTCCAGATTAGAAATTTTACAAAGATTCCAGTCAAAGTCATTAAGGACAATAGAAGATGCTCCATGCTATGTTAGAAACAATGTCATACAATGTGATCTCCAAATAAAAACGATCAGCACAGGAAGAAGTGAAGTGTGTGAGTGATTGAAAGTATATTAAAAGGTCATCTTCTGAGAAAGGAAGCAGTTGCCCTGGAAGTTTATAACCCTACACTCATTATGGTGATTGTCAGCTTTACACTTCAGATAACCTACCAATTTTCTATCTCTCTTTCCTTTCATTTAAGACAGGTGGGCCAAAGTGGACATATTGTAGTCGGCACATAGCAATAAGCTTTTTGGTTTGCTGCTATTAAGGCACCACCAGGTAAAAGCATTTGCAATAGGAGAATCAGTGAGTCCATGACCAGACTTGTTGGAGTAAGCTTGTATAATGGGTTTGCAATAAGTTGTGGCTGTAGGAGGAGGTGTTGGGTATCGAACAAGCAACCGGAATTCATGGTAGTGACACACCGCACTGTTAATCAAGTTATATTTGGGAGTTCATTGTGAAGCATGGTTGATGGTAGATGGTGAATGTTGCATTTAAATGCCCTGAGGGACTTTGTTAATCTCATTGATCAAAGTAAATGGACAGTTGTTTTAAAAAGAATTTTCTTTTGGTGATTTTCTTTGATAAAATTATCTGGCAGCCCATTTGTTGCTTACTGAAATTTAATGAGAAAATTGAGCAGTTAAGTGAAAAATAATACTTATAAACATTTGCACCTAAATGTCCTATATAGATTAATAAACAATAAAGAGGTAGCTGAAAAAATGAAGTTATAAATTTTATTTAACCATAATAAATTCAATAATACACTACTTACAAAAAAATTAAATTATATTGAAAATACCTTGTTGAACTATAGATAGTACTTGCAGCAAAGGCTGCATATTTTCTTGCCAAAGAGCCCTTATAGAACTAACCGCAGGGTAACTGCAACAACTGACTTGTGCCGATACCTAAAATAAAGCACTATGCTTTTACATATGTTGGGAAGGAATTGGATTACCTAACATATTAACAGATCATAACATTATTTGAATAATTAAAGAAGAAGAGTTTGTTTCTAATTCAAATATTCATATAAAGATGACATACCATTGGCACTCCAAATTGAAAGAATGTTTCCTGGAGAATTTTTCGCAAGATGTCATCTGTCTTGCCCATAGATGAGTTACACCCTTTCTTATCCTATCAACAGAATATTAAAAGAGCAGATATATCTCATGTAATTTTAATATAACAATTAAGATATAATAAAAATTCCATGCAACATATATTGCAGACTCCTTATAAAAATATAATTAAATTAAATAAATAGCCTTTTTGTCATCACATACCTTTAACAAAGAATTTTGAAGCAGAAAGTACTGTCAAATATAAGACGAACATTAATTCATGAATTTTCATTTAAATTGCTTATTAAAAACCTATGAAATAATGTTTTAGTATACAACTGTTTTGGTATGACAACCTTCGAGCACGATTGTTGATTGAGACTGAATTAATGCTTAATCTAGTCTATTAATAAAGAAAATTACATTCTAAAATTTTGTCTTTCAGGAGTAAGGAAAGCAGAGCCCTGCCTGAAGAAGGTACAACTATTTCCCACAATGTTTTATAAATGCTTTATAAATTCAGAGTGAATTTTTAGAATAAACAGCCTGTTATAAGTAATAAACTATAATTTGTTTCCATTCAGTATTAACTATTAGATTATCTCTGTTCATTATAAATTCAACAAATTATTTGAAAATAATGATCCATACATTTCATCCAGCACTATCAGACAATTAGTAATTAAGTATGATGAAGATTTTTTACTAGAATATTTTTTATCTGGTAGGTAATTATTATATTTGTTATTAACAATACTTACAACTGAAAGCAATGGGTGTATTGTAGTAAATCTATCAGACAACATCTTGAAAAATTTTTCTGCAACAGGATCCAACTCAGTAACTGGATACCTAGAGTAACATGTTCATAAATATAAAAACACACTATTCATTTTATGTTAACAAATAAATCCTATGCCCTGAAACATACTTAAATGACAGATCTCCACCTGCCAAATTGATGATAAAATCAAATTTATTATTTTGGTACAATGATGTGAAAGCCTTGGCAACAGGATCAGAAGTGTTCTGAGAAATCTTGAAACCAGCTTCATCAGGACTTAAATTTGGAAAACACTGTCTCCCATCAACTTGTTCAAAAACTGGATCTATTGCAGGAGAAAAGTGGAAGACTGCATGCTTCAAGATACTGATAGTTAATGGATCATGTTTGGATATCCCAATGACCAAATGTCTAGCAAGACGTATTAATATTTCTCTTCCTGCAGGATGTGATGCAAATAGACCACCAATTAAACCAACATGGAATTTATGTTCATCTGGAGATCCAATCTAAAACAATAGCAACATTAAAACAAATCTATAAAAAAAATAGACAATAAACACTTAAGTGTACAATTACCTCATCAGTAATTTTTAGCGAATGAATAATCATTGAATCTTCATTCACTCCTGCTTCAAACTCGGCAATATTCGGATTTAAATTTTCCAAATTTGCCATTGCTTCACTTAATTTAGAATTGCTAAGAAAAGAATCAGAAGCCAAGTTTTCCAAGATACCAAAATCATACAGAATGGACCAACGTTCTGGATTAGATTTTAAAAGAGTAAAATTTTGAGTAACCATTCCAGTATCATTGGGAACAATAATTTCCTTTGTTTGTCTCTCATAACTGAAACAAAACAATATACATAAAAAATATTTAAATTAAAATAAGAATTATGAATCTTTTCTTTTAATTACTTTTAAATCTGAGTAAAAACATTAGTTGTGGGACTGGAAAAAAAAAACCTCTAGAACTCCTGACTGACTTGTAGACTTCATTTTAAAAAAATCATAATGTGTGTTCCTGAGATGCAGCAAGCTAGCAAACTGGATGAAACTTTGCAGAAATTCATCCTGTCACACGTAGCCACCTGTCAAAGGGTTGTCATAAAACGCCACCCAAATCTCCATGTCATATTTGTACACTCCTGAATTAGCCCAGTCGATATATAAATAAATCTTACAATGTAAAAGGTTGGTATTTCAGTTTTCTTTTCCACCTTTTGTATGTTGTCGCCAATAAATATATATTGAATATATTGAACTTGCTTATATATATTGTGGCAACTCATGTCCCCTACATATAATTGGTAAAGCAAAAATAATTCAGTTTAATATTCTACCAAGTTGCATACAGGACAAAAGCAAGAATGGTCAAGGTCACGTCAGGAAGAAACCTTGCAGATTATTGCCGAGGATGATTGTTGAGCAGATGGTGCAGAGTCTGCCTGGAATGTATTGTTGAGCAGATGGATCAGAGTCTACCTGGATTATTGTGGAAGAGTTGGTGCAGAGAATCTGCCTGAGAGAGATGCTAGGAAGAGACGAAGCAGAGGCAGAACAAGCAACACACATAAAATTTAGTTTCCCCACATATGGAGAAGAGAGATTCATTTGGTGGGAGTACAGAAATTAAAAGATAACATTTGATGTGGATTTAATCTGAAGGAGAGGTGCTAGAGGATCTTAATCTGAAGAAGATGATGTTAGACAGCAAAGGAGCAGCAGGCGTACAAATAGGAACGAAGAATGATGTCACCAGGCGTTAACATCCGGTAATGGCATTTTACCTGCTTTTTCCTTGAAAACCATTCTTGTTTGATTCGTGATTGTTTTAATTCATTAAAATTGTTTAGGAGGTGCATAGATTCTTTATGCTCTACTGACAAAGCCAAATTGATAATACATTTTATTCGTAAATTTATTTTTACTGAAACTTTTAATTTGAGCTATATTATTCTTTTGTAAATAATTTTATATTGTATTACTACAGTTTTGATCTTATCATCATGATTAAATTGATTATATTAAAGTTAACTATTATTTCTTTTATAATTTCCTTATTATCGTAAATCATATTTGTCAGTGTAAACAACAGTAATGCCACAATAAACAAGTTTTCCAATTCAAAAGACCTCAGAAAAACATTCTGTGGCCCAAAATTAAAAAAATTATGCACCTCTTTTCAGTTTTTTGCTAATAACTAAAAATTGAAGAATGACGATTGCTCATAATATACTTAGTTTTCTGGCAGCTGTGGCCGTACTGACTGCAGTAATATTGTGGTTCTGAGGGAGAGAGTGATTATTAACTACTCAGACATTTATATTCTTTACACCTTTACTTTGAGCTATCATATTAAGACTTCATATTAATCTTGGTCAACATATTTTTTTGAAAATTAAAAATGAAATGATGAGCTCACAATCCCGAAAATCATTAATTATATAAGAAGAGAATGAAAGACAATATTATACCCAGAAGCTGTAACAGTAAGTCTATATTTTCCTGGTATCAAAAGTCTCCAAAAATCTCCATCATGAGCTGAATATATATCATGATCTAATCCAGATACTGATATAGTAGCATTTGATAAAAAATTTCCATCTGATCCTTGAACAAATCCATGAACACCTTTGTGAACCTAAAAGAAAATCATAATTTTATTGTTGGTGAAAGTAAAAATGAAATGATTGAGCAATGTATGAATTGTTTAATAATGGCAGTCATTTAATTATTATTGTTCTATCATTTTCAATAAAAATGCATTGTATTCAGTACATTATGGCCTATATATCAAATCGTCTATTCTGTACTTAATCAAACAAAGGCTTTCCTAGCATATATAGTTAAGAAAGTTACTCAATTGGAAGCCTGAGAAAACTTAATAATCTCTGTTTTTGATTTTTCATGTAATGCAAAGTTATTGATTAAAAATTAAGAAAATTCATTTTCAAATGTTAATTTCTCCAAGAAAGAATACTTTGTGTACTTAATTTTGTTCTTTAATATAAACTATCAATGGTCAACTAGCTTACCATTTAGAAATTACACTCTTAAACATTGATTTTTTTCAAGGGTTGAGTTGCCCATGCCTCTGTTGGGGGGACCAGGTAAAAATATCAAAATTGCACACTTGAAAGTATCCAACCCTTCAGTATATATTTCAGCTTTGAGATCCAACTCAAAGTTAGTTTCTAAAATTATGAACAGAAAGTGCTTAATTTCCCCATGTGAAATAAGAGAGCATAAGGAGTTGTTCAGTGATTTTCAAAGCATTTTCAATTAAGGAAAAACTGAGAAATAGCATAGGATAGTGGCACAATTCAGCATACTACTTTTCAAAATAAATTCCTAATCAACTTCATAAAATGTGATGCCCCAATGAGAATTTTGGTTGGAAATTTTGCTGTGATAAAAGTGGTTGCCAAAGGAATGGAAACATTAAATGGACAAGATTGGAATGCTTCAAAACATTATATATGTTCTAGAACTAAACTTAAATTTATTGTCAGTGACACAAATATTGTATAAAGGTCACGTACATCATGAATGGGTTAGAACACAACTAAAATGACAGTTTAATGGAAACAATTGCAAAGTGTGGAAAAGATCTTTACATAATGTTTTTTTTAGCAGGGAAACTTTAACAGACGTTTGATGGCAGAGCATCAATCAAAGTTTGGGATGAAGAATAAAAATGGTATTAACTACATCAGTAACTAGAATGACTATTTCTGTCCTGACTATGTGTATGGGAAGTATCTGCATTAATCTCACTCCAAAAAATGTGAAGGTGGCCAATCATGCTCTTGCTCTGATGCATACTAGTGATGACAACATCTGATCTTTGGAAGCATCCAAATATTGTTTGCTATTCAAGGATGATTATCTCATTTTATAACTTTGTATTTTTGAAGTTGAAGCAAGTTGAAGCACCAATAAGCTAAAAGTATTCTTGAGTATGACAAAAACTCGATTCAGAAACAAAGACAAAAGTTTTCAGCTAGATAATGGAAAAAACTGAATGAGAATAAGTCAGAGAGCTAGGAGTTTATCACGGCATATCAAAAGCCAGCATCACTAATAAAATGGAAGAAATGGAAGAGAAATGCATAAATCAATGAAACAGCACAAACAGCAATGCATTGTCTAAAATAACATAGGATGAAGTTGTAAATTGTGCAATATTTATGATCAACCAAACAGGGATGAGTTCAGTAAAATAAAATACTATTTGACAATTATTTCTTGGATGTTGTATGAAGATTAACAGGTTGAAAAGCTTTGGTTGTGAATATTTGATAAATATTCAGGTTCCTAAACAAGGAAAGAGAAAAAGAAGCCTCAAAAAGAAATCTATGTTGGCTTATATCTGAATTCATTTGCAATTTTAAATTGAAGTAGACAGTTTTGGAAGTAATATTTTAGGCAAAAGTCCTTGCATGAGTAGAAGACGGAGGAGGAATGTGAAGCAAAAATGTTTCACTTGAAGCAAGTCAGCAGTTCTTTTAATTCAATATTTCTGAAACTCATTAGATGATACATGAGAAGTCTCAGAAGAAAGTGTCACTGAACATCTAGCAACAGTTTTTGTAAACTCAACAAAAGTCTTTAGAAATTGAAACAAGCACTAAAAACTGGAATGACAATTTTTTTAGGTAAATACCAATATATGGAGATACTAATCTGATCTTATATACTGACTCAGACTTTCGTGGTGACAAGTCTACTGGTAAATTCACAAGTAGTGTTCTTATAATGTGTGGTGGTCAATTGTCTGGTATGTTCGAATAAACTAGTGGCAACCTCAACCCCAGAAGAATAATACAGAGCAGTTGTCTCTGTGATTGATGAATGCTGTTGGATTCATCATCTTGGAATGGAATTAACAACAAAGCCAATGATATTGACAACCAGTCTGCCATTTATATGCTCATAAACACTTGAGAAGAAAAAATCACCAAAAGAAAGAAACATATTGACATCATTAGAAAATTCATCAGAGGGTTTGTAGAACTGTGGCATGTTAGTAGTTTTGACCATCTGGCTGATATGCTCATGAAAGCTCTTGGGCATAAAAGTTTTGATGATTTACACTCATAAATAATTAGGTATGACTGATAAATAACATTTGTTTTTCAATCACAAGGAAACCAGCCAGAAAAATCAGAATTTTAAGTGAAAGTGTAAAGTTTGTACTAGTGTGAGAAGCAGAAGTGTGAATTATTTTTTGATCTTTGTATTTCATTGTTCTGTTTATATCATTATCCTTCAAATCAGTAGTGGTAAAATGTAAAGAAAAAATGTAGTTTTTTGTTTATTATTAGTTTTTATAAGCATACACAAATTCTGGCTACAGATTTTATGAATTTGACCAATAATGATTAAAGAATGAAATTAGGTTACCTGTTCTATGTATAGCAACAGTGGTTCTCTATTGTCCAACCAATACTGTGAAAGAGTTGAGCCATTAGGAAACTTTGTGCAGCCTATTTCTAAGGTTAATTCAAAACAATTTGAATTTAGGTAATTCCAATCCTGCATTCCACCAGGTACACTATACCACTCAGCTCCATTTACTATACCATCAGCAAATTTGTCATCAGGAAATAAAGGACATGCATTACCTTTGTGCATAGTTGGATGAGCCTATAAAAAAATATTTTTAATCTTACTGCATCTGTTTATTAAGTCATGCTGAAAGTTAAATTTAATTAAAATGAAATATTGTGAGTTCTAAGTATTTATAACAATATCATTATATTAACTCAATAATTAATATTCTACTTGATATATAATTAGAAAATTTTAATTTAATTATGTTTTACATATAGTTATTTTCTTAAAACAATATTCTATAATTATGATGTTATATTGTCTCTACTGTTTTGTGGTATAGTTTACAATTAAAAAGGCAGAATTCACATTTTGAGCATTCAAAGCCAAAATTGTTGTGTTTCTTTCTAAATTACACTTACATTAACAATCATAGGCATTTAGAAACAATTGTGGTTAAATCACAATACAACTTCATGAAAATAAATCATCTTTATCCTATTACATAAAAATGCCAATGAAACCTTAAAGTGTATTTAAAGAGTGGGAAGCTTTTAGAGAGGTAAAGTAGGAAATCAAAGCACAATCTTCCTCTATCTGAGTATTTAATTCAACAATAATCTCTTGGTAAACATAAGACCAGCAACCAGAACATCACTTTTGTGAAGCTTTACCTTTTCGTGTCCTCTACCCTACGCTGTTGGAATGTTAATTTCATCAAAGCCTATATGATGACCCACAATAAGTTAAGAAATCTACTCGTAACTTTATTAAGCACATTGATTTAAAAATACTAAAAAACTGGTTTATTTAATTATTATTTGAGAGAATCTTGAAAGAATTGCTTTTCAAAAACACCAAAACGAGAAACATGGTTTTTAGAGTCAATAGTCTGTTATTTGTATATTAGAGTTCCAATTTTTATTTGAATTTTGGATAAATATACAATATACTGTAACTGTTGAATATTACCTCACTTTGGTCAGCGACTGTGTAAATAGTTTTAGTTCTTAATTTTCATTTGTCAGTAAGGTTATAAAGACTATAAAGTCTTGAAAAAGTCATGAAAGTCCATGAAAGTTAGTGACTTGACAGCCTAGAATTTATGGATGAAAACAAAATGTGATGACAGTTCTGACTATCAAATTAGTCAGAATTGTAGGAAGCAATATTTATTAACTAGAATATAACACAATGTTTCATTCCTATCATTGAAACTTCTTTAGGTGTGAACAATCATAAGTAAAACCAAAAAAGTTAGAATTGAAGCTCCAAATTGATTGAAAGGTTGTTGACACAAAGAGCATTCATGTTTCATATCAAATTTAGAACAAACACCAACTGTCTCCGAGGTCATTTATCTCGTGCATTCTTGGTGAGTTATGATTGGGACAGTGTAAAGGATGGAAAGATTTAGATGTCGTTGTGAAGAACCTTTTTAAATCTTTAAGTATCTTTGATAATGTGCTTCAGTGTAGACAGCACCTAACGAGTGAGAGCTGGTAAGGTGTGAAATTAACATCAATCATACCCTCCCCACCCTTGCTTTAACCAACAGACTAAGTGGTAAAATTATTGCATAAATTTGAAATTTGATGTATTAAATTCACTCAATCTTCTTCAAGGATAAGCCAGCTATAACTTAAACGAGCTCCCTAGTTGTAAATAATTTTTTAAGATTTTGTTGTTAATTAAACACTTTTATTTCCAAAACTGATATATTAAAGCTGTAAAGGTTATATTTATGTTCACTGAAATTTTGTTTAGTTTCATTCAAATAACTATACATAAAACCAGTAAATATTTAACAAATTTCACAATAAATGTCAGAATACAGAATAACTTTTAAGCAAATACAAACACTGTCATGGCCTTCTAATCCAATAAATCAAAAGAAACTCTCAATTTTGCAATTTTCTTCAAAGTGAGTCACTCTGGATTTGCATATTACAATTGCAGAGATTTTCTCACTTTTTGAAGCAATGTTGATAAGTGATGGAAACTGTTTTGCGTTCAGCCCGGTAATTCTTACAATGAAGGCAGCATGTTCATGCACACTGTCATGAAGCAATAACCTACCAACATTTTTCCAACTATAAGGTTTAGTTTCCAAACAAATAAATGGTCCTATAAACCTTAAAAATTAAGCATGACACTAAAATGAACTCTTGTTTGCATCCTTCCTTAAAATTGTAAAATAAAATTAGATATATTGTGACTGTATAAATAGTACTGGATATCAAAGCAGAGACTGTCTTTTCTCAGTGCCAGCACTTTTAAATTAAGGTTTATAACTGCTAGCAGTGAGTGTTACTGTATCTCATGAACCTTCATAAACATGACAATATAATGTTTTTGATGTGAGACATAGCTTTAAAGAAAATAGTATACTATGACAGTTTTCTAAAAATTCTGCTACTTACATTTGCATATACATGAGCCAACATCTCAAATACATCATTGTCTGGACTAAGGTTTGGTTTGTTACTATCTGTTCCTGTAGGAGCATCATCAAATGGATAGTTGGCAACAAGGGAACCTCCGTGAAGGTTAGCTGACAAAACAAATGGCAAAGACTTAGTCCATTTCATTATGGCTACAGTCTCTACTTCTGCGTTTCGATTCCACTAAAATAAAATAAAAACACAATAAATAAGAATACTCAATCAACTTGACAATGATTTAGTTTAAAAAATATATAATCTATGAAATATTATAGAATTCTATAAAAAAGATTGTTAACTAATATTAGAGAAGCAAGCTGGAACAATCAATGCTTGTTTCAAAGAAAAACTTCTCGGGTTCCCACCCAGGGTATTGTAGAAAAGCGGCATTCCATTGGCCATCCAAATGTCACTGTTCTATGATATTACCTGGGTAGGAACCCAATAAGCTTTTCTTCATTCAATTCACTGAGAAAGCTTTTGATTTTCAATTCTTGTTTCATTTAAGGCATAATACTTGAACATTACTGTAGTTTAGTATATTGTACAGACATATCTGCTTAAAACCCAAGATACATTACTATTTTGGCTCTGATTGCTTTTAGAAGCAATCTGTGGCATTATCTTTAGCCACACAATAAGAATTAAAACTGTCTTCAAGAATAATATAAATGATAAGTATGTAGATACTTTATTATGAACACTTAGTACTGGAAAAAAATGACAAAACATTCACACCTATCAGTACAAGTGTGATTACAGATATGTAAATCATACTCCTTAAAACATAAGCAATTTCAAGACTGTGATTTATCAGCGCAGATTTATAATGTTAATATACACATACAAAACACGCACAGTCACAAACACAAAAGGAGGTTATTAATCCAACATCTTAAATTATTTTTGATAAATTGATAGAGTATAGAAATTTTTTTTTGCTAATTCAATTAACACAATAGGAAAGGGGTCAATCCATGCCAAGAGGCACAGAAGTGGTTGCTCAACAATCTCAGAAAAAATTGATATTTAATTGGTGCATTCCCTAATGTTTTGGTAGTTCACAATTTTTTTTTTAAATTTGTATCAGATTAAAATTAAAAATGGAGCAGGTTTTTTGTAGACTTTTTTTGAGTTTGCAGGTATCTATGATTTTATTAATCACTCAGCAAAGAGTCTTCCTAACATTTTTAAATCAACCACATAGTGTTCAGTGCTTTCTGGCAAACAAATAAAATTTCCACTTACTTGCCTAATAATATTTTTTCAAGTACTCTAACAACACAAAATTATCAATTCTAAATGAAGAAAATTCAATTTTTGTATGCTAATTCCTCCAAGAAGGAAAATTTTCTAAGCACTGATTGGTGATGGCTCAGCTACAACAGCAAGTAGAAAGTAAAGTATCAGTGGATGTGAAGATCCAATTACTGTCATAACAATTTATATGCACAGGGGGGGGGAGAGGGAGGGAGGGAGGGAGGGAGGGGGGGGGAGGGAGGGAGGGAGGGGAGAGGAGGGGGAGAGAGGAGAGGGGGGGGGAGGAGAGGGGGGAGAGAGGGAGGGGAGAGAGAGGGGAGAGAGAGAGGGGGGAGAGAGGGAGAGAGGGAGGGAGAGAGGGAGGGAGGGAGGGAGGGAGAGAGGGAGGGAGGAGGGAGGGAGGAGGGAGGGAGGGAGGGAGGGAGAGGGGGAGGAGGGGGAGGGAGGAGAGGGAGGGAGGGAGAGAGGGAGGAGGGGGAGGAGGGAGGAGAGGGGAGGGAGGGAGGGGAGAGAGGGAGGGAGGGAGGGGGAGTGGGAGGGAGGGAGGGAGGGGGAGAGAGGGAGGGAGGGGGAGAGGGAGGGAGGGAGGGAGGGAGGGAGGGGAGGGAGGGAGGGAGGGGGAGGGAGGGAGGGAGGGAGGGAGGGAGGGAGGGAGGGAGGGAGGGAGGGAGTGAGGAGAGGGAGGGAGGGAGGGAGGGAGGGAGGGGAAGGGAGGGGTGGTGGGAGGGAGGGAGGGAGGGAGGGAGGGAGGGAGGGAGGGAGGGAGGGAGGGGAGGGAGGGAGGGAGGGAGGAGGGAGGGAGGGAGGGAGGGAGGGAGGGAGGGAGATAGGGAGGGTGGGAGGGAGGGAGGGAGGGAGGGAGGGAGGGATGGGAGATAGGGAGGGAGGGAGGGAGGGAGGGAGGGAGGGAGGGAGGGAGGGAGGGAGGGAGGGGAGGAGGGAGGGAGGGAGAGGAGGAGAGGAGAGGAGAGGAGGGAGGGAGAGGGAGGGAGGGAGAGAGAGGGGGGGAGGGAGGGAGCGAGAGAGGGAGGGAGGGAGAGAGGGAGAGAGGGAGGGAGGGAGAGAGGGAGGGAGGGAGGGAGGGAGGGAGGGAGGGAGGGAGGGAGGGAGGGAGGGAGGGAGGGAGGGAGGGAGGGAGGGAGGGAGGGAGGGAGGGAGAGGGAGGGAGAGGGAGGGAGGGAGTGAGAGGAAGGGAGAGGGAGAGGGGGGAGAGAGAGGGAGAGGGAGAGGGAGAGGGAGAGAGAGAGAGAGAGAGAGATTCTTTGGATTACTTTTAACTTATATTCAGTGTCACCACATCAGATGCGTTAGTCTGCTTAAAGGCAGTGTACTGCATCTCCAACCAGTAGACTACCCCTAAACATTCAATAAAGCAAACAACTGTTTCTCTTTTCAAGGAATTATTATATTTTAATGATTTTAGTTAGCTAGTATAAAATTGAAACTAGAAAAAAATGGTACTAAAATTTAACATGAAGTAATACACTTATTCACCTCAGTAATGCTGTATTGATCAGGGAAATTACGGTTAAGATCAACATTGTTTGCATTTTCTCGTCCAACAGTACCTCCAGTGTCACCTGAGAAAAAACCCAGAAAATATGATTATATGTTACATTTTAGTTAAGAATCACACAGAAACCAAATAAAAATAAATACTGGAAATTAAAGCTACATAATTTCACTTAGTCACAACACAAACCTTCATGGGATTTTTCATAACCATCAGGATTCATACTAGGTAAGATGTGAATACGGGTATTATTAATTATTTTGGAAACTCGTTCATCAGTCCCATAGTTTTCACATAAGTATTTGGCCAATAGTAACAACATTTCTCTACCTACAACTTCATTACCATGCATATTCCCAATGTATTTAAATTCTGGTTCACCTGAAAATGACATTATATGTATGAATAATGCTGCAAGGAAAAATAAAATGACAAGTCAAAATAATAATAAATCTATTAGGATATCAACAGAGTGGCTGGCTGTTATGCCACACTGTTTGAAGAAGGGAGCTTAAGCTCTCAAAAATTTATGATTTTGTACTTCCCTGCCAGTCAAGACCTACTTCTGTTTTCTGTCCCTCTTTCCTATCTAAACCAATTTATTATTTTGACAAATTTTCAGAAGCACCACCTCCTTCTTCAAAGGTTTCCAGTGACGACCAACCATCACTGGAAATGTTTTCCGAAAATTCAAGAGTCCAAAGCCTTATGGTGCTTGACATCTATGAACTTTCTGTCTCTTTCCTGTCCTTATTAATTGTGGGAGAAAGATGGGAAATTAGTTTGAAGTCACATGCTCGGCATAGAAATATACTCAGAGAAAGCTATGTGTTCTGTGAAGAGAGGAATAGAAGAAGAAAGAATGACTGAAAATATTTGGCATCGGTGGGACTTGAGCCTGGATCGTTACAAAGCCCACATTTTCTATCCTTACATCCTATCCAAATATACAATGTGTGTAACAATGTCACATTTCAATCATTAATTTAGTATCCATCCCATATGGATGCTCCAAACTCTTCTATCCCTCTTCTCTATCCCAACTAATATAACCTAACTACCCAGACTGATGACATTCAGCAGGCTGGCATCGTGACTCGCAGCTACTGCGAAAGCTCTGTAACAATCCAAGTTCAAGTCCCGGCGATGTCAAATATTTTCAGTCTTTCTTTCTTCTTCTATTCCTCTCTACGCTGGACACATGGCTTTCTCTGAGCATATTGCTATGCCAAGCATGTAGTGGGTGACCAGAGGTTCAGTGATGGGAGGCCGCATGTAAGATATGATATTCTTTAAATTTTTATAAGCACTGTCCCCTTTATCAGAAAGTTAGAAAGACATTTCTAGTGATCAGCTAGCCGATGACTGTTTTAACTAACCTGAAAATGTAATTTACTGACACGTTTGTTTCTAATTACTTACAGTACACTATGTAAGAAATCATAAAAAAGTTGGGATTTGAAACACATATTTGTAATTTTTTTAGGGTAAATAAAACTAAAGGATACTATTTAATTTGGGTGATTATTTGGAAGAAAATTGTAACAAAGAGTGAATAGGTTACAGGGCTATGGCCTTTTCTGAAATTTTAGCTAAATAGTGTTAATCTGACTTGTAACAAATAACTGGTTTGTTTGTTAAAATTCAGCAAGTAATTTGTAAAGGCATATCATTCATATGAAAATATCAGTTACTGCTATATAACATTAAGAAATCAGAATTAGAAGACTTGGCATTTAAAACAAAAAGAAAAGTATTAATGTTTCACTTATATACTGATATTAGTAAATAGGTATAGATTAAGTAAGGTATTTGACCAAACTATTCTACAATATTTATATAAACCATAGCTTTATTAAAGAAAGTTAATACCAGGTTCATGCTCTCCAGGATTGTCTGTTATTTCAAGAACATATAACTCTCTTCCTTCTACACTAGTACCGATGGAATACAATTTTGTAATATTTGGGTAAGAAGCATAAATAGTCATCATAAGATTCTCCATTTCTTTATATTTATGATGATGAAATTTTGTTGGGATTACAAAACCAAACTTGTCTGTCCATGGATGTGTTACAATCTCAGCTGAAAAAGAAATATAATAAAATTAGTGCTATAAAAGTGATTTAAATAAAAACATTATTAACATGCATAATTAAGATTCCTTTTATCACAGGCCAGTGGCCAGTTGCAGGATAATTGAAATGAAAAAAGGGGGAAGAATAGCTTAAGTAACTTTTAATTTCATTTACAAACAAATAAGTGCATCATGTTTAAACACTGATTTTGTCAATGTCAATATATAATTTAATTTGAATGAGTAATTTAAATCATGTAATTCTCATCACTATTGAAGAACAAGGTACAGATTGGAGCACATCATGTATCTCCTAAGTAGGTTGATATCGGATCACAAAATTTGAATTGCATATTATGGACACCAAAGTTAATGTTTCCATACTATGGTAAGCCATGTTACCCTTTCTCTCCTTCCTATTCATTTAAATATATTTTATTTACATATCTACATATGGAAAAGAAGCTGATTGTTGCTGCATATATCTTAAGTAAAACAGAGACATATTTTATGATTTACAATAATATAAAAAAAGAGAGAGAGAGACCTTCAATTATCCTAGTATGAAACCTAGTGTCAGCATCTTTCTCTTTGTTAAGTAATTTTGCTACAAGTTCCCATCCTTATACATTTTCCTGGCAATGTGGAATATAAGTAGTGTAGCATATAAATATGTCAAATATAATTATTTGCCATTTATAATAATAGACCAATATTTGTGGTATAAGTTTCCCTAGAAGATGACAACAGAGCTCTTGGTCATAGAAATGTCACTGTTATTGGTTGCATTAATATTCAACACTGTGTTTATTTTTATGGAATCTAAATATAATACACAAACAAATTCTCCTTCAACTTATTGGTAAACAACTTATAAGGGTAAAAAACTTCTGTCTTCTAAAACAGAATCCCTAACAATGAGATATTAACTGCCTACAGCTTGGATTTTCTTGGTGGGCTGTCAGAGCATGAATTCTGCCTCTTATTAGCCTTACTCCAGTTCAGACCACAGATATTGAGTTTCTTTCAACTTCATAATGTTCAGTGCTTTAATTTCCCCTTCATAAACTTACGAGTCCTTGCTTTTAAATTTTTTTTTATCAAAATAGGCACTAACTAATAAACTTTCTTCTTTGAAGATAAATTTTATACAACAGAATGTTTAGAGACAAGTGAATCAAAGAGGTCCCTAACAGCTCAGGTATCAGTTGGTAAACTTTGTCACATACTCAAGAAAAGGAAAAATTAAGTGTATGAAAAACTCTAGATTATGCTCAGATTTTGATCTTCTTTACTCAATTATTACTCATATATTTGTTTGTCCATTATTTACAGAAGTACACAAATATTATTTTAAGATTTTGTATTCCATTTTCTGCAAAATTTGAACTGCAGTAAGGTGCTTCAAAACTTAATTAACAATTTTAAAGGAGTGTTGTTGTTGTGGTATTATGTCCCAAGACTGATCTGATGCAACCTCCATGCTAACCTATCCTGCACAAGCCTTTTCATTTCTACCTAGCTACCACATCCTTTCTTCTCTGTTTAGTGTGTTCCAACCTTGGTCTCCCTCTTCTGTTCTTACACCACATAATATTCATTTTAAATTAGATATCTGAAGAAAATGTAGTGAAGATTATCTCTTCGATTTCTTTTCTGAATTCTAGACATTTTTTTTATAAAAACTATGACAGCTGTTCTTACTGTACCATTTGACAATTGTTTAATATTTGTAAATAGTAAGAAGTAAAGTTTAAATTTAATGATTTCCTCAATTCATATTCAGCACAAGGATCTGCTTTTGTTCTCTATCTTGTAGGCATTTCAAATTCCCATAGCATAATAACTAATAATAAAGTACAAAATTTGAGGACAACTCCATTAATGGACAGTTGGTTGATGTACAATTTCAAATCAAGAAATCATCTGGTAATTCCCATTTATTTTTTAAAAAAAATTCCTTTTCCAGCACAAAAGCACAGACACTGAAAAAAAAATTGGTACCATGAAATGTTTTCCTGATTTAAAGAATAAAAAAAGTTCTTTCAGCTAATACTTCATTATAATTAATCAAAACATAGTATTCCAAAATAAATTAATTAAGTATATACAACATATTAAGTTCTGTTTTGAGTCTGTTTTTCTTAATAATTGCCAAGTTTGTTTAAAATTGTTATTACTATATACAGCATTTAACAAAATTTCAGAAATGGATTCCTGGTTGAGAGAAGACAATAAAAAGTATCTGAACATAGATAGGTCTGGAAATTCATAATTACAGAGTTATCAAACCTTTTGTGAATGTTATTGAATGATGAGCTTCATATTTTAGTTCAGACAAGGCACATTGACTTGCACTAATAAATACTTTTCTTCACTCAATATGGAAACTCAATTTCTAAAATTTTGCAGTCAATTTTTGGTAGATGGATCTTGTAGTACTCATTTTTATGCAGACAATAACAAATAATGTTTCAACTAAATAAAAACTTTGTCTGTTGCTGATTATTCATAATAAAAAATTGCTTCTAAAAGAAAAATATCCCACAATAGAAACAATATTTTTTGCTTTCACTAAGCTTGAGCATATTTTTCAATACATAAGCCACAATTGGCTGGCCATCACTCAAAATGTTATCTAACCTTCTGATGAAGGGGTCAGTGCCTCCGAAAATTCAAGAGTCCAAAGCCCTACATGGTGCCCAACATCTATAAACTTCTATGAAGCCACCAGCTTTCTGTCCTTACACCCTATCGAAATATACTGTGTGTGTGAAGATGGCACATTTCAATCATTATATATATATATATATATATATAATTAATATGGACAGGAAAGAGAGATAGAACCTCACAAGGTGCCTACCATCTATGGACCTCATGTAAGTCACCAACTTTCTCTCTCTCTCTCCTGTCCTTATTAATTGTTTTAACATGACAATGTCATTTCCTGATGCATACATATATATATATATATATATATATATATATATATATATATATATATATTAATTATACATTGGATAATTGATGAAGTCACACATTGGAAAATTGGATAGAAAGAAAGACAGAAATATTTGGGAGTAAGGCAGGAAATTCGCTCTTTGAATCATATGTACGGTCTAGGTGTGACTTTGTCACTTATCCAATATATAATTTATTTTTAATTTATCCTTAACTGATGCTCCTAATTCTTCTAACTACTAACTTGAAAACCTAATATATAGACTGAAAATGTTCGGTTGGTTGTACTCGATGTGGTGACAGAGACGGTACGACACACACGCCCCTGCTCTAGTGGCGGCTACACTGCTGATTTCGTGTACCCAGGTTCGAGTCCTGGTCACATCAAATATTTTCAGTCTTTCTTCCTTCTTCCATTCCCTTCTACATATCTGTACATATGATTCAAAGAGCGAATTTCCTGCCTTTCTCCCAAATATTTCTATCTTTCTCTCCATCATAATTAATAGGGAAAGGGCAGAGAGATAGAAAGAAGGTGACTTACCTGAGGTTCATAGATGGTAGACACCTTGTGAGGTTTAGAATACTTGAATTTTCGGAGGCACCGCCCCCTTCATCAGAAAGTTAGGAAGACATTTCCAGTGATCAGCTAGCCGACGACTGAGCAGCCAAAATTTACTGTGCTGCTAGCTTAGGTCATAAACAATTGATCCCACCAGGTCACCAACTTTCACTCAGACCCTCATTGAGAGAGAAAGTTGGTGACCTGGTGGGGTCAATTGTTTACGACCTAAGTTAGCAGCGCAGTAAATTTTGGCTGCTCAGTCGTCAGCTAGCCGATCACTGGAAATGTCTTCCTAACTTTCTGATGAAGAAAATTTAAAGAACTCCAAATCTTACAAGGTGTCAAGGTGTGTGTGTATACTTAAGAATATTATTCACCATTTGTTACTTTCTTTCATTATGTAACCTTCTATAATAAGAAATTAGAAAAGACTCAGCATGTAGCATACCCTCTTTTAAACTACTATCTATTCAAAAAATTGATCCTTCCATACGATGAATTGTTCAGATAGAATCGATTTTGGAAAAGTGATTTTCTCCATTATCAAATGCTAAAACCACTCATATGGCATGATCAGCCAACATGTACTCCATGCCCTTAGAACATTATTCCCGCTTCACCCAAAAATGTATAAATTACCATTTATTTCACACAATAAAATAAATATTTAAATTGCCTCAAATTTTGTAACCATTTTTTAAAATATAACAAAACAATTCTGTGTCTTCCTACAACTACTCCCATACATTGAATCTGTTTAAAACCTTAACTAATGCTTTCTTTGAATCCTAACTTACTTTGTACATATCATTCAGTCTAAAGTAACAAAATACACAACCTCTTGCAGCAAGTCTTTATGATGTAGTTAGGCTATTTACATCCATTCTTCCTAAGCAATACATCTGTTAATATTTCCCTGGTTGAACCATTTTATTTGAAAGGGATTTGATGTGTTATTATACTGACATCATTCACAAAACCATCATTTTCCAGGTCCTTTTCCACCTTTCCTATGCTATATAAAAAATTCAAATTTATGTAATATATACCTACATAATGTGTTTTGCCTGCAGCGTTTATAAATATATGCTATTAAGTTAATAATACAATGAATTAGCACCCATTTAGGGGTTGTAGTCATAAATGTTATCTACTTAATAATGAACCTTGACTACTCAATTTTACATTCAATTACCATAATATTAATAGATCAATTACACACTAATTCAAATACAAATAGTTGTGTTAATGCAATATGAAATATAATACCAAATGATTGTTAATAAAACACACATTCTGTTGGTAAATTAATTTATTCCATACTTCCATTCCTATATATACTATACATTGTTATGTACAAATTATATATTTCAGTTCTGAAACATATAAAAGAGCTATAGTATATATAAACTATAACATGAAAGACTAAAAACCTAATTATAATATTTACTGCTTTTTCTTAAAATATTTCACTGTGAAGGTTACTTTTTCTAAAAAATATCAACTTTAAATTTAACTAATCTTTTCATTGCAAGGTCAATCCATTGCACTATGGCATTAGAATTCAAGAGTGGAATATGCAAGAATATTTTTCGCAGACTAACTAAGAAAAAACACTCAAAACAACAATGATTACTCATTAACAATTTAAATTTGAAAGTATAAGTGTGTGTGTAGTGTATATGTGCGTGTGTGTGTGTATAATTAATAAGGACAGGAAAGCCTGATAGAAATTTGGTGGCTAAAAAAGAAGTAAGATCAAATAATATTAACATGAATTACACTTTTGACATCAATAAAATCTAGAAATCACTCACAGCTCTTCCAAAAAGGCTTAAAGACTGAAGAGTAAGTCATGAGAGCAACACTAAACATGTCCACTGATGACATGAGCAGTCTCTGATACCAGCACAGGATTGTCTCTGATAGCTCTTGAGACTATTATATAACCGTAAATCAATAGTAAATGTCACCAACCTTGGAAGCAGTAACATGTCAAATTTTCGAGAGCCTCAACCGCATTTTTAATGAAAGGGTGAGTTTGAAATGGCATGACAATTAGCTGATAAGTGATAAATTTAAAACAATAACATGGCACAACAATAACATGGCACAACAATAGACATCCAACAAAGCCAGTAACCCCCACTCTCTCCTGTAGTTAGTGTCTAGTATCATAGACATCTAGTGTAGTTCTAGTATCATACTAGAAATAACTACCAAGAGAAGTCTCTGAAAAAGGTTATAACAGTTTCAAATCTAGACATCAACTATCCTTTACACATATAACAACAATAAGAATGACTGTGCCATTTAAACATACAAAATTATTTTAAACAACTACATATAATTATTTTCAGTACAGAGGGTTCTTAGAATATGATTACACATAATTTTGTTTGACACTACATTGCAATAAATTTAACTATAAATACAAAGTACAGAATGTTTAAAAAAAATAAGTATGTAAACATATGCAAAAAATAATAACAACATCACAATCTTCACACAAAATATCTAATTACCCATCAAAATGAACAAATCAGTTGAAAAATAGGAGCAACAAATGATAAAGTTACAAAGTTCTTCTTAATGGAGCTGCCTGAAAGTAAAGGAATGAAAAATATTTTGCAATTCAATAACACAGAATTATACATGTAAAATTGCTAATGTACAAAAATATGCAGTAATCTAGTTGGCATATTAATTATGGGTAAAATGCTATCATGTATATTATATGACATAACACAGTTGTACCTCACATAATGAACACAATTTGTTCCAGCAGTGCATTAGTTAAATGAGGTGTTTGCTATGAAAAACAAAATTACCCATATATTTCTGCAGGAAATTGTGCAATCTGTTCCACATACTGTTTTTCAGATCTAGCAAGTCTTAAGTTTTCTTTTTTTTTTTTTTTTGTCAGGCGCTGGCTGGAAGAACTTATCCAAGGTCCTCAGCCTCCAAATTTTCTTGAGTAGGGTCCTGAAGTGGTACTGATCATTATGTGGAGCAAGTTCATTTTGCAGGGTCTTTGTTATGCAAGGTACCGCTGTATATTTTCTGATGCATATATATAAAACTCATTTAGATAGGAAGGAGGGAAAAACAAGCTGTAGACTTACTTTCCATCAATAGAGAACAGGCTGAGAAGCAGTAATGCCAAATTTTCAAAGGTCCAAGTTGTCTTCTTCAGGACATGATCTCTGAACAGCATGACAGCCAGACATTCAGTTTGACTGTTGGCCTTTCAATTAAACCACTTAAATATCACTACAGCCAACCTCTCTCTCTCAATTTTTAAAAAAATTTCTTGCATTCATCTCCAAATTTTTTATACTGAACATCCTGCACTTCTTTCCCACATCCTTTCTACTCAGCCTTCAAAAGATAAACTCAGCTTCTGAATTCTTGCAATTGTTTAAGCTTGCAAAATTACAATTCCATGAAGTGTCCCTCAACTGTTTATTGGCGGTTGGCCTTCCTCCAAGTTTGATAACTATAAAATTTCATTTATCTGGCTATGATCCTCATATTACTCCTAAGCTACAAATATAAAAAAAGCCTGAGTGGTAGCCACCAAGATGTTCACACAATCTGCCCTGAAGAAAGGGGCTCAGGCTTTGAAAATTTAAATGTGACTACTTTCAGTCTGGTAAGGTGTGCTGTTGATTTAAGATGTCACCTGCTCTCTGTCCTTCTTTCCTGTTCAAATAAATAAACTATATTGGCAATGGTAACTTTACTTGATTAATATATATAGTCACATACCATTACAATCTTGAAAGTTATTTCAATTTGTGAAGAGTTGCTTGTGTTTATTTGAGGTCATTTGCTAGTGATTTTTTATTGACCATTACGTCAATATTGATTACAGCTACTGAGCCCTTATGGATGTTGCTTACATGGGTTTGCTTATAGCAGAAAACAAGTCTTCTTTAATTATTATTCCATCTTAATTTTTAAATTTTATGCATTAATTATCTCTGGTTAAATTACACAATTTTAGTTTACTAATTCTCTCTTTTTTATGTTAATAAATGGTAATATGCATTGTTGTTCTTTGGAGTACCAATGAAATGCTCATTATTGAACAGAGTAACAGCTTGTTTAAAAAGTCAGTCATCGTCCATCTTTGTTTTTGACAGGTTTCATTTGCTCACAAGTCATAAAAATACAAGGTCTTGTTATTCACCCTCAATAATATTTTTTATACATGAAAGTCAAGGGACCTGAAGCAAACAGAATTCTGTCTAGTGAGAAAAACAGTTGGTCTTCAACTGTCATCTTCATTTGATTGGCACACTGTTACAAAAGAGGATAGTGTGGCGGCGACCAAAGGTAGCTCCGGAATATGTGACATGTATGTAAAAAATCCTAAAGTGACAAAATATTGAACCTGATTTTGGAAAGAACTATGCATTTAACTATACATTTAATTATACATAAATAAGCAGTTCTTTACTTAATTTTCTTTGCCTATAATATATAAATTAATTTTAAGTGTAATGCTGGAAGTGAATTATCAAACTCAACAACTTACAGGTCTTAATAAATATTATATGTATTTTCTGATGTATGTTTAATTTCTTCTACATAAAAATTATTTCCTTTCCCAAGGGTAATTTAAATTCCTAAATAAAATTATAAGTGTTTTTATAAGGAAACACCAAATCTGTACTTCACTATGACATACTTCTTGTCCATTTTGTATGCCTTTCCTGAGAATCCCAAAATTTTAAGTGTTCTGCAGATGAGTTTAGCTTGGCAAATTCTATTAACATTTTAATTAATGTGGTAGTATTAGTAGTGGAAATCATTATACCTTACTTATGCTTAGGTAGTTCAAAACTTTTTTTATGAAAATTTGTAGTGTCCAATTCTAAACTGAAAGCTGTTTTTTATGTAGACTTCATTATTATTAATGTCTCTAATGTTTAAGCATTTTAGTTGAAATTTATACTGAAGTTTAATTAGTTTTTTTAGATAAAATTAAAAAAAGATTGCAACCCAAACATGAAGACAATTAATACATTTTTAAATAGGTGTAATCTAAAAAGGCCAAGTTAGTTACCAGAGTTACTATAATTATATATGCAAAAGGACAAAAAAATTGCAGTTGACAGACTGTCACTTGTTCGAGAAAATACCTAAAAATTTCTTTTCATTTCAAATGATTAACTTTTTGGTATGCTAGAATGTAATGAAAACAATGTACATAGTTTCTTTGAAAATGGCAGAACAGCCAAGCGGTGAATAACTGATAAAATTAAAGATACCTACAAGTGTCAAAAACAGCATGAGATGTACAACAAAAATTTCCACCATTTCTGAACAGGACAAAATAATTTTTTTATCAAAATTAGTTTTAATTTACCAAAATATTTTTTTCAGAGATGGTGGCAACCAGTGCTGGATTGCTTGGCACAGATTAACCTATGATTTAGTGTTTTCAAATACAAATGTAATTATTTGGTGATAAAAGATTTCATACAATGTTTATAGTTGGAAAACAAAAGCGTGCATGAGTTCAAATACTGAAATTAATTAAGTATTTTTAAATCACATTTATACTACTTTCAATAATTAAGTAAAACTTATTTGATAATTAAAAATATGTGTTGGTGTTTTTACCTGATTTTATTCCCCAGAGATCCAAATGTTTTAATGTAAAATTTTTTATGGCAACTCCCGTCTCTGGAACTGTGACAGCAACTTTAGAACTACTCTCATATCCCCATGCTGAAACTTGTAAGTAATACTGCCCTGGTAGCAATAGTCTCCAAAACTCTCCATGCCCACTAGTTGTTACATTGTGCATGATTGAAACAATGCTAATTACTGCTCCTTCAATTGGATTCCCATATTCATCCGAAACAATGCCTATAATACACAAATTAATGTTGACATGATGAAATAAAACACTTGTGTTCAAAAATAAGTATAATGTGAATGTTTTTACCTCAATAAAAAAAAACAATTTTACCTTAAAATAACACTTCTTTTATGATTGCATCTTGAATTATGTGAAATGCACTCTCTTCCCGTTTTCAATACAGTAAAAATTAAAATGAAATCATAATAAGACAAATGTTGACTATCCAGCAAATCATTTTCTCTTGAATGACTGTCATGAATGCATAGTGTGTTGAATAAGTTTAGTGTATCGCCGGTATTCAGAGTACTTCAAGATATACATACAATAAAGTATTGATGGAAAGCCAGGAAAAGGAAATTAAGGGTACACAAAGAGCAGAAGCAAACAAAATTGTAATTATGTAAGATTTTATTACATTATTTGACCTGAATAAATATACTGTATTTAGGAAAATTACAAATAGCAGAAAGTTTGAGCTTCCATTTTAGTCAAGACAATTACCTGTCTTCTCTCTCTGTTGAATCTAATAATACAAATAACAGCACTTTACTGATAGTTCATTAAAATAATAAGTCCCATAATACAAAAGAAATTAATTACCGTGAGTCACACCTTTGCTACAGCAATTTATAAGAGCCCCGCGAGAGTTGACTTTAAATAAACAGTAGATTTCTCAGTAAAATAATGTTTCTGCATACAGACTGATTTTGATTCTAGCATCCATCACAATGATCTGGTGCCTGCAGGATTTATCTGATTTTACTCTTGAATGAGGTACATTAGTACGGTATACAAAAAGTAGTGATTATTTCTGAATATACTTTGCTGACAATTTACATGAACACAACAATAAATGCCAGATGTGTTCTGTTAGAAGCAGTTTTGTGAGGTCAATGAAGTTCATTCATTTTTATGATCTGTTTCATTGCTTTCTGATGCAGCCTAACAAAATTTGTCATATGTAATTTTTCTGAGGGTATATCAGGAAGTTTGGAGGCAAGAATGATAATTATTTGAAGAATTAAAAAAGTAAATAAATAATGTTATATTACAAACCTTTAACTCCCATGTGAACTGATTCAATATATCTCAGTAGTGATTCTTTATTATTGTTCCATTCAACAGGCATCTTTGAAGCAAGGGGAAATTTGCAGCAGCTAAGTTCTAAAGTTATTTCAAAACAATTTGAATGTACATAATTAAAATCCTGCATGCCCCCTGAAAACAAATAATAATTTTAAAGATGATATTAATATATTACATATATTTGTTATCCACATAAAATTTATAATACACATATGCTCTTTAATTTGGGTTTTTAAAATAACTTAAGTTAGTTATATCTAACAGGAATTACAATCAGAGCAAGGAATATTGTAAACAACAAAATGTTTGCTACAGATGTCTAAGGTCCATACAAATAGGTAGGCAACAAACAAAAAACAACAACATTGTAAATAAGAATTAATTACAAGTGAATGGTTGAACTGAGCGGACATATGCTTGTGTGTGCTGCCTAGTGTTTACATTCACGTCAAGTGCAATGTAAAAATTCTATTGCGACGAAGTTGCTGTAATCATAACTGCATGACCTTAGGGTCAAGTGTAGTGTTGTACCTGTATAACAGCAGAACTGTAAGTACAAACACAAAATAAAATACATCGTGTATTCTTGTCATAATCAAGCCATAGACCTACAATACCCACAACAATCAATCCCTACGCAATTGAAGGCTATCAACAACTAGTACAACAAAATCTTCAACAATCGCTACAAATGAATATAAATAATTCATGTCAAACATTGCTTACAAATATTTTCTCCAAACACAAATTCTGGGATCCTGTCATCAAAACAATCCAATGATTCAACAATCAAAACCAGCTGACCTAACTAATACCACAGGATGTTCCCCCGTTTAAGAAGCAAACAACCAACAACTTCAAATCAGTAACCGATCAAAAAATACAGCAAAATGTCTCCTACGCCCAGGCAGTCAGCAAGACGCTTAATAGAAATCATAGTAACATACCGCACAAGGTTTGGCACCACCAAACAAATCTAATGACTTAGGGGAACTTTAAAAAATCCTTAAAACCTTATGGGAACAATGCTAAATCTTTAAACGCTCCTCGTCACGAAAATAATACCATGGCTCTACAGCTTAAACTAGCAGTATGGAATGCTAATGGCCTGACAAATCACGGCGACGAATTAACTACCTTCCTCACAAATTACTCCATTGATATTATGTTAATATCCAAATCCCACTATACAGACAGGAGCTATTTAAAAATTCCTTGCTATACAGCACCCAGATGGTATGGCATATGCTGGCTCAGCAATTTTAATAAAATATAGGATAAAGCATCATGAGCTCAGTATATACAACCCACATCTTCAGTCTACCATGATCGCAATAGAAGATTGGGAAGGACCTCTTAACATATTGGCAGTTGACTACACTTCAAAGCACAGGATTAAACAAAATTATTTTGAAAATTATTTTCAAATCCTTGGTGGTGATTACAACAGTAAACATGAGTATTGGGGATCAAGATTATTTACCACAAGGGGCAGAGAACTATAGAACACTATCATCAGCAATGGATATCACTCTGTGTCTACAGGCGAACTGACATACTGGCCATCAGATATGACTAAAACGCCAGACCTATTTGACAGGCATAAATCTTAAATATCTCAAAGCAGGATCCTGCCTAGACCTCTCCTCTGATCATTCTCCAATTATAATCTTAATAAGTACTCAAGTATTACTCAAAAAGAACCCTCCTAGCCTTATTAACAGATACATGAATTGGAATCACTACAGGGAAATAATACAAGAATCAATATCAATTAAGGTAGCTCTGAAATGAAATGAAGAACTTACTTCGGCACTGGAAGTGTTTAATCAAGCAATTCAACAAGTGGCTTAGAATTCAACACCACAAAAAAGTTCATTAGAAAGTATCACAATTACTCCAGTTGAGGTTGAAAAGAAGATAGCAGAAAAACAAAGACAATGCAGAAGGTAGCAATCAACTAAACACCCTGAAGACAAAAGGAAATTAAATAAACTAACAGCTGAGCTCAAAATACTTCTCCAAAGCATCAAAAATAATTATATACAAAACTATCTCAGGCATTCAACATCTACAGAAAATACTGGATAATCACTCTGGAGAGCAACAAAAAGATTAAAACAATCCCAACAACACATACCACCTATTCGACTTGAAGACAACACCTGGACTAGAAACGGCCATGATAAAGCTTTTGCTTTTGCAAGACATGTAATGAAAGTATTCACTCTATTTGACTCTCAAACTACAGTAGAAATTGAGAAATAAATTTATCAACAACTCAAAGAACCACTCCAACCTCAACTCCCGATCAAATACCCTAAAACAAGTGAAGTGAAGTCTACTGCAATTATGACAAACTTAAATCTTCATAAATCGCCCAGTGATGACTTAATTTCCGGTAAGGCTTTTAAAGAACTACCAGAGAAAGGATTCAAGTATATCACCAAATTACATAACGCTGTACTAAGACTGCGATATGTACCTGAGCAGTGGAAAGTGGCTACTATCATTATTATGATACACAAGCCTGGTAAGCCAAAAGGAGAGTTGTCATCATGCAGACCAATTAGCCTATTACCAATTCCGTCCAAAGTTTTCAAAAAGCTACTACTCCAAATATTACCCAACAGTTTGGATTCCGTAAAAAGCATTCAACAATAGAGCAAGTCCACAGAGTAGTAGATATAATTACTTCAATGATAAAACAGTATTGTTCAGCTGTATTCCAAGGCATTGTGCAGGCATTTGATGAGGTCTGACATGACGGTTTGCTGTTTAAAATCAAAACTATATTACCATCCTACTACTATGAAATACTGAAGTCCCATCTCATGAACAGACATTTTATGGTTAGCTACTGAGAGTCCCTCACAGCACTCTTTCCTATCAAAGCTGGTGTTCCCCAAGGAAGTGTGCTGGGACCATTGTTACTGCTGATATCCCAGTCTCACCACATGTTTCAGTTGCTACATTTGTGGATGATACAGCGATACTTTCATCCCATGTAGATCCTAATATAGCTTCTGAAAAGCTACAAACCCACTTAAATGAAATGACACAATGGTTTCTAAATGCCAAATTCATGTAATTGAATCCAAATCAAGCCATATAACATTTGCAACTAGAAGAGGAAATTGCCCTGCTGTAACTTTATAACAAACCAATATCGCAGGAAGAAACTGTAAAGTACCTGGGAATGCATCTAGATAGACGACTTACGTGGAAATAGCATATATTCTCCAAACATAAACAATTAGGTCCAAAATTCCAGAAATATTACTGGCTCATGGGACAAAAATCACAACTTTCTCTAGAAACTAAATTACTGCTGTATAAAACTACTATCTGACCAATATGGCCATGCAGGATACAACTTTGGGGAACAGCTCGTAGATCAAACATAGACATTATCAAGCGATTCCAATCAAAAGTAAACGCCCCATGGTTTGTTCTGAACAAGGTCATCCAAAAAGGTTTTAGTATTGTAACTCTTACTGAAGAAGTACAAAACAGTGAGCACCACCACAACATTAACAAGAAACTAGTGAAATGCCTCTTGAACCCCAGTGATGAGGAGCCTCGGCTCAAGAAATTCAAACCATTGGGCCTATTAACAAGATTCAACTAAAGTGAAGAAACAAATTCCGCAGTGTCAAACTGTTATATTTTAACTTAACGTTGAAAGACTTTCAATGGAATGTTTTTCACCATGTCTTGTGTTTTGAAAATCATATAAATCCCCTAAATACCACTTTATGATAGATTGTAAGCTATAAATAAAAAGAATTATTACACCTTAAGAAAAAACAGCTTGACTGAGGAGTCGTCGGCTAGCCGATCACTGGAAATTGTCTTCCTAACTTTCTGATGAAGGGGGCGGTGCCTCCGAAAATTCAAGTTCTCTAAACCTAACAAGGTGTCTACCATCTATGAACCTCAGGTAAGTCATCTTCTTTCTATCTCTCTGTCCTTTCCCCATTAATTATATATATATATATATACCTCATAACTATAAAATAAATACACAATTAATTATGTGATCTCTAATCTAAAAATATATATACCTTTAATATTATACCAAGCTGCTCCATTTGTAATACCATCATGGAAGACTTCAGGTGGGCAAGCATTTCCAGAATGCATTACAGGATTGGCAGAAGAATAAGTTTTGGCCAAGTATTTAAATAGCAAGTCATCAGGTGACAGATTTCTATTGCAATTATAACACCTAAAGAATATTTATTTGTAAAATAATAAATTGTAACTTTCTTAACAAAATTATAATACTGCCATTTGACATTAACACATTTTCGGATTTTGTATAAATTAATATCTATGATCAGATATGATAATAATTATGGGTATAACAATACAGAGTAAATATTAAACTAATATCATAAGTTAAACAGATTCATCAAAGCAGCATGAAATTATGTACAAATTGAAAAAATTAGAAAGAAAACAAAATCATAATTTCAAAGTCTTCTTCTTATATTGCCAACTGGCACTAGGTGCGCTAATCTCACCTGAGGAGGGAAATTAGGACCACAAAAATTTAACATGCTACTTCTATCCAATGTTTTGACACTGGATGTCAATTCAAGGAAAGTCTATAGTTCTATTGGTATCTGGTGCTTTCATGTGGAATGGGTTACCAGCACTTAGGCCTCCTTTAGCAGGACAAGGTCGAAATTATGCACACTGTGCAGCTAATAGTTGGTGCACCAGGTGTTGAATTATACCCGCTTGTCTCAATGTCCAGATATACTGCCCTGAAGATAGGGAACTCAGACCCTTGAAACTTCAGTGTTATCATTTATCAGCCTGCCTTCCCAACTAATGACTTAAAGTAAGTCAGCTGCTCTTAATCCCTATATAACATAATTGGTAAGGATAGGAAAGAGAGAAAGAAAGGTGGTGGCTTACAAGAAGTATAAAGCTGGCATTATGGTAAGGAATTTTCTTCAAATTTTCAAAGGCAGCCACCTCCTTTCTCTGAAGGACTTTCACTCTGAGTAATGGCCAATTGTGGAATGATACTCCAGGAAAGTACAAAAATGAGAATTTGTGACAAGTTAAACTTACTTCTTCAGTGTGTCTGAACACTTATTGATGATTAAATTATTATACAACAGCAGTTAACAGCCAACAAAGTCACCAAGAAAAGATTACAACAATGAAAAAGTAATGGAAGAGAAACAGACAAAACATTCAAATAAAAACCAGTATACATACACAAGTACAAGACGAGGAAGGTAAAAAGGAGAAATATTTGACAGATATGTGGTGTTTATCAATGAGTTCAGGCAGAAGTTGTTTAGTTTTGACAATTTAGAAAGCAGGTCAGAGTTTGCATTTGATCCAGTAAATGATGAGGAAGGGCAGAAGATGATGTTTTCTTTAATTTTGCAGGTGGCAATTTGGGGAGGATTTCTGAATAATTTGATAGGTATAAGGACACCTGCTCCTACCACAGGGTTATCGAGGATGTAGCAGAGGTTAGGAGGATGTCAAAAGGTGCTGATGATGAGTATTTTGTGAAGAATGATTTCAATATATAAGGCAGTTGAGTTTTTGAATATCAGGAAGGTTGAAGTGGTTAGGAGGGTGCTTGAAGGCACAGATGAGGAGTATTTTGTGAAGAACAATTTGAATATAACAGTTGGATTGTAGTCAAGTGAAGACTGGGCGAAGAAAGCAGTTAGGTTTATGAAGTCCATGAAAGTGGGTTGAGGTTAGACATGAACCACATTTTGTAAGATGGTAAAAGGGAGGATTTGGGTATCTGGCATGGGATATTTGTTTTTGGAGGAGACTTGACACATGACAAAGTCACACACATGGGATGATTGGATAGTAAGTAAGGACCAAAAGGGAAATGGTTGGTAAATTCACTTTAAATCATATTCTCACTCAACATATAATTATGCTCAGAGAAAGGCATATGTAATGTATAGAGAGGAAAGTAAAAAGAGAGAAGACTGAAAAATATTTGGAATTGCTGAGACTAAAACCCGGATCTTCACAGAACCCTAGCTATATTCGCGAGGTGACGTAACCCTCTCAGCCTTGATACCCACTTACCAAATATCATCAGTCTACTATATTATTAGTAGTTAGTTGGAATGGATAGTGAAGAGGGATAGAAGAGTTGGGAGTATCCATTTAGGATAGATTACAAACTAATGGATGGGTTGACATGTGACGAAGTCACACACATTAAATATATTATACACACACACACACACACACACACACATATATATATATATATATATATATATATATATATATATATATATATGAGTAACTGTATTTAAAAAAATAAATAAAGTCAGAATGCATATTTGATAATACTTCTAATATTTTGGGACATTCACATCTTTGCTAGAAAAAGGGAGTAGAATGCCTCTTCACATAACTTTTGTTATTAAGTTTAGCATACCAAAATATCCTTATACTGTTTATAAAACATAACTCATTATTTATTACAATTATTACAAACCCGAAACTATCAAATGGGTAACTGGCTACTACTGCTCCTCCATGAAGATTTGCAGACAGTACAAAAGGATTAGAAACAATCCAATTCATCATTGCTATTGTTTCCTTTTGACGACCTGCAGTTAAATCATGAACAACAGGATCAAACTGATCAGGAAAGTCTCTGTTCAAATCTTGTTTACAGGCATTGGTTCGACCTCTATAATCAGAAAATGAATCACACATTCCTTCCTGAAAGAAAATTACAATACAAAACAATTACAAGATATTTCTTAAAAAACAAGAATAATTAGTATTAATTTTAAATTTAGTATCTGACAAAAATTGTTTCAATACATAATAATGTGCGCTTGGAGGGAATTTATATATATATATATATATATAACCTTATAAGGTGCCTGCCATCTGTGAATATAAATATATATGGTGAGGATGGTAACCATTTAAAACTGTACATAGTGACTTGGGGGGGGGGGGGGAATGAGACAAGTAATTCAATATATGACACTTGGGGTCCAAACATATGGAAAATACTAAAATTCAACCAGAAGTTTCCATAATGTTACATCCGCTCTGTACTACTTGCCCCTGTGGTGGGTCCATACCAGGGTCATAAGTACAAATAATCAAGAGATAATTTATTCTTCACACTGTCCATGTGGCTATGTGCTTGCGACTGAACATTTGGTGTGAGTAGTTGAAGGTTCAGGTATGAGTTTCATCAATTATTTATAACATTTGTATTTCAATTGTTCTTGAAAATAGTAGTTTGTATTAATTTTCCTTCATCATGAAGCTCACAGGGAAATTGGAAATATTTTTAAACAAGGAATTAGAGAAATGGTTCTTCAAATTCTTAAATGTATTAATTCATTACAAAGTTATAATGTGTTGATAATTTATCCAGTTTGTTATTGCAATCGCCAACATTTCTGGGAAAGTACCTTCACAATAATGAAGAAGATATGATTAACCAATATGTGTAACATGCAACGAGTAATGCAAATACCCTCAGACAAATCACATACACTTTTATCCCAGTATGTTCAATCTGTTCTTTCAATGTACAGTACACCACATAATGAATTAAGACTATTCCCTAACAGATATTTACAATGTTTACCACAATGAGCACAGCAGTATGTACATCAACACACAATCTTACATGCTCAAAAATTCCTGGTGTTTGGCATACTGCTTCTGTGACTAGTAACCAGGTCAATTCAAATTTCAACCAGAGTTTTGATAACTAGGTTCTACACATACCCATAGAAGGAGAAATTGATTATTGATATGTCTGGTAACTGAGCTGGCAATACATGTTGCAAACCTAGGAAGCTTTAACATGTCCAAGATGTGTTTGAATGCCAAGGTAATGCAGCCATGCAATTCAGACACACCCACTGTAAATAGGGAGCACAGGTTTTTGAAAATATTTGACATTTTATTACTTCCAAGGGTGGTTACATATATCAGCCATCAAAGACTGGACTCACTCAGAATGTTTTCCTAAACTTCTGACGAAGGGGTGCAGTGCCTCCAAGTTCAAGAACTACACACTCAACAAGGTGCCTGTTATCTGTTCACTTCAGGTAAGCCACCAATTTTCTGTCTCTAATTCCTGTGCTTATTAATTGTTTTAATAGGCTGACAATGCCATTTTATCATTTGGGTATATATATATATATATTATTATTATTATTTATTTTTCAGATGCCCTCACCAACATTCTAAAATACCTTAACACTAAATTTTCCAGCAACTACTCCCCCACCAACATCACAGAATGTATACACAATGATAATAATACATAATAACAGCATATCTGTTGAAATCTTAAAATTAATTTATTCATATCCCTATGAGAAGTAAATTAATTTCCAATGACATTACACTTACCATAGATACACTTCCATTGGTGAACAGACATGCACAAGAAAGTGGAAAAGTATGTATCATTATAACTATTTACAGTTAAGTTTTAATCTGAAGGAATCATTCATCATAAGCGATATAATTGAGCAAAACTTCATAACCAAAAAATGACATGATAAATTATGTTTCATTTGCTGTAAAACACACCATTAATAAATACTTTATTACATATGATATTGCTAAGGACATAAGTCTCCCTACAAATTCGTCTGTAAAATATATTCCAATGCATATATTTGCAAAATTGAAATCAATTTATTAATATACAGTACTGAATATTCTATGAAAATCCTAACAAATTCTGAATATATTCGTTGGTCTTAAAGATGCAAAAATCAAAGAAAAAGTTCAATAAATGTAAATAAGTAAAATTAATGGATATTATTTATAGAGGAGTAATTTGAAACCACAGTTAACAAGTGGGAATTTTATTACCTTAGAATTTTCATAACCATCCGGATTCATAGAAGGCATTATATGAATTTCGGTCGTTTCGATAATTTCTGTCACACGTTTATTCTTCCCATAATTACTTAAAAGATATTGAATCAAGTAAACCATCAACTGCCTTCCAACAACTTCATCTCCATGCATATTTGCAACATATTTAAACATTGGCTTTAGCAACGTCCGATTTTCCTTATTTTCACTAATCTGTAAGACCCATAACTGTCGGCCTTCCACGCTCTCTCCAATAGTGTATAACTTTACTATATCAGAAAAGTTTTGGGAAGTTTTATTCAACCAGTCGGTAAGTTCCACATAGTTCAAATATTTAGGCACAGGAACAAAACCATCGTCCTTCAATTCTTTGCTAACTGATGCTCCATCAACATGAATATAGGTCAGCACAAATATTAAAAAATAAAACCATTTTTGAAATTCCATATTTATAAACATCGACGTGTTGACACATCTGTCATTGGTAATCCATCTAGAAAAGTCAAAGTTGTTAAATGAAGATACTCCAGCATAGCAAACTTAACAAATCTGGATCAATTCACTCACGATCAATTTTTTGGAGGGATTAACAGGCTACATGAGGGCGATCCTAAAACAGGCGACTCTCCTTTAATAGCATAGGAATGAAATTGAAAAAGGGGGATGCGGAAGGTAGAGCAAGGTACCCAATGTTATCTAGGTCACCCGGACTATGGTTTAAGGATTCTATACGGTGTTTCACCTAAAGATGTGCAGGTAAAACCCTATAAAACCTGCATCAGGTAGGTCGGGCATTGGGTACTATTCTCAGACCCTTCCGAATGACGGGAGACGAGTTTGCTGTGGGGTCGCAGCATTCTCTTCACCGTGTCTTCACCAATTTCAGGAAGCAGTTGGCCGACTGATCCAATGGGATCAGCAGACAACTCTTGACATATGTCGAAGGTCTTGGACCCCAGTACATATACCTCCTAAAATAGGTGAAGGTGTCTCCGCATTTGAGAACTTTCATAAAAAAAAAACAAGAGTACGAGGCATTCCCGACATAATCAGGTGAGCCCCGCAGATCACTCTGGGGAGAAATATCTGCGAGAGAAACTCTCACAGGTACCTCATCCCATTGATTATCTGCACAAGGCGTACCCATATTTGCGTCGTTGTCAATTACTTAGAAGAATTAATTTTTCCACTCACAATTAGCTTAATTGAGATAATTATCACGAGATTTTACTTTGACAAATATATAAATTGCTGTGTTAATTTCTGTGGAATCGTAGAAATTGTATGAACAGACAGTCAATACATTTGAATTGTGTCCTAATAAAAATTGTTCTGTGTCAAAAATTTAGTAGTCAATTTTGTAATATATACTATGTAATATTATTTTGCTAATTTATGTTGTAGTTTTCAAGCAGCTGCCTGCATCGTGTCAATGGATCCTGATAAAGTTTGAGGACGTTTGTAGGAGGAGAGAAATATTCCAAAGATATGTGTATCGTTATCAAATTAATATCCATATGTCAAATTTGCATACACAAATTGTGTTAGCGTTATAATTGCAAAGGTTGTGACGCCACTTGGCTCGCTGTTGTAGTTGACTCAAGTAATCGTATGATAATAACATAGGTAATCATCACTCTTTGCACTTTTTACCAATTCTAAAATCTATTAAAATAGGCGTTTGAATCGCCATGCCATGCTGTGACACAGTTTCTCTTTATTATTTTCTGGAATCTGTCCAGGTTACGCTGATTTGAATACTTATGTCAATTTTGAAGTTTGACGAGAGAGCCTGCTAGGTCCCGCCTATCATAAGCAGCTGTCTTTAAACAGGAGGTGGTTGGTTCCTCTAGTGGAATCGACAGATGAAGCAACTTGCTTCCAACCGTGAATTGGCCTCTGTTGTTGAATCGAATTTCCGAGCTCAGTAACGTCTCGGTGTAGTGGCAATCGAACCTCGAAAAGGTAGAAGTATTGTTTACAAGGATGTTCTTTCCAAGGTGGGGTACGACTGTGAATTGTTCTTCCTACCTGCGACTGTCAGGAGAGTAGGTCGCGCACTTCGACTTTGTTGTATAGAATGTGCAGGAAGAGAACCCAACCTTGTGCAGTGTTCTGAAGTGTTGGATATCTTTCTCGGTTAAATTGATCAAGCATCAAAATTTCGAAGAATGCTGTTGCTCCTAAAAGTAAATCTATTTCCATGGGTTGGTGGAAGCTTCCAGTCATCATAAATTATCCTCGATGACGGAAGAGAACCCGTAAACTGTCTACACAGAACACATAATGTGATTGCAATAACTACTTGGCGAGATGTGAATTTGAAAGAGGTGCGACGACTCTGCTGCCTTAGTAGTTATTATTGATTCCATTAACAGGTACACAATATTTTTCAAAACGAATGCTTAATTTAGCTGCTAATTTTTTAGTTATAAAATTTAACAGTGCTTGTCATTCTTGTCAGTCAAGGTCACCATGGCAGTGGATAACAGCGCTTCACTCTGCGGATAGGAAGCAGCTCTTACCGCAGGACTGATTTTCACGAGGATTCGTGCGATCATTATGATCGCTGTGAAGCATTTTATGATGCCGTGTTTTACAATTCCGGCAGTTTGTTGACTTACAATTGTTAGCTTTATGATCATCCCGTAAGCAATTGAAACAATAACTCGATTTTCTTACTAAATTGATGCGGTCATTTACATTTAAATCATTAAATTGGGAGTATTTATGCGTTGACTTATACAAGGTATAATAATGCAGCATCAACTGATCGGCGTGGTAGTGGAGTCATTACTATGGGCCATAGTTCTTGTAGAAGCCACTATGTCAAGTGTTTGGCAGTTGGTTTATACGAATTGAATTAATCTAAGCCAGTTATGGGCAAACTACGGCCATAAATTTATGCAATTTATGCGTTGACTTATACAAGGTATAATAATGCAGCATCAACTGATCGGCGTGGTAGTGGAGTCATTACTATGGGCCATAGTTCTTGTAGAAGCCACTATGTCAAGTGTTTGGCAGTTGGTTTATACGAATTGAATTAATCTAAGCCAGTTATGGGCAAACTACGGCCCACGGGCCAGATGCGGCCCACTGAAATGTTCTATCCGGCCCGCGGGACATTATTCCTAATCTGACGAATAAAAAAATAATACAGGCTGTAATAAAATTAAATATTTTCCTTTTTCTTCCTCTCTTTCGTTTTGTATCCGTGATGACATACAAATTTATTGACTTAACCTAGATATTGGAATGTTATGTTGAGAGTGAGAGGCGCTGGCTGCTCGCGACTTTGTAGTGAAGAGTAAAATTGGCAACGGAGCCTCCTCGCAGTAGCTACCGCCTCCACCATCGAAAAACGTTTGTTGATTCAAGTCAGTCTTAGCGTTGTTGATTTTATTGTTTTACTCTACGTATTGTAAAAATTTTATCCCTAAGATGTTATCTATGAAACGTAAATTTGATTCTTCGTATCGAGTTTTCAAAGATGAATGGAATTGGAAGTATTTATTCATAGTTTTTGTGGATAAACCACTGTAGCGCGACTTATGATTGCATGTGATAATGTTAAGATTAATAAATTTTGCAGATAGGAATGTGCAGCAGCAAGACTCGTGCGCCTGGCTCATATCATTTCTCGGTTTAAGAATAAACCATAGACAATGGAATACGCTGTCTCAGGTACAATGGAATATTCCAATCTCCTTCGCTTAACGGTACAAAGGTTCTAGGAAAAAAATCCCAGTTTCCTGTAATTTGTTTTAAAACAGTTTCTATTATTTCTTAAATCCCCATTTATTCATTAGTATTAATTAAAACAGAAGAGTGTATTAATATATATATTGTAATACCCCTCTTCTTCTCCTTCTTCGCTGGAGGGAAGGTACTCGGTTCGTTTGGACCCGAGGAGTGTCGGTCTATATCATACACAGCATCGATCCAGACAAAGCAAAATTTTAATTTATTAGGAGCAACATTATCGTTCATAAACACATACAGTTTTTTAATAAGTTCGTTCCGCGATCGCCGAACAGAGCGCCCAACTCGGGATGTGGCAGGCAGGCAGCCTCGTCTTGTTGAAGCGGGGCAGGTTTCAGGTAGCAGCAACCAGGCACCGAAAAGGTCCAATCTTCTTACCAGGATCGGCGTCCACGCCCTACAGCGACTCTCGCGGTCGGCGGCAACCTGTACTTGCTCAGTTTTTTTCCCACGAGCTATTCTTCTCAATCGCTAATCGAGACACGTCCGCCAGCTGTGATCTCTCGAGATAGAATGTCTTTTTTTATCGCGTTTTTATTTATTTATTTACCTTCCATGCCACAGAATGCGCCATGGAATACTTATCGTGGCCCAATACTATTTATTCTTAGAAGATGAATCAAATAATCAAATTCCAATTCATTTATCCCGTGACAAGTACGTTTCCAATGAATAGTTACCTTTTTATTTAATTGTCCAATTTATTAAAGAATTCTCATCGCAAGCAATAGTCAGCCAGTTACGTAATGACTACGTCACCCGCAGACGTTCGCTTACAATATTATATTATATAACGGAATTTAGCGCTCACCCTCATGTAGCCTGTTACCCAAAAAAAAAACTCCAAAATTTTTAATATTTATTCTGTGTATGCAGTGGCGCTCGGGCCGGCATTCGCGTAAGCCAGTGATGGGCAAGCTACAGCCCGAGGGCTAGAAACGGCCCCCTGAAATGTTCTATCCGGCTCGCGAGACATTTATCCTAATCTGCCGAACAAAAAAATAATACCGGCTATACGAAAAATAAATATTTTCCTCTCTTTAGTTTTGTGTCATTGACGACATGTAAATTTATTGACTTATCCTAGATATTGGAATGTTATGTTGAGAATGGGAGGCACTGACTGCTGGCAACTTTGTAGCGGTGAGTAAAATTGGCAACGGAGACTCTTCGCAGTAACTACTCCCTTTACCACGGCTAGATGTCGAAAAAAGTTTCTTGATTCAGACCTGTCTTAGCGTTGTTGGTTTTCTACTTTTATTCTGCTTATTGTAAAAAAATGCTCCAAGATGTTATCTAAGAAACGTAAAGTTGATTCTGTGTGCAGTATTTTCAAAGATGGAGTTGGAAGTACTTTTTCTTAGTTTTTCGGGATAAACTACTGTAGCGCGACTTATAGTTGAATGGTAAGAAAAATTAAGAAAATATGGGGGTTAGGAATATGCAGCAGCTAGACACGTGCGTTTTGAGCTAGCCGGGAATTAATTTGAATTTTAAATCACTTTTTCGTAAAATAATTAATGTGTTTATATAATAAATAAATATTTATCATCGTAAAACCTACGTCTCAATAGATAGAAAGGCACGCTACACCACTATGTCTCATCTGCAACGAAACTGTAGCATTTTATGATGATTCAACTCTAAATTATATTAGCCCGCCTAAAGTTTTTTTACTTTTCTTTGGCCCCTTCTTTAAAAAGTTTGCCCATCACTGGCGTAATCGGATCCGAGGAAGCGGGTAAACGTTACAATCCTTATATAACCATTACAATTTTTTACTATACCCAACTGTTTTTTCTTCAATTTCTATATTTTTGTCGTTATTAATCACACCGGTTTTGACAGCGTAGTCATTTGACTCGTCGCTTGGTTTAGCTGTTATATTATAGAACAAATTACCTGTAAGGAACAATTCACAAAGGTAGACTGACTATATCGGTCGAAAGTGTCACTGAATAATCACTAGAAAATGGAAAGGCCTATAAGTGGTACTTGAGTGTGTAGCGCAGTAGAACCCGGTCCAATTTTTTACTATTTATGGAAATTTAAATTGCATAAATATTTCGGCATGAGCATGACGCTGGTCGGGAAGAAGTTTTTTTCCGCGCGCCGACTTGGCGACTCGGAATCAAAACAAAGGGAGGGCGGCTGACACTTGGGCCATAAAGCTCAGACACCTCGTCGCCTGTTTCGGAATTTCCTAATCTGTCTGAGAATTTGGTGACCATGTGGCGTGTGTTCCCCAAATGTAACAAGGGATATTGTTGGAGAATATCCGTTCCTGCCACCTTAGTGATTGGTGTCGCATAAGCGGGGACGAGGTTTTGAAGAGGCTGTTGGAGACAATTTTGAAAGAGAATGCTGGTGATACAAGGAGGCGAAGAGAGGAGATTGGTAGCAGAGTGGTGGAGAGATGAGATTGGTGAGGAGAACAGATTGGTGGTGGAGAAGGAATTGAGTAGATTGAAGGGATTGAGGAGAGTGGTGGCGAGAGTATAAGGTGAGACATTAACAAATGGAGGAAGTTAGTGTAAATTACGGACTGATCCCTCAGAGGTAGCAGCGGAGAAGTGTTCCATGTTTTGATCAGTCGAGGAAGCAATGAAGAAAGGTTTTAACAACGAGGGAATAAATAGGAAAAAGCTGTTTCCTCAATTCCGGCAGCACGACTTTGTGCTATTGTCTACCGACCGTCTCAATAGATAGAAAAGCACGCTACACCACTATGTCTCATCTGCAACGAAACTGTAGCATTTTATGATGATTCAACTCTAAATTATATTAGCCCGCCTAAAGTTCCGCTTCAAGTTCCACAACAAGGAAGTTCCAGTGACATCTACAGCAAGACGCATATGCAAACAACTCAGGTTCGTCAACGAACGGAAAAACTGCTACACGTGACCACCCAAACAATAATTACCCTGAGAACTTTAATATTTCTTTATTACTTTATTTTTAAAATTATTGTGTTTTCAGTTAATAAATGTATATATTAAACGTTAGTTATTAAATTCAATAATTAATATCCCCCCAATCATTTACAAGTAAGTCCATTTGAAACCTTTTATTTTGTCGTTCCACTACCAAAATTCATGAATAAAAACTCGCTTCTATCATATAAGCGCTCTGAATATTTGTTTCATGCGTTTATTTATTTTACAATATTTAATTATCGCCGAAGTGTAAATACGTAATTTGTTTCAGTAAGAAATTTATGTATGCTGGGAATGTTGCATATCCACTCATAAAAGTTATAATATAAATGAAAAATTAAAATGTTATTTTTATTAAGTACAATAAAGGTTAAATATTTTTTTAAATTTTCGTTTATGTGTAGAACTATTGATTAGTAATAAATTCTTTAATATTCCTTAAATGCAATATTTTTTTGAAATGAATCCTACCAAATGACCTTAGTAGAAAATTTTCTAACTTTTCCTTAGTTGTGCTAGTGATTACGTTCCTGATTCTTCTTGATTCCTTCTTTCCGACCTCATTACGGTTGTTTTCGTAGACTTTCTAGATTCTTAACTCTCATTCACCAAGTATTTCACACCATTATATTCTTCGGTGTGTATACTCTGGGTTGGATATACGTATAAGCTATGACTTAAGGCCCCCTAAAAATGATGTTTAACTAAAGATTTATTATTTCACCTTCAATATAGTACTACATTGTTTTTCAGCTGAACACTTTCAGTATTCGAAAAACCTATTAGTCACCGACATGTGGACTTATAAAGGGGCCCATATTTAAAACGGCATAGGGCCCTGTTTGAACTATACAATAGTTTATACGAAGGCTAAAATATCCATGGTCAAGAGGTAAGGAGAACAGTTGAGCGATGGGTTTCTTAAGTTACATTTGATAGGTTTCACTGAGCTCGAAGTAGATTACCACTCACTGCACTTAAATTTACTACTTATTTGATTCCACTGAGTATTGACAAGGATTACGTATTTCTTCAGGGCTCAGGATTTAATGAACAATTGATTTTTATTTTGAGTCACTCACATGGAACTTTCAAAAGTGTTGTTTGCCTAGCTCACCACCACATGGTATATATAGCACTTTGTTCTGTTTGGGTGTGTAGGCAAGGATGTCGCTTGGCCTTGGTTGACGTGCCAGTGGCAATTATCTCAAGCCACTTGCTCATGCACTGGGACGGGGTCAAGATTTTTGCGAGTCTGTCAACACTGGAGCGGGAAGACCGTCGCATTCGTAACATCAACTCTCAGGATGTCACACACTCTCAAAAAAGTAAGTAATTGTTACCTTAATTTTAAATGAGAAGGTCAACCTAAGACTGTGAGGATGTAAGAAATTATCAAATAGGAATAACCCTGTATTTAATTTTAATCACTTAACAGTCTAAAAAGATAAACGCGTTTCAACATCACTAGATCACAATTTCATCCATAAATATTTTTATATATACGATACGTCAGTTACTTAAACCTATACATGTCTTAGAATATGTATATAGAAGAGAGGAAAAGTATTATAATTATTTTAAAACTTTTGGTCTAGAAATTAACTGGCAGAGTAAAATCAGTTCTTCACCAGAAAAGTTTTAAATTCCATCTTGAATTTATTTCCAATAGACCCTTTAATTACTTTGGGGAGATTGTTATACACTGTGAACCGGGATATAGAACACTTCTTTTGGTTCTGTTAATAAATATCCGAACATTGACCTGTTTTGAGATTATGTATTTCTTTATTTATTTGTATAGTATAGTTTTTCAGTATATTTTCTACTTTAAACAAGATTTTCTTCTATAAATATTAACTGAGAAAACATCCATTTTGACAAAATGTCGTTTGCAGAAATTGATGGTTTTAATTTAATTTTTCATATCACCCTCTTTTGTATTTTAAATATTTATGATCTGTGAGTTCAGTTTCCTTGTAGTGAGAGTTCTTAATAAATAGCAGACTTTGATAACTTATCTATACCAATAAATAAAATTGAAGTGTCTGTCTGGAAGTTTGTCTCGAAACGGCTCAACGGATTTCAATGAAAACTTTAAGAATTAAAACAGAAATTTTAACTTAAAATTTTCCTGTATGTTTCATTTTGACATCTTGCAGGGTTCGGAAGATATTAATATAAATATTTTAAAATCAATTGAATTTCCGCACGAAAGCTGGACTGTTCAAAACGAACTATTATAATTATTATAAGGTTCTCCCTTAGGCGTTCCTATACCTTTCATCTGATTGCCGTGAAATTGCGGCGTTTAGCGCTGATCATCCCAGGGAAGTTTTCTGTCGATCATTTGAAATTTTATTCCTTCCTTCCCCTCTTTCAGGCTTAAAGACATATAGAACTTGTAACAGGATGGATTATGCCCTCACGCCTCAAGCATTAGAAACTAAATAATTGAATTCCTACTAAGCCTGAAACAATGCTGAAATATAAGTAACTTTTTATTAGAATCAAGTTAGGACTGTAGGGTGTGGGGGTGGAGTGTACGGAAATTTATAACTTAAATAAACGACCGCTTCTAGCATGGAAATAAATATTTTTCGCGGTTAATGAGATTGTTAGTGGCTCTCTCGGTATTGTCCATTTTTTAGTTTTTTTAAGTTCCTGTGCTTATTTAAAGTACCAGTAGATTTCTTAACCAAATTAAGATATTGAGTAATCACGGTGGTTATGATAAAATTTAGATCTCATAAAGGTGAAAAGGTAAATTTACAAAAATATGACGCTCTCGCTGATGGTTTAATAACGTGTTGATAAAGAGATTACTGCCGAATTAAATACTGTAGTGGGCTAATATAAATACGATGTCCACATTATTTTCTGCCGATTCCGTGACCGTTTTACCCCGGAGAGGGCGGGGGGGGGGGGGAGGTGCTATGTTGAAAAGGACACCAAGTCTAAAGGGCTGGTGATAAATAAAACTCGAACACCTCACAAAATTAGAATAAGTTTTCCTTGCCCAATATGGCGTCACCGGACCTCGATTTCTATGAAATTGTTTGAATAATTTTGACAAATACACATCTCGAGCAGCTTTCATTCGCTATATCCAAGACGTGCGTAGCGATCAACCAGATCTAGCATCGCCTTTGCTCCATTGCATAGACCGCCGGGCTAGCCCTGACGTCTTGCAGCCCTCCGCAGGAGTGACAAGACCAGAGGCTGGTTACTGTTCCTAGACCTCGGCCTCGTCTCCACCGATAGAATGGGCGCTGAGTTTTTTATTTTTTTGGCGGGTAACAGGCTACATGAGGGTGATTCTGAAGCAGGCAACTCCCCTTTAATAGCATAGGGACTTGAAAAGGGGGGATGTGGAAGATCGAGCAAGGTAGCCAAGGGTTGACTAGGACCGCCAGACTATAGAGTAAGGATCCTACCCGGTGTTTCACCTAAAGGTGATGCAGTGAAAACAGAAAACCTGCATCAGGTAGGTCGGGCTAGTGGGTACTATTCCGCCCTTCTGATGACGGGAGGCTGGATTGTTGTGGGAACTCTCACCGTATGCCGAAGGTCTTTGACCCCCGTACATACACCTCTCAAACTGCTCAAGGTCGTCTCAACTAGCAGGAGTCTTAAATTAATTACCTTGGCCATGGACCAAGAGGGAAGGGAAAGAGGAAAACCAGGAGGGAGGAAGTCATCCCCTGGCTCTCACTGATTTCCCTCTTTCTCCATATCTTCATGGGGCGCAGAGTACTAAGCTGCGGCCCTTTTATACCAAATAAAACAATACATCTCGTCGGTTTCGAGCAATGTGAAACGAATCACAAGTGAAATTGTATGTGTAGAACAGGAAACATATTTTTTGCCATTAATTTGAGAACATGTTAATGCCAGTTTTCTGCTATGTGTATTATATTTCGAATAGAAATGGTCATTTCAAGCATATCTTCGTAATTTTTAAAATACATTGAATGGCTCTAGAACTCAAACTCATGACTGAGCAATTTCAACGGAAGTTGGTGATCCTATTACTTATAAACATTTTGGATTAAACCCCTCCACAGTCCCAAGAATTTAGAACGGAAGGAGTGGCATATGTGAAAACTACAGTCATTGGTGTCAAATGAATGGGCTTAGTAATGTTATTAGTCACAATCTCCTTGAAGTCTAATTACAGCCACTAGATACCAAGGTAAAAATCGATAGAAATATTAAATAACTCCTATATTTTTGTCAAATTAATATTTTTGTGAGTCTCTAATATGAGCAGTGACACTTCCCACGGCTGTTTGTTGTGTCTATGGGAATTATGTAAACAAACAACTATGAAACACAAATATAAACAATATAATAGCATTCTTTTGTTCTCAGATTACATTAAAAGATCCCATTTCAAATATTTAATTTTTTTAGTAAATGTAATTACAAATATTTGAATGATTAAAACTAAGATTAATGACAAAACTGTATTTGAAAATTAAGGAAAACATTTTACTAAATTTGATATAGTGGACTAATTGTCTTTAAATTAATTTAAAAGCTGTTTAGACTGAAGGAGAATCTTTTCCCAAAAAATATTTGACAGATAAATCTTTAAATTGCTGAATTATAAATGTTTTAATAATTAAACATTATTATAAAATTTGGGCGTGGCTTCTCATTCCAGCTATTGTTGCAGCAGGAGTTTTGATTGGAGGTCACGGCATTATTGCTGAGATAGCATTGTTATTTCAAATACAGGATTGTGAACATGTGTTCGCTTTTAGTTTCACCTCCACGCAAATTTGTAAATCACTAATCAAATTAAATTAATAATTTTATTAGAGATGCTACATGTAGCCTAAATATCCGTCCTTATAGGACCAAGGCTAGTTTCAGGGGACGCAGCCAAGAATACGCATCGCAGTCGGGGAAGAGGTTTGAAATAGAGACTGACCCCGGAAATTGGGGGCGGTTGGTCACCCTATTATAAATGAACTCCTCGGAATTGTCGGTCACCCAGCTATCTATACTAATAAATATGACTGAAATTTCTGTCTGTCTCGAATAGTCTCCGAAACGGCTCAACGGGTTTTCAATTTGTCCAAGTTCCGCGGGAACGAAGTCGCGGGCACAGCTAGTTTGTAATGTAGTTAATTTGAGTGGTCGTTTTTAGGTTTGGTTGGAGTCATAATGAAAAAAACTTCATTTCATAAACATGCTAAGATTTTGGGTATTAGAGACTGCCTCAGAGAAAACTTCATTCAAATGGTTTTTTCAATATTAGAATCAGTTTAGTTTCTTGGAACAAGTTTTTTTACCTCTCTACAAGACGTTTTACCTTACAATTTAGATATGTGTGACAAGAGTCAGCGAACAAAGGCCTTCTGTCATCGGCAAACAATATATTCTTTCATTTACTTATATTTTTCGCAAGACCATCAATATATAGACTTCATCTTTTGGAATGCTATGTTTGTGGTGTGCCTGATGAAGTCTCGAAACGGGGACGAAAAGTCGCATTTATATTAATTAAATTGCAATATAAAAACAGGCCTACGTTCATGGCATTTATAGATTTAGAAAATGCGTTTGATAATGTAAACTGGAACACACTATTGAGGATTTTGAAGAGCACTGGAATAAAATATCGAGAAAGGAGGCTTATACATAATCTTTACAGAAGACAGGCAGCAGTAGTTAGAATAGAAGATCAAGAAAAGGACGCCGTAATCAAGAAAAAGCAAGACAAGGATGCAGTCTGTCGCATATCCTATTTAACTTTTAGAATTGGCGATGAAGAAAGTTAAAATGAAATATGGAAAAGGAATCATTCGGCAAGGTGAAGAAATAATAATCCAACACTTGGCCAGTGATTTGGTAGTATTAGGGGAGTCAGAAGACAATGGAAAAATTAATCATATAAGTAGATGTATTTTCACATAAATTTATTACATTACAAATAAGAAAATATTAAATAATATTAGCTATCACGTCGACAATACGTTAATTTTAAATCCGATATAAAATTTAAGTTAGTGGTGGGATATTTGCATTTGTTTCTTGCTTGAAAGTAATTGTATATTTGGAAAAAGCTTCGTAACGCGCAGTCTTAATTGATCCTCTAAATGATCATCTGTAATTTGCGTTCTGATACTAATGTATCTCAGAGAACTGCCATGTCAGATCTGAGGCTACTGTGACAGGTAATCTTTACCAATAAATATAATTAAAGTGTCTGTCTGTATGTTTGTCTCGAATAGGCTCTGAAACGACTCAAAGGATTTCAATGAAAACGTGAGGGTTTTAAAAAAAGGAGATTCAACTTAAATATTAGTACGTATTTTATTTCAATATATTGCAAAAGAATAAAAATTTGAGTAATTGAAACTGGAATTTTAGCTTAAATTTTCGTATATGTTTCATTTTGATACCTTGCAGATTTCTGAAGATATTAATGTAAATATTTTTAAATCCATTGAATTGGCGCGCGAAAGTCGGCGTGAAAACCAACCGCGAGTTGGCGTTCCTATACCATTCATCCCACTGTTATTATAAGCATAATTTTGACAATATAAAAGAGAGAGAGAGGGTGGGCGAATATTCTCAATTATTCTATTGTTGCAGTAGGATTCGCGCCGTAATTGAATTATTGTTAGCAGAGAGCAAATTCCCTGAAAAATAAACTTAAGATTGTCGATACGATGCACACGTAAATTGGCTTTATTTGACACGTCAGGTAAATTTTAATATTTAGTTATTGCACGTTTTTATTGGCTCCTGAACGTATGATTGTGGGACCTGTTCAAAACCAACTGTGAGTTGTAGTGTTTGCCTTCATGCGATCATAAATAAATGATACTGTACTTTTCATATTTTCAATGAATTCTTCTTTATCAAAATTCTGTACCTGTTGTTTCGTTTTTAGGGCAAAATAAAAATCTTTTATTTTCAACTAGTAACTAATAATGTTGCAAGTGTATGGGTTTGTGCCAGGTCCTTTTCAATAAAATTTCAAACTACGTTGTAAAATGCTTCAATATTTAAATATAAATTTTACGCGTTATCCTACTTTATTAATGATGACATTTTAAAATGCCAAAATAAGCATTAGACATTTCAATTCTAGATTAAGTATAACATCCAAATGACAAGCGAGAAAAACTGTAACGAACCAATTGACAACTGTGAAACGACGAAGCATGTGGATGAATATAATTTTTAATAAAATTATATGACTTTAGAAATATTTCCACGATTAGTCACGCTTGCTATTCAAATCATGGCAGTTTTAGAATTATTTATAATTAGAAGCAATTCTGTTCTGAAATTCTTAAAAGCGACAGCCGATCGATTTGTAAGCTACTTGTGAGTTTATTTGTCTTCTATATTATAAATACTAGCTGGGTGTCCGGCGATTCCCGATGTTTGAAAATTTACCTTCCCACGCCCCAACTTTAAGAGACTTGAATTTCAACATAACCACCGCGATGACTCAGTATCTTAAAAAAAGTACAATACCAAGAAACACTATTGTTACTAACCGCGAAAAATATTGATTCTCATGCAAATATCTACCGTTTATGTTCGTTTTAAATTTAGTGCCCTCCACCCTCTCCCCCAGGGGTGGTAGTAGTGTTTTACCCCTTCAGTACTTGCTTCCGTTCCCAAGGAACACGGGTAAAAATTTAGTCCAAATTTCTCCAAGCGTTTAGATTTATATGCGGCACATACGTACACAAAAATGCACTGAAACAGTCAATTATATTTATAAGAAGACTATACTTGAACCACTTCTTTGGTCTGATTAGCGTGAATTAATGTTTATAGATACAAAAAAAGGCTACGAAAAATGAAATTGAATGAGTGCGGTCACGGTCTTTATATAATCAATCTGCACTGTGACTTATAAAACATTTTTCATATCTTTAACTACAGTATTTAGAAAGTTTTATTACTTATAAATATGTACCGTAAAATACTATTTTATTTAAGTAATAATAATTTTTTGGTCGCGATGACCAGAATTAAGGCTGTTGGAGAATCTATGCGCTGACCACGAATCGCTCCAAATTCGAAATGTGTCATGATAGATGACAGTCCGCAGTCGACCCGGTAGGCCCATGCCCTCAATAAACTGTAGAGCCAAAGAAGAAGACGAAGAAGAATGATGCTTTTTAATCGTTTTTCGTAAATGTCTTATCGGAAAATTAACTGTTAGTTACCGAAAACTCCGTACGGTTGCCAGACTCCTTATTCCTTTCCATTGCGCTCATTAAACATTTTGCATTATTATTATTAACAAATTGTTAAAGTGTTATTACTTAAATAAAATGTTGCTTAAACTTTATCATTATTCAACGCTAAACAGGAATTTAATTATCTCGTTTCACAGGCAATGTGAGAGCATAATCTAGCCATTTGCAAGTTCTCTACGTCTTTAGGGTAGGACCTTCTTTGGTCTGAAACATTAATTTACAAAGAAAAACAGAAACTTTCTTTGGGGACGATCAACGCTAAACAATTCACGGCAATCGGATGAATGGTATGGGAACGCCGTAGGGCAAATCTAATAACTCGCCGTAACTCGTCGCTGTTTGAACAAACTCAGTATATGAACTCAGAAGCGGTATGCTTGCACTTCCTTCTACTTTTATAAATACGTCGACTGATAGAAAAACATGCAATGCCAAACTTCTCATTAAAATTTGTTTAAAACTTTTGCTGATGGTAATTAACGTTTATTACTCTTTGCATAGTATTTTCATATTTATTATTGTTTTTCCTTGTACAGTTGTGTATTATATATATATATATATAATAAACGGATACTTTGGGTCTACTGTTATTATTTTAACGTTTCTTGTATGAGACCCGCGTAAAAGTTTTGAATTTGTAGTTAGCAAATTCTTAAAAAAAGTTGTTCGTCCTTTTCTGTAACATTCAAGAAATCTGCGTTATTTCCTTTGCTTTAGATAATTAGGGAACTTCATTTAATTGTACTGTATAAACATTAAACGCTTTGGAGTTGTGGGTATTAAAGCTTCGTCTTTATGCTATACGCTTAATAAATATTTGCTTCCTGAAACCAGTGAGTGAGTGTAATGGACGACCTTCACTACTAGCCTTGGGCATTCTTATTGCCTACGTGACTTTAAGTCATGTATTCCAGTTTCTAGTCTAACCGTTAGTAGCTATTAAGTTTTGAAAAGGTTAACCATTACCAAGGGGTCTATTTTTTGTACACAAAAGATCAACAAGAACAGCAGCAGCGGTGATATCTAACTGGAGGTCCAGCCTCCTCTTCAAGTGTCGGGAGTTCCTTCCTCCTGGAATCTACTCCACGTTGATGTGGATTTGTACCAAGGACACACTAAATAAATTATCATTACTAAAATGTCATCTTTTGTTGGCATATTTGAACACAACATACATACAATTACCATTACGGCTACTTACAAGAACGGAATACCAAGCCAATTTTTCTGTATTTTACTCCATCAACGCTTATTTTAAACTACAGTGAATATTATTCAGCTATTAGTTCTTCAGGCTGGTTAAGCAGTCGGTTTTTATCTACATTGTAACGCTTTTAGAAGTTACTGTGCAATGGTACGTTGTACGTGTTGCGTAATGGCCTCCAGCGATAACGGTAGGACCGTAACATTATCATTAGTGTACTTTCCTTAATGACTATTGCTCTATTATTCTCATGTACCTCCAACAGGTTAAAATAGACTAGGGAATGAAATTGTGAAAAGGATCTTATTGTGTCCACAGATCAAGGAAGAATGTGCCATATTTGTCGCCTTCTGACACACATATGGAGTGTGTTGCGTTCATGAGACGTACAAGTACTTCAATCTTTAGGTTAAAATGTCTTTGACTTTCAAATAATTCACAAAGTTTTCGTTCATTAATTCCATTCCTATAAACAGCCGCAACAACTCGATCACAAATATAAGTCGAGTGATTGTCCGCTGGTCAATCTGCTGGATCATCCAGGCACGAGGATACGAGGACCATCTCCTTCGCTTGAGTCGCTCCAGACAGATAGATATTCGAAGTTGCCACCAAAACGAGGACCCCTCTCCTCAGTTCGAATCGTTCCACTCTGGAGTCAGCACTGATGCAACACCAGTATCACGCAGGATACACGAGAGAATTAATACTTGATCCTCATTTCTCGGGTATTAATAAAACGGTTAATACAGTGAGCTTTATCCCTTCTAACATAAATTATTTTATGCCGTTTATGTTAAACATCAATAAAATAAATTTTATTTCCCTGCACTATCGCGCTCTGTCCAATAATGAATCTCGCTTCTGAAATCCCGTTCTTCAATTCTTTTTTCAAAGCGAAAAAAAGTCCTGCGATAAATATTCTTGGGTAATAAAAACAACATTTTAATATTCTTTCAACTAATTTAATCGAATAAATATTTTTAAATGGCATATAAACAATAATGTAGTATTAAAGAACAAATATGATTCACATAGGTTTTATTTTTTAAAACAAATTATTTCGCACACAAAAAACAGAAACGTATGACGTCGATCAAATCATGAAGTAGTTGCGAGAAACATTATAATAAACAAAATGTGCATACTAGGGTAACGGGTCTTTACAATATAGATCCAAATATGGATAATTTAGTAATTAACTCGTTCTTACACCAACCCCATTACAAACTATCACTGCTCTATCAGCGACTCTGCAAACTGTGTGTGTATTTGACACCAAAACAGATCATTTTATTATTTATCTATTATCTTCCCCACCCCCATTCCCGGAAATGGCGTTTGAGTTTAAAAGAAGTCGGGATAGTCACAAGACTTCATTCACGGTGATTTTCGACATTTTATAAGAAACTTTATTAATCCCCACTATCGGTATGAAACGACTTGAAATTTGCTTTTATCAGCATCATGAGTATTACTGCTTTTGTCAAAGTGTCGGAAAATAATGTGTTCGACATTAATGGTGGTATTTTCCTGTAATCTAATTTTTCATCCCTCCCATCACTACGAAGGCGAAAGAGACTAAATGCCGACTTGATCGACGTGGGATGTGTCATTTCTCATCTCAGAGTCTCCTAAATAATGAATTTAACATAAATATAGTCCATTTTTAATGTATTTTATACTAACCCCTAACGGTGAGGAAAGAAATAATACTTACACTGCAAATGGAGTAACCCGAAAAATAATTATTTGACAACATCTGTAAATTTCACTATATGTTTGCCTTTTTAATTCACTAAGACAATATTCCCCCCTTTCCCCTTATTTTTCCGAGGTTCAGTGTCTGTGAGGTGGCTTATGGCTTTTAATTTTTAATTTTTCCAATTTGCAATCTTTAATCGGTTCAACACATTATTAAAGAGGTAGACGGTTAAATTAATGAAGGTGTTAAGAGATTTAAGATGCATGGCTTTGGTATTAAACTTACTGTAAACAATAAAAAACTAATTACAATTAATTACATTATATATATATATATATATATATATACATATTTAAAACTTGCTCCGAATGAATGACATGGACTGATTTAAAATTGACCGCGGGCGTTGTAAAATTACACCAAAATATATTTTCGAAATAAAATAAGGAGAATGTGAAGTCGTTAAGTTTAAATCCCCATTAAAGACCAATAAAAACGGTCAGATTCTTTATCCCCAATCTAAACTATTACAAAATTCCAGAAAATGCGGCGTCACGTGTGAACCTTGAGTATTTGAGATGTTTCTCCTTTTACTGTGCGATGATCGGAAGCTGCTGCGTCTCGGTTGATCGGTGATGGGTCTAGTGAAAGGTGGTGATGTAATCCGCTGATGGCGATTTCAGTAGAATATACCATCTTGAATCTCCCGGCAGACAAAATAATAAGTGTCCTGGTAAATACCTAGGGAGAGCTTACTTTATTTCTATATTCTCTTCCGTGAGCTTTAAAAATCTCCAAATTGTCCTCTCTTTCAACTAACACATCACTTCTTCGTTCAATCTGGCGCACACCAAAACACGCGATACATGTGTATCATATGCGTACGGAGTTTGATGGTGATCACTAAAAAACAAGATAAAGGCTAGAGAAAGACATGAGTGAGCTCTGCCAGATGGTTAATGAAGACCCGTGGGGCATGATATACAAGATGTGATGGGGAAATTGAAATAATTTCAGTTTCTTTGTCAAATTTGCACCAAACTGTCTTTGCGTTGTTCCCACAAAAGGAAGAATGAAGTTTTTTCAAACGTAGACATTCTTGAATTCAGCCAAGAATAAATGCAAAGGGCCTTCAAGTCTGGCCCTGATAGTGTGCCAATTATTGTGGTTAAAGCTGCAATGAAGGGAGACCAGACGTTTTCATTCACTTGCTTGGAAACTTCAACAGCAAAAGCCAAATAAGCCACCTCGAATTCCATCATCATACCGTCGGCTCTGTATGCAACTTAATTTCTAGGAATTCAGTGAAGAATGGACATTGTGTAAATTGACCATAGTTGCATGGATTTCAAGTCAAATGAAGAATAATTGCTTCAATTGAAGCTCTGGATTCGAGTCCTGGGTCCGGTCGACATTTTTACATGCTGATCCAAATGCTCATTACCAGAGATTTAATTGAAGCATTGAAGCGTATCTGCTCGAGCTTTTGGCGGTGCGGAATCAAAAGAACGGGAGACAGCATTTGAGCCAGGGGCAATAAATTCCAGACTCAACGTCGAGCCTTGGGTGTTCCCAATTTAGGCAAGAATTGGCATCGGGTGATGTGTTTTTTTTTCCCCCAAGTGTAATCATTAATGTGATTATTCAATATCCAGCCATGCCACCTGGGTAATATGAACCAAAGAAGAGAAAGGCTGGCAGAGAGAGATTTAAACAGATTGTGCAAGATCGGTGAGGTGACATTAAAACAGCTCGATTGTAGAAAGAGATTTACACAGTTTTTCTTGGAGAGGAGATTTTTGACAGAATTTTGGATTTGGTGAGAAATTCTACTTTGAGCTAGCCTTCGCTAATCTCATGACTGAGGTTCAGATTGTGGCAAGGGAGAATTTGAAATGCTTCCTGAAACAGGAAGAATAGGAGGTCGGCAGCTGTAATCTGAATAGAGGACGAGCCAATTAGGAGGAAGGAGCTGGAACTTGCATTAAGCCGACACGGTAAATTACACCTGCAACCCTTTTTACTAATTTCCTGTACTGCCAGGTCCGAGTAGATTAATGTAAATATTTCTTAAATGTCCTTAAATGCGACCCTGAGGTTATAGAGTTAGAATTGTTTAAGTTGAAGCAATTAATGTTTGTAAATATACTGTATATATTTATATAGCTTTAATTGGCGAAATAAATACCGCCACAAAAATCAAAATTGCAATTATTATTGTAAAAATGTTTTGAGATCAATTAAATTATTCTTTTTCTTTTATATTATAAAATCTCGTTATTAATATATCAATGTTCCACTTAAATATAATTACCCCCACATTCATTATAATATATAACCAAGGATGATGTGTCGCAGTAATTGATATGAAAAGAAAAGAGAGAATAGGTGACTGCTTAAATTGATGACCGGTGTCGACATTTTGTACTCTGGACAGGAACTTGTTATGCTCTCATCCTCATTTACATTAATTATATACTTCAATTGTAAAATCAATTAACGTCTGATTTAACAATAGATAAATGAAATAAATTAACGACCAGAATCAAAAAAATTATTTAGATATTCGGATGAAGTCGCCATTGTAAGCAGATAAGTTTCAATTTTTATACATTTGGCATTTTTTTCATCAAAAATTAAAATTACATAAGGAAGACCAAATATAGTTAAAAAAACGTCAATTTAACTAAATAAAAAATTTGTCGTTCATTATTTCATTCGTTTATTTCAATGTTCCTTTCCAGATTAAAATTTCGATCAACTTAATTTCATTTAATTTAATATTAAGCAAATTTAGTTTGGATTAACTTGCACTACTGATGGTTTAATGTTTAGTAAATGTATCATAGGCAATATTTATGCCACTTGCATACCGCCGTAATGTATAATATTCCAAAATTGTGCAGCAACTACATCATCAGCCGCTCTGCATTCTCCCAACAAGCATTACATAGTATTTATTATAGGCAGGGCCTAAGCTATTTAAAATACAGGGCGTTTTTATAAGTCCAGATATTTGATACTGGTGACAGTTATGATTTTCGGATACCTATTGGGTTAAACTGAAATACCATTTATATCAATAAAAAGACGGCCAATATGTCTGCAATTAATTTTATTAATATGTAATTAATCTAAATACGACATTTCGTCTCCCTTTTGAGACTTCATCAGTCATAAAATTTATCAATTCATTATCTTCACTGCATGACTTCCTCGGCCGAAATGATTATTAAATATTTGACTACTTACAGGAGAGGAACTTGGTGTCGCGACGGTCACGGCCGAGGGAGTCATGAAGTCATAAAGTGAAAATGATGAATTGCTAAATTTTGTGCCTGATGAAACCTCAAAAGGGAGATGAAACTTCATATTTTGATTAATTAAATAGTAATAAATTAATTATTGTCTTATTGGCCTTATTTTTGTTGATTTAAACTTTAAGTCAGAAAATTATGTTTGAAATACATTTAGTAGTATATTGATGGGAAATAATAAATCTTTAACTCTAAAACATAGCTTGATTAACTTATATGTAAACCCGGCTGTGCTTATAGCCTTAGAATCTCCATACCTTATATAACATAGTATTACATTGTTAATTATTCGAAATAAGAGGGGCCCACTGCAAATATTTTGGTTCCCTCTAATAAAAATTCACCGTATGCGTGTTGGCTATTTATCCTGTTACGGGTATGAGAAGACCCTGGCGTAGTTTCTGATCTCTGTTCTGTCACAAACTTGTGCAAATTAGAAAAACTGGACAGTAAGAAAGTGAGGCTGCTGTGGTAATCCATCTAAGTTCCGATCTTGGTACGGAACAATAGTAAGATATATCACAAAGTTAATTTTAAGTTAATATACCTAGTGAACTATTATTAACTGTTTTCAGGAAATCTGATTAAGATGCATAGGTTTGAAAATGGCTACAGCTTCGACAAACGTAATCCTGCACATCCTAGTGGCGTCGTTGCTTCTGCTTGTTCTGACAGAACAATCCTGGCACAATCACCGAACTTACAACCAAACACCTTATTTGCTTCCACGTTCAGGTTATCGACGTCAAAATGCTCGGCGGAAGTTGCTGCAGAGGAAATTAGCCAAATGTAAGCAAATTACGTTAAAAATGGATAGTTAATTATTAGTGATATGGATTATTTCAATAATTTGTATTGTATTTATTTAATCCATAATCCTGAGGAACAGGTCAAGTCAGTAAGTATGAGAAGTAATCAATTTATGGCAAGGAAATTACTTTTTGCTTTCTATCTTTCTGCACAATTTATTATTATTATTTTAAGTTTTCCATTATTTTTCCTTACGGATCATGGAAAAGAAATGTTTTGAAATAGAATTAAAACATACCTAGTTTATGAGGGAATTTTAACAATAATATAATAAATACATTGTATATGTGGCAAACATTTCTTAGTTGTAAATCCTGTTATCTAATCTTGTGTCTATCTTTAATATATTTTTTCAGTTCTCAGTCTCTTAACAGTAGTAAGGTTTCCTAATGAACCATGTATTACTACAGAAGGCTTAACTGGTACCTGTTATCACAGACTGGAGTGTGCTAGTAGAGCTGGGATAGCTGGAGGTCTATGTGCGCATGGGTTTGGAGTTTGCTGCTACTGTAAGGAGAAACTTCTACACTAATTCTACTATTCATGATACTGAAATACTGACTTAAAATTTTACATTATACTATCTTTGAAAAAATAAATTATCTATACCAATAAATAAGATTGAAGTGTCTGTCTGGCTCCGAAACGGCTAGACGGATTTCAATAAATATGAGGGTTTATAAACAGGAAATTTTACTTAAGTATTCGTGCATACTTCATTTCCATATATTGCGTAAGATATTAATGTAATATATATATATATATATATATATATATATATATACATATATATATATATATATACATAAAACATTCTATGGGAAAGGTTTACGTTTCAATCGCGGTGTAAAATCTCTTAAGTGAATGCGAGTTGCCTGTACTCTTGACCTGTTTATGCTTAGAAACGGCTTTAACGGTTTTCAATAAAAATTTGAGGTATAGAAACTATAATTTTAACTTATTTTTCGTGTATGTTTCATTTTGATATCTTGCAGAGTTCAGGATATATTAATGTAAATATTTATAAATCCATTGTATTGCCGCGCGAAAGGCGGCATGAAAACCAATTGCGAGTTGGCGTTCATATACCATTCTTTCTACTACTGTGGTATTATAAGCGTAATTTTGGCACCATGAGAGGGGGGGGGGGCGAGTATTCTCATTACATCTATTCTTACAGTAGGATTCACGCCGTAATTTGCCTCTTGTTGGCAGTGAGCTAACTCCCTGAGAAATAATAAACTTCTTTCTATTGTCGATACGATGTATAAGTAAACTGGTATTATTTGTCACGTCAGGTAAATTTTAATATTTAATGATTGCTCATTTTTTATGTATTGTTTGGGTTAACAGGCAACATGAGGGTGATCCTGAAACAGGCAACTCACCTTTAACACCATTTGTATTGGCTCCGAAAACGTATGATAGTGGGACCTGTTCAAATCAACTGCGAGTTATAATGTGTGCCTTGATGCAATCATAAATAAATGATACCGTACTTTTTATATATTCAATGAATTCAACATTATCAAAATTCTGTGCCTGTTGTTTCGTTTTTAGTTCATAATAAAAAGAAGTATTTCCGTGTGAACGACATAGCTAGCACATCATATCTCTGTACTTATATTACTTGCCAAAGTTTGGTTCATTCCATTTTATTTCTAGATTCACATCCGAGAATTTTTGATGTATTAAATTAATATATAAGGGACCAATTAAATAAATGTTTAAATTTAAAATTCTGAATTAAATAAAAATATTTTATAAGAGCATTTTGATAAAAGGTACAAAGTATTAAAGAAAACATTACGAATAACAATAAATTTAGATAGAGACTCTTTTAAATCAGGGTCCTCTGTGGGGTGAACAGAGAGAAGCAATTTAGTTTTATGGCAATAGGTCTGCAAATGTGAAGTCTATTTAATAAAATTGAACAATACCAACAATGTTCTGCAGCTGCATTCTGGTCTGCTCTGCTTTGTGATGATGGCTCAAACACCTCTGCATCAGGCTGATCTCGTTGTCTGCTTTGGGCTGATTGTCCAGAGACTCTTACCAAGAAGTCTGTCTCTCCTAAGGTCTCAAAAGCTCGACACCTCTTTCAACTACTGCTTACAAATTCTCTTCTTGGCAGTTAGCAGTTTAGTGTTTTTATCGACACTTGCCGAACTATCAACTTTTTATTCTCTTTCGGCAGTTTAGTTTTAATTAGCACTTGCTGACCTTACAACACCATCTGTTTCTGCATCACAAAATCAGTTCCCATATAAGCTTGGTAGGAATTCTTAGCCTTCCTACTTAATTCAGGCAAACCAATTGGCTTCAATTCCCAATAGCATCTATTGGCCTGCACTTCAAAAGATAATGTTCAATATAGAATTTTTGTAATATTAAAATACAAATCTTGGTTTTATTAATCTTAATCAATACAAATTTTAAATATGTAAGTAGTTCATTAAGCTCAATTTCATGAATCACTTTCAGCATTTGATCCAATACAAAACGTTATGTTAAGACTTCATTTATGATGATTCAGAACATAAATATAAACTTATTTATGTCTGACATATACTAAAAATGTAATCACTTAATTGAGGACCTCAGTCATACAAGTCCAACTCTATGTAGAGTTGACTAAAGTACATATTACAACATTGATTTTAATATATTTTTTTTCAATCTGAATAAAAGGCTCTAGCTTGATTAAAATATAATTGAATTAATCTAATATATTATTAAATGTTATGCCTCTTCTAGTCTTCAATACCTGTGGATCGAGTAGCCAGCAAAATTGCTCATACTTTGTAAATCCTGGTTTCCCTTCAGCATTTTCTGGATCATTAAATGAATGTAAGCTAATTGTAGAAAAACAGCATCCAGATGTTACTCAACTTCGGCTAGACTTTAAGGTATTAGAGGTAAATATTCTCATCCTGGTCAAAATTTATATTTGTCACCCAACACCTTGCCTCATAATAAATCTATTCTCATCCTGGTCTAAATTTATATTTGTCAGCCAACACCTTGCCTCATAATAAATCTGCATGTTAGATTTTAATATCTTTTATTAATCATGATTTGCCAAAAATAAAATTCAGAAAACGCTATATTAATGTAGTTTATGCATATTTCTTGTTAAATACAGTTAATCCTGATTTTTGTAAGAATTAGTAATGTCTTTCTATCTGTTAAAAAAATACAGTTTATATATTTATTATTTTCTGACATATTCATTTCATTTCAATGCCACAGCCAGTAATTTTTAGCATATTCACTACTTTCAATACTGGTTCTGTCATATTTCAATTTGTATATATTTGAAAATGCTCTATGTTTACCTTCTACGTTAAGTCACTGAAAAGATTATAATATTCAACTTTTTTGTTCATGGCTAACTTCTGTATCATTTCAATATCCATCAACATTTATATTTTCAATATTCTGTTGCAATCAAGATAAGAAATAGGGCAGAAAGCAACAGTTAATTTACCTTAAACTGATAGTAGGTGTTGACTGGCTGGAAGCAGAAACATGTCAAAGATTGATGATGTTTCAGTTAATATGGATTTTACTCAAAATGCATCTTTATAATGTTAATATAATAATAATATTTGCCTAATTGTTTTATATGCACAACAGTTGTTTCCACCAGAAAATGGAACATGTGACAATGACAGATTTGTTATTAGTGGACAGAATATGAATAGCATTGTTCCAATCATTTGTGGGTCTAATACAGATCAGCATGGTATGTAATATTTTATAAGTAATTCCATTTTTTATAATACTTTTATTCTGTTTTTTATTTTATTGTTAATTTTTGTTCTCTCATAAGCATATGTTGATATTGATTCATCCATGGGACCTTATCAACTGTCTGTACAAACTTCTAGTAACAGTTTCCCACGGCGTTTCAAAGTTAAAGTTACTCAAATATTACCTGGAAATAAACTTGAGAGCCCAAAAAATTGTTTACAGTATTATACTGGTATATCTGGAACTATACAAAGTTTCAACTATGAAGGAACCAAACCAGGATATATGGTATATTACTAAATACACAATAATAATATAATTAAGTAAAATTTACATAACTATTAAATGATTTTAAAATTATTTTATTAATACTTCTGATATAGACAGTTTTTACATAACTGCAGATATGCATGTTATTAAATCTAATTAATGCTAAAACTATCATGTAAAAGCTTACAACTAGAAATACAGATTAATTGATATATCTGAATTTATTTGGAATTGAATTTTTTTAGGAAAACTGTAGAGCAAACTTAAAATTTAATTATGCTGATTTGTAAATGTTAATTACTATATACATGCCTGATTCTTCTATTTGATGGCAGGCACCGTGTAGGATTTGAGGTTCTTGAATTTTCAGAGACACCATCCCTTCGTCAGAAGTTTAAGAAAACATTTTCAATGATGGCCAGCCATAGACCTGATAAGGGGGGACCTCTGAAAATTAAAAATGAACCTCAAACTCTACATGGTGCCAGCCATCGGAGAACTTCAGGTAAGTCACTAACTTTCTGTCTCTTTCCTGTCCTTATTAGTACTTTTAATTAACCTGACAGTTATATATATATATATGGGATAAGTGACGAAGTCACGCATTTGATAATTGGATAGAAAGAAAGATAGAAATATTTGGGAGAAAGGCAGGAAATTCGCTCTTTAAATCATATGTACGGCATGGAATCATTCACAAGGAAATACGTTTATTAAAACAATTAATGGGGAAAGGACAGAGAGATAGAAAGAAGATGACTTACCTGAGGTTCATAGATGGTAGACACCTTGTGAGGTTTAGAGAACTTGAATTTTCGGCTAGCCGACGACTCACGTTTTTTAATGAAGTTCTTGGAATTATGTTAACCAGCTACACTGGGAAAACTTATGCTCTGTATTGTAAATTATTTAACATTAAAGATTTATACCTTTTTCATTCTTTTTTCTATGTTCTAGAATAATTTAAATTATGCTATATGCATTCAAAAGGAAGATGGATTTTGCAGCATAACATACACTAACAATAACACTTTCCAGATTCTGAACATAGATGATGGCGAGTATATTATTACAGTTGACTGATTCGTCAAATCTTTATATTTTTAAAACACTATAATTAAAATATATAGCTCATCCTTACAGGTGGAGATTTGGTTATTCCACCAAGACAAGCTGGGGCTGAAGTTTCTGATTGTCCAGATGACTACATTGTGATATCTGGAATTAGACTCTGTGGAGAAAGATTGAATGATGCATCAGTTAATATTGATTTTACACAAAATGCACCAGTTACAGGTATTTTATGTTTATATTATGATAATTATAATTAAATTATTAAATGCCTCTTTATACTCATACCATCAAACCAAAACAAAAATCTTAATATTAAATTGAAAAAGAAGAAAGAATACCTTCTCTATATTCTAAAACATTTATATGAAGAACAAGTTATCCTGATTTTTGTGATAATGGCAATATTATTCTTTATGAGCAAATCATGTATCACAGATACACACCATATACCTACTTTAAATTGAGACCGAACTACTCTTCATACATAGCAGGACTTCCCTATAAGCTGCACAAGCTATAACTTAGGGTTGTCGCCTTGATAGGGGCTCCCTAAATTGACAGGGAACCAAAATAATGTCACATATACTCAGCATTCGCTAATATAGAAGCAATTTTGAGATTGTTTCTTAGTATCATGGTTATAAATTGCTCTAGGAAAGATGTGTGTCTCGGTAAAGGAGGAGAAAATATGAAATTAAAAATATGACTCAATTTAAATTATATTCCATCAATCCAATGTGTATAGAAGGTGATAAACTGTCATCAGATTCTGTGATTGACTACTCTGGCAAAGGCAAGAAAAATTTTTTTTTGGATCAAATGCCAAATTTTTCCCTCCCAGTTATCAAACTTTACCACCAGATTATAAAACATAAATATCAAAAAGTTATAATATTATTTCAATGAAAATAAAGTTACCAATTTTCAATACATCCCAAAATCTTACAGTTCATTATTTCTTTCACGCTTGTAAATATCAGAGCTGAAACCTTAGACATCATTTGCATTTAAGTCCCCAATAAAGATTTAATTTTATTTTTAATGAATGAAAAATTTCTTTAAAAGGAATTATCTCGTAATTTTTGCCTAAATTCACTTAATTTTGTAATGCATAAAAAAAATAGAAATTTGTTGGCTTGCTCTTATATGAATACATGAAGAAATGGATAATATTTTTAATAAACTTACTTCAGCACTTTAAAAAAATAACTTCCTTTTCATAGAGTTTGCAGAATTAATTATAATTATTTCAAGTTCAAAATTTATTATTTCATTATCATATGCTCTATTTTAGTTAACTCTTTATTTACGTATCGGAAAATTATAGGAGTTACTGACATAGAATATCTGGATTTATAAAGGAATTCACTTTTCTATAGCCTCGTGAAGACTAAATCTGGCTCTGTCTTCATATACATTCATTCATATATATATATATATGTGTATGTGTTTTACCTTAAATTGATAGTGTTAACTGACTGGAATACAGGAATATTTCTTTTTCAAGGCATTATAAATCTGAAAAGTGTTGCAGCCAGCTGCTCAGTGGAGACTTTAGTAATAGACAAGAGCACTATAATAATTTTTTCGTTTTTCAGATGTATCGAACGGGCCATTTGTAGTCACCGTTCGATCCAACGAAAGATTTGTTGGAAGGGGTTTTCAGCTAACATACTTGCAAAATTTGTGCATGGTAAATGTCCGCAAGTATTAACATCCACCATATTCAGAGATTAATTTATACATATCTGTAGTTATTTATTTTAAATAAATTATATTCTTGACAGAAGTTAATACTTTTGAATCCTAGACCCAGGTTGCCAACGTCACTTTCCCGATTTAAGAAAAATATTTTTATTTTTGGGATTTTAATCCAAGAGCTCTAGTGAATGTGTAATATTTAAATTTATTTTTAATTCCGTCCAAATAATAATACTCAATAATCAATATCGTACGCGTAAATGTGTAAAGCAGATTACATAATATTAGCAAACAACAAAAATGGACGGACTTTGTAGCTCTCTATAGAATGGTTCTATTTTCAACTCAGTTTTGTAACGTCATTATGAGTATAACTGGCTGGAAATGAGGTCGAGTCAGATGATATTGATCTTCAAATAAATAATTAAAGACCCTTTCTTTGTCACTGAAAGTTGGGGTGTGGGCGGTATCGGACTATTATTAATGATTCTTTGAAAATGTTACAGGTTTGTCATCGTACTAGACCAAATATACTTTCTATTCATTATTATTACAAAGCGAGTTGTTGTGCAATGAGTTATACATACTTAGTTGCAGTTGGCAAAAATACGTCGGAATGTTAAATAATAATCGGAAAACGGCGGTAGATTATTCGTAGCTATAACAAAAGCAACGTGCAAAGTATTGTCCGCGTGTATAAGTTGTAAAATTTTCATAGACACAGCAGAATACTAATTACCTCATTAACAAATCTGCAGCACTATATTAAAGGAAACGATTCCGTTAAAAACAGGCCGAACTTTTCACTTACAAAAAAAATAAAATTCTGTTCACCTGATTGCTAAAAACAAATAATTAACTTTACATTATAATCTATAAGTCTAAACCAAATAAAGTCAATGTTAGTTACTTGTTGCATTTTCGTCTTGAGTCTAATATTCGATTTGATTTATTTGTTCCCTTAGTCTTGTATTGAGAAAATAAGACGAGGCAAACACATAAATCAATCGAGATAATAAAATTTTACTAACATTTTTAAAAAACTCATGCACATTATGGTATCGTAGGTCAAAATCAAGGTAGACCGTAATAAAATGTCTGGCCTTTAGAAAAAGTGTCTACAGCAAAAGGATAGTAATGAAACTGTAATTAGGAATAGTGTAATGGAATTGTGGGCATTTGCCATATTCTGTTGAACGTATTTGTTATGAATGTCTAGTAAGAATACAAGAATCAATCCACTTCGAGGAAGGTTGGTTTTCAAGTAAAACAAAGCAAAAACTAAAATTATAATTAGTAACAAACATACTATTTTTCTTGTTAATAATAGAATTAGTCCTGATACGCAGCACGAAGCGAAGATTTATTAAGGGAGTAATATTACGAATAGATGAAGAAGTTATTACCTGCTCAGAAAACATTATTCTAGGATAGAAACTTGTTTCCGATATGAATCAGCTTAGCCGATGAAGTTTCTAAATGTACGCATGACTTAGGATGCGAAATCTGAACAGATAAAGTCCGTTAAGACCAGACGAATGTTGATGGTTCAAATGCGTAAATTGTGGAAAATCTCTGAACCATACGTTGTTGTTGTGACAAGAATAGGCAAGTTTGTGGAAAATTTAAGGTTCGTAAACTCAGTATAGGTAGGTTCAGTGGAGGTAGCGTAATTGAAGATTGCAATCATAAGCCAAAACAATGTCTTCAAAACAAATATTTAAACATGGAGACTCAACGTGCAAACATTTTTTTGGTAACATGATTTTTTTGGTGGTGGTGGGGGGGTTAACAGGCTACATGAGGGTGATCCTGAAACAGGCAACTCCCCTTTAATAACATATGAATGAAATTGAAAAGGGAGGATAGGATCATTTTTTGGGGGTTTTATTCATATATTTAATTCTGTCATTATTTAATTTTACCTGAGAGAATTTTATAAGAGGATTAATCATAATTTCTACTGATGTCGAGAGATTACATATGATTCAAAACTTTCCGGAGTAAGAAATTCTTTATATTAAAAACTCGAGGAGCACATATCAATGATGTACTAAAACCAGAGTTGGTGGAAACGACGAGAATCTGAATATTTCATAACTGGGACAAGATTGACGCAACACAAAACAGTATTGATTGTAAGGAAGCGTCTCCATGACACAAAGTACGGATGCTTAACACGCAGTATTGAATTTTAGACTAATACTGTGGTTACCGCATTCAATGAAACGGCGCGAAAGGCGCTGTGGTAGGAAATTACTTTCTCTGTCAGCTAAATCCCATAATGTAATCAAATAGTATTATATATTTTGTTCTAACATCATAAGATCATCTAATAAGTAACACATCAGATTCAACGTAAAATTTATTATATTCCTTTTTTAAAAATGTCAGTAGGTCAGGAGAAATGGCGCCCCTTAAGAAAGACATGTAATTTTTTAATGCATTTTTATGGGTAATTGATACTGTTGAAAAATACAACTTGATTGATAGGTTTGTTTTTTCTCGTTATTAGTCATTATTGAAAACTGAGGTAATAAGGCAATTCAATCAATTTATATATAACGTAGAATGAAATACGCTAAGCAGACTAGGGAGGATGTGAGATGCGATATTTATGTAGGAATGAAAACGCTTGCGAAGTATAGGTAAGCATGGAGGGTTGCATCAGACCAGGGCTGAATATTACAAAAAGATATATAACGTAACTCTTCTTCCTTGAATGTACAAAAATTGATTAAAAATGTACTTAAAAATACCATAATATATCGGTCGTTGTTTTATTGTTATAATCCCTATATTATAACTACATGGATAACCTTTTAGTTCTTAATTAATTATTTGTTGCTGTGGTAATCAGTCCTTAGACTGGTCTTCATAGCTACTTCATCCTTCCTCATCTGCTTAGCGTGTTCCATCCTTTCCCTCCCTATTCTGCTCTTACCCCACACTTCCCTCTAATGCTAATTTTACAAGACCCTCAAGTCTCAAAACGTGACCTATTAATCTATCCCTTCTCTTGGTCAAAGTTCTGCAAATTGTTCTCTCTTTCCCTATTCTGCTTAGAACTTCCTGGTTAGTTACCCTATCCACCCATATGATTTTCAGAATTCTCCTATAGCACCACATTTAGACTACATCTATTCTTCGTCTGTTTGCAACTTCTATCGTCCATGTTTCGTACCCATATAACGCCACACTCGATACGAACATTTATACTTATGCTAACAATAAATAGATTCCTCTTTTTGCGAAAGCCTTCCTTGCCTGTGCTATCCTACACTTTATGTGTACCATCCCTAGTTATTATGCAGAATTCTTTAACTGCCTTCAAAATATCCCTTCCAAATGTAATGCCCATCGTTATTCCACTATTTCTCATACTATACTCCATCACACTGGTTTCCCGTCTTTTAATCCGTATGTTGTACTCTTCCTCCAGAATCACGTTCATGCCATTCTTTATGTTTTCCAAATCTTCTTCTGGCTCCCTAATACCACAAAGTCATCAATAAACCTTAGAGTTTTTTACAGTTTAATTCGCTTTCCATATTCATTATTTACTTTCTTCATCGCCTGTTCTAAATATAACTTAAACAGTACAAACGACAGACTGCATTCTTGCATTACTCCTTTCTTGATTTCTACTTTCTTTTCGTGCTCTTCAATTCTAATTACTGTAGATGTTATGGATAATTCTTCTTTGTCGATATTTTATTCCTGCCTTCAAAATCTTAATAATGTGATCCAGTTCACATTATCAAAGGCTTTTTCTAAATATATAAATGTCTTGTTTTCTTTTCTTCTAAACTTAGACGCAGGGTCAATATTGCTTCTCTTGTTCCAAAATTATTCCTAAAACCAAACTGAACTTCTCCTACTCGCATTCTACTTGTCGTTCCATCCTCCTATATACTGTTTTCGTTAATATTTTGCGCGCATGAGATACAAAACTAATTGTCCCGTGCAGTTCGCATCTAATCAGCCCCAGTCCTCTTCGGTACAGGGATAATTATGATGTTCCTAAAATCTTCCGGTAATCTTCCTGTTCAGTAGATTTCGCAAACTATCCTGCTTCTTCGCCCGATGATCGTATCAACTCCGCTGGAATGTTCATCTCTTTATGTGTAACACCGGGTAGGATCCTTAAACCACAGCCTGGGGGTCCTACTCAACCCTTGGCTACCTTGCTCTACCTTCCGCATCCCCATTTTCAATTCCCTTCCTATGCTATTAAAGGGGAGTTGCCTGTTTCAGGATCACCCTCATGTAGCCTGTAAACCATATAAAAAGTTATCAATTCCTGGTGCTTTATCGTTGCTCAGATCTCTCAGAGCCCTGTCAAACTCCAATCTTAAAATATTGTCCCCTAACTTTTGTGTTTTTATATTTACGCCTTGTGTTATCCCTGCTTTCCAATTGGTCTGAGCTGCTCTAGTTATTTCTTGCTTCAAGTGTGCCCATTTATTTTCTGTATTGTTCCTTTTTCCTTTCTCCAATAATCTATTCTTGATTTCTTCTTTGAAACCCTGAAGCACCTCCTGTTGTTTCACTTTTTATAATTCCCATCTTTTTCTTTTAATTCCTTTCTTGAGTTTCTTTATTTTCAGCATGCATTTCACAATCAGCAGTTTATGCTCGGAGTTTACATATGCTCCTGCGTACGTTTTGCAGCCCAGCACCTGATTCCTATATGATTTAAATTTAGATTTATTGTTGTTTCCATTAGTCCTCGATTGAGGAAATAGGATACGTCATACATTACAAATAAAAAATAATTTTAAAAGCAGAATAAGGAGCATAATTAATTACAAATAATCTTAAAATAAATTAATAAAATAAAAAGTAGATAGTCTTAAGTCATTAAAAACTACACGCACACAAGAGATCACAAGCACACACTGAGAAACACAAACACACACAATTGAGTTTTGACTACTTGGAGCTGCGCGACCAGGGAACTGTCCTTTCGTAGTAGCTCCATGGCAATACATGAAACAAAAAACAAACGAGCGGAAAAAAACTGTACGGAAAGTTTAAAGATATGTGGTGTGTAATTTTACAAAGCAACACATTAAACACTTTTGCAGGAACATTGATTTTAAATACTAGAAGGACGATTAAGAAAATCCTGTACCGAGTAAAACGTGCCATTTAATGGAATAGTTTTACTCTTCTTCATGAAACATTTGTAGTTATTGTTTTTAAGCCTTGGAGGAAGGCTGTTGTATAAAATATTGTGAATATTTTTCTGGTGGAGAGCAACGCGGTGCTTGTCCGACCTTGCAGCTGAACGATTTCTGACCGCGTATCCATGAAATTCGCCATTCGTTTGAAACAAATTAATGTAGCGTTTTACAAACTTTAAGATTTCATAAACCTATACACTTGGTAAAGTAAGTATTTGAAAACTTTTGAAGAAAGGTTTGCAACTCGATCTAGAATTCGTTCTAGAAAGTATTCTAATGGCATGCTTTTGTAACTTAATATTTCATTGCTCCTGGTGCAGTTTCCCCAATTAGAGATGCCATAGCTCATAAGTGAATGAAAACACGCGAAGAAAACCATTTTGACGTACTTTTTGTGAACGTGTTGCATTAGTGTTCTGAGAGAATAACAAGCTGAATTTAGTTTTCCGGCAAGCAGATCTACTGTATATGGTCATTCCACTTTAATTTATCATCTATCCGAAGGCCCAGGAAAGGCTAAAGCATTGGCTGAAAATTTGTCTACGGGTCTATTACTAGCATCAGCACTAAAATGAACTAACTTAGTCTTATCTAGGTTGAGGGATAATTTATTCACGTTAAACCAAACATTCAGACCGTCCACAGCACTGGCTACTTTCTTAATCAGATTATCGAAGTTTTTATTTGAAATAACTATATTTATGTCATCCGCGTAGAGAATCGAGGATGTACGAATCCTGAAAGATCATTTATGCATAGAATAAAAATTAAAGGCCCAAGAATTGATCCTTGTTGAACTCCACATGTTATAAATTCCCAATCGGATAAGTGAAGTTGGCCGTCTTTAGTTTCAACTACTACTTGTTTGCGGTTTGTAAGATACGATCTTAGTAGAAGTGACGTATTTACCCGAATTCCATAATATTCCATCTTTTTTATTAGTATTTGGCGGTCTACCGTGTCGAAAGCCTTAGAGAGATCAGCAAATATGCCAGCAACCTTAAGTCCTTCATCCAATGAATTCTGGATATTTTGAATGAACTCGTACATCGCGCTATCTGTGGACTTTTCTTTTTGAGGAACCCATACTGTGCTGTTGATAAAATCTTTTATTTGTTCAAGAAATGAAGTAATCTAATATGCATTATTTTTCAAATATTTTAGAAAAAAATAGGAAGGATAAAAATGGGCTTATAATTAGATATTTCGGATGGCGTTCCTTTTTCGGTCTCACCATTAAATAGTCTAATTGGTACTTGCCCGTGTCCCCTGGCCAGGAATTTGTCATTACGAAATTCTCCTAGCCTGTCTCCTCTTTGATGCCTCATGTCCATAGTCTCAAACTACAAAAATTTCTCTTCCCTTTCCCATTACTGCGTTCCAATCACACTTAATTCATTAAATTTACAAAATATCTCTCACGCAGCCAAAGAAATGCCTTATATTGTTTGGAATTGTGCACACGATGTTAATTCTAATTGCCTAAAACTAATTGCGTTACGAGCAGATTGTAACGGAAAATAACATGTCAAATAAAAATAGTTAAATAAATCTTTATTTATGAAGACACTTTTTTGTAGAGTACCAGGAAGAACTTACAAAACTATTACAGATAAATTCCAGAGTGTCCCAAGGAAGCATACTGGGACCTATCCTCTACACATTATATACAGCGGACATTCCCATATCCAACAGAACTGTAGGTACCACTTACTCAGAGGATACGGCGACACTTGCGACACACGTCAAACCAGAAATAGCATCGGAATTCTTGCAGTATAATATAATGAATTAAAACCCAGGTTAGACAAATGGCAAATTAAATCAAATGTAGCAAAATATGTACATATTACATTCACTTTAAACAGAGGCACCTGTCCCCCAGTCATTCTCAACGGTCAACAACTTACACAAACAGAAAACGCCAAATACCTTGGGGTACATATGTACGGGCACTTGACCTGGAGGAAACATTTTTTCACAAAGAGGAAACAACTCTACAAAATTGCGACAAATATACTGGCTTATTGGTAGATCATTTCAGCTCTTGTGCTAGAACTGAAATTCACCCTAACACACTTCCCAGAACTTTGTTTGAACAAACAAGTGAAGTACCACGATTAAAAAGATTCAAGCAAGAAACCCTAATGGACAGAATTGATTAGGATTAACTTATGTGTACTTTATTACTCGAACGTATTAGTGTTATCAAACTTATCTAAAAGATATTTGCTAAAGGTTGCTTCATTGGAAATATCCCTACAAGTAATTTTCTATTTACTTGTACAAATCTATTACTTATTGTAATTACCTATCAAATAAGTAATAAAAAGTAAGAGATTTAAGACAGATACATAAATAAGAATTGGATTTAATAATTATTGTACTAATTAACTATAAGTTTTACAAAACTGCCACCCATCCTTTTCCCCACACAAGATGCTTCTCTGGATTAGCTACGGTATAATCACGGGCAGGACGAATAGACGAAGAACATATTCTATTGTCTAGGACGGGGGTGTTCAAACTTGAACTGCTGGCGATCTACCTCAATATTGTTAGACTCCGATCGATCGACTCTGAGAGTCTGAAAGTATATGTGATGCAGGATTGTCGTCTAGGTAGGAAGGGTATATAGTGGCGCAGGTATAAGTATATTATATATAGGGAAGTTGTAAAATTTCATGGCCATGAATTCACGTAGAATTAGTTATTACGACATAAATTAGTTTTCCGCAATAGACAATTTTTTTAGTGAAGGTAGACTCTAACTAAAAAGTTAATGAAAAAACTCGTACTTATTCAAAATGCGAGTTTATTGGACCTTACTGAGACTGAACTGCAAAAGTAAACGTTGGGCCTTGGAGAACACTAGCAAGTAATAATAATTTTTTTTTTGGTTTACAGGCTACATGAGGGTGATCCTGAAACAGGCAAATCTTTAATAGTATAGGAAGGAAATTGAAAAGGGGAGGATGTGGAAAGGTAGCCAAGGGTTGACTAGGGCCCCCGGGCAATAGTTCAAGGATCCTACCCGGTGTTTCAATGGGATCAACGAACAACTCTTACCGTATGTCCAGGGTCTTAGACAACAGTACATACACCTCCTAAAATAGGTGACGGTACCTGGGCATGTGAGAACTTTGAAAAAACCTGAGGGAGAACGAAGAACCTACGGAGTTAATCTCGTTCACGCAAATAATTATGACACTAGGAACTTTTCTGGGATGCTGGTGTTTGAAACGATGGCGCAAGCGATGTAAGCAGATGAGTCCTAGTCGTTCCCGTTTACATTTGCTATAGTTAAGTTCAACCCAGATAAGAAAGAAGTTATGTTGATGGCTCTGCCTTGGAATTCATATTAGCCAGCTAAAATGACACGCTCCTATGTCGAGTCAGACACTGAAATATGTTACACTTTTTATTCAATAGAAAGATCACCCGGAGATCTTATGTCACCCTCTACTAAACAATAGGTAAAATTGGATACTTTATTCTTCATTGGCGTTACAGCCCTGTTAAGGGCTTTGGCCGAACGGGACGACTGTCAGATTCATCCCTCATGTCACGCTGGCATGTGGTCAGCATAGGGATTCTCCTTCAGTCTCAATCCCAATTTGCAAGGCCATAATGAGCACAAAAATCTATGCCGGGATTCATATACAGTAGTAATTAGTCTTTCACTGCTCATTTCGTCAGATTTCTCCAAGGATGTGTTAAAACTAAATGAAACGAACATTAAAATAATCAACGCAGTTTAGTACATAAATAATAATCATTATTATTACCATTAGCGCTACATCCCTGTTTAGAACCGAAGGCTACCGTGATGTCTTCTAAAACACACTCTGGATTATTATTTTGAGTGGTACGGGTCAGCATTGCAATCCTTCAATTTAACCCCAGTTTTCGTGACAATGACGAGCACGAACATGCCCATAGCAGGATTCTAACCCACAGAATATTGGCAACATTATCGTAATAATTCTTGTAAAAATTGTTGCTATGATAATGCTGCACATGTCACGATCTAATCTGGCATAAACATTTAAGCTAAATAACCTATGTGAGAATAAGGGGAGAAATACTTAAAGAAATAAATAAGGTAAGGAAGGGTAAGAGTACGCACTTAGTGCTTGATTTGATATATCAATGGAGGTAAAAAGCTATCAAAAGCATAATTGATCACAATGTTATTTAACATTTAGTAATTAATCACAAAACGTTTGATAAGATTACAACAAACAAACTTGCCATTAAAAATATTTTAATAAAAATGTCATTTGCGTACTCTTGGCTTCCTATAAGAGTACGAGTGAGCACAGCGGCGGTCACTAATAAAGGCCCATTCACCGAGAAGCTCATAACAATACAATTAGTATAAATTTCTAAATCTGAGATGAAAGTTAAGTACATATAACGATCAAGGAATCAGTTATGAATTATTTCTTTACTTGTACAGTATGCCTATGTTACCAAAAAATTACTGAAACACAAATGTTTTGTCCTCCATCCGCGGTATTTATTAGGTGTACATTACAAACAATGTGAAACAACGATATGAAATACATTAAATGAAACCTGCTAACACAAAGCTTTTAAGAGTATTGTTAACAGCTAAAATTAACAAAAGGAACTTGTCAAGTTTATTTACAAGAATGTCATAAATCCTATTTAAATGATTCGTATTAATTCTTATATTTATAGCCGAATTAATTGCATTTTATGTTAACATTTGATGTATCAATCTTAAATAATATATATATTCATCGTTTTGCCAAACCAAATGATGTAAAATCCAGTGATCTCCACAAAAACGTCAGAGACTTCTATAATGTAAGTAACAACACAGATATTGGAAGGAAGGAAAGGTTGCCATCACCAGAATAAGAACTGGACACTGCAAATTAAGCCACACTTATCTACTTGATAAATCCATCCCACCTTCAGTCTTGTGATGTGTAATTTTGCCTTAAATATAGTCATATCAGTGCCCCAAATACCACCAACACAACAAAAATAGCTACAGGGCAAAAATACAAATCTATTTTGGACTCCCATGAATACCAAAAAGGCATTATTAAATTTTGTAAGGACAGTAATATTTTTGATTTAATTTAAATTTATTGTATTCTGTGTTCTCTTTTGTTAAAATCTAAAAATCAAATGTAAAGAAGATAAATAATTAGTGGTAACGAGCAGAATAATGGATGTTACCAGTATTTTATTACGTAATTTCATTATAGTAAATAATGTGTTTATAATTGTATAATAATATATAAATAGTTGTCACTGTGGTCGCTATGACCAGGCAGTCGATGCGACCGTTATAATTTTTTTAAAAAAGATGTATGCTTGGACGTGGCTGAGTAATTCGTCCTTTCGTAGTATTCAAGGCAGAGTGACATTTTAATAGATCTATTCTTGAATGAATTTTGGAAGTTGAAATTCAAATTATTTTTCCAGTTAATAAAGAGCATTTTGTTAGCACGATATAACATACATTATAATTTAAACAATTAAAATAATTTTTTCGATCTATTTGCTTCTTTAAAAAATATGCATATCAATTGACCACTTTACAGACTATTCAGAAGTTTTATTCAGCTGCAACATTTGATCCTCAAAATTGAGGCTTCATCAGATAGAAAAAATATATGTAATGTGCACTAATTAATGATATGAAACATTAGGATGATAATGATACAGCCAACTCCCCTTTAATAGCAAAGAAAAGGAATTGAAAAGGAGGAGAGGGTCAAAAATGGAGCAAGGTAGTCTGGCTATAGTTTAAAGATCCTAAGCGGGTATTCACCAAAAAGAGATACAGGGAAACCCCTATAAAACCTGCACGACTTAATGGCTATTATCCTCACGACCTTCCGAATGACGGGAGATTAGTTTTCAGTTGGTTCGTAGCATTACCTTCTCCAGTTTTAGGAGGCAGCTGTTTGATTGATCGAATAGGATCAGCGGATAACTCTGACCGTAGGCCAAAGGTCTGCGACCCTAATACATACACCATACAGAAGAAATTAAGGTCCTCGACTAGCGTCAACCTTGAATTCGGCCGTCTATATATGTCTCATTTTTGAAAGCAGAAAATTTAAAATAGAAGTAACATGAGTGCATATTTTACTTCCTACATATTTTAAAAAATTAATTTTATTAATAAATCACACTTGATGACAGTATTTTATGCAGGACCCTGCGGTAGTATAATAATAAACGTTTCCTATCTTTAAAATAACTAACTTTTAAACATCTTGCTAAATTTAGGATTACTATTTTATTTTTAAAAATATAAAGTATTTTAAAATAACATTTATTAGTACTAAATATTTTTATTTCGGTGCGTATGTCGCCCGTCTACGGTGTCGCCTCATACAGCATGTTGCTCTAAGGGGGATCGTTTTGTGGGTTTTACGGGTGATGAGGTACACTGCATACTTGTCATTCCAGGAAGAAATCCTGTCCCAGAAATTTAAAGTAGATGTGTTGCTTCAGCGTAAGGGACTGCTCAGGAAGACGGGCAGTTTAAAGTCTTCAAAATCGAAGAAGAAATTCACAATCATAAAATACTATTATTTTGAAGAGTTTTAAAACTACGAAACAAATAATTCTCCTGGCAAGTTGGAAGCTACGCGTAGCTAATTGGAAACAGCTACTGTGTAACGAATGTAAAACATGTGCGAAAAGATTTGCTCGTATACAGCGGCTAAAAATTTCCTATTAGCTATAATTTTGTAAATTACAATCACTGGATGCTATTTAAACTTGCAGCTGATTGACTACTAGAAAAAGGAAGGAGGAGAATTTGAAGCCATACGAGGCAGAAGGAGACAAGTTTTTGGGAAGACAGTCTTTAAATTGCGGACCGCTAGCGAGAGCAGAGTTGTGCTCATGCGTTATGAATCGAGATCGAGGAGACGTTTAAATTTTGGTAGATGTCTCGAATATTTCGGCCCAAGGCGTGACCCATGCAGCCTGTTCATCTCGTCCCAGATTCAATTGGTAGCAGATCGTCTCAATCGGCGCCTCTTCGATTATTATCAACCAGAAAAGCAGACTTTCACTGTCGGCTCCAAAGAAAATAACTTCTGTCCGCGTCGTTGACTTAGCATTTCAAAAGCTCACTTTGTCAGTCCTATTTGTCAAAGAAACTTTGCATAATTTTGGTTCAACAGGCAACCTGATATTAATGAGTTTCAATGTAAATTTATGAACGCTCTATCCTATAAATAAATAAACTTAAGAGTCCATCATCATATTTATTTTACCGCGAAAAAAATCACTCCACTCCAAAAACAATATAAAAGTTTTTTCTTTGCATATCTGTGGCAGACTGGGCGTTCAAGAACTAAATTTCTTAGCCCAAAGTTATGCAATACTGTCTCGAAACAGGCCCCCTTCTTTTAAAACCAGATGCCCCTGGAATGGAAGGGAACTGGTGCTTTTCTCTTCTGCCTTTCTGGTAATGAAAGCCGGCGGCGGGTCCGGTGGCGGCGATGTTCCCATAGCTGGCGGCGTGGGAGTCTTGTGTTGAGAAGACGGAGTAGTTGAACTTTCTCGATGTAGGTGGGTTTGAGACGTTCAGTAGACACCGTCCCTGGTCAATGGCGAATGTGTGATCTCGAGACAGCACTCGGTAAGGTCCATTGTAAGGGGGTTGCAGAAGGGGAGAGGGGTGGTCACAGAGTCATTGCGTAGTCTCACGTGAGAAACTATTGTGCAAAGGTTAGGTGGTGTCCGTGGCGTTGCGGTGCTGAAGCTTGCATACGAGCCTTGTGCTGGCGGAGCTATTGTACGATTTCCGCCTGTGATTGAAACGCCAATGGCTCCCTTGTGGGATGGGCTGTCAAGTTCGCCGGCAGTTGCAACTGTTCCCCATAGACCATTTGCGCTGCAGAAGCATCTGGGTCTCCTTTCTCTGTTGTGCGTAATCCAGGGAGAGCTAAGGATAACGCCTACAAGCCAGACTCTGTACGGCACATCAGCACGGCCTGGAGTGGCCTATGAGAGCGATCTACCATGCAATAGCGCTGACTTGCTGCAAAATGACTTTATTATGTCTTCCAGCCTATTCTGGCCCTTTTTCGATCAACACGAAGTTCAAATTAATTATTTTCTTTCGGTGGCGGTTAATATTAACTGTTTCACCAGAGTTGAGAAGCTACACCCTTCTGATCTCACCACACACAGCTTGTCTTCCCGAAGCGGTCCAGTTTTGCACTCGATGTTAATGCCTGCCCCGGCGTTACTTATGATTTTCTGCGTTAGATATTATTAAATCCATTTTTCATCGTCTACCACAATCCGATGCAAAACTTCCTTTCATTCGTGGCGTTGAAGCACGTCTGTCGCCCGCTCAGTTCGTGTGGAACCTGTTTTCCAACCATGGTTCTCAGGTGATCGGTAACGGCTTCCTAAGTGACATTTAATCGCTCCGCCAACATTTTTTTTTGTGTTTGTGTATCAACCGCAATAATGCTTGCAATTGAACATCTTCAAACTTATTTGGTCGATTTTCGCGCTCTTTGTCAATAGCATGAGAAACACCACTTTTGAATGGTTGAAACCAGCGTTCACAAGTCTTTACGGTTGGAGCAAGCTCGCCGTAAGTTTCCTCAAAACTTCGATGACTTTCAGATGCTTTTTTCCTTTGTATGAGAAAAAATAAATCAGCACGTGCCGCAAATTCTCCAAAAAGAAGTATGCTGCAAACCTGTAAACAAGCAAACGAATATCGCTTTTATTAGCGGTCTGTCATAGCTTCAAAATATCTCTTTGGTTTTGATATAAAAATTTATTGGCTTTGTGTGCCATCTCTTGGAAGAAAAACGATATTTTAAAGTTGTACGTCTGGTATCACCAACATGTTGGAAAAGATGCGTGTGAAAGTTAATGTGTAGTGTGTTTATTTAATATGCATTTACTATTATTAATCACTTAAAGTTAATTTTTGGAATAAACCACACAGTCAGGCTGTGTCCCTCTGTAGGAAATATCAATATATCAAGCTAAACTAAGAAAACTATTTTGATGGCAACATAATATATTATATTACTATTTGTGATAAATATTATTGCATTATTATGTAATGTTTATTTCTAAAAGCACAATGAAATACAAAAATAATAAAAATAAATTAAAATAACAATAATATAAAATGACATTATTTCCCTGAACTATATTAACATTACATTAACAATTAATTAATACAAAACTGTAAAATGTGTTTTAATCAATAATTATTTTTAATATTCATTTAACAGTCGTGATATTTAAGTGCGTCCGGTCATCGTGGTGAATTCCAAGCGAGTATGCTCCTAAACGTTTCATTCTTTTGTAGTTAACTACTTGGTTCTGGGGGATTGTAAACATATTTAATACGTCCTTTTCTGTTTTGATCGTATATGTTGTTCATCTTCTCAACCCATTACTGGCCTTCATAAATGCATGTAACTGTGTCCTTATTTTGAAGTGTCAATGATACAACAACTGCAACTATTAGAAATTAACTTTCTGCTGACGTTGATGTATTCTGACATTTTAACGCAGTTTCTGATTGCGTTATAAAACAATAAAATGATTTAGTTCTTTTAATTTTGTGAATCATCCAGATATTATACGTTCCGTCCTGCACAAGCAGGCTTTATTGTTGTAGAGACGGGTCTGATGCAACCCTCCAAACTAACTTCATTGGATATTGCAGACCGGTGTAACAAGGGAAAACAGTTACTGATACCTTCTTCATTAATTTGTCGTTCACGTGCTGGCAAAACCGATAAAGCGTTGTTTACCCAAACAAACAGTATTGTAGGCAGGAACATGCAGTAGTTTTCTCCGTAATATGATAGTCTTAGAAACGACGCCCGTTAACATGGCCTCCGACTCTGATTTTATTTTTAAATACTACTCAAAATGTAAACTAGTTAATCTGCTGTATCACATGATCCCATATGTAGCATGTGCCACTGATGTCAGTTTTTTAAAAATTTATATACTTATATGTTGTATCTTTTACTATTTACTATTATTAATGTTTTATTATTCTTACTTTAAATTTTATTCTTGTAATTAATTACTATATCGAACGTATTACTCATTTTGTGATGCACGTGGCACATCCTTTTTTCTCCAATTTTGCAAATAATATGTGGTTTAGTTTCGATTAGTTGGAATCCCATTAATCCAGTTTTATGTTTTTGTTTTTTTAAAGATGTGTAGTTCGTGAACGAGCTATTTTAAAAGATACATTCCTAACAATGAACTGTGCAAATTGACCACTTGTTATTTGAATTATAGTTCGTGAGGTAGGACAGTTCGTGAACTACACCAGATCGTGAACTAAGGAGTTCGTTGGGGTCCCACAATCTCGGTGAAGGGTATCCCGGTCGTTTTGTTTGTTTCCAGTTTTGAGTTGTCATCAACTTTTCCTTTATTGAGTGCGTCTTTCTTTCTTTTATCGTCACTCAATCGTCTCGCATTAGTGAATGTCACCGTCCAACTTCTAGTAAAATGTTCTCTACGATAAAATTGTTTGTATGTATGTGTATTTATGTTTCGCATACAAATCTAAATGCGTGGAGAATTTTCGACGAAATTTCATACACCCGTTAACAAACACTGTTGGAGCGGATGTGTTGGGGCTGTAAATTTTTTAATGTGCTGGAATGGCCAATATTGTGTCCAATAAATATTTTTCGTTGTTAATTACTTTCACGGTGTTTCTCCCGATGTTCTTGCTGTATAATTTCGACCCATTTTAGCATCGTGCAACCATATCGTTGGGGGTGGTAAAACAACCAAGATTGGTGTCGAATTCGGAGTCGATGAATTTAATCCTGACATTCAAAATACTGTTTAAATGGTAATTTATTTCATAGGAGTATATGTGTACGCGTCGAGCAATTTAGATCAACTGTACACAATTTACAAACATTGACGGTCTAAGATACGACTACCACATCTAGGGGCGGAGGGTGGGTAGGGATGTAAATTTTAAGACACAGACCCCTACAGAAACGGCAATAAATTGTTAGTGGAATCAATTAGATTATTTTTTTCTCTCCATGTTATTTGTGTAAATTGTAACCTCTTTCAGAATAGCAAATGACGACCCATTTGGTCCCTCTACACCATAGCCCATGCTGGGCCAATGTATTCCTTGGTCATGGTGTGGACAGGGTTTGGTTTGCTCTTGCCGATGGTGCTGAATGTTGAAACTGGAGGTGGCCGACATCGTCTTTAAAGCGGTTTTTCTCCATACATCAAAGGAGGCTAATATGCGCAAGCAAAGTGCGCATTGTCAAACGGGGCGTGTAGATATTGCTCGATGAATTGGCCCATTGTGTACATAGGAACCGAGACAACAATGATTGGCAGCCAATGTATGGCCAAGCTATTGGCCTATTGAAAATAGTGGCTATTAGGGGCGGTCAGAAGGGGGATTTCATTAAAATAACCCCAATGTTCTAATATTTAAGTCTATTACGGGGATATAGTACTGGCTGAGTTTAATTATGACATTGAAGATGCAACTTAAAACGTACGAGGGGTGTTGCAGGGGGTAAGTATAAGTAAGGCTAAATAAACTAAATTTCGCTTCTTTTCCAGGATAAAAGAAGACGTTGATATATACGTATATTCTTCTTCCAGCGCTCTTGCGGGAGGGCCTTGGGGCGGCTGCGGACTGTCATCTGGCGTGACACATTCCGATTTGGGATGATATGTGGTAAGTGTATCAATTCCCCAGCAGCCTTAATCCCGGTACTCGCGACCGTGACGACCGACACACACACACACACATATATATATGTTTTTACATTTATTGAATTTATATTTGATCTAATATGAAGCAATACGCTCATTAGCCGAGTATAATAAAATTTTTATATTTCTACGATCAATCCTGTGATTATTGGTACAATAACAGGGAGGACTGGCAGACTGTCATCCTCCATGTCATGTTCAGCGATTTTTCTGCAGTCTTAATTAGCGATTGAATGACGATCATAGCATTCAGACCGGGATTTCGAACCCGGGATCTCTCTGATGTGAGCTTGTGACGCTGTACAACAATATATTGACAGTTCCACATCAAATAACATTCTTTACAGTTCTGCATTATTTACTTTTGTATTATGTGATGTCAATTTTATCACATATTACGTCTTATACCGATTTACGATTTCCTTTCGAACATTTTATCTTGTTAAACTCAGTTCAAACATCGTTAACAGCGATAATTAAATAAAAATAAAGCCACTTTAAGTTGTCAATTCTGTGTTTTTAATTTCAGAAGCTTTCGGCCATGGCCATTTTCAACTGTATATTTTAATTATCCCACGTACAGATTTTACCAAACACAGTACACGCCTATCATCAGTGTCCAATTCAAACTGAATTATTTATTTAATCATTTTATTTTATTCTCTTGTTGCTTATTATTATTATTTCAAAACAACGTGCATATTTATTCTATTTCAGTATTTTGAGCTTTTTCTTCTGTAATCAATAAGTTTGATTATGTTCTCTTTGATCGTTTCTTCCCAATTACTTTTTAAGGCCTTTTGTCTGTTCTGCCGCCTTATTGATTTACATTTCCAGAATAATCCGCTTTTCTTTTTCTCGGCGGAAAAACACGTGTAAAACCTTGTCCACCCATCGTTTCCTATGTATATTTCACAATTGTTTAAGGTCTGAAGTTTAATTATTTTTCGTATGCAAAAACCATTGTAAATTATTATTAGTAAACTTTGTTTTATGCTTATATTTCCTTGTTATATTGCCATCGTTTCTAAGCACAGTAAACTCTGCGGTTATCTGTAGCAACAATATAAAAAAAAGTGTTGCGTAGCAACCTGTCTGTAGCTTATTGCCTCCAAATAACTAAAATCATTATTTAACACAAAATTTCAAGCGACTGCGTAGACAATAAATAATTGAAAGTTTTTCTTAAAATCATTTTTAAAATTGAATTAATATGATTAAAAAAAACTCGAACTAAATTGACGCAAATGTTTTAAAACATAAATTTCTCTTTCCAAGGGTGGTTATGTCTTGTCCTGTGAATTAAGTGACAACATGATACATATATAACGTTTTAAAATAAAATATTTACGAGTGTTAGTACGATTATATACTCTGAATTTATTTGTATTAAAAAATTCGTTATGTAATTAAATGAAAAAATAATAACTGATATTTGTTCAGTCAGGTTGCATTAATAATCTGTCATAAAAAAATTTCAATTGAGTTAAAAACCTTAACATTAATTCTGCTTTAAGCTTGATTTAAACAATGTCAGACCAGAAAAATATTTTTAAAAAGTTGTATTAACGAGTATATATTGTACCAAAAATTAATATTCTAATTTCCTGTTCTCAGAAGCTATCATGTTACAAAATGAAACACTATTGGTTGCCATTCAATTATGTCTGATAGAGAACATTAGAAACCTACAATTATTAACATAAAATTTGCTTGTTGAGCAGCAAGCATTGAAATGTTAAACCTTGCCTTAAAGTTTTTATAGATTGTATAGTCTAATATGAATTATTATCTTGGAACCATTTGTCAGTAATAGGGCCATCTGTTGTGGCGGTCTCCTGGCAACAACTGTCACTGCATCAATTATTCACTCGTGTATGTATACAGGTCATTGATTCCCACGTGGGAAGATAATGGGACAGTTGCTAGTTGAATGTCACAGAAGCCACATCCCACAGCTAACAGCAGTTAAGAATAGCTGTTACCTGAGTAGGAAGAAAGGTTTTATACCAATCTGGAGTCCTTATACAACCACTGGACTTTTGAAACATTTTACACCAAATTCAGTCTCAATAAATTATAGTTTGAGTAGAAAGTATAGCATGAGACATTAAAACAAATACCCCAATAACAGCTAAAAAATTTATTGTTATGTCAGAGAAATTTATACACATGTTAGATGATACTAGAAGGTATAGTTCACTCAGGATGTGGAGAAAGTGTTAATGATATAATGTTTTCAGTGAAATTGAAGTTCAATCTCTAGTTCAAGTGAGTTTTTATTAAAAATATATACAGCAAAGAAGTTATTTAAGAGTGATGAACAACAGTGATGGTGAACATAACAATCTGAGCAAATCGAGGGACTCATCAGGAACAGAAGAAGGTCAGTTACTCAGTATATTTAAAATAATTATTTTCTGTATTTGAATACATCAGATTTATTGAACTTTTACATTAGAGGAGGTAAAACAATTTAAAAATAAAGTTTAATATAAAACAAACTTAAATAACTTTTTTGTATTGTATAAATGTATCAGGAATGTGATTTGACATGACAGTTGTGATCAGATGTACAAATATCTCCATTTGTTTGACAACAAATATATTGATACCTTTCAAATATATATATAACTCTTTTGGGAAGAAATAATATACCTATGTCAACTGCTGTTTTTGGCTCTCTTTTCTATCCAAATTAATTACATAGATACCTACTATCAATTTAATGTAAGTCAATGATTATTTTGTCTAATTTTCATGCCCATTGAATTATTTTTTTGACTTTGTCATCTTATCTGAGTAAAGTTAGAAATATTGACGGGAGATAGGCAATCACTTCTAAGAAAGAAGAAGGAAGGACCAAAAACATTCGTCAAAGTCAGGACTTAAAAACAAAACCATTATTATAGCTGCAAAATGTGGCTATAGCAAAAGTTCCGACTGTGCTGAATAGTCTTAGTCTTTTTCCTTCATCTTTTTCTCTCTACACTTAACATACCCCTTTTTTGAGCTTATACTTTAAAGCACAGTCCTATGTTCCTCCCATATTCCTCCTATCCATTCTGTGACTTTGTCACAAATTAAATATATATTATATTAAATAATTAACACAATGGGTAAGGCCAGAAAAGAAAGAAAAAGGTGGTTGCATACCTGAAGTGTAAAGTTGGCAGACACCATAATGCACATTGGGTTTTCTTTAATTTTTCGGATGCAAACACCATTTATCATAGGAAGTACTTACACCCCACACAAAGTTAGGCTGACAAGAGTCTCAACTACATTCTGTAGACAGTGTCTGATTGGCAAGATTTCCAACCACTCAGATAAAGCAATTGCTACAAAAATGAAAGAGAGGTTTACCTGAAATTAATAATAATAAAAAACATTAAGATCATTCACTAAATTTTCAGTTGTAACTTAATTATTAATAAGTTATTATTATGTAATTTTGGAAATGGTACTTTATAAATTAATCATTTTTACTTTTAGTACACTTATTCAAATTTACCATGAATTGCTTTAAAAGTTTCTGACAGAAGCAGCAATGTTAGTATTCAGCAGCAACCTGTGTCACAGCAGGATTCTCGGGCTAGCCCCTCAGAAATTTCATCACAGAGAAGATGTTCCAGAGGTGCTGTTCACCCCACTCCAAAAGGCTTGGCTGTTCGAGAAGCATTTGGTGGTACAGAATATGTTGGTCAAATTATATTTCTTTAATGAAACATTAAAATTTAATGATCGTGTTAATGATTTCAGATATATAACTTTTAATTAGCAAACAATTTTTAAAGGAAATAATTAATTTCATTAATATATTGTTATCAGATGTTTCTTATGACCCAATGAAAGTTAGAAATCAATGAAATGATAGTGAACTTCTAAAATATAGATGTAAAATAAAAGCATGACAAATATTCTAATATCCTGATATTGTAAGGACAATCAATAATTTTTAAATAATATGTTTTCACCTCAACTTCATCAATTCTAAGTATACTGTAAAATAAAATTTAGTCACATTAATACTAATGTACCGAATTTATTCAAGAATTTACAAAATATATTTTTGTTATTTAAATCACATATCAATAATTGAACTGAATATTTACCATATTTTTGCAATTTTGTGCCATTGCATAGTAGGTAAAAACATTTAATATATCCATGGACAATTCAAATAAGTAATCTTGAAAGTTAATGAAGTATTTCTGTAAAGTTATGCACATTAAATGTGAATGTTTTTGTCACAGATCTCTTTGAATTAACTGCTAATGAATTTGCAAGTAGTATTTCTTATTGAAGAATGAAAGTTGGTGTAAGCATATTATTGTAGTTCCATTTTGCTGAAGAATAATAATTATGATAAATACACTTATCTTCATTTAAAAGTATTGCACTAAATAACTAAGAAAATTATGCTCAAGGAAAAGAATTTGTTAAATGTAGAGTACCTGACAGCTGTTTTGTGGCCATGTCATTTGACACTCTGTCTTGAAAAAGTGAATTCATGCCGTTGAAAATTTCTTCTCCAATCCTGTTTTCATTTGCCTCTCTACTTGCTATATTCTTTTATCCAATCTATTATTTTTCATCTCAACAAATTCTCACTGCAAGGTTTTTTTTAAATAATTTATTCAGTCACAGTGTATTTGCTTCTGAACTGCATCCAATATTTTTTTCTTGCATTCTTCCATCCTGCTCTCTACTTTTTCTAGCATTATTTCCAATTTATTCAGTATGAATCCCATTCATTGTCGTAATATTTACTACAAAATTCATTTCACCCACGTCTTCTATTTCCTCACCTATCTGCCACCACTTCATTCCTTTCTCCTTCTACATTCAATATTTGCTCTCCACACTAAAATTGCCTTGCATTCTAGCTATAAAATTCTATACACTTACACATATGTATACAGTATGTGCTAAAATGTGGATACGTGTGTGTTAGTATGTATGTGTTAAGATGTGGATATGTTTGTTCGTATACATTGTGTGGTTGTATGTCTATATGTGGATGTGAGTTAAAGTGTTATTATTTGTCTTCATCTCCCCAGACCTCATCAGCTCTTTGTCTCTTCCCTAACCATGATTGATAAAGAAAGTAGTGACCTGGTGTGGGCTATTGCTTTACAGTAAAAGCTAGCCACACAGTAATTTTGACTGCTCAGATGATGGCTGGCCATCACTCGGAATGATTTTCCTAATCTTCTGATGAAGGTGGTATCAAAGACATTTTTATTCTTAGCAAACAGGAAAACTGTTGAGAAGAAACTGGAAAGAGGATTGTTAATATGGAGCACAAGTCTTCATCTGATCTGAAAACAGAAACTTCACATATAAAGTTTAGCATTAATGGACTAAGTGGTTTTGGCATTTAACAAGATAGTGGAAATATTTTGGAGCATCTTCATGATATTATAACCAAAATTCTATTTAATTTATGGTGGTACATTATATTAATAACATTTTATAATTTTTAAATATAATTAAACTTACACCTGCAAATAACTTCTTTTTTATGTAAAAGTTTGTGTGATACACTATCATCTATATATCTTACATTTTTTATTTACATTTAATCTTTTTAGCAAACAAACCTGGAGCATTTGAAAATGATCATTCTCCTAATTCAGAGAATGCATGTGCTGACAGTGCGACTAGTATTCCGCAGAAAGAAAGTGAATTTCAAGATTCATCAGCAGGTTTACCAGGAGGTTTACATCCTGTGGAAGATTCTGAAGCTGTATGTATACTCTTTTTTGTAACATAATTTAATTATATATTTCATTAAAACTAAATCCATTAAAATGAATAGGACATGTTCAGATTAAGCAAATATAATGTTCAATTAATGTATGACCCAACAATAATGCAGTCAATTTGGCATAATTCTCCCTCCTCATGTACCAGTCAGATACTGTATATATATATATATATATATATATATATATATATATATATATATATATATAGTAGCGGATCCATTTGTAACTTGTTGCAGTTTTTCCTTTAATCTTTCTTCTTGTTGCACATTCTCCACTTAACCTATTCTCCAATTCCTCACACTTCCGACCTTGCAACTCAGCCACTCTGTCTAAATCAGCCTTCAACTCTACATGCATTTTCTTAAAACTATTGTTGAAATCTTCCATCCGCTCATCAAATATCTTATTAAGTACCAGGGACAATTTCCTGAGCATAGAGTCCTCTGCCTTCTCAATACCCTCCTGCACTTCTTCCATTTTTAAAACACTACAAAAAACACAAACCCCAACCAAAATATTCCGCATTTATTTGCCACCAACCTGTGGAACCTGTCTTCTTGTCTACTTGTACTTCACTTCTCCACAGAAACCGTACTCTGCTTTTTTACACAGACACACTCACACACCTCTCGAAGATATCCATGCAGCGGTCACTGGAACACTTGACCCCTCAGCTATGTGTAAATAACCTCTCTTCCACAGTGTTCCTTCTACAGTGCCTCCACTTCTCTCAAATAATTCTCGGGTACCCCGTTCGTCATCCTCACAAAACTTCGTTGTTCGATTCCCCAACGTTGCGGCGTCAAATGTAGCGGAAACGTCGTTCCTCCGTATTCAAGGATTTCTGATTCCTTTAGGGCACCAGGTATTTTTCACAAAATACACCAAAAATGGATTTTAGTAGTTTTAATTCCAATCCGAGCATGAGAAAAAATTATATCTGCAGGGCAAGGTCGTCCCGCCGACACAACCTGCTACTTCCACTACCCCATGACGACTCCTGAACTCTCGCCAGACCTCATTGTTGGCCCAAGTTGCGTCAGTTCCTCAACAATTGCAACTTGCAAGCTGGCCTGCATTGTTAAGTGTAACTTTTCATGTTACAATATATATATAAATTAATGAAACGTTTGTAACGTGACAAAGTCACATGTATTGGATATTAGGATAGTAAGTGAGGGAGAAAGATAGTAAATACGCTTTGAAACATATGTTTGGCACAGAAATATGCTCAGGGAAAGACATATGTTAAGCGTAGAAAAGAAAGGAAGAAGGAAGAAAGACTGAAAATATTCAGCACTGCCATTACTCGAACCCGGATCATCACAGAGCCTCCGCTGTAGCCGCAGAGCGCCTTGACCATTAGGCTACGTCGCCGGTGCATCGAAGATAGTCAGTCTTATACGTGTGACTTCGTCACTTTACAAACGTTTCATTAATTTGTAATTTATCCTTAATGGATACTCCTAATAATCTCTTCCATCCCATTTCTATCTATCCATCCCAACTAAATACATCGTATATATATATATATATATATATATAATATATATACTAGCTATGTGCCTAGTGTTGCCCAGTAATTCATTTAAATTAGTCCTCTGCAATATTTAATTTGACAGTAATCTCTTTACCTTCTCACACCCCTTTCATTGAAACCACACAAATAAATTGTGAAAATAAAATTAATGCTGAATGAACATATAATTCAAACAATGCACCTTTCACTAGTTGCATAAAAATATTATTTCAAATATACTTCATTTGTTCAATGTCAAATTAATCGATTAATAATAAACTCAGTTTCACACAATTACAATGCACAAAATATATCAACTCATCAATCTGAAATCAAAATGTCAAAACAGTGCCACAACACAATGTATCAATAGGTAAGTTAAATGTTGGAGGTTATTCAAATGGCCAGGCTGAAAATTTTGGATTGTATGTTGTTTTTATGTGAGAAATTAAAATTATACATTAAAAATATGGTAAGAAAAAAAGGATCTGGGCTGTAGCACCCCCTACTGGGTCTAACTATAGCAAAGAACCATCCAGGTGACCCCTAATTACAACAAAAAAATTCATCAATATTGTTTAAGATATTTAGGAGGAGCGGAAATTTATGTATAAAGATGTCTTTCCCTGAGCACAATTCTGTGCTAAACATATGTTTCAAAAAGTGTATTTCCTATCTTTCTCCCTCATTTACTATCCTTACTTACTATCCTAATATCCAAAAACCTGTGACTTCGTCACGTTACAAACGTTTCATTAATTTGTAATTTATCCTTAATGGATGCTCCTAATTATCTCTTCTATCCCACTTCTCTCTATCCATCCAACTAAATACATCGTATATATATATATATCCAAGACTGACTATCTTCGACGCACGGGCGACGTAGCCTAATGGTCAAGGCGCTCTGCGGCTACAGCGGAGGCTCTGACGATCCGGGTTCAAGTCCCGGCGGCGCCGAATATTTTCAGTCTTTCCCTGAGCAGTCTCTTCCTTTCTTCTCTACGCTTGACATATGTCTTTCCCTGAGCACAATTCTGTTTCAAAAAGTGTATTTCCTATCTTTCTCCCTCATTTACTATCCTTACTACTGAAAGATTTCTGGTTTGCTGGTGAATGATTCTCTCCAATCAATAGGGGAAAACCTTCATTCATTCATATACGCATTCGTGATGCCAACCATTTCCTCCATCACTTCAATAACATCCAAAGCTGCTTCCACACCACTACTTGTTGTCCCTCTTTGCACAAAACTCCCTCATGCCAGTGGCCTGTCAGAACTTGAATATTTCTTGCCTTACAGGCCAAGAAAATTCCTTTCCATCAACTAACTTTCTGATTACCTTAATATAGTTTGTCCATGGTTTACTTCTCCTAGACTGTTCATGGGACAGCAACATATGAATTCCAATCCACTTCAACATTTTACCAGGTTCCAGTTCACTAATAATAAATATTTTTATTCCATTGGCCCATAGACCAGGTGTCCTTTCTGATTTTCTATACTACCTTAACACCAAATTCCCTAGTAAGTACACATGGAACTATTCCCCCACCAGCATCAAATTTCTTGGTGTTTTTTATACCTCAGTTCTGGCTAAATCTCTATTTCTATCTTCATTTAACCCACCAATACCCTACAGTACTTCACTTTACAAGTTGCTATCCCAAACAAACCAAATGCCCCCTTCCATACAACCCAGAATATTTGCTCTATTTCGAACAATGTATCTTCCAACACCAACCACATCTGCAAAGCATTTATTGAGTAAAGTACCCCCTGGACCTAATCTAGAAACAGATATCCCATGCCCTATTTATATGCTGAATAACCAAACTCACCCTTGATCAACTTACAAAATGTAGTCCACTACCAAGTTTCTTAAGCTACAAAAACTAAACTCTGATCTCCACATGGCATTAACCAGACTGCAATCCAACCCCAATACTAAAACATCCTTCATAAAATATTCCCTAACCTACCTAAGGGTTGCCTTCAGGTGTCATCCTAACCCCTATACGCCCCAAACATTCCACCACCAAAGCTGGGTAGTCAACTATATGGTATGAACATGTACCATTTATGCGCTATCCTTCAACCTACATTCTTCTTCTTTGGCTCTACAGCCAAGTTAATCTCATTATTTCTGCCCTTTCCTGTTTTATTATTTACTTTATATTATTATTTCATTTAAACTGACAGTTGTTTAAATCACTGACTTAAACTTAATTAAATATATTATATTTAATAATTATTAATAATTTAGTGTAATTAATTTGATCTGGTGTTTTATTGAAATAGTAATCAACTTCATGTTAGTCTCCATTGATAAAATCAATTGAAGTCATACCCCGAATGAGGCATTTACAATATTTAAATAACACAATAATTTTAGTAAAATAATGTCTTTTATTTTTAAGCTCATTTAATGGCATATAATGGAAACTCATTTTATAGCTCCCTAATACAGAAACATTAATGTTTCGTGATGGTCAAAGGCGTATTGACATGGTACTTGTATATGAAGAAGAAGAACTTGGTGTTATGACAGAAGCAGAAATGCTTCGTCGGGAGCGAAGGCGTGTGTTTGAAGAAAATCTTGTTTCTGAAGGATTGGAACTAGAGTTAGAAAGAAAAGAGGTACGTACAGTTTCCAAACAATCCCAATTATGGATCTCAATCATATCCATGAAAAATAATTAATATATTATAAAAAATTGCAAAATCAAACCAAACTATTGCTTTTATTTAAACTGTTGTTACAACATAGGAGCTTTCGGCAATTTCTGCCATAACATCAACTCTTGATGTTTACCTTGGGGTAGGAAATGATATTGAGAAAAGTTTTTCAATGAAATTGTTTTAGCAGATGAATATGGCAGAAATTGTCGAAAGCTCCTGCGTTGTAACAACAATTTAAATAAAAGCTGAATTTGAGAGAAAAGTTTGGTTTGATTTTGGAATTTTTTTAAAACAAGTAGTTGTTTGTTATATAATAATTAATGTATTTTCAAATACAATATAGAGTTCTCAAGTTTCTACCCAGGTTGTGTCGCTTGTAAAACACAACATTTTGATAGCTATCTCCTCCATCATTTTCAGATGACTGATGCCCAGACCATGTCTGCCCTGTACATATTTAGGCCCTCACTTCCCTGGCAGAGATAGCTATCAAAACGTTGTTTTATGACCCAGGTAGAAACACAAAAACTCTATGTTCAATTACATTCACTGGGGAAATGTGCATTCTCTAGTATTTTTAACTAGTTATGCATTATGTTTTTCTGTTATTCTCTGTTTGTTATAATAAAGAAATCAACTTTTAAAAATATTTATATTTGAAAATTATTTTCACAACAGTTTGTAAACATTTTTGACATATATTTAAATTGATCAGAAAGTATAACTACTAAAAGACTTTAATAGTATTTTAATAAAATGAGAATGAATTTCTCCTATGAATTTTGTTGTTACATATTCAATTTTAAATGTACACGAAATAAATTGAATGATTTCATTAAACATGTTCTTTAACATTTCAAAAGATTTCATATCGATTCCAAATTTAACATAATTTAATTTTCTAATTACTGTACATATTTTCATACATTAATGATAACTATTCTGACCTCATTTACATTCTGAGACATTTGAGCTTTGCTGCTACACTAAATTATTTGCAGTATTAATGAAATTGGTATTACTTACATTTACTTGAGTATTGACCTGTAACAGTATTTAACATATTTCATCAAATTACACATCACTGATTTTATACAATTTTGTGCTGGCTATGGTCGATATTAGCAGATACATTCAAACAAATTATATATTTTAATCAAGAAATAGTATGATGCTAATGTAAAGGAGTAAAGTGTATTTTATTGATAGAAATCCCACTTAAACTACACAATAAGCCAGAACATTAATTTATTTTACAGATGTCATATGATCAAAAAACTTTTTTTCTTAAAATTCATGTGCCATGGAAAGCCCTCACCAGATATGCGGAAGTAATGAATTTAAAGATGCCAACTAAGGTAAGTTATTTTAAACAATGCAGTACATATTTCAATGAGGATTTTTAAAAATAAAAAACTATCAATTACAATATCAATGTTTCAACAAAGATATATTTAGTTTAAACATTTTTATTCTGATCATATTAAAATTTGTGAAAATGGTTGTATAAAATAGCAGCAGAAAGATGACCCCAGTATCTGTGCAATGATATGAAAGCATATCTTGAGGAAATTGTATGCTTTTGAATTTTTTAATTAATCGACTGATCTTAAGGACTATTACTATGGACAAGAGGTCAGGTTATAATCTGCATCAAATAATATATAACATTTCTTTAATATTATGTTTATGAAGTTCCTAGAGTTGACGACAAATATTTTTATTTTTATATCATTTCATTTCAGGGTTTGAAATATGTTTATAGAAAACCAACAAATGAAAATAAAATTTGCACAAGACTTAACACTGTAAAAGAAAACAAATTCCCAAAAGCAACATCTAGAGATTTAACAAATGTGGTAATAATCTCCCAAAGAGTGCATTCCTTTATGACAGTTTGCTGTATATATTGTCTTGCTTGAGTGATAAATCTACGAACAAGCATGTTTGTTTTTTCTTGTATATATATATATATATATATATATATATAAATTCTTAAAATAAAATCTGTTAAAACATCTTACATTAAATTGCCAATTTTATGTCAAATTAAAAAAAGTAAATGACAATTAATATATTAAATGTGCCATCCCTTGTTATTTTGTTACTTTGCTAATATAAAAGAGAACTACCAGTACAATAACTATTTAAGCAATCATAAACATATAACATGGTCCATTGATTATAAAGTATGATTTTCAACAGCTTCTGTTATTACTTACTGGAAGTAATTCAACAGAAAACACATTTTTTATATCTAAACAGAAGTGATAACAAAAATGAAGACTTTTTTCTCATTTGTAGACATAATAGCTAAAATTACAAAAATAACATATAGTTTATCAAAGTAATTTCCCCTCTTATTAAAATGACTAATAACTGGCATTCTTATGGCTCTGGCATTAAAAATTATCTTTAGGTAATTTTCCTGTCATTTATGAACAATTTTCACCATCTCTTAAACTCAAAATACAAATAATAGTTTTTGACTTAAAAATTCACCTCTCAAAAAGCATATTAATTTGTTCATCTCATCACATATGAAGTTTTCCTGGGAAGAAACAAACTAAAGTATCATTGAGATTATGAACCCGTTCAAATTAAGACAGCCATTTCAAGTTACATTAATTTTTATGTGTGTTTGATAAAATAACAAAGAAGTTAATTTACATAGGAGATTATTGAATAGGTAACTATTTGATTTCAGGATCATGTATTGCAGTGGGGAATTATTTTAGCATTGTAAAATACTTAGGGTGAAATAAATGAGAACGTTCATACATTAACATAATTTTAAAAGTTTCAAATGCAAAAAGTTAGAAAATAATTGTGAAAAAATAAGATTCTTTTTAATAAGAATATTTTCCAAGACAGGTGAAGAATTATCAGTTTAAAATTTATTAAATTGCATGCTTATTTAACAATATATCATTTCACAAGAATAAACCAATTATTTCTGATTTTGGTGCATGCAAGATGTGGAATGCTTTGTATATATGCTTTGCACATTATCAAATAAATATTAATTTTATTTTTGAAAATATATAACTATTTTGTTGAAAAGATTGTATTTCTTGTATCAACATAACTTATAGTGCTGAAATATTAGAAAAATAAATGCAACTTTCCAATAAATAATAATTTACATAGCCAACATCAACTCAAAATTGGTTTACATGTATTATTTGTACTTCATTAAAACATTTTCAAAAAACTTACAGATAGTAAATAATAATGAGGATTCAGAAGAACACATGTGATTCCTCCCATATATTTTATCAATATATTATTTAAGAACATTTTCATTCATGTCTCTAAATGAAACTAAAAATATTTATACATCTCATAGTTTATCCCAACATATTTTGGACCTATTGACGCAATGAAAAGTCTTCAAACTGTTGTCATATTGTTGTAAAGTATTGTAAAAATATTTTCTGTGAATAAATTATGATCCATTTCTCAAAATAGGAAAAGTAAAAAAATTAAAATCAAAGCTGTAATCTTCAGAATTTATGTTTTGAAATATTTTCCAAGTGAACACTAAATTATTATATTTTATATTAAAATTGTTTGTGTTGATTAGTTACCTGAATGCTTAAAATATAGCTTAAATATTATTTTATGATTATGTTCCTAAACCAAATATTTTGAAAGGCAAGTTATAGAATTATTTATGACATTATTATATATTACTGATTATTTTGTAAATAATATTTAGTCCTAGACTAAATGTATTTTTTGGTCATATAAAATTCTTAATTATATGTTTCATCCAATATTTTTAAGTTGCATTATGACATGAATGATAAATAATTATATTCATTACATTTTGAACTATAAAATATACTTAACCATATTAGCTTTAGAATATTTTTTCTGATCTCAATCTTTTATCTTTTTCCTACCACCACACCAAATTCACAGAGATTTATTGCACTTTCCTGCAAAGCATGGGTAAGTTGTATATATAGAATTTAACTTAATGTATATTACAGTTTAAATAATACTATTATTATGATGTCATAGATTATTACTATAACAATGTAACACTGTACTAAAATACACTATTGAGAACTAATTAACCCCTTTTCTTCTATTGGAACAATAATACTAGTGTTTTATTAAGAGTGGCTCATGCAATTCACTTGAGAATAAGCTCATTACAGGTTTTGAAGTTTGAATCAGTCAGTTAGGAATATAATTGAATCAAATGCCACTATTTATTAAAAACTTAATATTATAAAATGAATGGTTTTAGAGCTATAATATTTATTTATTAATATTCAATAAATATTTTTAATTCATATATTACTTTACTATATATTGTATACCTTACAGATAGAGGACCACATGTACTAAATTTGTGATATTTTTATCAGTTAAAGCATTGGATGAGATGAGACAGTGGTCTTTTGTCTCAGATATTTAAAATATAACAGAAATATTTCAGCTGTTCTTTAATTATTATTTACACCTCTGCTCAATTTACATGTAATATCCATAATTCAATGAAGTCCTAACATTAGGCTGTGAACAATATGATCTAGGAAATTGTAGGTGAGCCAGGGCTAAGGGTGTATAAGGAATATTGTTTTTGTTGTGGTATTCAGTCCTAAGACTGGTCTGATTCAACCCTCTATGCTAACCTATCTTGTGCAAGCCTTTTCATTTCCACATAACTACCACATTCTTCCTAATCTGCATAGCGAATCCCATTCTTGGCCTCCCTCTACCCCACACACTTCCCTTAAAATGTTCTGTTAATCTATCCCTTCTCTTGGTCAACATCCTCCATATTGTTTGCTCTTCCCCTCACATTTCAAAGGCCTCTATTCTTTTATTTTATGCAACTCCTACTGTCCATGTGTTGCACCCATATAATATCACATTCCATACGAACATTTTTAGCAATGATTTCCTAATATTCACAGTTATATACCTGTAAGTAAATTGTCTTATTTGTGAAAGCCTTCCCAATTGTGCTATCCTACTCTTTATGTCTACTATACTTCTACCATCCCTAGTTATTATGCTTCCCAAGTAGCAGAATTCCTTAACTTTTGTCAAAATATCCCTTCCAGTCTAACACCCTTTGTATTACACTGTTTCCCATACTACACTCCATTACCTTGGTTTTCCCTCTATTAATCCTCATATTGAACTCTTCCTCCAGGACCATGTTCATGCCATTCATTATGGTTTCTAAGTCATAAGCAAACCATAGCGTTTTTATTTCTTCTCCTTTCAGTATGATTTCTTTTCCATCTTCCTTTTTAACTTTCTTCAGCACCTGTTCTGTATATAAGGAATGTAGAAATAGTGTATGTGGCAGGGAGATGGCTCATGTAGCTAAGAGGGTATTGCAGGCGTTTAAAGAGTAGTGATTCTGGGTTTGGTTCCCAGTCTGTATGATATATTTTCATCCTTTTCCTTTAATTCGGTTTCATCAACTGTAAGTCCAAGCATCTTTGAAAGTATTTCTCCTATTCTTGAAAGTATAGTGTTTCTATGGAGTGACAAGACTTAATTTAAAATAATGTTACATACACAAAATTATTAAAATATCTCAACTAGGACCAAAAGGTTTTAGTTTCAATGTCCATAAAAGTATGATGCAGAGTTTACTGTCCCAAAATGTAATTAAAAAAAAAGAAAGATACAAAAATTATGAAGACTTATTTTTTTATAAAAAAAAATAATCACATCCAAGATTTTTATTTTTATTAGTTATACGTCTAGAAAATGGTACAGTTGAACATTAGAGACGCATGGCAAACTTTAAAATATCTAGCAAGTTTCTATAAAAAGAATTCCTGATACAAAAGTAATAAACTATGGAAGGAGCAATTAAATTATATTATAATATCCAAGGATAGAATATGTAAATGAGATAGATTTTCCATTTGGGTTGTTTCACAAGTTAAGAAATAAGCTGTGTAACCAAAAATTTGGTCATACACAAATAAATAAGTTCTTTAAGTCCAATAAAATAATAAAAACTTAGTGATGTGAACATTCTTTTTATTAAGGTGGGGCAATATCACAATCTATTTGAGAGGTTAACTTGAAGATCATGATTCTCATTTCCTAGTAAGTTATACATTTTTCAACAGAAATGTATGAATGCCTTTTTCATTACCCATTATTTTTATATAATATAAACTAGTTTTATTAGTTTCCTGCCAAATAATTTCCAAACAATTCTTCACTTTGTCTAATATTAATTGTAATATATGAAAGTAACAAATTATCCACAGCTTTTTTTACACTATTTAGAAACCTTTTCCAAAGAATTGTATGGATTTATTTCTATCAATTTTTAACATAGTATCAAATAACTTAAAATCGTTTCCCATGAAAAATTTCCATATATATATTACAACTTATCAAAAAATAAGATAAGGTCAAAATAATAATATACTGAATAGGCATGAGACACAGAAACAAGTCATTGAATTGATACTAGACAACAAGTGGAAAGGAGGTACGAAAGTGTGAATTTTTATGAGTTTAAACCCCTTCTTCATACAAACAGTATCTGAACATCAAATGACCATCCTCGAAGCTACTCAGACAGTGTTGAGCTGCAGGCTGTCACACCATTCAGATATTCTACCTGAAGAAAGGAATTTAGGTTGTCAAAAATTCACATTTTCATACTTCAATGAAAGGTGATGCCTACTATCAATTTTAGGTAAGTCATTGACTTTTTTCTGTTTCTCTATATTATCAAATTTATATTGATAATGAAAGAGAGGTAGTGGTTTACCTGAAGTATAAAGCTGGCAAACTCCATTATAAGTAGTAGGTGTTCTTAGAAAGTTTGGTAGCAGCTGCCCTCTTTGTCAGGAGATAATAAAAAAACATTCTGAGTGATGGCCAGATGTCAATGAGAAGGGGGAAAGTTGCCTCTGAAAATTTGAAGAACACCCACTGTCTACCAGATTTATACTTGAAGTATGTAACCATCTTTCTTTCTCTCTTTCATGTCCTTATCAATTGTGTTAAATATCATCATAAATATATTACAATATTGTTTGAATGTTTTACATTAATTATAATAATTATCTCATTGCTAGAGACAAAATAAACAATAATATTCCAGTAATTTCTCCCATTTTATTAACAATTTCTGCAAGTGCATCAGTGCATAAATACTGTTTTTCTCACAACAAGAATCTTAACATAATATCTCATTTGGATTATTTACTTTCCCTAAAACAGGATGGAGGAACCAAAATGGAAAATGAAACACCTGGATTTCCTTTCAATTTTAATAAAATGTTTGAGTACAATCACAACAGAATTGCTAAAGAGCCTTCATTTTATGATGCATCATTTGGTCATGATAGAGAAGAACAGTGAGTGTCTCTATGATTTACATAATAATGCTTTCTGTTATCACATTCAAATGTAAATCCATGCACTCAAATTAGTATTTCAAAAATAAAATCAAAACAAAAAATATCCACAGGTTCATCATTAAAGATAGAGAACTCTATTTCACATCTGCGCAAAGAAGTTTAGTAGTATGGCAAGTTATGATGAGAGCTAAATATGATGACAGTGAAAAGGTAAGCAAATAAGATATTATGTAACCATCTTCTTATTTGAATGCATTACAGCTTGTTGTGGGTCTGGGCTACCTTCAAAATATTCATCTCTTTGCTGAGCCACCATTTCGCAATCTTCAGGTTGTTCACAAAATCATCTTTTCTGAGGACTGCCATGTCTTGTCACTTAGATTTCATTTAAGGTCAGATGAATTATATAATTCTTAAAAACATGTTTACTTTAGAAACTACATTCACCCAAGATACAATATTGTAAATAAGGAAGAGTAAAAACCAATTTATTGTTCTTGTTAGATAGTTCTTGAGTTATAAATCTTGCAATCTTCTGAACTTCTAAGTTCCAATTATTTCATGAAGCCTCCATGACAAGATCTTGCCAAGCCCTATGTTAGAATGTCAGCTACCATCTGTTCCTTTTCTGTCTAACTTTGATGTCACTAGTTCCACCTTTTCACAAATAAAATGCTCTTTGGTTTCTGTGAAATAAAAATGGTTTTTGACAGTTCTAAGGCTGCCACATAGTCATTCAACAGTGTTATTTTTCAGTTAGTACTCCTACGCCAATAATAAGTTGCTTAAGGTGAATGGCTTACTTTGCTTCCTCCGTGAGTACCATGAACTCAGTTTTTTGTGTGGATAGAGCCACAGTGGAATTATTATTTTTTGTGATTCCCAGCAGTGCAAGCATACTGTTATAATTTAGCTTCTCTTATTTTTCAGATGTGCTTTAATTTTTCCTTAATTGCTGTATCCCAGGTTTTAGTTTCTGGACTCTGCATTGCCTCATCCATGCAAATAGCTGACATTTCATAGTCTAGTATCTGCACAAAGATCATTGTTTCTCACTGTGTCTAAGTCTTAAAATACTTTTTTCTCATTCAAGATCATCAGGAACTTGAAAATTTTGCTCACATTCATTTTGAGTTGAGGATGTTTCTCAGTATCATAAGGTTCTTCAATTATAATTACAGTGTCAGTTTCACCAAGTGTTGAATTATCTTCTGAATGTGTTGTGGTATTCAGTCCAATGACTAGTCTGATGCAGTCTGCCATGCTAACCTATCCTATGCAAGCTTATTCACTTTCACATAGCTACCATATCCCACATACTACCTAATCTGCTTAGCATTTCCATCATTCACCTCCCTCTTCTGTTATTACCCCACACACTTCTCTCTATTGATAATTTTACAATACTCTCAGGTCTCAAAATGTGGCTTATTAATCTATCCCTTCTCTTGGTCAAAGTCCGCCAATTTGTTCTCTCTTCCCCTATTCTGCCTAGAATTTCCTGGTTAGTTACCATATCCATCCATCCATCTGATTTTCAGAATTCTCCTATTATTTTCCTGTCTGCAAATCCTATTATCCATGTTTTGCACTCATATAACACCACACTCCATGTGAACATTTTTAGTAATGTTTTCCTAATAACCATACTTATATTAGGCGTAAGTAAATTCCTCTTTTTTACGAAAGCCTTCCTTGCCTGTACTATCCTACTCTTTATGTCTACTATACTTCTAACATCCCACGTAGCAGAATTCCTTAACCTCCTTCAAAATATCCCTTCCCAATCTAACACCCTTTGTTATTCCACTATTTCCCATAATACATTCCATCACCTTGGTTTTCTCTCTATTAATCCTCATGTTGTACTCTTCCACCAGGATCACATTTATTATGGTTTCCAAGTCTTCTTCCGACTACCCTATGACCACAATATCATTAGCAAACCTTGGGGATTTTATTTCTTCTCCTAACATTTTGATTCCCTTTTCATATTCATTTTTAACTTTCTTCATCAACTGTTCTATACATAAGTTAAACAGCATGAGATACTAACCTAGTTGCCCTGTGCTGTTCACATCTATCAACCCCGCTCTTCTTCAGTTTAGGAATAATTATGTTGTTCCTAAATTCTTCTGGTATTCTCCATGTTTCATAGATTTCATGAACTATCCTGAATAGACATGATATTGCCCAATGATCTTATAAACTCTGCTGGAATATTATTAATATCTTCTGAATAGATTATTTAGTGAACAACTTTGGTGTAGAAACTTTGGTAATGTCATAAAAAAGCTTGTCTTAAACTTTAACAGCACAACTTGCAATCATCCCTTGTTTTGATGGTACTCAATCTATGAATTTTCAGTAGCATAACCACAAAAATAATTTTCATTGTTTACTCTGAAGTCTACAATTTTACTATAGGTTTCAAATTATTCAAACATTTCTATAATTGTCTCTTTATTTCTTATCATTGCTATAAGGGCTATATTGTCAGCATATGTAAGATGTTACCTTAAGTCATTAATTCCTTTATAGAACTAAGTAAAGTAAGGTTAAAGAATATGGCAGAAAGTGTCCTTTGTTTAACAACAGATGTTATTCTAATTGTGTTGCTTGTCTCAGCCCATATTTATACATTACAGTTATGTAATCATACTTTATTAAAAGTTTTAACTTAATAAACCTTGCTCTTTATAGTGTGGAATAAAACGACTTTTGAATAATAACACATATCTAGCTGCATTCCCTCTTCATGAAGGAAAATATGACATTGACTCTTCAAGTGGTTACATCTTTGATAGAAGGGTAAGACTTTAATGTATTTAATCAATTTTATTTTCATGCCACATTTGTTAATTATAATTCATCATTCACACTTTGAAGTATTATGTGAATGTGCTTTAAAAATACAGAAAGACATTGGAAAAATTCAGACCAAAAGTTAGTGATAAAATCAATACCCCACTGGTATTAATTTTATCATTAATTTTAGTCTGTATTTTGGCTACTTCTATTTGTATATTTCAAACATGGATGTTTAATGTGTGCTTTATTTGTTTTTTTAAATTACTATTTTATGAAAAAATTTATTAAATACTGTCAACATGTCAAAAATAAAGTAATTCCTACTTCAGTATTATTTAAACTCCGATTGTTCAAATATGTGTTATACTACACACATACCTTTTGGCAAGAGTGAACAGTATAATATCAGGTTGTATTAAGAATTTTTAATAACTCATCATCAGCTGTGCAGTTTAAATATTGAGCTTTATTAATTTTTTTAAAATTGTGAATCTCTATATTTTGTTTATTGACATTTACTTCAGCCATAATATATCATTTTACATAACTAATATTCATTATTATTATTATTAATCTCAGTTGCCCAATAGTGATTGATCCATGGAGCTAAGAAGTGCAAAGGTATTATCATAAATTGTCTGCTGTTCCAATTAACACTGCTCTTTGTAGTTGGGCTGTCTTGGAAAATCCATACAATCCATATCTTTTTTATCTTATATATTACAGTGACATCCTTTGTCCTAAACCAACCACTTTCTATATCAAGGACTTTGTTGTGTGTAATTTTTTTTTTCTCTTTTTCTTGGAATCAACTGTCACTGAACACTGCAATTATTCAGACACTTTTCTGACTATTGTGCTGTTTGGATGTTGAGCTCTAGTTGTTCATCCTTTTGGATTAAATATCAGCACATAGTTGCTAACACAATCATTAAACCTAAGTTTGATTACAATAACTTGAACTAAGAGCATATATGGAACAATCAAACACACATACAGACACAAAGAATGCAAAACTTTGTTAGTTTACAACTTTGACAAAGCACAATTTAAGATGTAAGAATAGATTTTAGTATAATAAATTTTAGTATAGTAAATGAGACACAGAGAATGTAAACATTTGCATGTAGACTTACATAATTCATAGAGATTTTATTGATAAAATGAAGTATTTGGAAAAATTATTGAAGTATCTCATTTCAATCTTTTGTGAGCAGTGTGTGTGAAGAAGGGGGATGAGGCTCTATAAAAATTCACAATTTTGTACTGTCCTGCATTCAATTGGTATTATGATATATATTTTTTCTCTCCTTGTTTCTATCCTATAAATATATCATGTATGTAATGTGACATTTGTCAGGTTGATTAAACAATTAATAAGGAGAGAAAAGAAAGATAGAAAGTTAGTGTCTTACCCTGCTCAGTCAATATCTGGTCATCACTGAAATGTTTTCTAATCTTCTGATGAAGGGGGTGGTGCATCTGAAAATTCAAGAATTCAACACTCTAAATTTATATATAATGAAACAAATATGTTGATAACAGGTATTAATATCACAAAGCAACTCATACATATATTTTTTTTTAAATATACAAAGAACAACCATTAAATCTATTAGATTTTAAAACATCATGCTTTCGATACATATTGATAATTTTTTTTAAATCATAGAAACAGTTCTTCACCAGGAATATTAGAAGCTCATTTTTCAATTTTTTTGGGTACATATTAAGTTTTGGCATTATTTTAAGTTGAAAATACCTACAATTCTGTAAATGTGTCTTCATTTATAAATTTAAAGAAAATACATTTTGAAAATTTTCTTCCTTTCATTCATATTCTAATTAAAAATTTTTTCTAGCTACTGTTTCTGGAATGGGCTAGACTATCATGTTGGTACAAGAAGCAGCCATTTTGGTTAATCAAAAAATATTTTGGTGACAAGATTGGCTTATATTTTGTATGGCTTGGGTTTTATACGAAGATGCTGATTCCCGCTTCTATTGTTGGACTTCTTTGTTTCTTCTATGGTACACTAACTCTGGATTCTAGTGACAATATACCAAGGTAAGTTGTCATGCTGTTTATATTTTCAATAAACCTACCAGTTTAATATCATATTCAGTTGAGTAATTGCAAATAAGTATTAAAATTCAAACAAGTGTTAGTACACATGGAACATTATTTGTTTGAATATGGTTGTAAGTTTGTAGTAGTGCAACACAATTTTCTGTATATATAAAATTTTTCTTCAAAAATTATACAAAACAAATAATTGTTGTATTACTTTAAATTAATTTAGATTTTCAATTTCCCATAATTTGGATTTTGTTTTGGTTCTTATTAATTCAAAATTGGAACCCTATTGAATACTATAAAATTGTACACTCAGACTTGTCATTTTCTTCATGACAATATTTATGTTAGATTATGAGTTTGCTGTATTCTGAAATCACATGGCTACTCTGTTCTACTAACTCATTTTAAACTTTGGTAACTTGATATTAAATTACTTCTTTAAATTGAACTATGTTGATAATTAAATAAGTGCCACTTGGCATTACAGAAGTTTCTCATCAATATCTTGGTCATTAAGAAATTAATAACTCTTGAGTGTAATTTACGTCATCAAAGCAATGACCCTTCAAGTGAATTCTTATATTGGGCACCAAATAAAGTGAATATAGAGGGTGGTTGAGAACTGGTACTTGCCTTTTTTACTAGGAACTCAACTACAATTCCAGCTATGTGAGTGGATGCATTGTTGTGCAGCAAGAAGAAATCACCAGTGTTAAATTTTTATAGAACAGAATTGTATGCATCTCTATAAAGTTGAGGTTAGCATCCATGAATTGTTTTTGTTCAGGAGTCAAGCTGTGTGAGAGAAACATTGTGCACACTTTTCTCTACATCAAATCATTCTGGAGATTGGCTTGGATAATTTTTTTCAGTGATAGTTCTCCATGAGAGATAACAGCCAAATTACAAAAGATCACAAATTTTCTCAATGTTTCCATAGGATTATCTTGAAGATGGATGCCCTGACCACTCATTATCCTCGGTGGCACCTGTCCTTTAAATCACTCTAATACTAATGGACAACTTAAACAATTTTCATGAACTTGGATGTCTCTGCATCTGTTTTGCTGAGTAAAACTTGAAATCTAATCACTGCTCATTGCTCCATTGTGATTTTGAAACATGACGTTGACAAATTATGGTTGCACATCCACTACTTAACACTTCTTTCTTAAAACTGACTGGTCAATTGCACATCTATTGTTTGAAATTGTTAGTGTAGGTAGCTATGGCTGCACTTCATGTGTTGAAACTTTTCAGAAGCTTAGAGTAGTATCTCATAAAACTTGCAAAGGGTGTTATATAAATTGCACACTTACTCATAATGTAAACTCTGTTACATTATTCATACAACAAAACGAAGGTTACCTGAAAGAAACCTTTAGAAGTGATTATTTAATTAGTACTGATAGAAATTTAATTGGCATTTGTTATATTTTTTCAATGCATATGTCAGCCATATCTATTGCAGTATACTATTGGAATTCCTCCGTATTCGAGGATTTCTTAATTTCTTTAGGGCGCCAGGTATTTTTCACAAAAAATACCAAAAGATGATTTTTGTAGTTTTAATTCCAATCAGAGCACGAGAAATAATTATATCTGCAGGGCGTGGTCATTCTTTGTTGTCCCGCCAACACGACCTACTCCTTCCACTACCCCATGACGACTCACTAAAGTCTCGCCAGACTACATTGTTGGCCCGGGCTGCGTCATTCCTCAACAATTGCAACTCGCAAGCTGGCCTGCATTGTTAAGTGTAACTTTTCATGTTACATTATCCCCACCCCCAATGAATTTAAAAAATTGTACAATTTTTTAATGACACTCTCTGAACCACAGTCATAAACAATCTGAATGACCAACGCCCATAGTCAAAATTACAAAATATTTACAAAAATTCACTTAGAACTAATTACAATTTTCTTTGACATATTCTTTCATAAGAGCAAACATTGAGTAAATTTACAAATCACTCAATTAACCAACTTTAATTCTAATTACACATATTATTTTTCCAAACAGTTTTTCCATTTACATTTTTTTTCTTCCCACACATTTTCTCTGATGTGTTGTTTGGGAGACTTTCTTAAAGTAAATGTAAATCAATTTAAACACTTGACATTTACATCTATTGACAGTTGGCTGAATTTTTGTCATTTCACAATTTAAATTTCAATCAGCTGTTTTTGACAGAACATGTTTCTTTACAATGTGTTTACATAAAATTTTAGCCATTCACAGCTGTTTTTAATGTATCATATGACATTTATTAGTTTGACATTCAGCACTTTGATGTACATCGAAAACAGTCAACTGACCACATGGTTTTTACAGCTAATTACATTTGGAATACATAATTTTTTTTATCTGCCATCAGCTGTTTCTTACATCTACTACAAAGTCATTTAACATCTGGCAGAACAGCTATTTTTGGCATTTAATGTAACAAATTTTTTTTACATTTACCAAAATACCGCATTGGGTTTTTCCACCTGGGTTCCAAGGAAATCTATAACCACCACAATTCCTTAACACTAATTACAATAATAAACTTCAAACATAGCCAATTTAAAACCTTTGATATTAGTAAAAAATACAGCATCCGGTTTCCCCCTGGATTCCAAGGAAATCCACAATCATCACAACTATTTAACACATACAAAATTTCTTCTACTCTGTTGTTACCATAGGATGCATATTTTTGAGCAATGGAAACAAATTTTCTGCTAAACATTAAGTTTCTCTTAATTTTACGACAACCTTTTATACCAAGTAATTTTTTCTTGTACATTTTTCGGGGGCTTTTCATAAATCTATTTGCAAAACATTTAATTACATCATCTTTGTTGAGAACCATGATCAGCTGTTCTCGCTGACCCTTAATCTGCTTATTCACTGCGTTCACATTACATTCATATCTACCAACTTTCATCTGACGCATTAAATGTTTACAATTTTTCTTAAACTTATCCACAGATACACCAATTAATTTTAACAATCTTCCACCACTCTCAATATTATGATTAACATCCGTTTCACCTTCCTTAACTTTATACGCACATATGACAATTTGCAATTTCTTTCGCTTAACATTTCCTCCTACACATTGTTTCCTCTTTGTTGTTCGGGGGATTTTCTTTCTATTTCGCCGTTTACGGCAATGAGAACAATTTTGAATACAGAAAGGTTTCATTACCAAATCTGTATCCTTTATCTTTACATTCTCTTGGCACTCTTAGCACATAAATGCTTAGCCAGCTTAAAATCACTCCGTATACCATTAACATTAAAATCTATCACACTTTTTAATTCTACCCTATTTTCTATCTGCTTATCACTACTATTTACACATTCTTCCTTATATTCACCTGCATGCATGATCAGCAGATCAGAGTCATGGCAGTTCTCGCGTGATTCACCTCCTTTTTTACCCCGTGCATTAATTCTTTCCTCTGTTCTTTCTAATGTTTCATTTACGCTCCCTAAACGAGACTTCAAATCTGCCTGCATTTCCTTAATACAATTAACCATGTCATCAAGAACTTCCTTTTTTTAATCAAATATCTTATTAAGTACCAGGGACAATTTCCTGAGCATAGCGTCCTCTGCCTTATCAATACCCTCCTGCACTTCTTCCATTTTTAAAACACCACAGAACACAGAAACCGCAACCAAAATATTACGCAAAACACATTTGTCACCAACCTGTGGAACCTGTCTTCTTACTCGTACATCACTACTCCCCAGACACCATACTCTGCTTTTTTACACACACACACACACCTCTCGAAGATATCCACGCAGCACCTCCACTTCTCTCGAATAATTCTCGTCCTCCACCTTTCAGTTGTCGTATCCTCAAAAAAGTTCGATGTTCTGAGCCTCACAGATGTCTCGCCGCTGTTCGTTGTTCTAGGACACTCGATGGCTCGCCGAATGCAGCATATTAGGTCTCCACTGTTCAATATCCGTCAGCACATTCACCAACTCCTGCCATGTTCGTTGTTCAATGCCCCAACGTTGCGGCGTCAAATGTAGTGGATTCCGCGTTCCGCCGACACAACCTACTGCTTCCACTACCCCATGACGATTCACTAAAGTCTCGCCAGACTACATTGTTGGCCCGGGCTGCGTTGTTCCTCCACAATTGCAACTCGCAAGCTGGCCTGCATTGTTAAGTGTAACTTTTCATGTTACAATATATATATTATACACAAATTGAACACTCGGCCGTGGTACTGAACGGACGTGTTTTCCTTATTGCGGAGCGATGGGCTGTGACCTTGTAGTTTACCGGGCAAGGATCGGGTGCTGGATGGGGGTAAATCGCCGCGGTCCGAGCAACAGGTCCAGCAAAGAAAACAGGCCAGCTATAAACGCTTATATAGCGCTTATTATAAGTGTCTTGTTAGTAATTGGAGGCGTGGAAGTTAATCCAGGTCCAGGCGTGCAAGGTGACTCAGCAATAAAGTGCGACAGCTGCAAAAAGAACCTGAAGACTGGAATTATTTGCAGCATCTGTTTGAATTGGTTTCACTTTAGCTGCCAAAAAATCAAACGGGACCAGAAAGTCGAAAATGATTGGAGCTGTAAGAGATGTACCGATGGCAATCTAGTTGCAAACGACGTTATCCAAAGCTTACGGAATGAGGTATTAAATCTAACAGCAAAACTGAACTCGACGGAAAAGTGAAACTGCTGGAAGAAAATAAAAAGCTGAAGACCGACCGTGAAACAAAAGTAACGAAGAAAAAATGCGTCATTATTGGAGACTCAATAATTAGGCACGTGGGGTCTGAAAATGAAGAAGTAAATGTAAAATGCTTCCCAGGAATTAGAACTCAGCAACTCCAAAGAGAAATTGTACGTTTGAAAGAAGATGATGCTGAAAATGTTATTGTTCATGCGGGAACTAATGATGTGTAGAGAAAAAACTTGGACTATGTTACGGGAGAAATGGAGAACTTAGTTAATACAGTGAAGAAGCAGTATCCGACGGCAAATGTTATTAGTGGAATGCTTCGGAGGAGAGATGTGCACTGGCGCAGAGTAGGTGCTCTAAATGACTCTATCCAGTTAGTGGCACAAAAACTAGGAGTTTGCTATGTTGACGCAAATTCGTGGTTGAGAGACAGAAACTTTGCTCGTGATGGTCTCCACCTAAACAGAAGAGGTGCATCAGAACTGGACGCTCTTTTCTCGAGAGTGGTAGCGGCGGGTTCGAGAGGACCTACAGCAGAGGTAAACAACACGACACCGCAGACGTCGGAAATCAACACGGCATCGCGGATGGCGGCGGCGGCGGACATCACGACATCGACGACAGCTGCGACGAAGAACGGCCTGGGAGAAGAATGACGACGGTCGATCAGCGATGCAGAGTCAGAGCGAGGATACGAGGAAGAGGGCTTCCTACGCTTTCTACAGGTAAATTGTCGCAGCGTAGTAAATAAACTTGAAGAATTTTGGAATTTGGTTGAAATTTATAATCCGGATGTTGTAATCGGTACTGAGTCGTGGTTGCAAAAAGAAATAAATGATAACGAAATATGTAGATGTCAATACAAAATTTTTAGGAGGGATAGAGGGTCTAGGGGAGGGGGCATATTCGTATTAACAAAATTAAAATTAACTAGTTTACTACTTTGGTCAGATGTAGAAGACGAATTAATGTCCCTAGAAATAGAATCAGGAAAAGATGAAAAAATCGAGCTAATAGCATGCTACAGACCACCTGGGGATAATTATACCATTCTAAGGAAACTCCAGGAAAAAACACTGCAGGCTGGATCTTCCGGGAAAGTCATTGTGGCAGGAGATCTAAATTTACCGAAGGTTAATTGGGACGGTGAAGTAGGGAACTCAGAAAAACAAAAGCTTGTGAATAGCTTAGTTTGGGACAATGGCTTAACGCAGGTAGTCACTAATCCCACACGAAACGAAAATATACTGGATGTTTTCCTGTTAAGGCCGGAGGACTGTGTTATTAATTGTGAAATTCTTCCAGGTATGAGTGACCACAAAACCGTACTTTTAGAAATAAAATGCTCAAGGGTAAAAGTCTCGGGTAGGGAAATACGAAAAATTTGGCAATATCACAAAACCGACGCATCAGAACTACAAGCATTTCTATGGGAACAATTATCTAAATTCATGTGTAGTGGGGAAAATATAGATATCATTTGGAATAATTTCAAATACATAATAAAGGAAGCTAGAAATAGGTTCGTTCCACAGAAAATATCAAAAATAAATAACGATCCAGAATACTACACCAGATATATAAAACAGTTAAAAAGGCGCGTAAGGCACGCGTATGCCCGTAGAAAAGTAAATACTGCAAATTCCCAAAACTTCAAAGGTTTATTAAAAATTTTAGATACAGAAAAGAAAAGGGCGCAAGAGAAGATCTTATGCAAAATAATAAGCGGTAGCCATCAGAACAACTGGGGGAAACTTTACAAATTCGTTCGCAAGCGGAAGCAAAACAATGATTCAGTGGTGGTCTTGGAGAATAACGGCTACAAGGTAACATCGGATAGGGAAAAGGCAAATCTACTAAATTCATACTTTATTTCAGTATTTAACGTTAGTGCTAACAAATTTCAATTAGAGGAAAATGATGCAAGTGCGGTACTTTTTGAGATCAAGGCGAAAGCAATTGGACAAAAATTACGTAAATTAAAAAACAACAAGTCACGGGGTCCAGATGATATATCCACAGAATTATTAAAACTTGGAGGGGAGGCAATAATTCCTTACTTACAAAGAATTTTCAACGAATCAATTAATAATTCGGCTCTTCCGGCGGATTGGAAAACAGCTATTATTATACCAATTTATAAATCTGGTAAAAGAACAGACGTCATAAACTATAGACCCATCAGTCTTACTTCCGTAGTGTGTAAGATTATGAAGCACTTATTAGCAGCCTACGTTAGATCTGAACTCGATAGAAAAGGGTGGTTTTTTAATGGTCAGCATGGGTTTCGGGAAAGGTACTCGTGCGAAAGTCAAATGATAAATCTATTTCAGGAGTTAGCAGATGAAGTAGATAATGGGGGTAGAATAGATGGGGTTATCATAGACTTCGCTAAGGCATTTGATGTAGTACCTCATGATATCCTATTGGATAAATTAAATAAAACAGGTATAGATAAAAGAGTGTTACTATGGGTAGAAACATTCTTAAGCGACAGATCGCAAAAAGTCAAAATCGGGGAACAATTTTCGGATTCAGGCGCTGTAACATCGGGAGTTCCCCAAGGCTCTGTAATCGGCCCCTTACTGTTTTTAATATTCATTAACGACTTACCGAATTACTTGAAGTCAGGGGTAAGGCTTTTCGCTGACGACTGTATCATATACAGAAAGATAACAGAGACAGAATATAGAATAGGTGGGGAACTAATTCCAAGGGTAACGAGCTGCAAATATCTGGGGATATATATTTCAACAACAGACTTGGGTGGGAGGAACAAGTGAATTTCACGGCCCGAAAAGCGTGGAATTCCTTACATTTCATTATGAGGAACTTAAAAAAGGGAAGTTCAAAAACAAAGGAGGTGGCATACTTATCTCTAGTTTGACCAATTTTGGAATATGGGGCGGCTTGTTGGGATCCTTATAGAATTAATCAAATAGAATCATTAGAGAAAGTTCAGAAAGGGGCTGCTAATTTTGTGCAAGTAGGGCCAGGTCATAGGAAGGAAAAAGTAAAACAGCTAGGTTGGGAGGTATTGTCAGAAAGGAGGGAGAAACCAAGACTGCATTTGCTATTCAAAGCTTATACGGGGCAAAACCATGGATTGGAATTAGCTACAAAATGCAAAAGCCCAGTTATATAGGTAGATGGGATCACTAATTCAAAGTGAAATATAGAAAACAAAAAACAGATGTTGGCAAATTCTCATTCCTAAATAGGACTATCAACGACTGGAATAATTTACCTGTGGGGGTGTTTGGAGGAAATCCTCTTCAAGAAAATAAATTTAGGTCAAATCTGAAAAAACGTGTGAAGTGAAGTGGATATTTTTTAATATAAATGTGTTTCCAAATATAAAAAACTAAAGTGAAGTGAAGTGAAGTGTTTCTCTTTTCTCTTGCAGGGCATCCACAGAACATGTTTATCTTTCTTTAGTTTATAATTATGTATATTTAATTATGTATCTGCCACCGGGCTTGCGCCCAATTGTAGATTATTAGCAAATACAATATATATATTAATTACTAATCAAATAATAAAATAAAATATTAATCAAATAATAGTTTTACAAATAAAATAACTGATTATATAAAAACAATTTATTAATTCTGCAGTTACACTTTTAAACAATTTATTTGATTCATGAATCTACACTCACTGTTTAAATTTTCCTTAAGTAGCATGAAATTTTTTTGTATTCATTTGCTGTAAATATTTCAAATTAACTTGGCACACTTTTAATAACTTACAACATTTACCTGTAAATTCACCAAAACATAATCTTCTAAAAAAAATATTATTGTATTTTCAGTCTTGAAATATGCAACCTGACAGGACCTGGAAGTATTACTCTTTGTCCAATGTGTGACCAGGCATGTAAATACATTACCCTTGGAGAATCTTGTACATTTGCAAGATTAACGTATTTGTTTGATAATCCAGCTACTGTCTTCTTTGCTATTTTTATGTCATTTTGGGGTAAGAAAAGAATCCAATTTGATGATAATTTTATTCATAATATAGCGTAAATTGGACAGTTCACTCCTTCAATCTGTTGACCAATAATGGCACATAATGCACTAATGCACTCTTATAACTACATGCTAATCCACATTCAAGTCATAAACAACCATCAGTTAATTAACATTGTCCTTTATCCATATGTACTCCTAATTACCTTACTTTTCAAATTTATTATAAACATTGTGTTAAAACATAAAGTTTTACCAATCAAATAAATTTTACTAGTTAAATTTTAATTAAGATGAAGCTTTTCAATACAACTTGGGTGAAAGCTCATAAAAAAATTAAGAGTTGTTAGCCTCCTTTTTCAGAACTGCTCTTTCCTGAAAAAGTAGGCTAATGCATACAAAATTTTGAAAAAATTTCTCGTATTCAACGTGGTAAAATTGTATCTTAATTACAGATGAGTCACATACCACCTCTCTTTCATTAACATATATATATATATATATATATATATATTGTATCTCGATTACTGGTTACTCACAAATTATAGGTTGATATAAGTAAATACGACACAATGCTCCTGTACATATATCACAGCTTTATTTACAGTTACTAAAAATCTGGCGGGTTACCCTGTTCCCGTCATGCAACATTTATACAGCAATTTGATATTGTTCACAATAGAAAACAGAGATGGCGTGGGTATCTACTTTTGTTACTACAATTCTCCCACGCTTAGTTGAAAAAAATACAAAACTAATAACAATTTAAATACTTGAATTGATTAATTTTTTTTAAAAGTTTATGTTTGGTAATTCTGAAGATGCCTTGGAAGTCGTCTAGTCCTTCGGGATTGGTGGAGAGTCTGTTGTGGAACCTGGGTTGGTTCCTCTTCTGCTTCTTCGCCTTGGGTGTGTTCCAAAACTGCTGCTTCCGTGGTGACATCCCTTGTGTGGTATGGTACGACTGCTGGGGCGTCTTCTATATTGTCTGAAGTTCGTACCTGTTCATTAATTGGGATATTCACTAGATCTCCCAGGTCTGGCTCTCGTTGATTGAAGGTCTCTTGATTAAATGTTACTTTTTTCTTTGGTTGGTCTTTGGGTGCCAGAATGTCTGTAGAGCGTAACTGATCAATGTGCCGCTTGAACACATATCCATCATCTAGTTTCACCAGATAGCGTAAGCGACCAAATTCTTTTTGTAATTGTTCCTAACTTCCATTGGTTTTTGTTTGCCGAATAATAGCGTGCTTGTACGCGTTCTCCCACGCTTAATTGTCTGGAAGTTTCAGCTGGGCTGCAGGAGAGCTGGAACTTGACCGGTTTCAGGGCATCTAATTGAATTCGAATATTCCGTTGTAAATATTGTTCGGCTGGCGTTTTATTGTTCTTTAATGGTGTCGCTCTGTACCTAAATAGGATTTCTTGCACTTTCTTGCGCATTGGACGTGGATCGCTGACCATAGCTGCTAGCCTTTTTTTGATTGTTTGGACATTTCTCTCTGCTAATCCATTTGTGGCAGGATGTCCTGGAGCAATAAATTTACAAAAAATACCAGATTCTTTGCAAAATTTTTGAAACTCTTCACTCGTAAAAATTGTGGCATTATCACATACCATTACTTCTGGAAATCCATGTCTTGAGTATATGTCCTGAAGTAGGTCAATAGTTGATGCTGATGATGGTGCCACTGAACACACTTCAATTTCTGCCCATTTTGATTTTGCATCCCGAACAACTAGGAAAAAGTATCCTTGATACGGTCCTGCAAAATCAATATGTATTCTTTGCCAGTTTCCTTCTGGTTCTTCCCATGGATGCAGTGGTGTTTTTGGCGGGCTGTTTTTAATATGAGCACATGCGGAGCATGCTCGGACCAGATGCTCAATATCCTTATCAATACGCTTCCAGTACACGTACCGACGAGCAAGCTGCTTCATTTTTGATATCCCTATGTGGGCTCTGTGGAGTTCCTTCAAAACAGCTGCTTGTAACACTGCTGGTACAACAACACGTTGTCCTCGAAAGATTATTCCGTTATGAGTGGTGAACTCCAATTCTGTGTTTCTATTTTCCCGGAGTTCTTGCCAAATTGATGAAAGATATTGATCCTTTTTTGTCTCTTCTTGAATAGATTTGTATGTAATGGTTGTTGTATAAATTCTGCTTAGCGTTTCTTCACATAACAAATGAACTTCTTCATTAATAGCTTCATCTGTGTGCAGCGTTGAATCTACATTGATTGGTGCTCTTGACAAACAGTCTGCATTAGCATTTTCGGAACCCTTCTTGTGTACCACCTTGTAGTTGAATCCTGACAAGAATGCTGCATATCGTTGTAGCCGTGCTGTTGTCATTCGCGGTAGTTTCGCATGTTGGTGGAAAATTCTTGCTAATGGTTGATTGTCAGTGACAAGCTGGAAACTTCGGCCAAATAAATATTGAAAAAATTTATCTGTTCCAAACACAATTGCTAATGCTTCCCTGTCCAACTGTGAATAATTTTGTTCAGCCGGAGTTAGTGAACGGGATGCGAAAGCAATTGGTCGCTCTTGTCCATCAATAATGTGCGACAGCACAGCTCCTATACCAGTGGGGCTTGCATCACAGGCAAGTTGGACTGGTAGATTGTGGTTAAATGGCATAACCACTCTATCACTTGCAATTTCTTGTTTCAGACGACTGAAAGCCTGTTCACATTTCCCAGTCCACCGAAATGGTACATGTTCTCTTAATAGCTGGCGTAATGGCGTAGTGATCGTGGACGCACTAGGAAGAAAACGGCTGTAAAACGTAATCATGCCAAGAAAAGTTTTAACCTCAGCTGTTGATTTTGGTCTTGGCATATCTGTAATTGCCTTAACTTTTTCAGGTGATTTTGAAATTTTATTAAATTCAATTACATATCCTAAGAAGTTTATACGTTCTTGAAAAAACATACATTTCCGCCTGTTTAAATGGAGGTCAAATTTCCTTAGTTGGTCAAGACATGCACGCAAGTTTGAATCACACTCTTCCTTTGTCTCTCCATGTACGATAATGTCATCAAAATATTTTTCAGTTTTTGGTACACCCTTCAATATCTGGTCAATGATTCTGTTGAATTCTGATGGCGCTGTTTTTATGCCAAAAGAGAGTCTATTCATTCGGTATGTACCCCGGTGCGTTGATATTGTCTGGATTTCACTTGATTGTTCATCAACTCGAACATGCAAATATGCTTTAAAGAGATCTAAACGACAAAAATACCTTGAATTGTGGAGGCTGTCCAGTATTTCATCAATTTTCCTGATTGGATAATGTGAGTCCATCAGTCGTTCGTTTACTCCTGTTTTGTAGTCGACACAAAGACGGACTCCACCATCTGGTTTTGGTACAACGACGAGAGGAGAACCCCAGTCACTACTTTCAATTTTTGTAATGATTCCTGCTTCCTCAATAGAGTCCAGCTCTTGTTCGACCTTACTGGCGAGAGCATATGGGATTTCTCGTTCTCGGTGGAAGATCGGTGTCACTTTTTGTCTGAGCTTCAGCGTGACTTGATATTCTGGGATGCAGCCTATTTTTTCCTGGAAAATATCATCATATTGAGAGATAATTGTATCAATACAATTGTTAATGCTATGGATCGGATGCACTGGCGTTGGGTTTTGCTTCATTAGGTCGATTTGATTTAAGTTGATGCCTAGTCGACGGATCCAGGCTCTACCCACAATTGCAGCAAAATTTTCTGGAACTATATAAATGTCATCTTCTGTAACTTTTCCATTGTAGTTTATAGTTACTCTAACTTTCCCTCGGGGGGCAAATATGTCCTGTGTGTATGATCGAAATCTGATGTTTGATGGTTGAATAGGTACATCCAGCTTAAGTTTTAGAAATTTGTCATAAGGCAGGAATGTATACCCTGATCCTGAATCAATTTCAAATGTAATAGGTTTGCCTTCGATGTGGATTTGAACATAATATTGCTCAAGATGCGATTCTACATGTTGATTTTGATAAATGTCTATGACCTGAAAAGAACCGTATTCTTGGCTAACTGTTTCATCATTAATTGAATGTGTTGCATATTGGTTTGATGGACGTTTAGTGGAAGTTCCATTTTGGTTTGTTTTAGACTTACGATCAAGTAGTGTCCAAATGCACACCTTTAGAACATGTCCATTCTTATGACATCCAGAGCACTTCAAATTAAATTTATCTATCCGACAGTCCTTTGACGAGTGGTTATTTCTGCCACACCTAAAACATAGGCCGTCAATGCCCAATTCACTGTAATTAATCTTATGTTCTCGGTTTCCTGCTTCTGGGATGGACTTCTTGCGGTGAAACTGGTTTGACGTTGTTCTTCTTTCACTGGATTTGCTACTTACTTTGTTAATATTGACATTTGATGTTGCTGGAGGAGTTATTTGTTGACAAAGCTCCTTTAAATCTGGCGGGTTACCCTGTTCCCGTCATGCAACATTTATACAGCAATTTGATATTGTTCACAATAGAAAACAGAGATGGCGTGGGTATCTACTTTTGTTACTACAATATATAAATATAAAGGAAGAGAGATAGAAAGTAGGTGACTTACCTGAGGTTTATAGATGGTAGACACCTTGTGAGATTTGGAGTTCTTAATTTTTTGGGGGCACATTCATCAGAAAGTTAGGATGACATTTCCAGTGATTAGATAGCCAAAAACTTTTTAATTATATATATATAGGTTAGAGAGATAGAAAATTTATGGCTTACCTGATGTGTACAAATGACAGTCACCATATAAATTGTTGAATTATTAAATTTTACCAGCTTTTCTCTTCAGGTATAATTTAAGTTTCACAATCACTAATGTAGTACAGAGTATTAAGCTTAATAAGAAAAAATTACTATTACAGCAACAACATTTTTAGAACTTTGGAAGCGTCGTCAGGCAATAATTGTGTGGGAATGGGATTTACAAAATACAGAAGATGATGAAGAACCTCGTCCAGAATTTGAAACAGCCGTGAAAACATTTCGAATGAATCCAGTTACTAGAGAAAAGGAACCATATCTTCCAACACTTACTAAAGCATGGAGGGTGCTTGTCTCCTCATCTGTAGTTCTTCTAATGGTACATTTCTTATTCACTAAAAAGGGAAACAATTATAAGGTCAAATTATATATCATTTTTCAAATTAACTGATAAATGAGTTATGTATTGTCTTAAGTTTTTAACTATTTTCACTAAATAAAGATAACCAACAGCTTTGAAATGATGTGGTTATGATGTAAGCTCAAAATTTTATTCCAGGTTTTTGTCGTGATAGGTGCTGTGCTAGGAACTTTAATGTACAGAGTATCATTGGTAACTTATTTCTATGGTAAAGGAGGATTTTTGCAAAGCCATGCAAAAATTTTTACATCCGTAACTTCTGCTATAATTAATTTAACAATTATTATGATTCTGACTAAGGTAAATATATTTTTTAGAGTTATATTTTACACCTCATAATAAAAAGACCTGATGATAATATACTTATGAGATTAATTCAAATTTTAGATTTACCAACGAATTGCAATTATGCTTACAAATTTGGAAAATCCGAGAACTGAAACAGAATATGAAGACAGTTACACGTTCAAAATATTTGTATTCCAATTTGTAAATTTTTATTCATCATTAGTCTACATAGCTTTCTTTAAGGTAAAAAATTATTCTTCATTGATTATAATTTTAATATGACTGATTTTTTAATTTGGTATTAGTGCATTACATTACCACAGGTTCTTAATCATGAACCTAAGAAGTAAAATAAAGAATCTTTGTTCACTGTTCTAAGTAAAATATAAATGTTTACATGATTTTAATATTTTAGCAGTACACAAGGCTAATTAATTTAAGAGGTTTTCTACAAATTAATAATTTGCTTGGATGTAGAGATTAAAAACACGGGAAAGTTTCATAAAGAAGCATGGAAATAGATCAGAAAGGAGTATGCTGAAAGTAAATTAGTTAAATTAACATTTTAACATATAAGAAATCTAAATGGGGCACAGTAGTAGCAGAAGTTGACACAGGACTGTAGCTAAACAAATCTTTATAAATCATATAAAAACAAACTAAGAAGCTTGGTGGTCAGTCTCACTATGTCTGTTTCAAACATTTTTAAAAAAAGGTACAAAATACTAACATATCTACATAAAGCACAAATGAAACTTCTACAGGGTAATAGGCCTATATAATTACCAAATAAATGGTTTAGAAATATATATTTCACAATGTCAATAGCACATTCCTTTCAGCAACTGAATAAATGTTGGATCAAATTCCTTTCATGTACATAATATGGCTGCATGACTTGAGGGTACTATATGTCATCACATATTGTATAAATTATACTGACTATGACTATTCAAAAACTTTCTTTACCACTATGTCCAATAATACATTATAATTATTATTTATTATACATAATCTATTTAATAGCAAGTTTTAGGTTATATTGACACAAATATTTTTAAATATATCAAAAATTCATTTAGTATCTAATTGCTTTGTAATAGTAAAGTTTAAAAAATAACTTATTCTCCTGTAGGGTCGGTTTTTTAAGTACCCTGGTGACAAAGAAGCAAGGAGAGATGAATTTCAGAAATTGAAAATTGATGTCTGTGATCCTGCTGGTTGTTTATCAGAGCTCTGCATTCAGTTAGCTATAATAATGATTGGTAAACAATGTTTCAATAACTTCCTGGAAATTTTTTTGCCGTAAGTATAGAACAGTAAATATTTCATTTTCTATGATACAATGGTTAGTGAATACACTTTATTTTAATTTTCTAATGATTTGATTGGGGTCATGCACTGAAGTTCTAAGGTACTACTGACACAATAAAATTATATTATTCCATATAATCTGGGTTTTAAGGGATATGACAAATAAATAAAATCTCATTCCTTTATTTTAGAAAAGTTAATTCTTACAACGCACAATGTTAAGTAGCAAATTCCTTTCAATTATGGATCAGCAGTTCCTTTCATGTAGGAGCATGAGACAGAGACAGAGGCTTACCTTCTGGGATGCCTTGCTCTCTCTCTGGTTTTTTAAAGGTTCTCATATACCAAGGCACCTTTATTGCTTTTGGAGGTGTATGTACTGGGTTTGAAGACCTTGCTCATATTGTGAGAGTTCTCTGCTGATCTCATTGGATCAGTCAAGCAGCTGCCCCTAAAACTGGTGAGGGTACAGAGAAGGGAATGCTACAATCCTGCAACCCTTCGTCAGCTCTTGGCTAGCCTGCTGATTTCCACATCCCCATTTTCAGTTTCCTTCCTGTGCTATTAAAATGGATTTTCTTGTTTCAGATTTACCCTCATTAGTTTGCCCCCCCCAATCAATATTTAGTTGAAACAAAAACTAAATAGCCCTCACTTAATTGTATAAATAGTTCTCAGAAATATATGTTGTATTGTGATGATTATGTGATAGCTATCATTATTATTTATACATCCAAAGGAACACTTCATCATATGTTCCTAGTGATAATAGTAATACATAACCAAATATAGTGTAGCGGAAACGTCGTTCCTCCGTATTCGAGGATTTCTAATTCCTTTAAATACCAAAAATTGATTTTAATAGTTTTTAATTACAATCAGAGCATGAAAAAAATTACATCTGCAGGGCATGGTCATTCTCTCATTGTCCTGCCGACACAACCTCCTTCTCCAATCACCCCATGACGACTCCCCTTTTCCCTTTGCAGACCGGCCAACCTCACGCCAGACCACATTGTTGGCCCGGGCTGCGTCAGTTCCTCAACAATTGCAACTCGCAAGCTGGCCTGCATTGTTAAGTGTAACTTTTCATGTTACAATAGATACCAACTCATTTCACTCTACAACAAATCCTCTTATCTGAATTTCTTACAATGGAGCTAAATTACCTTTCTGTGAGACTAAAACCCCCAAATAATGCAGTAAGTAATGTATTATGTCACATGTCTTCTTAGTTTTGCTCCAGTAATATTAACAGATATATAATGCATATATTTCTTGCAAGTAACAGTAGTGTGCTGAGTACCACCTTAAATGTTTGTATTTTATTCCAATAGAGGTGTTGAATGAGAATGAGAATTTTATTTATTATATGAAATAATAATTTCTAGAAATCATCTATTTCTAAACCAAATAAGTTCATAAAAAATGTCTCCTGAAAATTTCTGCAATGTCATATAACTTAATTGTAGTAATATAAACAACATGAAGTACTGTAAGTTTTTTTATAGCAATTGTTGGAAAAATTTCACCATAATCATTAATGGAATAGCTATGCAACATAAAGAATGGTGTATCTCCATATGAGATGAAAAATAAAAATTATAAAATAAGTAAACCAATGAATATGATCTGACATAGATCGAAAGCTTGGGTTTGAACAGTAAGAAATAAACTATTGTGACTGAAAATGTGTTCTTTTGTATCAGAATATACAATGATATTTTCTCCCAGTTAAGAAACTAGGTCTTTATTTCTAATTACTTCTTAAACATGACATTAATTAATTAACTATCAGGAATTTATGGGAGACTTTCAAAATATTTCAGTAAATTAAGGAACTGGTGGAGAAAACGTTATCATGTCTCAAATACAAAAAATCTAGAAAGGAATTATACTCGATGGGAAGAAGATTACCACCTTGAAGATGCTGGAAGATTAGCTTTGTTTGAAGAATATCTTGAAATGGGTATGTAAGCAAGTTGTTGATAAAAAATTAAACATCTTAAGTGTGTTTATAAATATACTCCACTTCAAGATAAATTTCAGGACTTGTGTAATAATTTTTAATTTTTACATGGTGAACAGTTTTGCAGTATGGGTTTGTTACTTTATTTGTTGCGGCTTTTCCTCTTGCTCCACTTTTTGCGCTAATTAATAACATTGGAGAGATACGACTAGATGCATATAAAATGCTTTCACAAGCAAGGAGACCACTAGCTGAAAGGGTAGAAGACATTGGTGCTTGGTATGGTATACTACAAGGATTAACTTATACAGCAGTTGTGTCAAATGTAAGTATTATAATTTATACTTGTATTGATTAAATAGACTGAAGTAAAATTCAAGGTTATTATCACCAGATCCACCAATCTTCCTTGAATTTATATTTGGTGCAAACCACTTTCATTTGATTAAGATATATTAAGTGCTGACCTCTCCTGCGGTCAGATGGCTAATGTCACATGCTTACAACACAGAGGTCCCAGGTTCGAAACCTGGCATGGGCTTGGATGTTTGTGACATCATGGTCACAGAGACTGGGATTAAGACTTCTGTAGATTCAATATGCTGATCACATATCACTCCAAATTTGGAATGTGTCATGTAAGATGACAGTCCACAATCAACCCAGTAGGCCAAGAACCTGAATGGGCTGTAGAGGCAAGAAAAAGAAGGTATATTATATATTGATTACTTTGAATTATTAATGGCATATATAATAGTAATATTTCCAATGTTTTTTTAAGAGAGCTCTTAGAATCACAACAGGAAAACTGTAGAACATTTAAAAACAATTAAATTAATAAAAATCTTATGACTGCCTTACATATACATATATGAATTAGTCTTATTTATAAAAATGAATTAAAATAACTTAACACATGCTTCAAAAAGTGTTCTGATTTTCACGGTTCTGACACAGGAAATACAGATTTTTTTTATGAACTACAAAAAAGTGGTTCACATCTTGGGAAAATTAGTTTTTACCAAATTACCTGAAACATTTGCAAAATGGACAGGACTGTTTTAAAATAGTTCTGAAAGCATATTTGCATGATTTCTCCTTCTATTCTATCAATGAATTCTTAAATATGTATGCAATATTATCTGTAATTGAATGTTTATTTTTAGCAACTATGAAATCATGATGTATCCCACATAATTATATATGATCTAGTAAACTAAACTAATGTGCCTGTTCATATAGTAATTATTTTACCATGTTTGATAGCAGTAACTAACTTTATTTTATTGATGAAGACAGTCATGGACATCCAATATTAAGTAATATTTATTACTCATTTTATGGTGAGGTATTGACAGAGAATTGTTTATACTGAATCTCTAGATCAATGAATTAATCAATTAGCTATATATCTTTTAAAAAGAACTTGAATAATTGTATTTAAGAGATTTATATAAGTAGTATAACATCTGTGATCAATTATAATATATATAAAAACTATGTTATGTTATTATATCACCAATATTCTTCACATATGGGTTAAGTAGGTCCACTAGAACAAATTTTTAGAATAGTGCTAAATCATGTTATTGATATTTAAGGATATATTTTATATTAAATTTCTAAGTGAACTATAATATCATCTCCACATTCTCTTTGGCTAATACTGTTGGGAACGAGTAAAATATAAGTAATAATTCTTCACTTCATAATACCCCGAAATAGAAAGGTCTAGAATCAATCCACCCATGGTGTCTATTCAATTCATGAATATCTAAGTACCAAATTGACATGAAAACTGATACTATTTTTTATGATTTTTACTATAAGTTTATATGTAAGGTATATATTGGGTGTAACAGAAGTGAACAAACTTGAAAGGGAGATAAAGGTGGTTGATACAAACATATTTCCCTCTTGACATTATTGTCAAAGCTGCTTTGTTACTGTGCAATTTGAGAAAATAAAGCTGAGAAATAAAAATCATACAACAGCTTACATCCTAAAGTATAACATATTTTACATGGAGTGATTTTACAGTTTATGTAGTCCTGATTATTAAATTTTATACATGAATAAAATATGCTTGGCCGCCTCAGTGGTCTAGTGGCTAGCGTCACAGCCTCACATCACAGCAGTATTGGTTTGATTCTTGGCATGGTTCTTGGTGTTTGTGTTGTGTGTGTTTTCACATTCCCTAACTTAGCAATCTGGACTGAACAGCAAATGAGTTACTCAGTTAAATAGTCACTAATGTAATGACTATTAATAGGGAAAGGACAGAGAGTTAGAAAGAAGGTGACTTACCTGAGGTTCATAGATGGTAGACACCTTGTGAGGTTTAGAGTACTTGAATTTTCTGAGGCACCACACCCTTCATCAGAAAGTTAGGAAGACATTTCCAGTGATCGGCTAGGTGAACCTACCTTAGGTTTACGGAATGGAGAGGTGTTTAGTCGGTCCTGGGGCGTCGACTCGGATTAGCTCAGTTGGTAGAGTATGCGGCTGGATATCGCAAGGTCCTGGGTTCGATTCCCTGGTCGAGTTGACATTTTTCCATTCTTGTCTTTCTTCTAAATAATGTATTCTCTACAGTCACCAAATATGTGATTGTCAATGGTTTTTGTGTGTTTCAGGCATTTGTCATAGCTTACACCAGTGACTTCATACCACGGATGGTATACAAATATGGCTATTCCCCTGATTATTCACTAACAGGGTACATTGACTTTTCTTTGTCAGGTATGTGTAATGATAAATACATGTGTCTAAATTTATGACAAATGAATACATACATATTTAATTTAAAAGCAAACTTTTCTTAAATAATTGTGTGGAACTTTTGTCAATTCCATTGCAGAGCATTATGCTGCATAAGCATCTCTGTTATAAATGTTGAAAATATGTCTCTCAACATTACCTGTAGTACCTTAAGATGAAAATGAAAACAAATATTCTGCACTAAGCAAGAATAAGAAATATGTTTGTTACCAGATATAATGAACTTAAATATTTTCACTGTCAGATTGTAAATATAAAAATAACTTAAAATTTCATTTAAAATATATCTGAAAAAATTAAAAATTTGAAACAGAATATGTATATATATATATTTATAAAATTTAAAACACCATTTCAACAAAAGCCTAACCTCACCAATACTGTCCATCTCCTTTAAGAAAAATAATTTTGTAAATAACTTCACTATAGTTGTCATTAAAAAAATTGTAATTAATAATAGTTACCATTAATTACCTATTAAAGAGACAATCCATGTAATATATAGCTTTGGAAAATAAATATTAAAATAGAAAAATCTGGACTTTAATGATAGATGAGATGTGCAATTATTTATTTGTTTCTGTTTGTGTACCCAATTGATCCAAGGAGAAAGGGTAAAATATTCATTTACCTCCTTAATGAGTGACTTTATAGAATGTAAGTGCTGTGCTAACATGCGAAATTAGTCTCTCATAAATTGGGAATGCCAAGCTGAAAAACCAACAAAAGTACAATGTTTATTTTATCTAAATCAATATGTTGGTTTTATTTATTTATTTATAGCTTAAAATCTGTCATAAAGTGGTATTTAGGGGATTTATATGATTTTCAAAACACAAAACATGGTGAAAAACATTCCATTGAAAGTCTTTCAAGGTTGAGTTAAAATATAAAAGTTTGACACTGCCAAATTTGTTTCTTCACTTTACTTCAATCTTGTTAATGGGTCCAAAGGTTTGAATTTCTTGAGCCGAGGCTCCTCATCACTGGAGTTTACTAGTTTGTTGTGGTAGTGCTTACTGTTGTTTTGTATTTCTTCAGTAAAGGTTGAAATACCCCTTTTGATTGGAATCGCTTGATAATGTCTATGTTTGATCTACAAGCTGTTCCCAAAAGTTGTATCCTGCTTGGCCATATTGGTCTCTTAGTAGTTTTATACAGCAGTAATTTAGTTTCTAGAGAAAGTTGTGATTTTCATCCCATGAGCCAGTAATATTTCTGGAATTTTGGACCTAATTGTTTATGTTTGGAGAATATATGCTGTTTCCGCGTAAGTCGTCTATCTAGATGCATTCCCAGGTACTTTACAGTTTCTTCCTGCGGTATTGGTTTGCTGTTTAAAGTTACAGCAGGGCAATTTTCTCTTCTAGTTGCAAATGTTAAATGGCTTGATTTGGATTCAATTACATGAATTTGCCATTTAGAAACCATTGTGTCATTTCATTTAAATGGGTTTGTAGCTTTTCAGAAGCTATATTGGGATCTACATGGGATGAAAGTATCGCCGTATCATCTGCAAATGTAACATGTGGTGAGACTGGGAGATCAGCAGTAACAATGGTTCCAGCACACTTCCTTGGGGAACACCAGCTTTGATAGGAAATAGTGAAGTGAGGGACTCTCCGTAGCTAACCATAAAATGTCTGTCCATGAGATAGGACTTCAATATTTCATAGTAGTAGGATGGTAATATAGTTTTGATTTTAAACAGTAAACCATCATACCAGACCATATCAAATGCCTGCACAACATCTTGGAATACAGCTGAGCAATACTGTTTATCATTGAAGCTATTTGTAATTTTATTTACTACTCTGTGGACTTGCTCTATTATTGAATGTTTTACAGACCATAAACTGGTGGTTGAGTATATTACTATTTTCTATAATCATGGGTGTTAATTTTTGCAGTAGTAGCTTTTCGAAAACTTTGGACAGGATTGGTAACAGGCTAATTGGTCTGTATGATGACAACTCTCCTTTTGGCTTACCAGGCTTGTGTATCATAATGATAGTAGCAACTTTCCACTGCTCAGGTACATATCGCAGTCTTAGTACAGCATTATGTAATTGGGTGATTTACTTGAATCCTTTCTCTGGTAGTTTTTTAAGAGCCTTACCAGAACTTAAGTCATAACCAGGTGATTTACGAAGATTTAAGTTTAGAATTGCAGTCTTCACTTCACTTGTTTTAAAGTTTTTGATTGGGAGTGGTTCTTCAAGTTGTTGATAAATTTATTTCTCGATTTCTACTGTAGTTTGAGAGTCAAATGGAGTGAATACTTTCATTGGATGTCTTGCAAAAGCATAAACTTTATCATGGTCATTTCTAGCCCAGGTGTTGTCTTCAAGTCGAATAGGCGGTATGTGTTGTTGGGATTGTTTTAATCTTTTTGTTGCTCTCCAGAGTGATTATCCAGTATTTTCTGTAGATGTTGAATGCCTGAGATAGTTTTGTATATAATTATTTTTGATGCTCTGGAGAAGTATTTTGAGCTCAGCTGTTAGTTTATTTAATTTCTTTTTGTCTTCAGGGTGTTTAGTTGATTGCTACCTTCTATGTTGTCTTCATTTTTCTGCTATCTTCTTTTCAACCTCAACTGGAGTAATTGTGATACTTTCTAATGAACTTTTTTGTGGTGTTGAATTCCAAGCCGCTTGTTGAATTGCTTGATTAAATGCTTCCAGTGCCGAAGTACATTCTTCTTTTGCTTTCAGAGCTACCTTAAGTGATATTAATTCTTGTATTATTTCCCTGGAGTGATTCCAATTCGTATATCTGTTACTAAGGCTAGGAGGGTTCTTTTTGAGTAATACTTGAGATTATAATTGGAGAATGATCAGAGGAGAGGTCTAGGCAGGATTCTGCTTTGAGATAATTAGGATTTATGCCTGTCAAATACGTCTGGAATTTTAGTCATATCTGATAGCCAATATGTCGGTTCGCCTGTAGACACAGAGTGATATCCATTGCTGATGATAGTGTTCAATAGTTCTCTGCCCCTTGTGGTAGATAATCTTGATCCCCAATACTCATGTTTACTGTTGTAATCACCACCAGATATAAACCTATTTCCAAGGATTTGAAAATAATTTTCAAAAAATTTTGTTTAATCCTGTACTTTGAAGGGTAGTCAGCTGCTAATATGTTAAGAGGTCCTTCCCAATCTTCTATTGCGATCATGGTAGACTGAAGATGTGGGTTGTATTTAATGAGCTTGTGATGCTTTATCCTATATTTGATTAAAATTGCTGAGCCAGCATATGCCGTACCATCTGGGTGCTGTATAGCATAAATAGTATAGTATGGAATTTTTAAAAAGCTCCTGTCTGTAAAGTGGGATTCATATATTAACATAATATCGATGGAGTGATTTGTGAGGAAGGTAGTTAATTCATCGCCGTGATTTGTCTGGCTGTTAGCATTCCATACTGCTAGTTTAGGCTGTAGAGCCATAGTTTGTTTTCGTGATGAGGAGAGTTAAAAGATTTAGCATTATTCCCATTCGTTCCATTAACGTTTTAACCTTTATAATTGGCAGGGTGGTTGCCATTGCAGTTAACACATTGGACATAATTATTTCTAACCTTACATGGACGTTGTGATGTTTTATGATATCCAGTGCATTTCACACAACGTGAGTTCCTGTTGCAGAAATTCTTTGTATGACCGTGGCGCTGACAGTTGGCGCGTTGTTCTTTGTCAGATATTTGCAAGATTCATGACCCTATGACCACATGCTTCGAGTTTGGCGTTTCATTGATTTGTGAGTAGACAGATGAAGATTTCTGAGGACTACTCTAAAGTTTTTCTCTTCCTTTCACTTGTATGTATGAAACTCAGTACCTTTAATTTGAACTATAGTACTGTATATTTCTAGGGATTTTGTTAGGATTTTGACTTTGTCGGTATTTAGTGTTTTCAGTTCATAATTGTCTTTAGCTATCGAGATAAACAATGGCGGAGGTTTGGGTACTTTAATTGTTGTATTTTTGATTTAATCATCTTCCTCTTCTTCACTGTCACTTAGAACATGAAATCTGTTTGTGGGTTTGAGCCAGTGAGAAATATTTTTGGTTTGCTTAGGTTGGTTGATTGAGTCTTCATTACTTTGTTGTCTCTTTTTACTTTCAATTACTCGCCACTCCGTGGTATTAGTTAGATCAGTTGGTTGCGATTGTTAAATAATTGGATTGTTTTGATGACAGGAACCTGGAATTTGTGTTTGGAGAAGAAAATCATTTGTAAGCAATGTTTGGCATGAATTATTGATACTCATTTGTTGCAATTGTCGAAAATTTTGTTGTACTGGTTGTTGTTGATAGCCTTCAATTTGCATAGGGATGGATTGTTGTGGGTATAGTAGGTATGTGGCTTGATTATGACAAGAATCCATAATGCATTTTATTTTTATACAGGTACAACACTACACTTAACCCAAAGGTCATGCAGTTATGATTACGGCAACTTCGTCGCAATAGAATTTTTACGTTGCACTTGTCGTGCACTTTGCAGCATGCATTGGCATACGTCCACTCAGTTCAACCAAATGTAGGAAAAATTGTAGACTAAATAGAGAGAATCAGTGTTGAATTTAAAATTACCCAAGTATGTTGAAGAAAATTTAAGATAGAAGAGAATATTTTGCTGATATTAAACATATATTTATAATGTTTAAGAACTTAAAGAGAGGAAAGAGAATATTTGAAAAATTATTCAATATATTTACTACATAAATTTGGCCTATCCTTGAAGTAGAGATTTACCCGCTAAAAATATAGAACATTATTTGTATATTATTTTAACTTGTAGTAATTTACAAAATAATATTACATAACAAATATAGTTATATAACAATCTAAGTATTCAAATTGAGTGATAGATGACTTCAGTTTGTCTTAAAAATAGTTATTGTGTGTTTATCAGAATGTGTGTGAGCCAGACACACATATGTATAATATTGGAGGTACAACAAATACAAAAACTTGAATTTATTTTGATTCTACTTTTGCTAATTATTTAGCAAACATGAACTTTGATTATGTAATATTGATTATATAGTTCAGCGCACTGATGTTTCAGAATTCAATACAAGTCATTACCAAGCAGACATGAGACCTTATGATGATGATAAACCTGAAACCCCTTCACCCGAAACCTGTCAATATCGTGGGTACAGAAATAATGCAACACAAGATTACAGTCTGTCATCAGTTTATTGGCATGTATTTGCAGCAAGACTTGCCTTTGTTGTTGTCTTTGAGGTATGTAAGAGAAAAATAAGGGTGTTTCTGAGAATTACCTAGGTTTTTCTATAAGTATGTGTTTTAAAAAAAAGCTAAAACCAACATTCCATTTACTCTTTTCTACATTTAATATTTATAAAGCATAATTGCTCTTTACCTTCTATTTTATACACCGTAATTCAACTTTCTTAAGGTTTTGTGTGAATAGTGAATTATCTAAATAGTTTTAGTTTCTTTAGTTGTATCAATAGTTTGCTCTTTTTTCTGCTGCATAATACAATTCATAGTTTAGCAGGTGAATTGTGAAAAAACATTTCAAGATAAATGAAACAGGATTTTATTTTTTAAAAGTTCATATTATGCCTTTTTTGCTGAACTTTTAAAGATAATATCATCCAAGTGGTGGCCTAGGTGGACAATACACATATTGAGTCATTCAACAGTTTTCAACCACTATTGCCAGTATATCTTGTGGAATTCTGGTGATTACGTTAAACTTTGAGGGAAGCCTCATTTTAAAAAAAACTCACAGGGATTCAAATTTTGGGAGTAAATGGGCCATGGAACATATCCTTGTAAGGAGATCAGGTGGCCAGGAAACATTTCTTGCAAATCTTCATGTGAGAAACTTGCATTTTGGGTTCTTGCTCCATCCTGTTGAAACCATGTGTCATGTTCCCTGCCATACTCTTCCATTTTTGGGCATAAAGAGTTCTGCAGCATCTCACAATAATGTGCTGAATTCACAGTGACACTTGAACTTATTCTTAAAAAATCAACAAATATGATAACACTTGCAAGATTTATTAATTCACAATACAGTGTCAACTACTTATTCCATAAAATGACTAAAATATTGAACAGGGTATCCATCTTTACAACTTTAGATTTTATAATTTAAAAAACTATGGAAGAACATAACAAAAGGTTTTCAACAAGTGACATGATAACACAGAAAGTTTTGTTTCCTCTTTCATACACCTCAATGTGTACACCCCAAGAAGCACAGATAACATTCAGTCAGTATTCAATTTCTCCTCACGCACACTCCAGCATCACCCGTGGAGACATGTTGAAATACATTGAGAATGTATATCTTCAATTCCTGTAGGTCTGTTACCTTAGTTTGGTACACTTACAAAACCCCACCAAAAGCAATATTGTAGTGCAAGGTCAGAGGATCACGGTGGCCAACAAAAGACGATCCTGGCCAATCCACATTTTTCTACAAATCTGCATCACCTAGGCCATGGAGTCATATTGTCACATTTTTTAAACTTATTTAAGTCTAAAGTTGTACATATAATTTATGAACACCCTGTATATTGTAATTTGAAATGTTAGAAAACTTCCAAAATAATAATAAATTGACTTGGATAAGAAAGAGAGAGAGAAAAAAAATAGTTGACTTACCCTAAATTGCCAGTAGATATCGATTGTCCAGGAAAATGGAGGCAAAATGTGAATTTTTAAAGCCCAATCTCCCTCTTGAGATAGTTAAGCGGCAGAATGGATGGTCATCATGCCATTCAGACACATTTTCCAGCATCCTTGCCAGTTATATGTCATAAAATGGTAATGTCAGGTTAATTAAAACAATTAATAAGGACAGGAAAGAGAGAGAGAGAAAACTGGTGGCTTACCAGAAGTTCACAGATGGCAAGCATCATGTAGCGTTTCAAATAATTGAATTTTATGGAGGCACCACCCCCTCATCAGAAGATTAGGAAAACATTTCGAGACATGGCCAGCCGTCGACTGAGGAGTCCAAAAGTGCTGCATGGCTAACTGATGCTAGTAAAGAATAGGCACCACCAAGTCACTAGCTGTCTGTCTCAATGAAGGTCAGGGGATAGGCAAAGAATTGATGGGGGCTGGGGCAATGCACCTCTACGTTAACACACACACATGCAAACACATCCGCCCTCAAAGGGGTCACATGTATATACTAAAAAACACACATACAACCACATATCATCCATAGATAATTCACCTGTATGCCCTGAATGTGGACTTAATCAGACACCAGAACACATGTTTTTCAGTTACTCGAGATTTTCAGATAACTGAGAATATTGGAACCTCAATAACACCAGATAATTTGGTTACCATGAAGCTGATTACACTTTATAACTGGAATAAAGTAACCGCATATGCCTCTACAATAATTCAAAGATTATGACATTTCAAGAAAGAGAGGAATGAAAATGTTTAATGGAGACGGAGCTTGATGCTACGACTGCTTCCTGTGAAGTAATGTCTAATAACGGTCCCACAGGAACATACAGTCATTGTTGCAAAGGGAGGTGATTTTAGAGGGTAGCAACCCACTCTACTATACAGTGTGGATCCTGTGATAGTGTCTTTCAAAGATTTTCACCTGCCCTTGCAAAAAAGTTCACAGATGTCGGGCAAAATGTAGGGTTTCAGGTTCTTGAATTTTTGCTGGCACCGCTCCCTTCATCAGAGGGTTAGGAAGACATTTCCAGTGATCGGCTGGCCGATGACATGGTACCTGGTACTATGAACCTCAGGTAGGTCACTTTGCCTGTCCTCAATAATTGTTTAACTGGCAAAAGGTAGTTTTGCTTTAAAAATTCACATTTTTCCTACATTTTCCCTGCCAATGTCTATAGTCAATTAAAAACTACAATTGGAGTAGTGTTTGGATAATGATTTGATACAATTGCTTGGATCTAAAGTTTAGTGTTATTATAAGCATGTACTTGCATTTAGTTTCATTTTGCTTGCAGCACATTGTATTTGCATTAACTGGTGTAATGGCATATGCAATACCAGATATGCCAAGTGAAGTAAAAACTCAGATTCAACGAGAAAAAATGTTAGAGAAAGAAGCAAAATATGAACTGGGACTTAAAAACCCAAGGGACGGTGACCACACAAGGGATGTGTTGGCATCCATTCAGCAAAAGAGTGGTGCACCATCCGTTAGTAGAGGTTGGTGGAGTCGTAGACTAAGTAAAGTTTCAGATGTTTTTGATTTGCAAAATCAGCACCGAATGAGTACACCAACAGTGTGGGAGGAGCCTGGCTAAAATGAATTTTACACTTTCTACACATCTCTCTCCTTAATCTTTCTTTCAAATTAAAGATTAAAATTTAATGTTGCATATAAACATCAGGATGCTTGTGAAAATAAAATTGAGAGGTTAATATAAAAAAATTAAGAATTTTTGTTAACACTGCCATGACAAAAAATGTTTATATTGGTAAATTATTTAAGAAATCATCCTATCAAGCTTGAAAAATTCTATTACAAAACATTTAATAAAATATGCTTTCCTAATGTATTGATATAATAAATGATTCTTGGTTTATCAACCAGGTTAATCGTTTATTAGAATATAATGTTTCTGTGAAATTCATTTCCATCATGTTCAGGTTGATAAACAAATAATCATTTATCTATACAAAATATTTCTTAAAATTACTGTGTAAAAATTAAAATACCAGTCAGTATTCTCTAGTTTAGAATATTCCTGATGTTGACTTTAATGTATATTTGTCTTTATTTAAAGAAATGTCTAAATATTCAAAACATGTTGAATAAATTATATTTATGTAAGAAAATTGCGATTATGTCTACAATGATGTACACCACGTGCTACATTTTTTAACATAACATAAAAATAGTCCTGTTAATAATATTGAATGTTATATTCAATGATTGTGATTTCAGAAGCTTTAAAATGTGAGTTAGGATTCTACACTCATTTTTCATTTGCAGTATTAAAATTTGAGGTTTTTAGATTTCTTGGAGTATTTGATATTTTGTAATTAAATTTTCTAAATTGTGCTGAATGCCAATTTTTAAAAAATATTTTCATCGAAGCCTTTACTGTATTAAATCATAGCATTTTAGAGAATAAATCAAATAATTTATAATGCTGAATAATATTGAATTTGCGAAATAGTTCGAAATACAAGGTTCACATGTCCACTTTGATGATAAAGTAACTTCAAACATACCAAAGAAAACAACCTAGAATTATATACAAAAAATTTGACACATTTATGTTTATGTACAGCATGTGTATTACTACATGAAAGATTTCACAAAAAACTGCACAATACAGTCAAAATAAGACATAAGAAGTCTAAACTGACAAGAGCAAAGGGAACTACTGTATTCTGAGATAATAAATTATTGCAAATGAAATTTAGTTAAAATTCATTTTTCTCAATTTTCTTTCATTAAGAATTCATTGTAATTTATTTGTAACAAGTTTTTAACTTGAAACAGTTTTCTAGATTTTAAGTCTACTTTTGAATTACAATAAAATTTTAATGAAACGAGTAGTGTTTTGATAACAATTTTCCAAATCTGTAAAAATCATATTTGTGTGCACACTCCATTGTCATGTAAAAGTATGTAAATAACAATAACCAACATATTGGGGCAATTAATGCACTGTCGTTCTCATTCTCATCTAACCAAGAGATTCGGTAAAGAGTAATTTCAGCGACTGTAAACTCAACAAAGCTATTTTTGTTATTATAAATTGATACTATTAAAGTGGCGTTTTAATTACCATTCAGCCTACTGAAATATGCCTGATCAGTAGCCACACATGCAGTATTTACTGTACTACAAGAAACTGACCATAAAAATCTGATAAAAAGATGCTGGTGGGTGAACTATCATTTCCAAAGTAGGGAGCAGTGTTGAAGAACAAAATTAATTTTCAAGAACTGTTCAAGGCAAATCTTGAACAAAATAAAATTGAATATTAGCAGTCCAACATGTCATATTTATGTGATACAGCATGTGAGCCACCCTCGAGAGAGAAACATTTTTGTATATTTTTAAGAACTTAAAATATATTGGTACTTAAATAAAACATTCATTAAATTTACAAGTTATTACACACCAAATAGATAGATGAACTACCCCATTCTTGTAAATGAAATTCATTGTTCATGTGTAAAAAACGCTCAAATTTCATGTGAGTGTTATCATGTATCTTCCACGTACTAAAATAAACACATATAGCAATTTCAACCAAAATTTGCACAAACATTCTTTGTGACTTAGAAATCAGCACTGTTGGGGTAAGACATGGCTACCACCCATAGGGGTCGAAGTGAAGGTAGCAAAAAATTTAAATATGCAAAATAGGCAGTTAGTTTTTCAAATATCTACTTCTTCAGAGTAACTGACTTTTACGGTGTTTTCCGTGACACTATTTGTATCTGTCCTATCCTAATGACATAGAACTTACTGCAGGATACATTATGCCCTTACACAGTCTGTGTGTGGCGGCGGTGATCATGTTTGCAAGAAACAAAAAGTATCACAATTTAAGTAAAATGTTAGTTATATTTAAGTATATTCTGGGCATTGCCGACCACCCACTAAGATTTGCATCTCGCCCACAGAAGTGATCGGTTATCGTTGGTCAGCCTAGGGTGTAACCGACTTCCAAAAAATTTTCTAATAAATTATCATTTTTTGTACAAAAAAATATTATCTTTCTCAATTCACACCTTTTGGTACAGAAGATGTTAACTATACAGGTAATTGACCAGGTCTAATAATGAGCCAGGCGTAATGACCTCCAACCAGAAATAAATCCACCCTAGCAACAACAAACAAGGAGAAGCAAGAAGAAATAGTAGATATTCACAAAAGAATTCCTCTCCAAATATACACTGTTAACATGTTTTTCACATTGTAGACAAGATTTTTCTGGTGTAATTATTTGGTGAAACTATTTTGCGTCTACAGCAGGTTAAATTCATCAGAAACACGTGACATTTCAAAGATTAACAGTGAAATATCAGGTTTTGGTTTCAAGTTGTTTATTTAACATATTCATCTTTATTAATATTTTAGCATCACTGATGTGATGTTATAATACAAAACTTGATAATCCAAGTTATTTTATGAAACTTTACTAAGAAGATATAAAACACAAAATAGTAGGATGGTATATGAAAGGCTTAAAGTCTATTAAAGGTTTACGTATAGAACAACCTGTTTATGAAAATTAATTCCATTTTGCCGAGAAGAAACGTATGTTAGCAACATTATGAGCATTTTGTAATTGCAATCATTTGTAATAAGCAATCTTCTTCCACATTGGCATTATGCATATACAACAGGATAATATAAGGAAAACATTTTGCAGCACAGCATACCTGGGTTCAAAATTGGTGGAATCTGGAATTTATTATAATGTTACAAGGTTTGCCTGAATCATCACACTGTTGAAAGACACCTGCTCAGCTCAGCTCTGGATGAGCTTATTTTATCATAAACCTAACTGTACTATACATGTGATATGCACTCCTCATGTGATTAAAACATTAAAAGTCAATCACAGAGTGAAGTTAGTAATAGAAATATTATTTGCCACATCATTTCAGACAAACAAGATGAAATGAAAAGAACAGATCATACTAAATACCTTTGCAATTAATTTATTTATTGTACAAATATATATTACAAATATTGTTTGCACAATATGAGTGCAATATATTTTTAAAATATTCTAGATGATTTAAGTAGTTATACCTGAAAACTCTAATCAAATTTTTAACAATTTTTTGGTAACAGCAAATTGTAAATCAAAATACATAAGTGGCCAAAAAATTGCACTCACTATAATATCATTAAGTAATGCTATGGGAATGTTGAACATATTTAAACTAACTAAAAATATTGATTTTTTGTAATTATACAAGTATTTTGTAAATTATAACAAATTCCAAGACAATCTAACAGCAATATTTTACTTCACACTATTTGTAAGATTACAATTAAAAAATGTGTATCTTATATCCGGGTTCGAGCCCCAGCTGTGATGAATATTTTAGGTCTTTCTTAATGCATTCTACTCACTGCTTAATATATGTCTTTCTTTGAGCATAATACTATGCCGAACATATACTTTAGAAATAATTTCCTACCTATCTCCCAAATTTATTTTGTCCTAATTAATATAGACATAGTAAGGTTAATTAAAACAATTAATAAGGAAAGGAAAGAGAGATAGAAAGCAGGTGACTTACCTGAGGTTCACAGGTGGCAGTGATTACTGGAAATGTCTTCCTAACTTTCTAAAGAAGGGGGTGGTGCCTGCCATCTGTGAACCTCAGGAATGTCACCTACTTTCTATCTCTCTTTCCTTTCTTTATTAATTATATATGTGTGTATATATATATATATATATATAATATATATATATATATATATATATATATATAAATTAATGAAACGTTTGTGACGTGACGAAGTCACAGGTTTTTTGGATATTAGGATAGTAAGTAAGGATAGTAAATGAGGGAGAAAGATAGGAAATATGCTAAATACATCGTATATATATCCAAGACTGACTATCTTCTACGCACTGGTGACGTAGCCTAAATGGTTAAGGCGCTCTGCGGCTACAGCGGAGACTCTGTGACAATCCGGGTTCAAGTCCCGGCGGCGCCGAATATTTTCAGTCTCTCTTCCTTTCTTCTCTACGCTTGACATATGTCTTTCCCTGAGCACAATTCTGTGCCAAACATATGTTTCAAAAAGCGTATTTCCTATCTTTCTCCCTCATTTACTATCCTTACTTACTATCCTAATATATATGAGTCAGGAAATGACATTGTCATGTTTATTAAAACAATTAATGGGGAAAGGACAGAGAGATAGAAAGAAGATGACTTACCTGAGGTTCATAGATGGTAAACACCTTGTGAGGTTTAGAGAACTTGAATTTTTGGAGGCACCACCCTCTTCATCAGAAGGTTAGGAAGGCATTTCCAGTGATGGCGTAGAGAGGAATAGAAGCAGAAAGAAAGACTGAAAATATTAGGCATCGCCGGGACTCGAACCCGGATTGTCACAGAGCCCTCGCTTTAGCCACGAGACGCCTTAACCGATTCGGCCACGATGCCCGCCTGCCAAATATCGTCAGTCTGGGTAGTTAGATTCTCTAAGTTGGGATAGATAGAGAAGAGTTAGGAGCATCCATCTTGGATAGAACACGAATTAATGATTGAAACGTGACGTCGTCACACACATTGTATATTTGGATAGGGTGTAAGGATAGAACATGTGGGATAAAGTTGGGAAATTCGCTTTTAATTCACAAGCTCGGCATAGAAATATGCTCAGAGAAAGCTGTGTGATTAGCGTAGAGAGGAATAGAAGAAGAAAGAAAGACTGAAAATATTAGGCATCGCCGGTATATATATATATGAAGCGTATATATGTAAATGACATAAAAAGAGGTAGTTTGGTACGATAAAAAGTAAACCTATGTGAAATAATTTTTGACGGTTCAAGCTGGTTGTGGGAAAAATCTATGACCACCTCAATTTCCTGTCTTTACAAGAACGTGGAGATTATTAAAATAAAAATATTCATACACACATAACAACAGTACAGGAAAAAAGTTTGAAATACTATGAAGCACTTCAAAAACATAACTGATTACATTTATGTTAATTTTTTTTAAACAAGAGACTCAATTAAAACATTTTCTAAATTCAATCTTCATTGCTTTAGAAACAATATAAAATACAAATATACTAGTTTACTTGACCGAATAGAACAGTTTGTCAGTCCTAGAGACCAGATTTATTTTAAGTAAGTTAGGACTGCATCTGCTTTTGATATCTTTAATAATAATTATACTGATTTATACAAACAGTTAAATTGTAGTGATGCAGAATGCCATTATAAAACATATATTCAAGCCATTGTACAAACTTGTATAAAATTGTAAGCTATTTGCAACATATTAGTTTAACTATAGAACAATAAATATTGAGGTAAATATGCAAAATTGACTATTATGTTTGTGTAACTTTTCATTAAATATTAGGTACATAAAAATTCCACCCAGGTGGAAACCCAAGAACAGTTTAATCAGAATATACACCGGGATAACCTTTGAGTTTACATAAAAATTATTTATTGACAGATTAGGATAATGAAATCTTTAGCATAAAAGGAAACTAATTTAGGACCTCTCCTAAATAAGGGAACTGATAACGATAGCTTGGTGGTTAGAGTGAATGCATACTTAGCATAGATCCAGTGTTCACTTTCTAGTCTGTCATACATTTTTTTATCATAATCTATTAAATCAGTTTCATAGTGTAGAGCTAAACTCTCATATAAAGCATTTCTCTGTTCCTTAATTAAAATATTTATTATATTTAATATCACAGATCTGTCTATATCTTCATTTGTACCAGAGGCACTACCAGATAATTTCAACTGAAGTTAATACTATTAGTTGATTGGATCAAAGTATTCTGTTTCACAACTTTCCTCTTCATCGGCGTGATCAAATATTAATGAGGGATTTATGGTAGTGTGAGCCGAATGATCTGTTTTGGAAAGTAGATAAAGAACTAACCTATAAACAAAAAGTAGTAAAGATACATAAATATAATATTCAAAGAAAGAAGATAAAATTATAAATTAGTCACATACATACACTCAAATTAAAACTTCTTAAAAATGAACATTTAACTTTAAATAATACCTCTCTGTATGTTGAAAATATAACAATTGTTTTAGTATATATTTATTTCGACCATCAAGCTCAGTGGCTACAGAAATTTTTATCAGTTTGCATAAATTAAAATTTTTACAAGCCATGCAACATTAAAAAAAAAGGAGAAACAGATAGAACATCGGTTAATTATGAACAAGTAAAAGTTGAAATAAAAATTAAGAGTGGGACATTTCAAGTAACAATGTAAAATACAAAATTCTCAGGTGACCTTGCATTTTTAAAACGTATCAAAAGACAATGACTGAGCTGCAGCTTATGTAGATCAAAATCTTGAGTACACATGAATTAATTTACAAAAACGTAGTTACTGTTACAAATTTTATATTTATACGCTGAACTAACATGAATATGTTTGAAAAAACAATTTAATTTTGGAAGCAAGATTACTAAGGAAAACTTTAAGAATATAACACAAATTACAAACACAATCTTCAATAATGAAGCTTTTTAGCTTCAAACACTGAATTGTGATTTCGATTCTAAGTACAAATGGAACTTCAGAAATGTGTTGTCACATTAGTAAAGGGTAGGAATGGGAAAGATTTAAAAAGTCATTGAGAGAAAATCGGCTTTTGCACAATTCTAAAATGTGATATGTTTATGGACATGTAACGAGGTAATGTCAATTAATCAACTATGATACGTGGTGCAGAAGAGAATGACAGTGATAACAGTGTTATTAAATGATGAATGAATGCTTTAAAATTAATGAGATTTAATTTTTAAAAATTTAATTAGTGTACCAATTTTATAATAAAGATGTACAGGTTACATCATTAATAGCATACTACAGTGAGACATGTATTATTATTGTTTTGATGTTAGCAATTGTTGCGCTATGCTATTAACAATAAAAAGGGACTTCTTGTCCACCCTGAACAATGGCATCAAACCAGTAATATAACTAATAATGAAAAAAAATGTCATTCAGGCACAACAAGGGATAACCTTTTTTGAGTAATTTGATAAGATCATAATTCAAAACAATGTTAAACTGAATATAGGAGAAACCATTGTATGTCTTTATTGTATAATAATTTGACTGAAGATGGGAAGAATGAAACAGCATAAATTCCCAGAAGAGTAATGTGTGCTCAAGAAAGAAAAAAGAAGAAGTTTGGTACTTAACAAATACTGATGTGGAAGACATAGGCAAGCTTGGTAAGAAATCCATGAATGTGCCTGTTTGTATGAGAAGTATCAGTTGTCACATCACTGTTTGCATAGTACCTAATCTAACAGAGAATAGAATATTATTAATACAATCTCCAGCTTAATCTTCCTCAAAATCATGAGCTTTCAACAACCATGATTCTCCCATGAAAATAGTAATAAAAACTACTGAAACTATAAAATATGTTTTAGGCAAAGGTACCCATATCTATCTTCAGTCAAAGTAGCTTCAACAATATAGTTGCTTCCTATATTTTACCCTCTGTTAGGTGTGGTAGGTCCAGAAGACCTATGGTGTTTATATTTTGTTATTTGCAATACCAGTTTGGGTATTGGATCTCTGAAAGGTCAGATAACGGAAACATTTTCCAGAAAATTATGACTAATTAAGGAAGTAACATAAATTTGGTTCCTGGAATACTTCACACACTTTCACCAGTATTTTGAAGGTTCTAAATATTGAAATATTTTTGGAATTCATCATTGACAACTATTTTTCTAGATATCTAATCTTTTTTGTTATAAAAGGGTCTTAGTGTTTTCGTGGTTTTTTTATTACAACATAACTTTTTGTGTTTGTGAACAAATTTGCTGAATCAGAAGGAAAGCATACAAATTGAAATTCTTCAAGATATAAATAAATTTTTTTATTATTATTTTCGAAGGTAATTCTGACCAAAATTATGTACCTGAAAATGATACTGAAGAATAATTGCATGAATAGGTGTGCTGACTCGGATACTAGTCATGAAATTGGCAAAGTACATTTAGAAGAAGTTGAGGAAAGAAATTATTGTAATTTGTACAGTTCGTTGCAAAAGTTATTTGATTTTATAATATTTGAATATATTCAAATGTAGTATTTGGCTCCACTTATGCTTTTGTTAAAGTCCCAGATTGTAACAAACAGAAAAAAGCTCCCTGGATAACTACTCAAACTCCACCAGATAATATATTGATATAATTACTGGGTTCAATCTGCAAAACATGGAAAAAGCAGATTGTTTATGCCTATTTTTTGATGATGAAGTAACTCTAAGAAAATAAAGAAGACATTATGCTTTGCGGAGAATGCAGAGAATGTATCTACAGACACTGAAGGTTAGTCAAAAAGGTCTTGCTTATTTTTAGCCAACCAATTGTCTTGGTAATTGCAAATTGGTATATAAGTGTTCAAAAATGCCTATACAGTCTGAAGGTAGATAAATTATAATTCATTCATACAAGTGATCAGCAAAGTAATAGCTTTAGGTATGTTGGACCTAGCATGTCTACCCGTTTTATGATGAAGGGTTAATATTGCATTATTGGTCAATACTTTTGAAAAATTAAAAGATAAGCTTCTTGTTATGTATCAAACTTTAGATTACTTTGTATAGTCTACCAATGTGTCATCAATTCCTTTCACAAAACACAAATATAAAAATAAAATATTATACTTACAAAATAATTAACAAATTGAAAGAGTATATTCCTGTAGAAATGAAGTAAAAGGCTCCTGGGAAGTATGAGATTGCTGAATTATACACTAAAGTATACAATGGTGAAGAAAAAAGTTGAACGAAACCCTCTAATGATCCAGTTAAAGAAAATATTTTTCCTGTAAATGAAATGTTTCTTTCAGTTCTTTTCCAAATTCAACAAAGATACAAAAAGTAAGCTTACCTGTTTCTTCTCCAGGTACCAATTTAGAAAGAACTGATCTTGTCACTGGACCACTATTGGTACTGAAAGCACCAACTGCTGCTCCTGCACATTTTTAGAATATAAGAAAGTAGATTCTATCTCAAAACATAATTCAATAAATGAAACTTACCAATATACATGAACCATTCTTTCGGAGAGATGGCCATAACAACTGATGCAATAATTTTAGCTAAAAAAGCTAACATTATGACTGAATACTCTGGGAGCTTTAATTTCTTTATTAAGATGTATGATCCTCCAAAAACAGCTAGATACATAAATGAACAACATTAACAAAAATTGTTGATTAGTTTTGTATCTTCCATTTTTCATAAACCATACCTATAATTGCTGCTAAAGTACAGCAAGAAGAATAGATTGTATAATGCGAAATTGTCCACCCAAACTTTTTGCTAGTAAAAAGTCGCCCCATTGAAATTTCACCTGAAAACAATTAAAATTTATTATTATTATTATCATTAATACACATGCTACTATTGCTATTTTCATTGTAATACTTAATTTCCATAAATAAAATATTTTCACAATTATTAAAATATTGATTCTGCATAAAGCAAAATTCCATGTTAATTCTTAAAATACCATAAAATAATTCATAACATATCTTGTAATTTTTTCCAATTTAGTATTACTTGAAGAAAAGCAAGCCACAAGTTCTACATATATTATGCCTGACAATATGTCAAAATGCAAAGACATTTCATGCCAATGAATCTCTTCCCCCCCCCCCCCCTCCAGTGTTTCTATACAATCTTATATAACTGATACATCAGTAGAAAAATAGTAATGTTTGCAGCTTGAGACCACAACTAAACAGGGTACGTATGACTGTATAAATTCTACAGATATTAGGAATGGTCTGAACAGAAAGCCTGTGGGAGATTTCTCTCATAGGCATTTTCCCCCAGATTCACTGTGGTCTAACCTGACTATGTTGGGAATTCCTTGTACTATCTCTCTGGTTTTTGTAAAGTTCCCACAATCTGATGCACATTTACCTGTTTTAGGAGGTGGGGTCGTAGACCTTGGACATACAGTAAGAGATGTCCGCTGATCCTATTAAACCGGTCGGCTAACTGCCTCCTAAAATTGGTGGAGACACAGTGAAGGGAATGCAACAACCCCACAGCAAACTTGTCTCCCATCATTCGGAAGGGCGTTTAAATAGTACCCAATAACCCGACCTACGCGATACAGGTTTCCTAGGGTTTTCTCTGCATCTCTTTTTGGTGAAATACTGGGTAGGATACTTAAACTACAGTCCCGGGTCCTTAGTCAACCATTTGGTACCTTGCTCTACCTTCCACATCTACTATTTTCAATTCCTTTCCTATGCTATTAAAGAGGAGTTGACTGCTTCAGGATCACCCTCACATTGCCTGTTACCCCCCCACCCCTTTTTAATAAAGAAATTAGTTAAAGAAAAAAAAAAGAGAAAGAGGGAATGGTCTAACTTGACAGTATTTGTATACAGCTTAAAATGTAAAACATATCACTCATTCTGCTCTGGATTACACTACCTCGAGTCAGTCATATTTCCTCTCTTTCATTAATATCACAGTCTAAATTTCCATGTTCTCTGAGTAATCAAACTTATTTTAGCTCTAAAATCATTTATAGTCTTTAGAAAATTAATTTAATAATATTCTAACTACATTCATTGCTGAATTTAACTTTAAGTCAATGATGAAAATGAAAAGCAAATTGGCTCTAAGCAACTTTTCAATAAGTGAATGGTATATTGGTATAACAATGGCACATTTCTGGAGAAGTTCAGAAGTCTGTTGGTGTGTAAGAACATAAAAAATTACATTTTGCAAAAAAAGCAATTTCAGTAAAAGAAATTTCTTACATTATAAAAATGGATATTAAAATTTAGTTAAGTACAAAAACATGTTAATCAGAATAGACCAATAATCAATTAACTATAAAAAATTAATATACCTATAACTGATATCATAGCCAAGGAAAGAGTGGATATTAGTAGCAAAATAATACTCCTCTGATATCCATTTCTCTTCTTGAAGCAAGTGGAAAAAACTTCTGCAACTTTACTCCAATGGAAAATATCTCTACCCATCCAGCACTTGGGAAGAAAATGATCCTATAGAATGTGAGAAGAAACCAAATTTTCAAGGAATAATCAAATAATTATAATAGCTATAAACTGTTCACACAACAAATATAGCATGATCTGCATAATTTACAAAACCTATAACAATATAAATTGCAACTGGTTGAAGAAAAGTAAGATTTTAATGTTGAAGAATGTGTGGTAAATGTTAAATATATATATATATATATATAATTAATTAATGGGGAAAGGACAGAGAGATAGAAAGAAGATGACTTACCTGAGGTTCATAGATGGTAGACACCTTGTGAGTTTTGGAGAACTTGAATTTTCGGAGGCACCGCCCCCTTCATCAGAAGGTTAGGAAGACATTTCCAGTGATCGGCTAGCCGATATATATATATTATAATATTATATATATATTTATATATATATATAATTGGATAGAAAGAAAGATAGAAATATTTGGGAGAAAGGCAGGAAATTCGCTCTTTAAATCATATGTATGGCATATATATATATAATTAATGGGGAAAGGACAGAGAGATAGAAAGTAGGTAGCTTACCTGAGGTTCATAGATGGTAGACACCTTGTTTGCTGCGCTGCTAGCTTAGGTCATAAACAATTGACCTCACCAGGTCACCAACTTTCTCTCTCAATGAGGGTCTGGGAAGAGGCAAGGACTTGATGGGGGTTGGGGAGATGCATTCTAACACTCCCATATTGACACACACTCATTCAAACACATCCATCCTCAAAGGTGTTAATATTTAAATATTAACACACTCTCACATACATACAACCACCCTTCAAACACGTATCAATGTGTACACAACTTACACACACTCAGTATGCACACATCAAGTTTTATTACACATACAAATTCCAATAAGCTCGTGCTGTGGGACGGGGGTGGGGGGAATCCTTCAAATTTTTAATGTGTTTTCTCCTTCTTCTCTGTATACTATCTAACTGCACATTGTTGAATAACACAGTAGACAGGCATACATATTTTTGTTAATTTTTAACTTTTACAAACATTGTTATGTTTAGAACACTTGTAATTTATATTAATTGATCTTACCTGAGGTTTAGATATGGACTCAGGTATCCAATACAAATAGAAAGCAGCCAAGAACAATACAGCAGCACTAACACAGAACATTCCCACAAAGTGAATAGTTTCAACCAAAAGAGTACATCCTACATTTCCAAATAAAGCACCACCATATATAGCAGCATCTACAAGACTTAACCTGTAATTTCAAGAATTAAAGCTTTATTCCACATAATAAATACACAAACATAAAATTGTTTTCACATTATAGGTAGGGTAGGGATCGTTTGGTATGTTCAGGGTGGCAACTGGAAAAATGGAGATACTGAAGGGTGTTAGTTGGTTTTATGTGGACAGAGGTGGTAATGAGTTCTGAACTTAGCTGTATGTCCACATCGAGGAAGGTGATGTTAGTGGCGGAATATTTCCAAGTGAACTTGATGGGGAATTTAGTGTCGCCCCATTGAATCACTTCAAAAAATTCTCCCACCTGGACAAACAGGCAGTCAGGGTTGGCGTTCGAATACCAACGCAATTCTGGCTGCCCCAAATCAACCACACAGCCCTTATCTCAACAAAACCCTGCCTTGCCAACATCTTCAATCTTCCAAAACCAACAATCCAGATCCCCCAAACCCCCCGATAACAAGCCCATCCAGACCTCCAAACCTTTTAACCACAGTGTCCTCAAAAAATTTAAATGAAGATGAAATTTCAATCCTCAATAAAGACCTAACCTTCTCCCCCACCCCAACATTGTACCCATTTAGACTTGCCCATGATAGCCTTAAATTCTGTCAAACAGTCCAGTGGAAGCACCACATTGCAAAATATCCCCCAGCCAACCCAGAACCCCTAAATGCCCCAGCCACATGCCTAGTAAAATTTAAAGAACTCTCCATATTGGCGCCTTCTAAACTGCACCTAACCATCCACTTCAAAATTTCACTATTATCCTTGTATCCCATGTGACCTTACCAGCCATTCTCAACTCTCTGCCCAAACAACCGAACCTAACCTAACCTGTGCCCAACATGTAGCCATCCGCAAACTGAAAAACAACAGTGATATTGTTATAATCAAATGTAAATACAGTAAATAAATTTATGAGGCTGTTCAGGTTTTTCATCTGATTCTACATTACCTTTGTTTATATACTATTCATTTGAGTTTGACACTTGATTTGTACCGAGTTTGTCTTTTGTGGGTCTCACATATTTCATTACTAGTTACAAGGCTAATTTGTAAGCTGTAATATAGTGTATTTTGGTTACTTTCTTTATTGTAATTTAGATATTTTATAACTTAAAATATTTTAGAATTGTTTATTTTTTTTAGTTATGGTGCTTAACTCTTCCTCCTTTTGTTATAGCAAGCAATGTGTATTAATTGTAATAATGTAATAAAATGAATTGATGAAAATGCTATAAATTCTCAACTAATAATGAATGCATATTAAAATTATAATACTGAGCAACATAGTTTCTAGGAATAATCTGGAGGATGTATTAGTTCAATAAGAAATGGAACTATACTATATGGAAAATAAAAATGAAACATAATTCTATAATAGGAAAAATTCTGTTTTAAATGTTATTTTATTTGATAATAAACTGTACAATATAAAAGATATCTTTCAATTAGTCAATAAAACACTACCTACAAAAGTATATAAATAATTTATTGTTATACCTTACTGCTCTATCATCATGTTTTGTAACATCTGTGACATAGCTTATGGTACCCAAAATAGCAGCTATATATCCTCCACCCAAAACAACTGGTAATGAACCAAGTAGAAGATAGATAGCTGGTAAAGTTTTCACCATGCTCATACCGGCATACATTATATTCATGCAGCCACATCCTGTAGAAATAATAAATTTTAAAGGTTGTTTTTGTCAAATGACATTTAGTTGGGAATAGTATCACAATAATTAAATATTAGCAAAACAAAAGCTGTAATTCTTGGTAGTAACAAAAACAAGAAAAAATGGTTTGATAATAATTTTACAATTGAAATTAACAGAATCAAACTTGACATATTTAGGCATAGTGTTAAATGATAAAGTCAATTTTCATGATCATATTGATTATATATGTAAAAAAAGTTTTAAAAAATTAGGTGTATTGTTTATCATACATGTGTGAATGTTAATGCTACACACACTACAATGGCTCCTAATTAACAAATTACATGAAATGAAAAGTGTTGTTTTCATTCACAAAATAAAGTTAGGTTTGATGCCACAATACTTTTTAAATGTCCTGAAAACTTTTAAAGAAAACCATAAGTACACAACACGTAATACTGACAAAATTTAAAATATAGAACGAGTCAAAACTATTTTTTAGGGTCGTTATGAGTTAACAAGCTACTAAAAGACTAAAACTGTGCATTATAAAAATCTTTAGTAAAAATGTAAGAGAGTTGTATTTGTCAAATTAATATTATACGAGTTCCATGTCATGAATAATATAAATGTAATATAAATATAATATAAAAGTAATATAAATAAATAAATATATATATATATATATACATACATTTATATTACTAGTATATTTGTTGTTGACTTCATTAATAATAATAAATATGTAAAAATATTTTGTAGCAAAAATTTACTAAATAAATTTTTATTATTATTACATACTAATCCAACAGAGTACACACAAACAAAATGATAACATGATGAATGATGTAGAAGAAAATAAATATTTATTTTAAAGTTTACGTCCAAGTTAAAGAAGATTATGTAGTGTCTCTCAACTAATCTTTGACCTTAAGTTGACAAAATGTTACTGAATATAGTAAAATTTTAATTCCCTATCCTAATAAGTCAAAAATAGTTATTTGAACTAATCAAGATTAAATAAATTGATAAAACCGTAATATAATATTGTAAAATAAATATATCTTCGCTTAATGAATATTCAAGAAAGGTAGTTTAAGAAAGACTTAATAATAGGAAATTTAATATCAATTTTTTTTATGAAAACCATGTTATATAAAATAGTACCTATTACTGATCCAATAATTAGAGGTTTCCTTCCATTTATATCACTCCAAGGACCCAGAAAGAATGATATAATGGCTGGTATAACTGCCTCAACCACCGATTTGACCATCAGCAACTTTGCAGCTCTAGGATATTCCTTGGTTTTCATAGTATCATTCAAATTAGAACACATTGTTTTATTCCAATTGGTATCATCTTCACATACTCTAAGAGTAAACATGTCTATAATTACAGATGAAACTAATGCTTCTGACAAGAACAGAAGAAATATAGTTGGTTCTACTGGAAGGTTAAGTTTACTTCTTTCCAATGGTCTTCCATTTGAAAGGTCATTTACAATCAATTCTTCAGTATCCATATATTATACAGCTATGTTCTAAATAACAAAAAAAATATGTATTTATAGTTAGCAAACAATGAAAGAGCTTTCTTGGAAAACATTTTATCAATAAAAAAATAAGATTATATTTGGTGTCCTTGATCATAAAGAATCCAATTATTTGCAAAATATTTTAGCTTTCTTCTAATTATATCTAGGCCTCAAAATTGTGTCAATTAGGTTTTTTATTTGCTTTACTATACAAGCCTTAAATACACAATGGTTAAAACAAAAGTTCAAAAACATGCTTTTATTAAACAATTTTTAGAATTAACACAAAGTGATTACTTTTGATAGCTTATAAATATAAACACATTTCTGTCCCCTATTTATAGATGTAAAGATGGTAGTTTCTGAAACCATTTAAATTTGGGAGGGTATTTGAAGACGTATTATCACATTATAGATTACACAAAACATATTAAGAGGTTTCTTTATTCAAATATTGTTTAATTTGTAACCATGAAACTTTTATGCAACTGTTATGAACTCTGCGAATGACAAAGGATGAATTATATAAAATTTGATTATATGGGAAATGTTTAAGATTATTATACATCGCTTGAGGCCTTTCTGCCCTCAAAAAGAAATGCGATAGTTTTATTTAAGTCTTTATGTGGGAAATAATACGTTAAAGAAATTTAGCGACTAAGTGCATCATTCGAAATGCACCCGCATCAAGCTATTATAATTCACTCTAACCCTTTCAAATGATTTCGTTAAATATGCATGTCCGATTACACACTTTCTTTGTTCTTGTTAATCATAAGTTGATTTTGTGGGTGGCGGGGGGAGTAACACGTGACCAATACAATATTTGCATTGCATAATATTATGATCCTCTTTGACCAACTACTGTCAAAATCAAAGAGTATATTAAATGATCTTTTCGGCCGTAAACGTCGCTGAATATTGTCCGCGACACGAAATTCTTCCCATGTATATTTAATAATCTTTTCGGTTGAGGCAGTCAAGGAAAGTCCATGTAAAAACAGCGCATTTTTAGTGTGCTAAAATCTATCTTAAAGCAGCTAAGGATTATTTATTTTCACCATATATTAGCATTTTATAATATATATATAAGGTACAAATATGAATTCGTACGGAATAGTAAGAAAAGTGAGCATGTTTCGAAATCAGAATTGCGAGTTGGATGCGAAGTTATATCAACATATTTCTCAAATAAATGTTAAAAATATATAATTTTCTATTTGCAAATGTTGGAGGAATGTAAATTTTTTTCCTAGAGTCTTAATTCCGAAAGTAAGATATTTTTTTATGATATAATTTAGATAGGCTGATGCGACATTAGCATCTTTCACAAAAGGTTCTTAAGGGGAATTTAAAGTATTTTAATTAGTACACTCTGTTTCTTAAGCTTTGTCTGTTAAATAAGGTCGTATCTCTTGTTTTATTAACGCCAGAGTCAAAAGCCAAGTAGTACGTACGTAAGGATAACAATGCGCACGAGTGAGAACTATCTCATAGTATGCAGTTGACTTTTTTGGCTGGGATCGGTCGAACACTAATTTGTCTTAGAAAGAAACTTGTTCAGAATTTGATTCTCATTTTAGAAAACTATTTAGTTACAGAAAATCATCGATTATTTCCGAAAATACACCCAATTTCAAATGAGAAACGGACAAATAGCCATTTTATCACCGTTTAATTGAAATTTATGTCCACGTTTCTGAATCAATATTGCGAGTTGGATGCGAAATTATATTAACATATTTCTCAAAGAAATATTAAGAATATATATATTTTATTCGAAAAATAAAATATATCTTATACATTACAGAATGAAATTTTAAAAATGAAACACTATCCTATTAAATTATTGAAATATAACATTTTTAATTCACAATAAATCATTTGAATATGTATTTAAACATTTTGACAGAAAACTAAAAATAAACACTCAAATTACCAAAATATAATTTTTTAAGCTTTTGACGAGAAGCAGCCGCAACTAGAAAAACTATAGCAGGTAATATAGAATATTTTACCAATTCTGTATCATTAATAATAACAATAATACTGTATTCCACTATTGAAGATGATCTTATATTACAATCATATATATATATATATATATATATATATATTGTAGCAGATCCGTCGTTACTCTGTATTCGTGATTTATAATTCTTTAGGGTGCCAGGTATTTTTTCTCAAAAACACCAAAAGATGATTTTAATAGGTTTATTCAGAGTATGAAGTTGGTAATCTACAGGGCGTGGTCAGTCTCTCGTCGTCCCGCCGACACAACCTGCTTCTCCCCTCACCCCATGACGACTGCCTTTGCGGACCACCCAACGTCTCGCCAGGCTACATGTTGGCCCGGGTTGCGTCAGTTCCTCAGCACGTGCAACAATGCAAGCTGGCCTGCATTGTTCTTCGTAACTTTTCATGTTACAATATATATATATATATACTTTTGTGTGTTTATAAATGATATACTTATGAAAATGATTTCGTTCCGTGTCGGTATAATGTGTGTGTGGAAGTTGAGTGTTTATAATTAGTTTTATCCAAATAACTGTGCAACGCTGAACACTCAGCTGATATACAGTATATTGCTACTTCACGTATCATTATAATATATAAAAATAAGTTTGATTTACTTGAAATTTGAATTTATTAACCCACTCCTGTGGTCTATTGGTTAGCGTCGCTGCCTCACAACACAGATGTCCCGGGTTCGAAACCTGGCATGTCCTTGGATGTTTGTGACGACATGGTCAAGGAGACTGGGATTAAGACTGCTGGAGAATCGATATGCTGACCACGTATCGCCTCAAATTCAGAAAGTGTTATGTAACATGATAGTCCGTAGTCGTCCTGGTAGGCAAAAGCCCAGAACGAGCTGCAGAGCCAAGGGGGAAGAAGAAGAACTCGAAGATAATTATTTTATCTAAAAAGATGCTGATGTTGGTGTTGTTTTTAAATGCAGAGGGTGGAAGAATTCCATTTAATTATATTACGTCCATAGTATGGAATGAAGTTCTTCCCTCTCCAATAAATTTTTTCGCAGCTAATGAATGTCTCTAATTAATTTCGTGAACTTACCTTGAGATAATCTTTTCGTACAACTTGAAACAGAGCTCTGCGGGTTACCGGTATGATTCGCCCCAAAGCTTCAGCTGAAGACTGCTGCTGCACAGGATGCACAACTTATTTCATTGTATCAAGAAAACTCACATCATATTGCAAATTTCGTTCATACTGTTCCAATACGTTCCTAACTACTTTTTAATTAGCCACGACTGTTTTCTAATTATACTCGTAATGAAGCAACGTGACAAGGTTTTTATCGGCCAGAAGACTAGATCTTTTGTGTCTTCTGTTTCTTTCTTGTTGTCTTTAAAGTAACACCATGTGATTCCATGACGGCGCAATGATGCCATAATGATGAATAACCCCTTCCTCTTCCTGTTTGTCCAGATAACGCCTGCTACGGACTGATAAATCTCAGCTATACTTACGATATGAAACTATCGGGATTTGCATTTGTCCTCTGCAAAATTTTAGTATGAATCAAAGTCATACTAAAAAATATCCAATGAAGAATTACAGGTTTTTCGTTCTTTAATTTTAATATGAAAACTTAAAAATAAAGTTAATCGACGTAAACCGGACAAACTGTAAGCAGTGGCGACTGGTGCATATCTACTCAAATGCTACAGCACATAAATTAATTTAGGAAGAATTATTTGTTTTGTAATTTTAAGGATTTCAAAAATAATACTAATTTAAGAGTGTGAAATTCTGCTTCGGTTTCGAAGACTTTAAACTGTCCGCCTTCCAGCGCGCTCCATCCCGTACATATGTCCACATTGGAATGAGAAATACGCATGCGCTGTATTATCGTTTCCAGCCCCTGCTCGTCTAAGATAATAATATGAGCTACCAAACGCACAGCCCTGTCCGAGCGAGCGTGCTAAGTGCTCATACTGCTATAGGCAGCCTCATCAGTATACAGTTTTAAATGTTTATGACGAATTAATAAAAAGATTATTGTTTATGCACTTGTGGTACATTTGGTTTAATTAAAGTTTATTAAAAAAAGTTTAACAGGCGGCATTTCGAAGACTTTCATAATTCTGAGAAAATTACCGTAAGATCCGGCATACAATATTCCCATAATATGTGACTTTTTCCTAAAATTAACTTTCTTTAATTAAAATATGATATAATTTAAAATATTGTCGTGTTAGGATTTTGCGACAATATGGTTTTATCTTTTTACAATTTCAAAATTTCGTTTCTATTATACGTGATGTAGACGAAATTACAAATGTAGCTTATTACGGGTCGAGGAGTATTAACAACCCTGTAGATATTATAGTATCAAAATCTTTATTCTCCTAAAATTTGTGTTGGGGTGATGTAGCTCGTAACTCAAATGGGAAAACGTTGGACCTTGTATTATAAAATTGTGCGAATTAAATGTAACAATGTGTTCACATCCACTAACAAGGGTTGATAGCTATCATCCATAATATCATAATAGCCTGTTACAAGAACACTATATTGAAACCAGAAATCCCCCAATAATTTGAGTTACAACTTTAAAAAGACAAATTTTGCCACTATCTATAACAAATATAAAAATATCCCATGGAAATATCTTCTCAAAATAAATAAATAAGTAGCACATTTTTACGAAACTTTCTACAATATCTTAAATTGTTTTGTACCATTAGCAAAGCCCAGAAAACGATCTTACACCATATGATTTTCTACAGATATAATACATGATATTAAATTAAAGACTAAATATAGAAAAAGATTTTTAAAATATCGCTTTCCGTTGACCTACAAGAATTCCGTCAAATTAGACAGCAGCTCAAATATAAAATTAGAAATGCGTATTCTCAATATTTATGTACTATTGAAAAAATATAACAACGCGCCCAAAAACTTCTGGGCAATAATTAGGACTAAAAGATAGAACAATGAATCAGCCACAGTAATAAAAACAAACGAAGCGATAATAACAAGAGATAGCCAAATCACTGAAGCCTTTGCGCAATATTCTCACTCAGTGCACACAGACGACAGCGAAAATGATATTGAATCTGAAATGCCTCGAATAAATAATAATATTCTAAATAGAAGATAGTGATGTCCTAGAAGCTATTACTAAATTGAAACCAAAACAATCTGCTGGACCAGATCAAATTCCTCCCTACATAGTAAAAGGGCTTAAGGATCTCCTTATCAAACCATTTCTTCACATTTATAATCTATCACTACATCATGGAATCTTGCCAAGCAAACGAAATGAGTCCTATATTCAAAAGTGGCAGTAGATCAGAAAAATCGAATTACAGACCAATCGCGCTTCTCTCTGCTCCAGCAAAAATTTTTGAATGTATATTACACAAATTTCTCTTCGCGCACGTAAGGTCACAAATTTCAATTAATCAACACGGGTTTATGAAGGGAAGATCTACGGTAACTAATCTAATAAATTACATAGAACTAATTCATAAAAACCTGGAAACTCGAGGCCAAGTTGACGCTATCGTTACTGATTTAAAAAAAGCCTTCGACACAGCTAATCATAAAATACTAATGGAAAAATTTAACACTTCCGGTCTTTCTGACAATCTCATTAAGCTGTTAGGGTTCTACCTGCAAGACAGGCTACAATTCGTAGGTTACAATGGTTTTCTCTATGAAAGATTCAATACTCGATCAGGTTTACCGCAAGGATCTAATCTTGGACCATTGTCATTCACGTTATTTATAAACGATATTACCAAACACATAAATTCAAATGTCCTTCTTTATGCGGATGATCTAAAACTTTTCAGAAAGATAAATTCGAATGCTGACTGTGCAGCTCTTCAAGAAGACCTCGACAATATTGTTGAATGGTCTCAAACAAATAAACTTTTCTTTAATACAAAAAAAAATGCGTATCGTATACATGTACATGTAAAAAGAATTATTTCAAGTACAACTACACAATGGCGATGGATCAATTAGCAAGTGTAAATTCGATTAAAGATCTCAGCGTAATTTTCGATCAAAAACTCACATTTGGTGATCACATATACAAATCCACACAAAAAGCGAACAAAATCATTGGACTAATTGTAAGAAACTCCAAATTGTTTAGAAATACATCCACCCTGTTACATCTTTATTCATCTCTAGTTAGGTAAATATTAGATCACTACAGTATTTGGCATCGGTTTTTGGGCTGTTAGGCTACGTAAAGTCTCGGCGTGACTGCCAACGTTTCGCTTGTGAGCACCAAGCATTATCAAGGCTAGGCCAGGACTGATTATATATAGGCAGCTGCCTAAAGGTCAACTTGCGTCCGGCCGTTTGACGTCATATCACTGCTCACCAACGTGCCACTAATTGAAGTGATACGACTACTGGAAAAGGAGTTCTGCAGTGAAATGTTAGAGTTATTTAAACATTGCTTAACCACCACATATTTCAAGTATGACAACAGATTTAATGAACAGACCGATGGGGTTGCGAATAAAAAATTATATATTTATAACATTTCCCATTTGTGATGATGTATTATCCAACATCGCACAAAGAGTAGAGACAAGTGCATCTTGGATGTGATATAATGAAGACAAGCTGTGAGCAACGATCGCACACATCTCCTCATGAGCTACTGCATTCTAGCGACCAAACTACAAGCTACTGAGTCAAGGCATAAACTTTGGTCTGAACCCCACTGTACGTGCCTGTATGGTCTTACCCGGTGCCAGTGGTTCAGTACTACGAAAAAGCGACAACAGAGTTCATGCCAACACGTGCGCTTCTTCAAATTGATCAGAATATAATAAGTTAAATAGATATTATTTGTAGCATTAATTAAATGTTTAAGTAATAAAAATCATTTTTCATTTGCAGTGCCATAGTTCAGCGGCTCTACGTCACGAGCCACCACTGACGAACAATCAAACGAAAAATACTAAGCTGCAAATATGCCTTTAAGTAACGTTATTGTAATTAAAGTAAACGACTGATAATACAAGCAAACATTCGCCGTCTCACATACGACAGCATCGACGCCTGCTGACGACGTGTGAACACTCAACCGTGTGTCGTCAGGGAAAGCGGGCACATGTTTGGCAAGTGTTTGTTGTTTTCATTTCTTATTGAGCTCGCTCGTAATGTAAAGTACATTTGGGCCAATAATTAATTTTAAGTAGTAAACGATGTAATTGTTTCCGGTACTGTAATTCCTTGTTTAAAATCTTTCCAATTTCCCTGCGAACTTCATGATGAACAATTAATACAAGCTTGTCAAGAAAATATAAACAAAACGGCCGTCTATGCTAACTCTTTTTTTTTTTCAAGAAAAACTAGGAAAACTTAAAGTAATGTAAACAATAGAAATACAAACGTTGTAATAATTGACGAAAGTCCGTCTTGAACCTTCAACCACTCACACAGACAGCACGAAGGAGACGTTGACCCTTGATTATTCGTGCTCATGCTCCTGATATGGACCCACCACAGGGACAAATAGTGCGGAGTGGATGTGACGTCATGGAAAGTTATGGCTCAATTTCAGAGCATTTACAGTCCATTTGGACCCTAAGTGTCCTATATCGAAATACTTGTCTCAGTGTCCCCCACTTCACTAGGTACAGTTTTCAAACTGGTACCGTTCTCACCCTATATATAGGTCATTCAAATAGTTTCTGCACTCGAAATTAGTGAGATTGTGAGCCTCTGAGAATTTGGTATTCGCAGCATTGTTAAATAATAAACAATACAGTCAAATTTGTATTTATTTATTACATCTAGGAAAAGGGAATATTGACAAAACATGGGGGAGTTGACCAAGAGAAGAGGAAGATTAATGCCACGTCTTGAGACATGAGAGTCTTGTAAAATAGCATTAGAGGGAAGTGTGTGGGGTAAGGACAGAAGAGGGAGGCCAAGGATGGAATACAGTAAGTAAGTTTGTGAGATGTAGCAGTCATGTATACATGAAAAGGCTTGCGCAAGTTAAGTTACCATAAATGTTGCTTCAAACCAATACCACAACAACAGTTACACTGTAAAGGTAAATAAAACCGCAAAAGTCTCAACACAAAAAACCTAATTATATGATATTAAATAGTTATTTTCCAATCAAAAAGTTTCACTTCGAAAGTTTAAAAGAAATTAATTTGGTATTTCAGTGCTTATAATTAGTTTTCTATCAAAATGTTTAAATAATGTGAGGGCCAAATACAAATTAAAAACTGTGTTGAAACATAACGATTTTATTTGATACAGCACAACATTCAGATCCAACAATTCCTGCGACCCGCTCGCTCTCTCATTCTTATCTCTACTGCTCCTACAATCACATTTCTCCCAACCTAACATTTTACAAAAGTGCTACCAACTTCAAATTACAAAAGTATTTATGTTTTCACAATCGGTCATCCTGACCTTAGTTTGTCCTCAAACTAACTTAATGTTAACAATGGAAAACAATTTTTTTTATTCAAATTACAATGTTTATAACTCAAATTATCTAGTAGTTACAATGAAAAACAATTTTACAAATATTAGTTACAATGTTTATATCTAAAAAAATACACATTTCTTAACTCAATACAATTTAATAATTATAATCTTTCAAATATTTTGGTTTCTTGCGTATTCTTTTAGATAGAATTACATCAGATTTTTCCGTTATATGATTTTCTTTCTTTCCTCCAACCTCAGTATTACAAACAATATGCTCTCTTTCGTTTACTTTACGATCTGATACAAAAGTGTCATTTTCATCCGAATCATCCTCACTACGATCATCCAAGTCACTTTCACTATTTCGCCATAACTTTAATTGGCTTACATGTGCAGTTGATACCAAACTTTGCTTCCTGTTATCTCGAAGCCATTTGATTTGATATGTATCGCTAGGTAAAATACCAACTATTACCATAGGTCCACTGTATTTATACTGTAACTTGGTCGATTGCCCGGTAGAGACTGGATTACTTATTTTGAATACAATATCACCAACGTTAAAACTAATACCTTTCAGTCTTTTCTTATCGTAGCTCTTTTTATAATTTTGTTGCGCTTTACAAATGTTATCCCTAATTTCCTCATGAGAATTGACAGGATTCTGATAGATTTCGCAGTTTTCAGTAAGAACTCGCATCTCGCCTTCTTCGAATCGTGGTACATATCCATATAACGCCTCAAATGGACTCCTACCAATCGCTTTTTGAATTGATACATTAATATCACGTTCTAATTGTTTCAAGCTCGTATCCCAATTTTCTTCACTATTCAAAGCTAAATTACATCGCATTCCCGGTAACAGGGTCTCATTAAGTCTTTCGACTAAGCCATTGGCCTGTGGATGGCGACTAGAAATTTTCGTGTGTTTAATCCCATACCTTTTGCAAAACTTATCAAATACCTCTGACGTAAAACATGTGCCTTGATCGGATATAATCCGATTAGGTGCTCCAAATTTATTAACAAAATTTTCAAGTCTTTTAACCGTCACAGTTGCCTTGACATTAGGAACTGCTTCTAATTGCACATATTTAGTGAAATTGTCAATAATTGCAAATACATACTTATTCTTTTTGGGTGTCGTCAAAAAGGGACCTAAGTGGTCGATATTAACAGTGTGAAACGGTCGGTTTCCAGCAGGAATCGGATGTAATTCACCCGCTAGTTTGCCTGTCTTTCGTTTCGATAAAATACATTCCAAGCAATTTGAGACATGACGTTTAATGTAGGAACGCATCTTTGGAAAGTAATAAAATTCACGCATTCTTGACAATGTTTTTTCAACACCAAAATGACTCGACAAGTCATGAAATCGGATAGCAAGTGATTTTCTCATAGATTTAGGCGCAACCAAAACTTCGCGTTCTTTTCCCTTTTCTTCAACTTGTTTGTATAACAAACCATCACGTAATACAAAATTTTCGATCTCCGATTTTTCAGAATTTAACAGTTCCTTCGCACTCCTTTGCAGTAAAGTCACCTTTCGATTAATTACATCATCTGATCTCTGAAACAACAATACCTCATCTTCACGTGTTACAATTTTCAAAATTTCGCCAATTTCATTCAAGTTATCCGCACTATCAACAGGCGCGCGCGATAAAGCGTCAATATGCTTCATCTTCTCTCCCGAATTATGATAGATTTCAAAATCAAATTCAGCCAAATGACTAATCCATCTCGCTATTTGTGGTTGATTAGTCTTCCACGCATTAATATTAATTAAGCATTGACAATCAGTTCTAATCACGAACGGAATGTTTATCAAAAATTGTCGTAAACGGCAAAGTGTCCAAACAATTGCAAGTAACTCTAGTTTGCTCGAATGATAATTGGATTCTACGTCCGATGTTCGTCGACTTACAGCATAAACCAGGTGTAACTTTCCGTCATCATCCGACTGCAGTAGCATTCCTGCGATACCTTTCGATGACGCATCAGTATGGATCTCTGTACGTTCAGCTCTTGGATTGAAAATCCGTAGAATCGGTTTATTAACTAATTTCTCTTTAATAGTTTCAAATGCACTTTTTTCTTTTTCAGTCCATTGAAATTCACAATTATTCTTTGTCAAAGCGTTTAAGGGTGCAGCTAATTTTGCGAATTCAGGAATAAAACGTCTAAAAAAACTACATAGACCGATAAATCGTTTGATCCCGTGAGCATCTTTAGGTGCTTCAAATTTCGCAATTGCGTCAATTTTCGCTGATCCGGGTTCAATCACACCTTCTGTGATTTTAAATCCCAAAAACTCTATCGTTTTTATACCGAACGAACACTTTTTTAAACTTAAAGTTAGTCGCGCTCTTCTCAATAACTGAAGAACGTTTTCCAAATTCCCAAGTAGTTCATTCCATGTTTTCGCTATAACACAAGAATCATCAAAATACGTCACTGCTATTTTCTTTTGATGAGCTGGTTTCAACGCCATCTGCATTGCTTTAGCAAAATATTTCGGAGCTCCAACCAAGCCGAACATCGCTCGTGTAAATTCACCTGTTTGATCCTGTGTAATGAATGCCGTTTTCGATTTGGCTTCTTCGACTAGTGGCATCTGTAAGTACCCTTGCGCCAAATCGAGTGTCGCGAAAATTTTACCTTCGCCAATTCTTTCAAAGATCTCGTCAATATTCGGAATCGGAAAGTTAAAGTTCTTAGTGTCTTTGTTTAACCGCCTAAAGTCTACAACCATTCTTGCAGTGCCGTCTTTTTTTCTCACTACGAATGCAGGACTGGCGTATTCTGATTTTGTTTCTCGAATTATTCCCGTCCTTTTCCCCTCATTAATAATTTCATTTAAATCAGCCCGATCTCTAGAATTTAAGTGATAAGGTTTTCCTGCAAACGGCTTACTTCCTTCTTTCAACTCGATATCCATTGTTACCAAATCAGTGCAGCCCAATTCCCAAGAAGTTTTAGCAACACAGTCTCGATACTCATTTAGTAATGCGACTAATTCATTCTTTTGTTGTGAATTTACTGATTCACCAACATTAACCTCATCTAATGTGATTTCTTCTCGCCGTGTCTTCATGGGTTTGAGTTTTTCAATTGAAAAAATGTTCTCACCCAATTTTTCGTCTTCATGTACAACTAAATTTCGTTTGTCTAAGTTCAAAAGTGGCAGCTCAAATTCATGATTGTGTACTCTAACTGATATCAAATTTATCTTACCTACAGCTACTTTCCCTCTCTTGCTAACCCGAATTGGTTCACTCGCCAACTGAAATAAAGTTGGATCAACTTCTTTAAAATTCAGTTCATTTCCTATACGTGTATACGATAAATCTAAAGATTCGGAAAATGGCCTACCCAAAATAACATCAACATTTTGAGCATCATCAGGTACCAGAACAAGATCAATTTTGCGGGGAGTTAAATTTTCAAAACTAAGTTCTTCCGTTATTTTACCAAATGATTCAATCGAACTTTTTCCAAAACCTTCCAGCATCATTGTATCGTACAAAATATTAAACTTATTTCTCAATGCAAATCTAATTTTGACAGTATTCACGGATGCTCCCATATCTACTTGAGCAGTCACATCGACTCCATTTAATTTTACTGTCTTCAAGAATTTTAATAATGAACTTTCGTTTGTTCTTTCGTCAATTACACTAATATTTAATTTTTCTACACTATCAGGTAAACCGTTTTTAACTTTTACCAAACCGCGATTACATCGCTTCGAAATATGTCCTTTCACTCCGCATTTATAACAAGTAACTTCCTTTTTTGGAGCCAAACAATTACGTGCAATATGATCTTTTGAACCACAGTTATAACATTTGCGTTCGAATACACCGTCAGACTTACTCTCGACATGTTGCTCATTCCTCAGGCTCCCCTTCGTTGAGTGGTGTTGACTCGGTCCAGGCTGCGATGACGTAGATTTCTTGTTGATGCGCTCTCTGCGTTGTCTGTCTAACTGCTCGAACCTGACGATATCCTGTAGTATGTAGTCAAGATCAGCATGATCTTTCGCCAACAAAAACTGACCGAGTTCTCTAGACCATAATCCAGAGACAACTTCTGTTTTGATATCTTCGGTTTGCAGATTGAGACCTTGACATAACCATACTTTTTCGTGGAAATATTCACTCGTACTTTCCCTTTGACCTTGTACTCTTCTAACCATTGTTTGCATCTTTTCTATTGTGTTTTGTCTGAAAGTAAATGTTTTGGTGAACGCTCGAATGAAAGTATCATAGTCCTCTAATTCTGAACTTCGAGTTAGTAACCACTTATACGCTGCACCTTTCAAATGCGATTTTGCCACACTATATGCCATGGCGTCTGGCCACGAATGCACCGACTTCGCATTTTTCAATTCTGCCAACCAAGCTGTAGCCTGTTCCGTACTTTCTGTTCCTACAAAATCACGAATAGCACTCTGTGCGTCCGGCACAACACTGTAATTCACAGCCGCAGATTGAGTATGCTGCAATAACTGCGTCATATTTGCTATTAGGTCAACTATTTGATTGTTTGTTACTCCTGCAGCCTCTCCCGTGTTTTGTGCCTCGATTCTCCTTGTCTGGACCTTTTCCTCCAAAACCCTTAGAACTGCACGCTGCGATTCGATTTCTGCCTGCGCCACTGCCATATCGTGTTCATATTTTTCCAGCAACTCAGAATACAATTCTTCCATTATCCTATATTTGCTGAACCAATCACGTCACTTGACACAAATCTGATTTGTCTCTCAGCCAATCAAGTAACTCTACACAAATGTTCTTTACCACTAATTGGTCACGAAGATGGCTACCGTCTAGAAGCTGGTAATCCAAACCCACACGAACAAAGCATAACTTTCAGTCGGCCGTTCACTAATGAATGAATCACTGCATTGTCTAGTGCGAAAAGCACACCGAATTTCTATGCATTGAGCACTCCAAGTCCAACTGCGTATTTGCACACATCAGTTCTCTGCGACACAGCACACTGTCTTCTTCTTCTTCTGTGCGTAAAAGCACACCGGATCCCACTTCTGATTTGTGAGGGCCAAATACAAATTAAAAACTGTGTTGAAACATAACGATTTTATTTGATACAGCACAACATTCAGATCCAACAATTCCTGCGACCCGCTCGCTCTCTCATTCTTATCTCTACTGCTCCTACAATCACATTTCTCCCAACCTAACATTTTACAAAAGTGCTACCAACTTCAAATTACAAAAGTATTTATGTTTTCACAATAATGTATTCAGGTCTTTTTATCATGAATGGAAAAAGATTACATTTCAATAATGTAATGATATCGTGTTTTTTCCATTCCGTTCAAGCATATAGAAAATATCTTATTTACAGAATTTAGATCCAAATAAAAAATGTAGTCTCCTTCAACATTTGCGAATAAAACATTATATATTTATAACATTTCTTTGAGAAATAATGTTATTTTAGGCACAGTAACACTCTGAATATTGATTTCAAAACATGGTGGCTCTTCTTAATCTTCCGTATAATTTTGTATATGTACATTCCATGGTTGAAAATACGTAGTTATTATCTGTTTCTACATTGCTTCTAGAGGTAAAGAAGGACACTGTGTACACTCGTGAATAATTGGCGGACATAATGGTGAAAAGAGCGAGTTGTTCATGTCGATTATTCCATGATTGCGGATTGCAAAACCTTTGTAGCGACATGCATTGAAGTGCAAAGAACTTCAGTGGCTGACGCGCGGTGTGGCATTTCTTTTACCGCAACAATGACTCTTAAGTTTTTTGAGTAGTCTCAGATAAGATGGATATGTGTAACATTGTACAAATTGCGCGAGAGTTAAATAAAACGTTGTAGATATTATTGTGCGTAATTAATCCCATAGCAATAATAAGTGGTGACCCCCGACGTGATCGTGTATATAGAAACTGTTGTGCGACATCATATAACGTTTTTTAAATATTATGGCAGAAAACGTAGCTGTTTCGGACGTCGCCGGTGTGGTACGTGTAGCCATAAAGGCACCAATATTCTGGTCTGCGAATCCATGAATGTACAACATCCGCCTCAACAGCAGCCCCCACAGCAACCATCTCATGCACCTCCCCAGCAGCAGCAGCAGCAACATGGTCCACCACCTTTAAAAAACTCAACAGCACATCGTATTCAGGTCTTTTTATCATGAATGGAAAAAGATTACATTTCAATAATGTAATGATATCGTGTTTTTTCCATTCCGTTCAAGCATATAGAAAATATCTTATTTACAGAATTTAGATCCAAATAAAAAATGTAGTCTCCTTCAACATTTGCGAATAAAACATTATATATTTATAACATTTCTTTGAGAAATAATGTTATTTTAGGCACAGTAACACTCTGAATATTGATTTCAAAACATGGTGGCTCTTCTTAATCTTCCGTATAATTTTGTATATGTACATTCCATGGTTGAAAATACGTAGTTATTATCTGTTTCTACATTGCTTCTAGAGGTAAAGAAGGACACTGTGTACACTCGTGAATAATTGGCGGACATAATGGTGAAAAGAGCGAGTTGTTCATGTCGATTATTCCATGATTGCGGATTGCAAAACCTTTGTAGCGACATGCATTGAAGTGCAAAGAACTTCAGTGGCTGACGCGCGGTGTGGCATTTCTTTTACCGCAACAATGACTCTTAAGTTTTTAGAGGTAGTCTCAGATAAGATGGATATGTGTAACATTGTACAAATTGCGCGAGAGTTAAATAAAACGTTGTAGATATTATTGTGCGTAATTAATCACATAGCAATAATAAGTGGTGACCCCCGACGTGATCGTGTATATAGAAACTGTTGTGCGACATCATATAACGTTTTTTAAATATTATGGCAGAAAACGTAGCTGTTTCGGACGTCGCCGGTGTGGTACGTGTAGCCATAAAGGCACCAATATTCTGGTGTGCGAATCCATGAATGTACAACATCCGCCTCAACAGCAGCCCCCACAGCAACCATCTCATGCACCTCCCCAGCAGCAGCAGCAACATGGTCCACCACCTCAACAGCAGCATCCACAGCAAGCACCTCCCCAGCAGCAGCAACATGGACCACCACAACAGCAACAGCAGCATCAACAGCAAGCACCTCCCCAGCAGCAGCAACATGGTCCACCACCTCAACAGCAGCATCAACAGCAAGCACCTCCCCAGCAGCAGCAACATGGACCACCACAACAGCAACCGCAGCATGGACCTCCACAACAGAAACATCCACCATCTCAACAGCAGCAACACCCAGCCAGCCTACATGACAGAGGACGATGAGCAGCATCCTTCACCACCACAGTAGCATCAGCAACACCAACGGAAACAGAAACGGCAGCAGATAGAGGAACAACACCAACCCGAACAACGGCATCCTCAACAAGCCAACACGACAACTCGTTCTGGTCGAAGAGTGCGGTTTAACCGATGCTTCTGCTCCAGTCTCGCTATCGCTGGAGGGGGGCTACCTGTAGCGACATGCATTGAAGTGCAAAGAACTTCAGTGGCTGACGCGCGGTGTGGCATTTCTTTTACCGCAACAATGACTCTTAAGTTTTTTGAGTAGTCTCAGATAAGATGGATATGTGTAACATTGTACAAATTGCGCGAGAGTTAAATAAAACGTTGTAGATATTATTGTGCGTAATTAATCACATAGCAATACCTTCTTCGGAAAAGTAAAAGGCCTTGTGGAACTGTCTAAACATGAAGATAAATGGAAAGTCACAAGTGAAGTTTCATAATGATTATTCAGTATCGCAGCAATGATGAAAATTAAGAAACTATTTTTAATTGATGTTTAAATGAGGCCAAAAAATACAATTAGTAAAACCAAAACAATTTAATATAAACAGCCGGACCTTCTTCAGGTTAAAATCAATCAGATCAGGACCGAAACATGTAGTTGCATCAAATTATTTTGCTTTTACTATTTGTCTTTTTTGGCCACAATTAAACTTACAGACGTTAATAACTATTTAACTCTTCTGAAGTCATTAACATTGAAAATCTGAATATTTGTAACGAATAATTCTAGAATTTTTTAGAAAATTTTCAATAGAACGACAATGCGGCAAATACAACATATTTCAGCAGAAAAATTATGTCCCTTCTACCAGCCATAGCCATTTAATATTAAATTGTGCTTCAGAATCTTGTTCTGGCGCATTAAATTACTTTTATCAAAATTTATATGTACATTTCTCGGCTTCTACTCGGCGATGGCATATACTTATAAATACTGTTACATCCAAATGTCCACTGTGGTGACTCATGACCCCTACATTTAAGCGGTAAAGCAAAAATAATGGAGTTTTTCATATTCCCGTACAGCAGGACGAAAAACGTGGGTGGTTTGGTGAGGCCGAGTAGGCGGGAAACGTCACCGTTTTACATTATTTATTGCCTGGAGTGCATTGTATTTGAACAGTTGGTCCGGGGAGCTGTCCTAAGAAAGTCGGAATGAGAGAGCAGCAACATGCGTAAAAGTTAAATTCGGCATGTTATGAGAAAGAAGATTCATTTGATGGGAGTACGGAAAACAAAAAGATAACATTTGATGGAGATTTAACCTGAAGAAGAGGCGCTAGAGGAGACGTGATCCAGCAAAGGAACCTCCGGCAACGGCAAACAAAGAACGACGTCACCACGCAGAACATCTGGAAATGGCATTTTTTCCCGGCTTTTCCACTTAAACCATTCTCGTTGATTCGCGATTGTTTCATTTCAATTATATCGTTCGTCACCCGCGTTCCCGAAAGTAGACACAACAAAATGGCGCCCAACTTGTTGGCTCGAGTTGAATTAAGATAAAAAAAGATAACTCAAATTAAATTTAAAATTCGACAAGAATGGTTATAATTAAAAGTTTGAAATACTCTCTAGTGTGCATGTTTATATTTATAATTCTGTGTGTGATTGTGACCCTAACAAGTTACAAAAATTTATTTTGTTTTCCGTTTCATACTACATGTTGTTAAAGTCAGGTCAAAAATGAAGCCAAGTAATGATAATGTCCAAAGCATTAACGTGGAAGGGAGCGTAAATAACGAAGTCAAAGTACAAGGTAATATAATGTCGAGAATAGAGGCGTTATTATTAAAGATGGAAGCGAGAATGACGAGAAATTTATTAAGAATTTGTACTGAAAATTTCTCAAAATTGGAAGAAAAGCTAGAGAGCTCATCGAAACGTATTGTTGAAAGTGAATGCACACCGTATGATTTGAAAGGGGAAGTTGATAATAGCAGTGAAATTAGGTTCCATGATTCAAAGGGAGTTTTGAGAAACGTAGAGGATGGGAAAGAAATAATAGTAGAATTATGCGCTGAAAATAATTGCAAAATAGAAAGTATTGAGAATTATGTGAACGTTGAGTACAATGATGAAAAAGTAAATGAGAACATAAAGGGGCGGTCTTTAAATGGGATACGAATGTTTTCAGAGGCTCGAAGTATGAAAACAAAAGAGGAATTCACGGTATTTTATTTGAAAGCAGAAAATGTTTTACAAATTTCCCAATTGGAAAATTCTTATTACGGTGAAAGAGGAAAGAAGTTCGGTCAAGAAACCTAGTTTCTTGTTTGTGTTAAATATGCAGGCAAGATCCTAGGCTGATTTCGACAAAGAGCGAGCAGGTATAAACAAACGGCACACGCCGACAACAGGAGTGTACAATTCAGTAAACACCAAAACTGTCACGGAAGATAAGATAAATTCAAGTGAATTCATTTACAAACTGCTTAAATAGAGATTTTTTATCAAAAGAAAAAGACATCTATTGATTTATATGTATATATGAAGATATATACAAAACTGTATTTTTCATTATTACTTCGTGAATTTTTTTAACGTAAAAAAATAATCAAACTGTCTAAATAAATATTTGGTTATAAAAAATGTTACCATTTAAATAAAAGAATGTATTCATTGATATATGTTCAAAAATTATTTTGTGTTTAGGATTAATTTGCGCAATTATAATATTATAAATAATTATTGTGGGCAGTATTATTATTGAAATAGTGTATGTAAAATATAGATTTATATTTCCCATAGCTTATATCAGCCCCCAGGATGAAAGTTAAATGAATGAGGGAGAGTATGTTATAGTTTTACGAAAATGGAACTGGAAATGCCATTGCGTTGTACGAACTGAAAAAAAAAGTGAACAAATTGTGAAGTGATTTAGGACAGCTGATATCTTAAATAAGAGGACTTTTTAAACAAAATAATTTTTTTAAAACAGGAGGAATATGTGGTCACTCATGACCCCTACATTTAAGCGGTAAAGCAAAAATAATTAAGTTTTTGGTATTCCCGTACCCCAGGACGAAAAACGAGGCTGGTTTGGTAAGGCCGAGTAGGCGGGAAACGTCGCCGTTTTACAACATTATTTATTGCCTGGAGTGCATTGTATTTGAACAGTTGGTCCGGGGAGCTGTCTTAAGAAAGTCGGAATGAGAGAGCAGCAACATGCGTAAAAGTTAAATTCGGCTTGTTATGAGAAAGAAGATTCATTTGATGGGAGTACGGAAAACAAAAAGATAACATTTGATGGAGATTTAACCTGAAGAAGAGGCGCTAGAGAAGACGTGATCCAGCAAAGGAACCTCCGGCAACGGCAAACAAAGAACGACGTCACCACGCAGAACATCTGGAAACGGCATTTCCAAATAAACCATTCTCGTTGATTCCCGATTTTTATTACAATTATATCGTTCGTCACCCGCGTTCCCGAAAGTAAACACCACACCACATATAAAAAGAATGAGTGATACTGGATGGTCATCGAACCTAGTTTCTGCATTGAACTGTAATTATCAATGTATTAAAAGACCTTTGTCTGGTTGCACTTTTCGGACACTCTTCATGTAAATTATCTTGAACATTTTCACAGCAACATTTAAACTCAGCTGCCTTTTTCTTAAATCGAAGGAGAACAAGCTTTCACATTCCTGAAATGAATTTGGTTTGGTAGAGCATCTTCTCTTATGAAGGAAAAAAGACTGGGATTTTGGGAATATTTTAAGAAAATGAAAAAACTACATAAATTTTGAAAACATATAATAGGCAACTAAAATGCTAGTACAAAATATGTGTAATACGCAAATATGCCTAAGTTACATACTTGCTCAGTTCAACAGGCACAGCCCTCCTCTTCCTGTTCAAGTTACAAAACAGCTGGAAAGTGAAATTAGCAAGGAGCATTTTATCACTATGCTGACACTACTTTTCAGTAGAAATAGCTATGATGTGCCAGTCTGACTTTATTATAATTACTTAGTAAAACTACTACTCCAGCCTTCAGACAGTTGTGAGAACCACCACTTTATACATGCACAGTTATATTATGTAATATGTCGAACTGTATTGTTAAAAAAATTCAAAGGCACAAAGTCACAAGATGAGTTAATATAAAAAATAAAGGGATCAGATAGAACTGAATGAAAGAGAGCACCATTAAGCTACATGTCCTAAGATTCAGCTGTGTTTGGATGGTAGTTAATGAGTCAAAAGGGAGAGATACCAGAATTCAAAAGTTCCTTGATTAAAATTTGTTGTGCTTTAAGAATACAACCAGAACAGAAAAACATCCTGTCCAAAACATATTGTCTCATGAAACAGCATGACATTGGGATAACAATGAGACCAATTTCCCCAACCTCCTCCCTCAATAGCCACGTGGAACTGAACATCAATACGTCTCCCCACACACACACACACATACATATTATATATATAATAAGGAAAGGAAAGAGAGAAAGTAGGTGACTTACCTGAGGTTCGGAGTTTTTTAAAATTTTTGGAGGCATCAGAAAGTTAGGGAGACATTTCCAGTGATTGGCTAGCCGACGACTCTGAAAATTTAAAGAACTTTGAGCCCCACAAGGTGTCTACCATCTATGAACCTCAGGTAAGACACCTACTTTCTATCTCTCTTTCCTTTCCTTATTGTTTTAACATGACAATGTCAGATATTTCTTTGATTCTCACAAACCCTCTTCCTTTCCTGCCTGATACTGCCAAATGTTTCTGATGTGAATTGTGAAAAGAGTGAAAAAATTAGCTCGCAAAAGCAAATGTGAGAAATGACTATCATAATAAAATATATTTTCAAAAGACCTATGATATTAGCGTTCATAATACAGAATTATTAAAAATATATGAATTTACTACTACCACCACACAAATATAGTTAATGGTTCTTTCTTTTTCTGCAAAGAATAAAGTACACACAAATATTATGATACTAAACATGTTACCCTTTATTGAGCACAAGTAAGAAAGATATAAAAAATAGTTCATTACTCATATTTGTTTTTATATTCTATACAATTTAACATTTACATTCAAGCCATTAATGATGAGAGAAATACAGTATATTAAATTAGATATATTTTTGGACTGTATTATTTTAGTCATTACATTTACATTATTAATGATGAGAAAAAATACCGTGCATTGTATGTGATACATTTTCAGACTGCATTATTTCAGAGTCTGGTTTATTATTATTATTATTTATGTATACAATTTGCCAATGACAGAAGGGAACCAATATTTCTGCTGATGACACACAAATGTAGTAGAAAGTTGCTTTGAATCACAAATATTTTAGCAGATGAAAAACTTATCCAAATTATATTTTCAAACAGAAAACATTCCATTATATTTCCTATGAAAACTTGGCCTGAGCAAAAGATTGACTTTTAATTAACTGAAATTATTAGATATACATTAAAACAATCCATTTATTTAAATTTTAATTTAAAAAACAATTACTTCATTAGTTAATAACTAATGTTCAACTAAATCAAAATATAAATTAAAAATAATTGTTGCAACTTCTTATGTTATATGAATAATGCAAGTCTGAAAATTAATCTTCTTGAATAGAAGTTCACACATACTTCAACTGTGCTCATACATAAGGAATTTTATTAATACAGTTGGTATAGGAAGATGTGGTGCCACATATGTAAGCTTTCTACCCAGATATTGTCTGAGGAACAGTCTTGCCTGGTTTCTTAAAGATAAGGGTTGCCTAGCAAGTTCAACAAGTATTTGTTTCTGTTCATCGGACAAAGTTGTCGACCTTCGTATCATACACAAATCAAAACTCTCTGCAGCATCTACAAGCTGAAGGAAAATATGAGGATGCCTTGACAAATTATGTAATGAATTAAGTATTCCATGAGGATCTCGAAATTGTGTTTTCATGATCACCTGAAACAATTAAAACATCACTTATTTTCCAATATATTATAAAAATATAATATATACCATCAATTATCGTAAACTTATAATAATAATTCATCGAATGATAAAAATATTCCATTAATTCAACATAATACAATTATATATTGCTGATCATCCATCATTAAAAACAGCTCAAAGTAGAAACATTTCTATTTCATATGGAAAGGATAATTGTTTTGAAATATATAACTCTGATAGTCTTTCTATTATAAAGCAATATCCTAAAATTTGTGAAGTACCTTAGCACCATTTTGAAGTAGTTTGATGACAACTTCTGGACATAATTGCTCACTTGACCCAATATATTCAGAAAGAACTGGGCGCAAACTTGGCCCACCATCACTTTCTACTAGGAGGTTTGGGTCAGCCCCAGCAGATAATAACAAGTGAAGAAGTTCCAATCGATTTGGCACACTATCAGCACATACTACATGAAGGGGAGAGCCAATAAGTGGTGAACTGGCATTTACATCTGCTCCTGAGTGAAATAATGTACAACACAGTCACATTAATATAATATTACCCAAAAATAATACAGTGTACTTAAACTTTAGTAATGTATATCAATTTTCCATTATTTAACAAATCGCATAAATATTAGGTCATTCAGAGAAGAACAAAAGTAAATATAATAAACAAATAAAATATAAGTTCAAATAAATCCTTCTTTTTAAATCTAAATTAATCTTCCTCCAAATTACTTACTTAATAAACAATAAAAATAAACAATGTCCTGTTACACTACATGACAAGGCATAATAGCAAGCATTACAATAAATCTAATGAAGGTCATATCAAATGATTCCTTTAAATGTGAACTACATACAAAGTAAACCCCCTTTCACCACTTTTATAGCCCAACAAAATACATAAGTTTAACAATGTATACTATTTAATTTTTTCAATTACAAGCAGGAGTTCAATTTAAAATTGCTTTACATTTAAAATTATCAGCCTGAAATGCTTTCATGACCACTATAATAACAATAAGTCTATTCAAGGCAAATTATAATCTGATATAGATTATGTCTCATGTTAAGAATAAATACAGTATTGTTTATTGTTATGTTTCAATAAAAAAATTTAAACCTGTGAAATTTTGTCCTCAAAACTTATAAAAATGAAGAGAAGTTAATTCAAATAACTGAATAGTTCTTGTTATTTATATCTCCATACCTTTCATAATGATAATAATTCATTGGAATTAACTTGCAAAATATCACAGAAATGATTCAATGGGCTGTGTGCTGGAATATACCATACAGTTTAAAGTGACATTCACTCCCCTTGGCATAGAGGTAAAGGGGATTTAAAAAAGGAAATTCATTTAAAATCACCAACATTAGTTTCAAATCAAATATTTTTGGTGCCAGTGAGATGAACAGCAACACTCCTGATACTGATCACATGTTCACGTGTGGTTCATTGTAAAATTTTTGTCAATTCAATTCATTCTTATATACTTTCTAAACATCTATGAGATGCTGGGCATTCTGTCAGTATTAAATAAAATCCAAAGTGAATAAATATTTTTGATGATTCTCAGACAAAAACCAGAACTATTCATTTATCATTTCCAACAAGTATTATCTCTTTAAAAAGAAAATGGTTGCTTTTAAAATATTTGTTCATATTACCTGCCCTCAAAAGCATTGTAACCAATTCAGCATCCCCTTTCAATATTGCTAGGTCCAGTGGGGTAGGTTTCTGGTAGTCTGCTGGGTAGCTTGCTCTAGCGCCCTGCTTTAGAAGTAAGTTAACTGTGGCTAAATTTCCCGACAAAACAGCATAATGCAGCACAGACCGGTAGTCATGTCGTGCATCTGTCATAGCATTAACATCAGCTCCATGAGACAGCAGTAGTAAAACAGAATCCATACCCTGTAAAAGTTCTCAAATTAAACATCAAATGTGATTTTCAAAAGTATACAGCAGTGTCCACACACATTTATCTGAAAAACAAAATTTCAATTGGCAAAACGATAAGGTCTCAGATGAGGAAATTAATTAATTTTCAGGACTGAAGAGTGAAATGCTCAATATCTGGAATAATCTGAATGCATTAAATCTTAAAAGTTTTATATATACATAAGGTGCCTACCATTTATGAACCTCAGGTAAGTCATCAACTTTCTATCTCTCTTTCCTTTCCTTATTAATTATATATATAAATTTACATATCCTCTTGTAACAGTAATTAATAAATATTTGTATCTTTTATTTATTCATCTCAGTTTTTGTTGTTGATATTTAACAGTCTACAATACCAACATTGTTAAATAAGATTTTGGCCATAACTCTCATTGGACACACTGCAGAAAGCAAAATTCTCTTCTATTAATGTATTTATATCAATTCAAAGTGTAAGTCTATATTATTTTAAAATTTTAAGTCAATTCTACACTTTTAAATTTTGTTTATTCAAATTTATAATCACTTTTTAAATTTGTGTCTGTAGTTACCTCAAGAAATCCAAAAATCTGGATGTAATGTTGTACTAGTAGCAGTGAACTTAATTACACAATTTTAAAATGCTGACATACTGGTTGTTTTGTACATTTGAAAATGTGTGAAACCGTCAGATAATGATGTATTGTGATGCTTCTACAGTTCTAATACATGCATAAATTAGTTTTAGTATTCTAAATGCTACAGGATAGTCATTTATACAGTAGAGGTCCCCAACTCTATGCCTGCGAGCACCATGGTGCCCACAAACCGTTTTAGATGTGTCCGCCGCTACACTGTGCAATTATTTTTACATATACATGATTTTACCTTTTGGAGATGTGTTTGAGTGAAAAATTTCATTTTGATTTTTGGTTAAACGTTTATTTTGACAACTAAGGCCCATGAACCATTATGTAAACATGTGAAGTAAGACATTCTCTAAAGATCGTCATGCCATCAGAGTTAATAAACATTTCCAATTTCTTTTACATAAAAATATAAGCAACAATTATCTTATGTGTACACTCTTCTCTCAAGTTACACTCTGAAGTAAATGAATCAAATAGTTGTACTAATTTGTAATATCACTTAAATTATGTTATGCAAACTATTTGTGTTTTTTCTTCAAAATGATATCCTGATGCCACACTAATTGTGAGATGGATCCTATCCCATTAAATTATATAAAAAGATGTTTTTACAAAGCATTTTCAAGAGTTAATTCACATTTTATAATTTAGGAAGTATTCACTAAAGTACTTATGGTTGAACTATGAGGGAAAAAATGTTCATCAATGAAATAAATCAATTTACGTTAGTTAACGCTACTTACAATTACTTCAATGAAGGTGAACCTTGCAAACAAAGTTGACAGAAAAATTGTTACTTCCTTAAAATAGTATCAGAAATGGTAATTTTATAAGAATTAAACAAATGATAAATAATTAAATGATTTACTGACCTGTGGTAAACGAGCAGCCTTCATAAGAGGTGTAAGTCCAGCTCTGTCACGAGAATCTGGATCTGCTCCAAATGTTAGTAAAAGTTGCAAGAATTCTAAATCAAGGGGTGATACAAGATTTATTTCTGAGCCAAAAAAATAACGTTTATTGGGATCGGCACCATTTTCCAGCAAAATTCGAGCTACGTCTGCATGTCGATTACGTATAGCGAGACGCAAGGGCTCATCACATAATGTTGTTCGAGGAAAGGGATCATCAGTATGCTCACGGTAATCCACTCTAGCACCTTGCTGAAGCAACAACAGCACCAATTCAGTGTATCTGAGAACAAAATGTTGTAGCTGTATATAAATTTCAATCTAGAAGTTTACAACTGGAAACAAATTATAACATTTGCTCTGTTGTTTATTACATCTAATACCGACTCTTGAAAGGACTCAAGACTTTTTATTTTAAGGAATAATTTATAAGAAATATAAGTATTATGGTTCATCTCCAACACAGACTCTCTTGTTATACTGATGAATGGAAATATTAACCTGTGAATAGATATATGAAAGTAAAGCATTCGTTTATCAGAGAATTAAATAATTAATACAGCCCTAAGTAACAATATATTTATTTCAAATGATCTTAAATTTGTGACATTTCATATCCTTTTTTGGGTCTCCTTTAGTCAGATGTTAAAATGTAGAAATTCATGGTCTACACTCTGCAACTCACTCAACTAAAAATTTAAGATAAATTGAAATAAATATACAGACACTTTAAACTGTTTTAATTTATTTATATATGAAATTAATTGTGAAGATTACTTATTTAGAATCCATTTAACTATAGAAAAAAGTTCTATAACACAATAAATAAAATATGTTTGCAGTACCTTAGTTATTTAAATTTATAGAAGACCTTGACTTTTTGATGGATCTAGCTGATGTTACACATTCACAGTTCAAATACAGAAGTGTGCATCATATAATAAGCTTATATATATATATATATATATATATATCCAGGAACTTATACTTACCCATGTTCAGCTGCTAAATGAAGAGCTGAATAGCCACATTCATCTCTAGCATTAACATCACCTCCTCGAACCAATAACAAATTGGCCGCACCTTGGTAACGCTGCCAAATCGCATAATGAAGTGGACGTAAGCCCTGTTCTGTAACTGGTTCATTGGCTTTAGCTCCTCCAGCCAGAAGAAGACGTATTTCATCTAATGGCTCCATGCGAACTATACTGTCTGCTAATTCCCTTTGAAGGCATTCTGTCCTCATGTTCTAGGCTAAAATAACGAAATATAAATAAAATTTTATTAAGGATTTTCTTCCATTTAAATGTTATATTTATTTATAAAACTTGCCAGAACGTGTTCAGTTTATTGACTGCAATGTAATAAACTTCCTATGTTTATCATTCATAACGTGAATCCAAGAACCGAATAAATGCTTTCAAATTAAGCATCAGTTCTATATAATGGATTAAGAAATCTTAAATCTGGCGGGTAGCTCAGTTGGAAAAGTGCATCACGTACCACGTGGAGGTTTATAATTTGATTCCATGTCTTGCCGGGAATTATCCATCCTGATCCTTTCATTCATACCATTTAAACAAGTTTTGGGCTATTTAATTATATATTTCATGTTTGTGAATGCAGTCTTAGCGATATTTTGTACAATCTCAAATACAACCCTCTCAACTCAGACAAATATAGAAGGAAAATTGATATGTGCCGTTAAATAAAAATTATAGTTTATCATCAGCAGAACTTCCCATGTGGTTGTTGTGTTAGAGTGCTATTTTAAAACACTGAGTTTGAGGTTGGCTGAAAATAACTGGAAGGTCAAGAATTGGGGAATCCCTCTCTAAGCGTCAGCTGTTGAACAAAGAACTGATACGGATTTCCTATGATTCGACTACTGGCTATTACGAACTTCAAAGTTAAATGTAATTAAATTCTGTCTATTCGTTGAAATTAAATAATTTACAGAGTAATTAATATTCCAATCGCAATGTTGTTTAATTAACTTTATTTGACCTATAACAACACCTCTTACACAAAAAATATGCATTGTGTTCATTAGTGACATAAAATGAGCTTCCGTATGATGTGAATAGATCAAGAATAATTCAACGTTGATATAACAAATTCCTGTTTGTTTAAAAGAGACGAAAATTCAGAATACAGTACTGTTGAAAATCCGGTTACCGATAATTCTCTTTCCTCAGTTTCCCGGCATTCATTTTGAATTATAAGTACCCCTCTCGGCTGTTACTATCTTCTGACAAGAAATTCTATTTCCCCGCGTACTATAGATGAGTTCGAATTCTTAAAATAATTCTTTCGTACTACTTTTTAATTATGGTTTTTATCGTAAAGGACTGTACAGGTTTTCATTTTCTGTTAAATATATGCAGCATAAATAGGCCTAACCGTAAAAAATCCGGCAAGACTCAGCTCCGGCGGTTGCCGGATTTTCGGTAGCCTACTGTATTTTTATGGATTTTGAAATATTTTAGCTGTCCGTTTGATTGCTACTCAAAGCCAAATATCAAGGAAACATTAAGCTTGTAAAGAAATTAAAGTGAATTACACGTCCCATTTTTAATACACCGATGAAGCTTGTAATACTAGATTGTTGTCACAGGTCTGGTTAGTTATGTATGCATAAAAATATTACTTTATGGGGAGTTTAATTTAATTAATAATATAATATTAATTAAATTCGTTAATTAAATTTCAAATCCATGCAAAATACATTTATTTGTTTTCAAACTTTTTCAGATGGTTTCAATTGTTTATACTTCAAAGCGAAGTGACGTGTTTCTTATTTCATCTAAAAATGTTCATCTCTTCTTTTCTTTGCGCATTTTAACACACAATTTATCATTAAATTCAATAAGTGTAATTTTCTCAGTAAATACGATTTCAAAACAATTTATGCTGCAGCCTGACTAGGGAAAAGTCAAAGTGCGTATTTCATATTGTTGTCATTTGTTTTCATGGAAACAAAGTAAATTTATATTCATATCAACTTTAGAAACCAAGGGTAACAAAACAGTTCAGATTAAATTAGTAATATAATTAATTAATAAATATTGTAGCATAATAATTAAAACAAGGATATTATGACCAACGTTAAAATGATATTTTTAGAGGCGTAGTTAAAATATACTCTTATACTACTTTAACTTACATGTACTAAGCCAAGCGAAAGTATCGTAAACTTAATAAACTGTGCACTTCCTCACAACTGACTGACTTCTGCGCAGCTGTTTCTCTATTTATAAACCGCTGTAGAGGAGGGGGCCTTGTTAATTTATCCCCACCACGTCAAATGTCTAGCTTGCTATGGAATTAACCTAAGTGATAATATAAAGATGGGTGGTATTTTACTATAATACTGTGATATTATCCAAAAATTTGTTGAAATTTAACCACAATTCATTCATAATTTTATTTTCAAAAACCTGTCATCAATAATTCAAAGGAGAAATAGAGTACGTTTATGCATTTTTATATGCATATTAATACATCAACATTATGTAATTTAGAACATGGAATTCACATTTCAGGCCTCAATTCACAATAGAATAAATTTTTCTAACTACATAACGTTAAAGAAAAGAATTTATTTTTTCACAAAATTTTCTAGAAAAGTGATTCAGTTTCTCGGCTAGATAAAGACTAGAAGAAACAAAAAATTATCTGCATTTTTGGCATATGCCTCGCATAAAGGCTGTCTGCTGGCAAGAACCTTTGCTAGAAGTGCGTGCTCCCACGGGATCTATATTTAGATTATTTGTACTACCTTCAGCACACTTAGTTGGCCTTCCTCTACTCCTGTTCGTTTTTCTCCTTTTTACGTTAAAAATACCATTCAGAAATATTTATCAATACTCCCATTTGGATTTCGCAGTATAACCTATTTTTTAAAGATTTTTGCACACGACTTATTCTGCGCAGTTCTCGACTGCAAAAGTTTTATTTAATCAGTATGAAGTATAGAAATTCCATATTTTTCAAGCGATCATCTCAACACTCAATTAGCATAGGTTAAGAGAAAACAGAAAGAAAGAAAATTGCGTAGCAAATCACCTGAAACAGATATAAGAGTTTGTAATTAATAATGTTTTTGTTCCGAATGATATTTCATTGTCAGGTAGCCAATAGAAACGTGCTTACGACATATTTAAAGATAGTTTTCTTTGTAGAGGTTTAATGCCGTCAACCCTTTGTTAATGCGCGATAGATCCTCTACGGGAATCAAGGTCTATCTACTGAGACACCTAGGGTTTCGATTGATTTGGTAAACACTGTTGTTATTGTGATCATGGCTATCAACACTTAAACTGATTCTGAAAGAAAGCCAATGAAAGAAACGATGCAGGAAGACCTATGAAGGCCACAACAGCTGCGACGCAATAGTTGACCTGGACCGTGAGTCGTCGTTTACAATTCGAATGTTGGGTTGATAAAATGGAAATGTTATTTATAACGTCACTTATTAACTTTAGTTTGACATAATTAAAAATTAAACTTAAACATCTTTAAATGATCATTTAATTTGATTAACAAATATTTTTCGCATTTACGGTTTGAGAACTTTTAATCGATACGTCGGTAAACTCGTAATCTATATCTGTGGAAATCGCCGAAGTTAATTGACATGTATAATGCAATAGCTAATAAACATTCAAATTATTTATTTATATATTTGTTAATATTCACTTAATAAAGCGGTTTTAAAGTTTTGCCGCGTTAAGATGAACATGAAACTTTTTAAGATAAAAAAAACGTTCCCTTCATAACCTACTAATTCATCATTTCGTATTACAACTTTATAGATAGCCAAAACGGTTCAAAAACTGTAAAAGTATAAATATATTTTACTGTTTTCCTCTCTTAATCAACTGTTAATATTCTTTACAGAAAATTAATTCAAAGAAAAAGTTTTTTATTGTTTATAAAAGAACTGTAGATACCCTACTTATCTGTTTCGTTCAAAGTAAAATATAGATGACGTGCCATTTCCAGACGTTTGCTTACTAAAGGGAATTACGATTGACGTAAAACATGGAGAAATATATTCGATAATATGATTCTAAGAAACAGTTAATAATTTGACATTACATGTGTTTATACAGTCTTAAAAATGGATATTCAACCGATAATAGACAATTTTACCAAGGAATTAAGCCAATTGATTCGATGAATTGGAGCTTGGATTGAGCTACAAGAAACTGAGGATTTTCTCATGACAATTGTTATCAGCCCGAGTCATTTTAATGTTAACGTGAACTCTCAATATTATTGAAATTGTGATTTGTCATTCACTGTGGAGGAGCGATTGAATCACGTTCCTTTGAAGATGATAAGTGAATTCGAATAAAGAATGCGTAATATTAATGGCTTAAAAGCCAAACGGAGGATTTTTATGGAACAAATTTAAGTTAATAAAAGAAATGGAAAATCTAGTTTTTAAGAGATCATGAGAGACTTTTTTTTGGTTAACAGGCTACATGTGGGTGATCCTGAAACAGGAAAGCCCGACCGTAGTTAAATTGTGAGCTACCTTGAGGAAGTGTCATATAGTCAGCCGGACTGTTATTATAAATTAAAGCTCTACTGCTTATAAACATTTTTGTAGTCTTTTTTTAGTGAACATTTTCGTACTTTTATAAAATTTTGTAAATACATTCATCTTTGTTGATTATGAAATGCAATATTTTGTAAATATTGATTATGAAATGCAGGCTGAAAATGAAGAAACTCAAGAAAGGAATTAAAATAAAAAGATGGGAATTTAAAAAAACTGAATCAACAGGAGGTGCATCAGAGTATCAAAGAAGATCAAGAGTTGATTAATAGGGAAAGAAACAGTATAGAAGAGAGATGGGCACTCTTGACGAAAATATATAATTACAGCAGCCTACTAAAAAATAAGGACACCTGAAGAATGAAATGGATAGGAATGGCAAAGCTTGGCTCCAAGAGAAATGTGAAGTGGTTGAAGATTTCATGGTGAAACGGAAATTTCGAAGAGAAGAAAAATACAAGCAAGAACATCAGAAAAGCAGATGGGAAGCCAATTCTGGATAAAGACGAAATATAAAAGATGGAAGGAATATTTAGAAGAGATGTATAACGGTTGAATTCTAGATCAGTCAGTAATAGAAGAAGAAGAGTAGGAGGATGATGAAAAATTGGGGGAAAAAAATACGGCCGTAGTTTGACAGGGCGCTGGCGGATCTGAGCAATTGTAAAGCGCCAGGAATTAATAACATTCCAGCGGAGTTTATACGATCATTGGGCGAAAAAGCAATATCGTGGCTGTTCAGTATAGTTTACGAAATCTACAGAACAGGAAGAATACCAAAAGATTTTAGTAAAAATATAATTATACCCATACCAAAGAAGACAGGCTGATAAATATGAACAGAAAAGGACAATTAGTTTAGTATCTCATGCATGCAAAACATTAACGAAAATAGCGTATAGTAGGATAAATAGAATTCGAGTTAGGAATTCAGTTTGGTTTTAGGAAGAATGTAGGGACAAGAGCAATATTGACTTTGCGTCTAATTTTAGAAGACAGGATAAGAAAAATAAGGCCTACGTTCATGGCATTTGTACATTTATAAAAAGCCTCTGATAATGTGAATTGGAGCACACTATTAAGGATTTTGAAGTGGACAGGAATAAAGTATCGAGAAAGAAGGGTTATAGATACAGCTTTCTGCCAGCAGTAATCAGAATTGAAGGGCAAGAAAATAAAATAAAAATCAAGAAAGGAGGTTGGGAAGGATACAGTCTGTCTGTCGCCCATGCTGTTAACCTTATACATAGAACATTCGATGAAGAGAGTTAAAACGAAATATGGAAAAGGAATCAAACTTCAAGGAGAAGAAATGAAAACCCTAAGGTTTGTTGATGATGTTGTGGTATTAGGGGAGTCAGAAGAAGACTTGAAAAACATAATAAATGGTATGATCATGATCCTGGAGGAAGAGTACAACATTAGGATTAATAGAGGGAAAACCAAGGTATGGGAAATAGTGGAATAACAAAGGGTTGTTTGATTGGGAAGAGTGTAGTATGGGAAGCAGTGGAATACCAATGGTGTTACGATTGGGAAGAAATATTTTGAAGGGAGTTAAGGAATTCTGCTACTTGGAAACGTAATAACTAGGGATGGTAGAAGTATAGTAGACATTACGAATAGACTAGCACAGGCAAGGAAAGCTTTCGCAAAAGCGAGGAATTTACTTATGGGTAATATAAGAATGAATATTAGGAATTCATTGCTAAAAATGTTCGTAAGGAGTGTGGCGTTATATTGGACGGTAGGAGTTGCAGAAAGGAAAAGAATAGAAGCCTTTGAAATGTGGTGCTATAGGAGAATGCTGAAAATCAGATGGGTGGGTAGAGTAAGTTACCAGGAATTTCGCACTGGAATAGGGAAAGAAATCACAAATTGGTGAATTTTGACCAAGTGAAGGCTCGTTTTGCGATATAAGGGTCTTGTAAAATTCGTATTAGAGGGAAGTTTGTGGGGTAAGAACAGAAGAACGAGTCAAGGATAGAATATGCTAAGCCGATTATGGAGGATGTGGTACCTATGTGGAAATGAAACGCTGACGCAAGATAGGTTAGCATGAAGGGTTGCAGCAGACCAGTCTTAGGACTGAATACTAGAACACACCACTTCCTTACAATAGAAGCCATTTAAACAAAAAAGGTCTACATTGAATAATCAAAGATCTTTTAAGAATTTTGTATCTGACTTTATACGTAAGGGTATTAAGAGCGAAAAAATAAGTTGTAAAGAAGAAAAGAAAAGATTTAGTGCGTCGCAGTCCTCGTGGCCTTGATTGTGCTGTTGACTCTGCCTTCACCGTCGAAGTCGCGTGAGTTCATATGAGTTATTTTCAGAACTAACGAGCGACTTCCTTGAAGTTTGCGTTTCCTGTTTCTTACGATGAAATATGAAAATTAATAAACGATCGCAACACACAATAATGTATCAAATAATGTACACTATCATTAGTAATTATATATACTGAAAATGTTTGCGGTTTTTATTTCAGCCGTCATCAGGTTATTTCGTTCTGACAATGTGCATTTTATGAGTAGTAAAATGAATCAGAAATACATGATATGCCATTGACCTTCAATAAATAGTTCCAGATCACGATAAATTAATTAATTTTTCTTTGTAATGTGTTATACATGAGTATCTTTGTATGGGATTGCAGTGGTATCATCTATATAAAATTGACTATAAGCCTTTTTTTTAATAAAGACTGACTACGTGAGTGTTCTCCGCTTTGATGTCACTCTCCTATAATAGTAGGAAGGGATGGAAGGGATGGAAAGGGGGATATGGAAGATAGAGCAAGGTTTCCTGCCGCTATTTTAAGGATTCACATACAGATATTTGGGATTTAGAAAACTTCTATTCTTTTCCTGTATGCATCTCATACCGTACACGTATCTCACCCATATAATACCACATTCCATAGCAACATTTTTCATAATGATTTCCTAATATAATACTTATATTACCCGTAAGTAAATTCCTCTTTTTTTGGGACAGCCTTCCTTGCCTGTGCTATCCTACGCTTTATGCCTACGATACTTCTACCATCACTAGTTTATCATAATGCCCAAGTAGCAGAATTCATGAACTTCCTTCAAAATATCTCTTCCCAATCTAACGCTCTTTGTTATTCCTTAGTTTCCCATACTAAACTTTGGTTTTCCCTCTATTAATCCTCAGGTTGTACTCTTCCTCCAGGAAAGCATTCATGTCATTTATTATATTTTCCAAGTTTTCTTCTGACTCCCCTGATACCACAATATTATCAGGAAACCTTATGGTTTTTATTTATCTTCTTGCAGTATGATTCCATTTCCATATTCTGTTTTAGTTTTCTTCGTCGCCTGTTCTATATATAAGTAAATTAGCATGGGCGACAGGCTGCATCCTTGTCGTATTCCTGTATTGATTTCTGCTTTCTTTTCTTGCCATTCAATTCTAATTACTGCTGACTGCCATCTGTAGAAGTTATGGACAGAATGTTCTGTTTATAAAGGTCGTAATCATTTTCCTGGCTTCATACATTCATTCGATAAAATATATTTGCTTCTTCAACCAGAAGTGTGATGGTTGTCCACGAATTTCTATGAATTAAAAAATGAAGCAGAAGCAATTTTTACTCTCTAAGAAATCAGAAAACATAACGACGGTTGGATTGCAAAGTACCTTATTTAACAGACAACCAACGAATTGCATTTAATTCTTCTTGGAAATAGCAATGCTATTGATGCATTAAAGAAAAATAGAAGTATGGCGCTATCGCATTAGAGAAGAGAACTTAAAGAATCTTTCTTTTTCTTCAATTCGCCAACGGATTTCCAAGTATTTTCAGATATTCGTTGCCAAGTATTCTGCTACTTTTTCGTTTCTTTTATGGTTTCGTGACAGGGGTCCCACAAACCAAAAAGTATCTAAAATAGATAGAGAGGCAATAGAGGCACTGGGAGCGTTTCGGCCATCCCCTCCCGTGTGGGTGCAACTCGCTCGTAGGCCATAAAGCCGTGTCCACACTTGCGAGCAACGAACCGAACACGAGGCTGTGCGCATGCGCAACCTGATGTGCGCATGCGCTAGATCAGCCAGGATTGCTCGCCGTGTTTTCCATCTGTTGTCGGTATTTTGACGAAACATCAAAGGAATGCTCGGTTCGCGTGCGCCGTAGTGTGGACGCCAGCCGAGCCGAACCGAGCTGAGCACTTTGGCTTGTATCAGAGATCATAGCACCGTGGCTTGTGTTCTGTGATTGTCTCGATCATTTGCGATATACCTTCAAGATGATGATGGTGATGACGTCGGATTGGGATTGGAGCGGACTCTGAAATTTATCGATGCTGTTAGGAACCACCCAGCTATATGGGACTTAAGATAGCATAAAACTGAAACAAACTCCGCACCTCTCATAAAATCCATAGTCAAATTTATTTTGGTAATACTTCACATAATGAGGCAATTTGCCTTGTTACTTTAATTCTCATGGCATGAAGTATTACACAGGGTGAGTTCAATTAATAGTTATCTACATTTACCATTGGATATTAATCCTAAATTTATTTCATATACAAGTAAAAACATTTAAAAATATGTATTACACGTGTTTAAGTTTTAAAATTATCTAAAAAAGGACAAAAGATTGAAAATATGGTTTACTCATGCTACTGCTCGATAACATTAATTTGTAAATGTAACAATAGTTAAAATAGATAGAATAAGAATATTTGTATCATTAAGGCAGGTGGCCACGTGCAATTATCCCTTAAATAAATCAACAATGAAAGATGTGAAATTATCCTTCCGTATAGAAACACAGTAGCACGTGACAAATAATTGTAAGAACACTAAACTTTAGGTGTGGTTTTATTAAAATCAGTTTTATTAAATGAAATCAATTTCGAAATTGTAAAAAAAATTATTATAATTAAGTTTTCATTTAAAAAATATTAAAAGTCGTTTTCTATTACATTACATCGCAATATAAATAAAATAAATTACCCGCTTCATATATGTTGCGTTTAATAAATCTTTCCTCGGCTCGTTCCTTACAATCAAATCTCTTGTTTGTCTTCAAAGATGAAGATCGACTCCTTTCTAGTGGCTCGTGTTCGTAGGCCGCTCGGTTCGCGCGTGTTCGCTGCCACTAGAACGCCGAACCGAGCAAGTTTCTGCTCGTGCTCGCAAGTGTGGACGGGGCTTAAGAGCCCATGTAAGAACAGCACTTTTGGTGTAAGCTAAAATCCTTCTTAAAGCAGCAGAGCCAAATTTTAGTGGATTTTATTTACACCATATTAGTATGTCCAAATATATAAGGCAAAAGAATCAATTCAAATGGGAATATTAAAAATATTGAGCATGTTTCGAAATCGGTATTGAAAGGTGGATGCGACGTTATATCAGTATATTTCTAAATTAAATGTTAAAAATACATAATTTCCTATTCCGGCAACAAAATTAAATCACCAAAAACCAAAAATAAAATGAAAAATCTACACCAGAACCGCACAGTTCACGGGACGAGCATGTACTAAACCTCTCGTTTGCTTTGACTCGTGCTGTCTTGTGCTCCTAGGCCGAGCGCTCCGAGGGCGAGGCGAGGGGAGAACTCCATGTACAGTCTCGCGCTCGGCATAATGCTCGGCAGTGCACGCTCGCCGAGGCGACCCGAGACCAGACGAGCGCAAGAGTGTACATGGAGATCTCCCCTCGCCTCACCCTCGGAGCGCTCGGCCTAGGAGCACAAGACACCACGAGTCAATGGGGAGGTCTAGCGAGAGTGTACACGGTGATCTCGGCATTCCCTGTGAACTGTGCGGTTCTGGTGTAGTTTTGTATTTTGGTTTTCGGTGATTGAATTTTGCTAGGAAAAAGTAGCAGATGTTTCGCAACAAATATCTGAAAGTTATTATATTATTTCGCTGGAAACTTTAAATAAATAGTGTAGACTCTTGAAACTGTCTCCTGTAGCTATATATCTCAAAGTAATTGCATGGCGTATTTCAGGAGGGATTGCTTGTCTCATTGAAGTAACTCTTTGGTGAGATTTTGTTCAAAAGATATTCAAAATCCACTACGGCCGTTCGGGTAAAATTTTTTAATTCACCATCAGGTTCCATCAGCAAATCACCTAACTGATTGTCCATGTGTTCCCTGTATAATAATTTATTCCAATTAAACAAAATGATATTAAAATTTAAGTACAATACTGTGGAAAATAGCTTGTTCTATTCCGATTGATTGTTTTCACCCACCACCCTTTCTTTCAAGGCTTGTGGATTTTTTAATTACAAATAACTTGCAAATATTTACAATAACAATGAGCAGCATAAGCTGCAGTCAGACAAACTACCATGTTCTTCATAGTTACTCGGAGTACTTGTATATGTTTCGCGCGAGTCTCTCGGAATGTCTTGTGCTCGGGTCGCCTCGGCGAGCGTGTACTACCGGAATAGGGTCTCGCGTTTGCCTCTCGGAATGTCTCGTGCTCGGGTCACCTCGGCGAGCTTGTACTGCCGGAATAGGGCATAGCGCGAGCCTCTCGGAATGTCTCGTTCTCGGGTCACCTCGGCGAGCTTGTACTGCCGGAATAGGGCATAGCGCGAGCCTCTCGGAATGTCTCGTGCTCGGGTCACCTCGGTAGCTTGTACTGCCGGAATAGGGCATAGCGCGAGCCTCTCGGAATGTCTCGTTCTCGGGTCACCTCGGCGAGCTTGTACTGCCGGAATAGGGCATAGCGCGAGCCTCTCGGGATGTCTCGTTCTCGGGTCTCCTCGGCGAGCGTGTACTACCGGAATAATACAAGCAAAGAAATGGCTTGGAAAATTAGTCCAGATATACGCCATGCTGCAATACGTATACATCCAAGAAGTTAAAAATTATGAAAAAAATTAACAGCAACAGCATTAATTTTTTGTGTATGGATTTCTTTTATAATTAAACATTGGTTTAATTTACATGGTAATTTTAGTTTAACTTATTTATATTATTCAAACATAGTTTTCTGACTAAGTTTACAATAAATAAAAAGTCGGGGAATAAGTCATGATGTCATTTTATAACTACTCAACCCTTTCGCGTACAGAACTGCATATAGGGGGGGGGGGGGGTTAACAGGCTACATGAAGGTGATCCTGAAACAGGCAACTCCCCTTTAATAGCATTGGAAGGGTAAACCCTAGAAAACCTTCATCACATAGGTCTCACGCTTTGGTTTTCGATTAGATTTTTGAAACTAGCCCAATCTGTCCTATTATTTGTTAATGTTGGTATGTTTTCTTTATTTATAATGTATGTACTTATAGTTGCAATTACAGGTGCATGTCGCAGTTGGATTCGACTTGTAAATGTGGATCAAGACGTCTAAGAGGTCAGGTATTTTATTTTGGTCGGCCGACCACTAGCTTGGTTCAGCAGTTGCCTTTCGTTGTTAATCTTGATCCCCATGTTGTATTTTTAGCATTCCAATCTCCTTCTATGATGACTCTTGGTACCTGAGAGTTTAGTACTTCAATATATTCATTCTTCTCCAGTAATGGCATGTCCAATGTCTAGGTGGGCAGTATATGCTTGAGACTGTTAATTTCGTATCTACTTTAATATTGGCTGATTGTATTTTATTAGTTTGTTGGTGAATCATTTGGTAATGAGATATAGAGTTTCGCCATGGGCTGTATCATCTGGTTGAGTAATGACAGTTCTCGACGTAAAATGGGTTTCTGAGATTAACGCTGTCTATTTTTTTTGTAAATGAAGGAAATTTTTTAGTTCCAGTTTATGGTTTTCTATGCCATTGGCATTCCATGTAACTATTCTTAATGTGTTACCTTATTTATTAGTGCGCTGAGCGTATTTAATATTGTCAATTTGATTAAACATTCCTCTGAATTCATTTAAGAATAATGAGAATTTTACTACATTAATAGTATCCTCATTTTGGACATTTACTTGAGAGGAATTGTGTCAAACATTTGTTTGTTGTTCATTTTGTTAATAATTTTTATATTTCGGCGGAAATTGGTTATAATCGTTTATTTGTGGTTTGGGTTGAGATGAATTTTTGAGCAATTGTCTGGTTGCGTTTTTTGCTTTTGATAGATGTTACATCGTTTATAATTAGCGGGGTGTTTTCCCTGGTAGAGTACGCATGTAGCTGGTGTATTCCCTGGTATCTTGCAATCTTTCGTATTGGGGTTGTTCCCGCATTTAACGCAAACATACAGCCTGGTTTTTGTCTCTCCATACAATTGACAGCTAGTCTCTCTCTCTCTTTCTTGGAGCTTCATCTGTGATTTTCATGTTGCTTAGGTATTTAATGTCATAAATACTTTTATTGTTTTCTCCAGGTTCCAAATCGATAATGAATAATGATAGGGGTTAGTTTTGCGATGTCTGATATTTAATATGTTACGGACTTTGCGTCGTTTTTGTTCTAGTTCCTGTTTTATCTCGCGAGAAATATGCGAACAAAATTTTATCATCCCGTTAAAGGATGAACTGCAGTTTAAATCACATTCTAAATGTCGGAACCAAACTCAAAAGACTAATATAGCACCAATTTCGATACCAAACTTAACTGTTTTCTTTTATTTACATCCCTAGGAATACTCCCGTTCGACGCTGAATGTGGTTGAAACTATACGCAAACAATTGACCCAGAAAAATATATGTTAGAAGGAAATAATTGCTGTTTATTGATATTTAAAATTTTCCACGCCCGCCCCAATAGTGTTGATTTTCGAATCGCAAAAACGCGCGTTCAAGATTTGGTCGAAATTGTTCTATCAGTTAAAGATAGTATGCTCAAGTTTGTTTTACTCCCTTCCATCTGGGATGAACTGTAGCTTAAATTGCATTTTTAATGTCAGAATTAAACTCAGCATCTCACATTGCAGTGACTTAGAGTCCAATCTCAATTGTTTTATGGTTCTTTTCTTGTGATGTCCCTCCATCCACAACCCTCAGAATACTCCCCTTTGATTATGGACGGGGTTGAAATTAAATCACAGGGCACACTATGAAATTAATAGGCCCAGAAAAGTATTTATATGACAGAAATATTGACTGTTTTTGCTGTAAAAATTACCGCCTCCTCCACTAGCATCCCTAGAGGTGGTTGCTGAGTCTTACCCTGACTACCAATTTCCAAATCACAAAGAACATGTGTACATAATTTGTCCACTTATTTAGATTTGCATGTGCAAAATACACACACAGGGAATTTTTTTATAGAGGTATGTAAGAAGAAAAAGTTCTTTCATGGTAGGAATTTGTACCAATTTGATTTTAATATTTTTACAACTAATGTCTTACGTAGGGTAATAGTCCTAGTAAAAATTGTAGCACATTACTTTAAACGCTCACAAGTGGCCACAGGTAGTAACTGTTAAATTTAGATGAGATACCATTATAAAACTATAAATAAATAAGAACTGAACAATTAGTGTCAGAGTGTCATGGAGTGAAAACAAACATTGAAAACAATTAATATTATTATAATTTTATTGACCTAAACTTATTACATAATTTTTGGAGCAATGATGCAAATGAAAACTGAGAAACTAATTTACATTAAGCCAAATTCATAAGGACACTTGTATAGGGTCTCAAAAAGAAAACTATATATATATATAAAACACATTTCAAATAGTAATATATTATTCCAGATATCTGAACAAACGGTCATAAACTTCAAAATAGTATATAAATTGATGTGAGCAAAAAATTAAAATGCTCTTTATCGGTGTATAATGTAATTGTTTCAGTAATCTCTGGAATGATATACTACTAATTGCCTGAATAAATACAAACATATACATTCAGATTAGAAGGTGCAGTTCAAATTCACTTCAGATACCCACTACACAAAACATTCAGTTACATTTTAAAACAAAAATAATTAGGCCAATTTGTCTAATTTATATTAAACACCAATAAGTAAATGCATATTAGCAACTTAAAGTTTATAAAAAAATGAAGAATTACATTAAGATAGGAACAAGATAAATATCCATACAAAAATCATGATGGAAATATGAAAATTATATCTGAGGTATAAATTGTGTATATAATACTCACTTGTAGTGCAAAAGAATAACCAAAATTGAACAAAAGTTAAATAGTTCTATTAAGTGAAACAACACATTTAAAGTTGAAACCAGTAGGCAGAACATGCACTTAACTAAAATAATATTTTTTGGTTAAAATTAAGTTAAATTTAATGACAAAGAGAATGCTTTCTGGAGACATCGAATATGTAATTCATACAAATGTGATAAAAATATGATAATTAGATAATTTTTTTGGTAACTTATTATCATCCGTACATAAAATAAACTTATTACTGTCAAAATTTATAAAGTGCTCAAAATTCATTAGCTTACATTATTTAATTTGGTAGAGAAGCAAATTTAACATATTAATTAATTCTTCAGTATTTACATGTGTTAGCATGTTTTCTTTGCTTTGAAATAATTACCAGCTCTGTTTTGAAATTTTCTCAACCCAGCAAAACTTTTACAGATATGATGTTACTCAGTAAGTTGAAGTATATAAAGGTAAGGCAGACAAATTATTTCACATAATTACAACACAAAACAACTACTGATCTATCCTTGTTGAAAACTTTTAACCACGTCATTTATTAAATATACATTTCTTATTAATCAGCTTCAAACTTCACAAAATGTTTACCTCTGCAAAACACTGCAGGTGTTTTTAAAGTAAAATATCTATTTCTATGTCATTCATATCAAGATAAAAATAATTAATTGAAAGTTTATTAATATTACACATTCTTCTTATGGTGCAGTTCTTTATTACACTCCAATATATTTTTAATATATTGAGAAAAATTATTTGAGACAAAATGAAAGTTAAACACAACATTTTGTTAAAAATTATCATGGTATTTAAATTGAACAACTGAAATTTACACTCAATTAGAATCTAAACTAATTTGATAAAGAAGTAGCTAATTAACATAAAAAATTAAGAGATAAAATAAATACCATGAAACATTTCTGCAATACTGGTAACTTTAGTCAGGTGATTAAAACATTTTAGCTTTACTTTGGAGTTCCTCACCTGGTTTGATGATCTTGTGGCTGTTGCAATTTTGAATCACATGATGAACTCGTACTAATATAGTGTGGTATTAATGTTATTAATTTTCTTTCTGTTAACTGGCTACTTCGTTATTTGATTAGTCTATATCTAATACATTAGATTTTTATATTTTAAAAAGTAGAATGTGAATTTATTTCTTGGCTTATGGCTTAAAAACATACAGCAACAGTAATGAGTGAACATTTTAACATCCATTATCCTCAGAGGAAAATATTGATGCAAAGTTTTTATTAATGATTAAATATACTGCTACAAAAATATATTGGGGAACAGTATAACCATTAATACAAAATTGGGTTAATTAAATAGATTCAAAATAATGAAACAGATATAATAGTCATTTGTGATGAGAAAGATCATGAAAAATATTATAGCAGACTACAGCACCTTCTAACCATTCTCATTCATATAAATATTTTCAAATACACATATCCATATCTGCTTTTAATTACAGTGTAACAGAGACAACTTTACATGTATAACAGTAAGGAATATTTAATTTTAGGTTGGTTCTGACTGATATTTGTTGTTAAGAATATTAAGGCAGAATGTGTTACAAAATGAGGATTATCCGAGACCTGAGATTCCAGCGTGCTGCTGTTGCAGTATTGAAGTCCATTTATAATAAAATATTAACAATATTATCTTCAACAGATAAAAGTAAAACAAATTACTGAATATTGAATGTAGCATAGTATGCTGACTATACACTTTATACTATCAATGAACATCAACATAGTGTTATACAACAAAAACCCTAATGAAACTTACACATACTGTATATCAAACAGTTTTTACATAAATGATGTTTTTAAAAAAAATTTTCACACTCTTTGATAAATTTATTACTTGTTATATCAACAATAAAATTTAAAATAAAAAATAATATAAACATATTCAGTAATCTTAAAAGATTTTAAGAGTTATTAATAATATGATGTAAGAATTCTAAGAACAAAATGGAAATAAAGAAATTGTTTAAATTAACTTAGACTGTTTGATATGGAAATATATATTTAATAATAAGATGAAAATATCTAAATGCATTTAATAAATTAGCCTTCAGAAATAATGTTAAAGAATCAAGGAATTACATCACAGAAATATATCACTGGCAATAAATAATTAATTCATAGAGATACAAATTCATTCTTATGGACTATATCCAGTTGAAGTTTAATAGGCAAAAAGAAACTGGAATACTTTCCATTTGTTGTGAATCCATTACATGGTAATTTTCAATGACTCGTCATTATCTAATAGAGTATAAGGGTAATTTCAACAACTTTAAATAGTGAAAATAAAATATAATTTAAATATAGGTTATTATAGTGCTTTCATATAGGTTTAAATAATGTATGCACACATAATTAATGCAGTATTATTAAGGTTTAACTATAATAGTTAATTATTACAATAAACATTTGTGTTCAAAATTGATCAAAATATGGAATGATAAGTCATAGTAAAATAGTTTCACCGTTTCACAAAACAAACAATGATAAAAAATAACCAATCTTTGAAAAATATAACAGTATATGAATTAATTCAACAAAGAGTCATTGAAAATTACCACTTTGATCATACTATAAATATGTAAAAATGTAATATTAAATATCTTTACAAACCTTTCACTATATTGCAGTATGAAATAATGTGTCAATTGCAACTAATATAAAAATACTTCAGCCAGTCAGTATGTATTTCATTATATTAAAAACTATATCTATATCTAATGTAAATCTCATACTAAATGTTTGGTATACAATAGCATAACACGATTTCTACTTTCATATGCATATCTAATACTTAAGGTAGTTAACATACAATTCACAGTATATTTTCAATAAATATAATATAAATACTGGAACTGTGAGGTATATATTACAATAGTATACTTATAAGAGAACGTGGGCTTACCCGGTTGAAAACCCGAGAATTGTTCATGAATAGTATACTTATTACAAAATGATAAAAATATATAGAAAGCTGCCAAAAAAATTCATTACGTGTATAGAAGCATACAAGTCTACAAAATGTTGACAGTTTTAGTTACTTTAAACATTTTTATAGTATTAATATCTTGGGAAGAATAAAACAAAGTTTTCTCTGAATCATATTTCTCATATTTGATTAAATTAAAGTTACTGGAATATAGAAAAATGTAAATTTAAATATTTCACATGCATTTAAAATATAAAGGGCAAATTGCTGCAGCAGTGATAAAATGTTTTAGTTTAAACTGGGAAGAAAGAAATTCAATATATATTTCCAGCATTTATGATTATCTTAATTGAAAATATTTATTTTCTAAAATTCTAAAACTATATTATATATTTATGTATATGCATATTTCACATTGAAATTATATCTTTAAAACAATCATGTACCATTTTTATTATTGACTATTTAACAACACTTGTTGTATGAATTATATTAAATACTGAGCTTATGATTGTTTCTGAAATTTTTCTATGATTATGCATTACCTATAAATGTTTGTTTATAATGCACACCTTTTGTATTTTGGTTTTGGGGAAAATGAAACCAGATCCTTATTTCTATGAATAAATTGTCAAAAGTATTAATGTTCAATAAATTAATGGTCTCATAGGAACATAAAAAATGAACAAACATATATGGCCTCATAATGTACATGATTATAAATTTTGGAAGAATGTAACAGGAGTGATTTGAATTTTTTTCTCAAGAGTTCAGTCATGTATAGGGAAAATGGAATTGAGGAGAAATGTAAGACACCTATTGCTAACAAAACATTACAGTGATTCAGGGAACAATAATTATATATTGGTTACATTTGAAATTAGATAATTAATTTATGTATTAAACATGATGTTGAATCATGAACAAATGAGATTTAGATCCTATTAGACTTTTGCATTCTCCAAACAAAGTGTCATTTTCTATCCATACTAACAATTATACACTGTTAAAAATCACTAATTATATTTATAATGCAAATAATACACAATAATAAAATTAAGATTAATAGTTGGTAAAATGAGAGCAATTTGAACAATTAGTTTCTATGAATTATGAAAGCTCTGTTACTGTGCTAAAATGTAATGGAATTTCCAACTATAAAGATCATACAAAGACTAGCATTATAATGTCTTTGGTAAGATGGAAAAATAATAATTGAAATATTCTCAAATATTTGTTTTCTTATCCACAGTTTAGAACAATATAATAAGAAAAGTTTAAAAAATTTATACTGTTAATATAGTTGAATGACCTACTTTACTGGAGAATATAAAAAATTATTGAAACTATGAAGAGAAAAGTTCAATGTCACATGAAGTTTAATCAGCCTTTTATAATGTTCCATTTCCCCCAACTGCCATTAATTTAACACAAACTGAAATAATTTGATATTTTCTTTTTACAAAAAATAGCTCATTACTCGTCATTTATTCAGAATTTCATACGTTGATTTAAATTCAGAATATTTCAGTGTTCCGAACTACAAATTTATTATTGCAAGGTGCAACTAGGTCATGTATAAACAACTTTCAGAAAATATTAAAAATGCCCAATTCTGTATATAGAAAGTAACACACTTTGTAACTACATCATCTTAATACTAAATATTTGTGAAGCTTATAATTAATAAATCTCTCTTATGGAACTACACACAAGGATTTTTCAAAAAACTGCTTGCAATGTGACCAAAAAAATACGAGGATAAAACCTCATGATCTGTGTGCAATATTTTACTTTTAACTGCTTAATCTCATATGTAACAGATTTTTGTTGAATTTAAATAATAATTATGGTGGGACAAATATTAACTTTACATCATAATAAAATAACATCTGTAAAACACAAAAATTATTTTAAATAAAAAAAATATAGCAACTGATAAATCATGCAAATGAGAGTAACTCCTAAAGCAAAAATATAAAATGATGATATTAATTAGAAGTCAAGTGGTAAAACTTGTCAAAATTTAAAGTCCCTTATAATTAGTATACAAAATATTACTTTAAGTAATGTACCCAATGTTTCCAAACATAATGGCACAATGAATTAATCTTCTCTAAGAAGTACCATTATAAATAACAATAATATTCTGACAACATTTGGGCAAATTACTTGTGCATTCTACATTATATTTAATACATAGTGTCATTCTAATTCAAGACTACCAAACCACTGAAAGCTTTAATTAAAATTTCAATGTTAGTTAAGCTACATCCAATCTCCATGTAACCGAGATAAAATTCATAGGAAACGGATCCTTTAGCTGATACTTATGTTTCTATTTCTCAACCTGAGATAATGCTTTTCAATGTTTTGGTGCTTAAATAAGTTTATTTACTTTTAATTGGTTCTCTTGGCTGCACCAATATCAGGAAGCTTATAATGAAGTAACATGTAAGATGGGGGTTGTGTCTGGTTACTTTGAAGGGAGCTCTGTCCACTATGGGACACTCTACCTCGTCTTCGTTGAGGTAAAATTCCTCTCCGTGCCATATAAAAGCGAATTGTAGATATGGGTATATTGAATATATCAGACACATTCTGGAATGTCATCCCTTTCTGAACACACTCGGCAGCTTTCTGCAACTCTTCCTCAGAACGTCGAATTCTTGTTGACGGAGAAGGTATTGAAGGATGTAAATCCTTACCATCAGAAAAGCCAAAAGGCATAACTTTTCCAGAATTTGTGGGAGAACCAGACAGAACACACATCACATTCTGCAGGGCCATGGCAGCTCCCAAGTCTGAAAACAAATAATTCAATAATTAATCATTGTAAAATAAAAACCGCTTCAATTAATTTAAAGATTTGAATTAAGACAATTTTAGTTCTGATAATATGCACTTAATTCAAATAGTATACACAATAATAAACAAGTATTTCCAAACAATTTTCAACTATCAAAAATAATAACTCAGTTTGTGAGGTGGGAACATGCAAATAAAATGATACAATTACCTGTAACAGAAATAATATGTCTATAAGACATCACACCAATGAATTACCTTTAAGAAATAAAAACAGTAATCCACATTAAAATTCTTGAACTTTTCTATTTATTTATTTCACACAGGATGACGAATCTAAATTTTTTATTAATGAATAAAAAAATCCAGGTATAAATAAAAGTCTAGTTAAAAAGCAATACTATGTTTATTTACATAATTTTATTAGAAACATGAATAAATACAAACTTTAATAACATAATTTACAACAGACTTCACATTTTTTTGTTTACTGTTATGCTTTGTAATCTATTATGTGATGGAAATGTTTATGTATAGGGAAGAGTTAATTATGTGCAATTTGAAAGAAAATGGTATGATTAATACAATAATTCAACACACTAATAATGACAATTTCATAATAAGTGTCAATAGTACTTAAGATTAATTATACAAGATTTTAAACTTGGAACAAAATAAAAAATATCTTGAAGATATACTAATTGATTGCAGGTGATAAAAATTTTGATTTTGAATTATTTTATATACAAACTGTCACTAAAATTAATTACTTGCAGCACACTGATCATGCAGGGAGGACATTTCAAATATTAAAAACTGCATAAATTTTAACATGACCACTGTGTACCAATAAGACCAACCTGCATTTCACAGTTACTGTAAACAAATATTCATTACAAACTTTCCCAAAAAAAAGTATCTATATTGTTTTCTTAATTCACTGCAATTGTGGACCACCATAGTTGGAATTCCACACTGAGCAGCTGGCTGGAACAAGATTTAGTCCAACTGCCCTGAGAAAAAGCACTTATGTCCTTGAAAATTTGACAATTTATTATTTATTTTGGCAACCTGACAATGCTAACCATTGATTTAATGTAAGTCAGCTACTCCTTATCCCCCTTTCCTATCCAAATGTCTTAATACATATGCAAATCAATTTATTATTATGAATTTATCGACTTATATTTCCTTGTGTATATATAAAAATAAAATGACAAAGTCAAAATAATTGGAGATGAAAGAGAGACAGAAAAAAGTCATCACCTTAACCCTAAATTGATAATAGGCATCAACTAGCAAGCTCTTGAAAATTCATGTTTTCGTACTTCCCTGCCAGTTGATGCCTACTTTCAATTTATATTTAAGTTAGTAGATTTTTTGTCACACACACACAATTTGTATTGTCAGAGGCAAATGCACTCTTGTCAGGAGATAAGGAAAGAGCACAATTGTGTTAAGTTATCCTCATTTGTATATACATAAGTAAAGGTCAATAATGTTGTCAAATTTTCTGAGGTGTTATGCCACATCTTCAATATTTAGGTGGTCAGCTAATCAGAGGAAATCCAACTCTTAATATTCTCTACTGAATGGAATTCAATTAATCCCGAACACTATGTATTCTATCACCCCTGTCCTAGTATTTTCATTTAGGATGTCATTATCAAAGAGATTAATGTAGTCATATTTTAATAATAGAACAATTTAATACAGTTTATATTCAATTTGTTTCGGATAAACATTTCTCAGTTTCAAACCGGGTAATAAAGAAATGAAAACATCTGAACTGCTGGCTCCCAACACTGAAATATTTGTTTTCATAATTGCTGCCCAAGTTAAAGCAAGACAACTGCTTATTTAACATATTCACTATGAACTTCTCCATTCTGTTGTATCAGTTCCATATCTCTTTTCCAAAGAATATCCTTGAATAATGTATTACAAACAAACATTAAAACTGGCTGATAAATGAAGTGAATTATGGTGTAATTAACTCGCCACTTTATTCAAAGTAGAACAGATCTAAGTATTACTTACACCTTCCACAACATATAAGTTACAGGTTTCAATCCAATTTAAGCCATGTACACCGAAAATTAGAGTCACACAATCAAGCAAAATAAAAAATGGGTTATTGCTAGTCACTTAATTTACAAAATGTTATAAAAATGTGTCAAATGATTTTTGTGTTTTATTTAGACAATTCTTGATTTCAACTCAAAAACCAATGCAAAGGTTTTACTTGAGCTCTATATTCTTCACCTACAAGATTTCAAAGACAAACAATCATAAATAACAATAACATGAACCATAAATATTATGATAAATTCATTGTTTCAAATGTAAGTCATATGAATTAATAATTACGAGAAATCAAAATTGCCATAAAATGACAAAATATATTCGAACATACACAGTTTCCATTTACATTTGGAAAAACATTTATCTGAAATCCAGTATTTTTAACAAATTAAAATTGACATAACATGAATAAAAGCTATAAGTAGAATCCGACATATTTTCTTAATGGCTGACAGCTTTAAACAAATAATTGCATTAATTTAGAGTATGAAAAATAAAAAGGTCATGTGAGGCTTCTTTGTAATTCACTTTAAGCAAATAACTGCAGTATGTTTTTGGATAAATTTCCTGAAAATTCTAATAAAAATTTGAACTCAGATCACCCATTCAATTAACATTATATAACAGTATATCCAGTGGTGGCTCGTGAGTATTTAAAGTTATGTGCTACATCGCCCCAAGACAAATTTTGGAAGGATAAAGATATTAATAATACTACAACATCTACAGGGTTGTTAATACTCCATGAACTGTAAAGTGCTACATTCGTAATTTTGTCTCCATCACGTGTAATAGAAACGAATATTTAAAATTGTATAATTATATTGGCACAAAATCCTAACAGGACAGTATTTTTACTTATTACATATTTTAAATAAAGAAAGTTAATTTTAGGCAAACTTCACATATTATGGGAATATTGTAGGCAGACCATACTGTAATTTTCTCACAAATATGAAAGTCTTTGAAATTCTTCCTGTTAAACATTTTTTATTTTTAATAAACTTTGATTAAACCAAATAAACCACAAGTGCATAACCAGTAATCTTTTTATTAATTTTTCAAAAACACTCAAAACTGTCTCCTGATGAGGCTGCCTAGAGCAGTATCAGCATGCTTGCTCTGATGGCGCTGTGCGTTTGGTAGCTCATATTATTGCTCGATTTTAGGCGAGCAAGGGGTGGAAACAGTAATAATGCGCATCCTCATTCCAGACAAGAATCTCGTGCTATGAAGAATGTAACCAAGATATACACGAGAGGGAACACACTGGAAGGCGGACAGTTTGAAGTCTTCGAAATCGAAGCATAAATTTACACTCTTAAAATACTATTATTTTAGAATTTCTTAAAATTACAAAACAAATAATTCCTCCTAAATTAATTCATGAGCACATATGCACCAGCCGCCACTGAGTATATCTCTGGAGGACATAAGAAAAAATTAGATTCCATAGAGCTAAAAAAATAAATTTCAAAATTACAATTCCTCTATTAATAGACTATATGTTTTTTTTAAAAATATAATGAGTCAATTGATGAACTTTCATACCAAGTAGGTTACTATGATAAGAAACTTTTGGTAATTTGTTGTCAAGTAAACAAATTAACCATGTCAAGTCTCAATCACCTCTATGTAAATTCTATATAATAAGTAACTCAGGGAATAAGAAATGAATTATGCATACTATACTTCATCATTATAAACTCAATTGATAAATACCTTTCATTGTTACACTTTTGAATTGAACAAGACAACACACAAATGGAAAACTATATTACATTACTTTATATAAGATACAAGTTTTGAGAGTGGCAAATACAAGAGATTCATATAAATTTATTAACAATAGAGATCACCAAAAACACAATATATAAATATTTCATAAAGGACTTTCAAAATAGAGTTCAGTTGATGGTAGCTAGTAAAATCATGTCTAACAATAAAATGTAGTGGAAAACAACATATAAGTCTCCTTATCAATACCATTATATAATTAGCCTGTTGTTTTTTTATATATATTCAACATCAGATGAAAATTTGTTCTTTATATAAGTTCAACATCAGGTGACAATTATCATTAGTCTGAATACTATTTATTGATATACTAGAATGTTGCTGAAAATGAAAATACTTGGGGATCTTAGGAATTCATAATCAATTGCTAGTAATTCTGCTCTCCAAAGGAGAAAGGCAGTAAGTCTAAAAAATGCTTTTGAGAATAGCATAAAGTTTTTTAGAGCTTTGACATTTACATAAATACCTTATCTCTTTGAAAATGGTTTATCTATACCAAGATATAAGAATTTGTCTTCATAAATTAATTATAATACATTGATCCGTGAAATATTTTCAAAAGTCGAAAATTTTTACTTTCTACTTGGGATGGCAGAGTTGATGTAACACCATCATGTAGTGTTAATGAGCATGGATTACAAACATTGAAAAGATTATTTTTAACGTTAAAGCAAAGTAAATTGCTTGCAAAACACACTTGTTACAACAACAAGAATTAGGTTAATTTAGTTATATCCTTTGCTCAATGAATTTGAAACACAGTTTCAATTAAATGTATCTATTAAGGCAAAGTATTGTTTCAAAATCTGGGTTTGACAAGCACTGCAGGCGTTGCTGGTGCAATTGTTATACCCGAATCAAATGTTTTAGACACATTTCTTGTTCTATGGACAGGTTGAGCGAAAACAGCAGGAGCTGCAGGTGCAATAGTAATGCCACTACCTGCAGAAACTATTGAAAATTCGGTGGGTAACATAGGAGCGTCTCTAGAGGTATTTGTCCTGCCAAACTGACTTTGTGCAATTTCCATACCAGCTCTCAAACGAGCAGGTGTAGAAAAGACACTTTGTATATTCCATCGTTTCATCCAGTTGCGTAAAGTTTTTCTAGGTATTCCATGTTCTTTAGATGCTCGGTAAACACTCCCTCCTTGCTTCACATCCATGAGAGCTGCCCACAAGTTGTCATTGGTGTATTGCCGATATGGCCTCACCTTAGGTAACCAAGCCCTGGGAACTGCAGGAATAAAATAACTGAGACATATGAAAACTGATAGCATTATCATCATGCAACTAAACAACAACATGCAGACATTAACAAAATAGATCTGTTCCATCAAAAATATTACATACACAAGCACCAGATTCTAATTTTTTAAAAAAAGAAAAAATTACCTCACAATTTGATAAAAATGTGTTCACAGTAATTCCCCAGAATTCAGTTAGGTGGCCATCAAACAGTGTGCTTACTTCGGCATTTTCTTCTTGCATTGTTTAAAAATTCTCTGAAGGTATGTTCTTTTATAATTATGTCACTTTGATCACTGTTGCACTGATAAATAAATATAAAAATTATATATTCAGCCTTTGTTTATGGTGCGCTCAGAGGAACATACTTACTTTTTAAGGATAAAACTTGAACAGTTTAATTTTGTTGATAAAGTTTTATTTGTAAGCCAATTTCATTATACATTGATTTACAATGAAAGCAAATTTGCCAAAGGAATAGGTTTTGCTAACATAATTTTTCCCTAGCATCATGTTTTCTTAATCAGATTACAGGCAAATAAAAAGTCCACAATTTGGGAAAACTGCACTTTAATCTGAAAATAAATCTGGTCACAAAATTAAAAGTCATAATATTTATAAGTAGCATATTATATATATGGAGTACATAAATATTAAACATTTGTATTGTGAGCAAACTTAAAAATAGTACTATGAAAAACTTTTTGCAATTTACCTTACATAAGCAAAATAACATCACTAGTTGAATCTATAGTTTACAATTTTGCTAGGAACTATAGCAATGTTATTATTTGTATATTGCACAAAGGCAATCCTACTATATTTTAATAATTCTGGTATAAAAATAACTGCAAAGCTCACTAACATAATGAGCTCTAAAAATCCTAATTCATAAATGAACTATGATTAGTTGTCAATACTTCATTTCAGAATACTGAGGTAGTTTCAATCAATTAGTTCAGAAATCTCAGTTCCTTGTTGTATACATAAATAAATAATTTAACTAAAAATACATGCAAATGTTTCTGAAAAATATCCATACTTGTTGATTTGTGCTTCTCAACATTTAAGAACACTTTATTGAATAACTTAAAGGTGTGTAGAGTATAATATTGATATTTATCTGACTATAACATTACAAATATAATAAAATATAATGGTCAAATGATCCACAATTTGGGACTTCTGTTGAAAAATCAAAAGAAATAAGACATTAATTAATATTGTAATCTAAAATTTCTGAAAAGATCTTGGAAATTCCAAGAAATTTGATTGCATGAACTCCTAAGACTTCAAAAGATTATTATTTTTTGGTTACAGCAGGCATGGTAGTATGACCATACTATTTAAAATTTATTCAACATTATTTGATAAAACATTACATAAAAATTGGAGCCTCATCATTGGAATTCTTACACATGTATACAATCAAATTTGCAGAAATCTTTGATTAGCATACAAATTAAGGTTCGATTTTCCTTTTAGTGTTCACCTGATTGAGTTCCAATTTAAGGATTAAACATAGTGACAGGCTAATGCAATATTGTTAATTAATAAACCCTTTTTACTCTTTGGCCTTGATAGGTAGAGACCTAATACACACTAAAGTCAAATTGTTTTCCATGCTCACACTGACTGATACTAAAATTAGTATCTCCGCACTAATTTAAATTACATTAACATAAGTAATTACAGAATAATTTCCTTAACAAATTAAATATCACATAAATTCATCTGATATATATAATCCTAGGTCAGAACTAACACCAATTGATTTAAAAATTTATATTCTTGTACTAAAACACAATTTATGGGAAAGCTGAATTATTTTGGTGGTTAAATACAACATTTAGCTTAAATGCTCTGCCCATTCCAAAACCTAATATTTGGATGCTCCTACTACCAATTAACCTACTAATGCAAGTCCACAGTAGTATAAATGAAAACTGAAGACACTTTAATTAAGAGAATTTCAAAGAAAAGTTAATGTCACTTGATGTTGCTAATAGTAATTTTATACATAACTACATATGACTGATAAGGACAGGAAAGAGAGTCAGTTAATGGTTTACCTGATACCGAGGGGCTGGTACCCCTATTTTCCAAATTTTCAGATGCACAAGCTTCTTCTACAAGATTTATTTGTGAACCTAATACTAGTAAACATTAGTACAAAACTATGTCTGGATGTAGAAGACCAGCAAAACCAAAATTTTGAACTATGATGAATCATCACCTAGCTGATCTCTGGAAATGCCTTCCTAACTTTCTGATGAAGGGGATGGTGCCTCCAAACCTTACAAGGTGCCATCTACAAAACTCAGGTAAGTCATCTACTTTCTATCTCCCTTTTCTGTACTTATTAATTGTTTTAATTAACATGACAATGTCATTTCCTGATGCATATATATATATATATATATATATATATATATATATATATATATACATACATATTCAGACTTGAGAAGGATGGGAATAAAAGGATGGAAGAGAAGAGCTCATGATCGAAGAGACTGGAGGTTGATTTTAGAGGAGGCCAAGGCTCGTAAAGGGTTGTAGTGCCAAAAGATATATACTACGTTAGGAAGACATTTCTAGTGATTGGCTAGCTGACAACAACAGTCCTAACTTTCTGATGAAGGGGGCAGTGCCTACAAAATTTAAGAACTCCAAACCTCACAAGGTGCCTACCATCAATGAACCTCAGGTAAGTCACCAACTTTCTGTCTCATTCCTGTCCTTATTAATTGTTTGAATTAACCTGACAATGTCATTTTCTGAACCATATATGTGTGTGTACATATATAAAAATATATATAGAATCATTGTCAAAATAATTAAAGCAATTGATATAGAAAGGAAAGAGAGAACAGAGACTACAAACTTAAATTTCTAGTGACCCACTCCCTTTCTCTCTTACCTTTCTATATTAATTACTTTAACTATATATATACATATACAAATAATTTATGACAAGTTTTCATTTGTATCAGGTGTTGATTGTTGCCAACTACTAGCGCGTCGTAGTCTGAATCACTCTGCGTTGCAGCCAACCAGAACATCTCACAAATCAATATTAATCGGTATGAGAGACAAAATAGGGTCATTCAAAATGAGTCTGTCTCTGGAGGCTGGACAATTTCCTCTCAGTATTGCCTTGGTAAGTTCAACACCCCCCTCTCCCTTATATACAACAATTAATAAGGACAGGAATGAGAGGTAGAAAGTAGGTTACTTACCCGAGGTTCACAGATGACAAGTTCTTTAAATTTTCGGAGGCACCAACCCCTTCATCAGAAAGTATCGGCCAGCTGATCACTGGTAATTTCTTCCTAACTTTCTGATTAAGGGGGTTGTGGCACCTAGAAAGGTGCCTGCCATCTGTTAACCTCAAGTAAGTCAACAACTTTCTATCTCCCTTTCTAGTCCTTGTTTTATATATATATATATGTTGTAAAGTCGTCGGCTAGTCGATCACTGGAAATGTCTTCCAAACTTTATGATGAAGGGGGTTGTGCCTCCGAAAATTCAAGAACTCTAGACCTCACAAGGTGCCTAGCATCTATGAACCTCAGGTAAGTCACCTTCTTTCTATCTCTCTGTCCTTTCCCTATTAATAACATGACAATGTCATTTCCTGACTCATATATATTATTTCATAATTTTGTTTTAATGTTATTGCATACATTGGAACCCACATTCACATATTCACTTCATGCATGGTATTAATCAATGCTGCAGATAAATAATATATGAATACATAAATCATTAATTTCATGTTACAATCTACTTGTCCAATAATTGTAGATAATTTAACTTCTTGTGTAATATAAATGAGATATTTAATTCAAATTGTAGAAATTTTTTTATTAATACATCTTTGGCATTTAATGATGGATGAAGTCTGTTATATTATTAATGTTTTCATCAAACCGCTGTATTTGCTAATTACGAGAATGTATTAAGCTATAAATAATTGTCATTAAAGTTATCAGAGTAATGAAAGGAAATATGTTTAAAATCTGGATGATTCCATACAGCAGATATTTAACCATATGGTATAACTTCTGCAATATGCAACAAATTTCAATGGAAATTAGATAGAAAAATTAAACATGAAGCAGAAATTTATGATGATCTGGACTACAATCCTTACTGTTAGTAATGTTTTGAATAAGGAGTCTTAAGAATGAACAAAGAACATTGGCTTAAATGTAATTTAATTGCAAAAACCTTTCAAATGTGAAGATAATATAAAACATCTATGCTAAAATGTACTAATTACAAAAATAAGTAGCCACTTTAAAGAAAAAATTAAAAGCATCACAATGATAAATTTTATAAGAAGTTAATTTATAGTCAACCAGACAGTGTTTGCAATGGAAACTATATAGTCACAATTATAACCTGTTCTTAATGTACAATTGCATCGTGGAATGAAAATCCACTTATTGAAGAAAGTACTAATTAATTGAAAATTAAACTGGGTTGTCTCTTTAGTCATTAACTCACAAAGAGGGAAATATCAAAGAGTAAAATATGCACCCTATGAAGAAAGAACGACAAAAAGTTTTGACAGTATTATTCACATTTCTTCTGCAGGTATTAAGCCTATTTCCATTAGTCCTGCAAAGTGACTACTTTATGAAGCTTGAACAACCAACTATAGTTTTCTTAACTACATGTGTATTAGAAACAGCACAAGATAATTACCAGGCCATAGGGAGGAAGGAGGACATATTTTACTTGTCTAGCTAAAATGTTTGGAACAATAATAGGAAAAACAGCAACTACAAATAATAGTCAAACCTGTTGTATTAGATACTACTCATTCTTCCTTTTACAAACGTGTTTCAAAATGCATATACAAAGAATTTTATTGCTGTAATGTTCTCATACTTATCCATTATTCATGCCAATTACAATTCATAAATTTAAATAGATAAATAAAATACAAAGAATGGCTAAAAGTCAGAAACAGAAAAATTTAATTTTAATTAAAACGTTTCGTCCCCAAATTTAGGGACTCTTCAGTTCATCAATTTAAATTTATAAAATTTCGCATGCTACCGCAACATCTGGGTGTTGTTGTAGAAACTTGAAATTTTGTGAGATTTTAATTAATGAACTGAAGAGGTCCCGAATGTTGGGGACAAAACATTCAAATTAAAATTAATTTATTCTATTTCAGACTTTGACCATTCTTTGCATTTGATTTAAAATATTAAGTAAGATTAATTTAATTATATTATTTACAACACTTAAATGATATTTTCGGTATTGACTTATAGAAATTATTTCAATTATTATAAAATGATAGCTAATGTACTTAATTTTATCTAACAACAGTTATCATGCAAGTTAAAATTATAAAAAGTTTGCCAATAATAGCATTTAAATCAGTCTTACTCTCTGCTGTTACAGTCAATGCATATTACTTTTAACCTGAAAATTAATACTTTTAAAACATAGTTCACTCTTTAAGGTTCTGCACTACTTTAAATTTGTATAAAAATACAGTTTAATCTTCACATATCTTCTTAAAGTAACATTCCAAAGGTTCTTCAGCACAATAGTACAGGCAGAGGCATGTAGGGAATACTTTTAGAGTTGCAGCTGCAATAAAAATTTATATCAGTGAAAAATATCACAAATAAAAACAAAAAAACTAAAATTAACAATTAGCATAAAGGAATTGGAAAATTTCAGTAGAAATGAAGTAATGTTAATATGACAATAAAATTAAAATAATTATAATCAGAGCCTAGAGAACTCAATTCATACTAAATCATATATTTCATTAATAATCTCAAATATGAGACACTAAAATATATTACTACGAATATCCTGTTGACGATAGGTTAATTGGGAATCATTATTATGACAGTAATACAACAAAGCAAACAAAAATATAAAATATTTAATGGATACATATAGCTGTTGATTTGTAAAATATTAAGTACATCAGGCCACATCATGTGTGCAGTCTCTCACATGCATTTGATTTGCGTGATTTGATGGAAGAGCAGCTTGTTTGTTGTTTATAACTTTGTTTTTCCTATATTCTTCTCAAAATAAGTACAAATTAATCACCGCTGTTACATATAATTATTTTTAAAATTCTTTGTCAAATTACACAGTAAAAAATTTGTAATACAATGACACTTGACACTCTTCATAAAACTTTTGACTTGTAGCTTAAAATCATAACCATTTTACTAGGACTTTTTTTTACAGGACACTCCTTCAGGAGTGATGTGCTTGCCAAAATTATGAAATGCTCTTTCCTAGTGACACTTTCCATCAATTTCAGGGAAGTGCATAGTTCCCTTCTCTCTTTTCTATCCAAATTAATAATTTAAAAAATGTCACATCATCCATCATTGATTTTATTTATGTGATGTGCAATGCTCAAAGCCAATTTGTAAATTCACTGGCCATTTCACACTGTGGATGACTGATGTGGCCAATGTCTGATTAACCTCAAATAAGCAATGTACCAAGTGACCGGAAATCCTTAACCAAAATTCATGTCAATAAAATTAGTTTCATGGCCTTTGGATGAGCTTTCATGGGAAGCAATTCTCTCAATGAATATGTAATAACATTTACATGTAATTGGACTTATAAGTGCACAAAAAATGACTGAAAAAGTAAAAATAATCTGTTATGTATTATCTTTTAGATTATCTTGATGTGACAAGTGGTGATAATTTATGTCATTAAATACCAGACAGGATTTGGTAATTATCATTAATAATAGATATTCGGTGTAGTGGGAATAATGGTTACTGTGCTCATATTAATTTCAGAATGTGGCCTCAAGAAGGAACTTAAAGAAATAAATAAATCTACTTTGAAAATCAGATGGGTAGATATAATTACTAACCAGGAAGTTCTAAGCATAATAAGAGAAGCGAGAACAATATGGACTTTGACCAAGAGAAGAGAGAGATTAATTCTCTCATTTTGAGACATGACATTATAACAGAAGAGGGAGGTCAAGTATAGAATACGCTGAACATATTAGGGAGTATGTGGTACTTATGTGTAAATGAAAAGGCTTGCACAGAATAGGTTATCATAGAGAGTTTTATCAGACTAGTCTACGGACTGAAAACATCACCTACTTTGTACTTTCTCTGAACATCTTGAATATCTATGGCATACTACCATACTCTGGAAGTGTAAGATGGACAGTCTTACATCAGCACACTGTATATTGTTTAGGAATTTCACATCACTTCATGATATAACTGGCCAAAGTAGAATATACTCTAATCACTTAAGAATACATTGACTTACACACTCTTGGCCAAAGTGCAAAATGGCCAACTTCGAGCCTTGACCGCTCTCTCTCTTTCCTGTTCTTTAATTGTTTTAATAACACATAAATATGTGTCAGGAAAAGGCATTGTCAGTTTAATTAAAACAATTAATAAGAAAGAGAGACAGAAAGTATGCGACTTACCCAAGGTTCACAAGCACCTTGTAAGGTTTGGAGTTCTTTAAATTTTCGGAAATAACCTCTCCCTTCATCAGAAAGTTAGGAATGTCTTCCTAGCAAACCTTACAAGGTGCCTACCATCTGTGAACGTCAGGTAAGCCACCTACTTTAATCCCCTACATGGGGCCTGTCACCTGTGAACCTCAGATGTCACCAACTTTTTATCTCTCTTTCCTGTCCTTATGAATTATTATATATATATATATATATATATATATATATATACATATATATATATATATATATATATATATATATATATATATAAGCTGCCATTCAAACACACACTGCCTGAAGAAGGAAGCTTAGGCTCTCAAAAGTTTCTTACTTCCCTGCCAGCTGACTCCTGCTATCAATTTAAGGTAAGTCAACTACTTTTTTCTGTCTATTAATTTTATTCACATTTTCTCGTTTAATAGTTGTGACCAGTCTCACATTTTAGTTCAGATAACAAGGCATATCATTGTGCACTAAAATATGTAAAAGTTCAAATAATTCTGTCTTTTCTGTAATCATTCTATAATACACTTTTTTCTTCTCTCAATACCAGCAAGCCATTCTTGAAATTTTGCAATGGACTTTTGTTGGTACACCCCGTATAAAGCAAGTACAGATAATGTGACTTTGTCAAATGAATTAACTCAGTTGGGTAGGAAACGGGGATAGAGAGCAAGTGACTTACCTTAAATTAATAGTTGGCATTACCAGGCTGAAGATGCCCTATCTTCAGGACATAAAGTCTGAACGTTGTGACATGTATAATTTGAGTGTAAAAGGATTTTGTATTGCTAACATCACAAAATTTTCATCTTGTTAATCATCTAAAATTAGTTAAATTTAACCATCAATTAACAGTATGGAAAAGTTATTGCATTAAGATATATATTGTACTTAACTAGATGTATAGTTAAATTAAAAGGATGAGGGTAGAATAAAATTGAAGTGTGAATTAAAAAATTAAGTACACTTCACAATAAATTCATTTTATACAATATTGCATGACAGTATTAATTCTCCTCACCATATGTTCAATTTGCAGCAATAATTAATAATAAATGTGTATTTAAATTACTTTAAGGAGAAATGTAATATTTGCCTGTTTAATAGAAGGAATGGCAATTGAAATTATAAACTTGAAAAATAAGTACAGAATCTGTTGTAGAGGTGTATAAAACAAAGAAACTTTTTAATATGTATACAAGGAAACAACTTGAGAAACTGTTACATTAAAGGCAATGCTCACATTTATACAAGGCTCATATACAATAAATAAGTTTCTGGACTATCATAAGTTTGGCCTACTGCAAATAAGTTAACAAACATACATTTCAAGTTATATGCTAAAGATATACAGACAACATAGAATCACAGATTTTATAACATGACATAACTGTTGACAAAAAAACTAGTTATTCTGATTTAGGTTTCCCTTCCAGGAAGTATATAAAACCAAAAACTGCATAAAAGCCAACAAAAATAATTCAGTTATAAGAGATTATTTATACTGAAATTAATACATTCTGTTGAACTATCAATGACAAAAGATAAAAATGAAGATGAAAATTAAACTGTAGTTCAAGAATGAGAGAACACATTTAAAGGAACAATGCATCCTTTTCCCCAAATACGAATATTATTAAGCTCCTAGCAATGAAGCATCTGCTATTTAAGAAATGATAAGAATTATAAATACAAACTCATTTAAGAAGATGATTTCATGTTTTAAAAAAGAAACAAATAAAACCAAAAGGTTTTATTACCAAACCGCAGACCAATACTGAAATACAATGCAGTTCCATAACAACAATTAAGTGAAAGACAAAAACAGCATGCATTAGAAATTAAATGTTACTTCAACATCCAATCTGTATATATCTGTATATTAAATATTTTTATTCAATTCCTTGATGAAACAAATGTTTATTAGGATATACAATCATAAAAAATCAAACTATATGGTTGAATGAGTACCAAATTAAAAACAGGGCAAGTCAAAAGTGGCAGTATACCCTGGGCGAGTCAAAAGTTTCAGTGCACCCTGTTATTCCAAAAACTCTGCAAGAATAGGGAAACCTGAATATTTCTGCAGAGTATTTGAAATAGCAGGGTGTACTGTGACTTTTGACTCGCCCTGTACTTTTCACATGCATAATATTAATCTAAAGGAAAAAGTAATACCCTCAATGCATTATATATAAATTGGCTCCTATGAAACTGGTGTCACAGAAAAAAAAACTGCATAACATTAATTAGTAAAATCGGCCTAAACTAAGTAGTCAAAGAAATACTAGACATTAAATCTAATGATAAATGAATCATCAAGTTATGAAACTCACTATAATACATTTTTTGATCTTAGCTACCATGATAGATATATCATAGAAATACACAAATACAGTAATAGAGTGAAACTCTTTTGAAAAAAAGGGGGGGGGGCAACAGACACACCAAATTGTAGATTATGAAATAAATGCAAAACACATCAAACCTAGATTTTGATGTGTAATACATTTATAAAAAATTGTTTGAATAAACTTGATTAAAATATTTAATTGAAAAAATTATTCTCTTGCTTCTTCAAACAATGCAAGAAAAGAGGAGACCAAGTCATGGAAGAAGAATTGAACATGTATATTTAAGAAATGTGCAGTCTACAATACCCACACCATGGTGCTCATTCAGCGGTGAATTATGGCATGTGAATATTGTGTCTCAAGTGGACATTTACCATTAATACGCAACACTACAAGCAATTATATTTAGATTCAAAACAAGTTTTTAATTGTCGGACTAAGTATGAGTTCATATCATGCTAAGACAATGAAATTTTATGAATGTATAAAGTTATTACCGTTTGTTGAATCCTAACAATGTTAAATATACTAATTCTATGTTTCATTTTAAAGAAAGAAGACTTGCTTACACTATAAATCACATCATCCACAAAGAATTAATTCTTCCCCAAGTTTCAATGTCTAAAATTCTCTTCTGCCTTTTAGTTAATTTTCAAGTTAATTAAGATACAATAAGTCTCACAATTGTCACTTTTTAACATAAATACAATTATAAATTGATTCACATTGAAGTAATAAAAGATCCAAGTTCATTAACATTGTTTAGAAAAAGTACTAAATAAATTATTTATCAAGATTTTATAAGACTATCATAATATCACAGTACAACTGTAATTAAATTATTACTCCCATATAATATCAACAGTTCTAGTAAATAGTTTTTCAGATTTATTTAATTTTGGTTCTTCCAGTTTCTTGATTATGAATGATGTACAAATTTTCTTTTGCATATCTGTTTGTATAAATAAAAGTAACAATAGAAATATTCAATGAATAATCTTGTTAATAGTAATAAAGACCGTAGGGGTAAAAGACATTATTGGAGTCTACAGAAAATTGATAAAAGTAACAAATATAATCATAGATATATTTTTTTAAATATTGTTCCACGACTTTAATGCTAGGTTGTTTACCAGAAAATAAACTTACTGAATTATTATCTGATCTTATAATAATGGTACTTTTTAAAAATGTAACTTTCAGCTATTTTTTGATAAATGTTAGAAATATATACACACCACATGGAATTCCCAAGGTCACAAATGGTTATAGGTGATTTCAGTTATAAACCAATAGAGAAACTGAATTAAATGTGTGGAATTTTGAGGCAACTTTAGTTAAAACTATAAAATGTCAAATATATATATATATGTCAGGAAATGACATTGTCAGCTTAATTAAAACAAATAAGGACAGAAAAGAGAGATATACAGTTGGTGACTTACCTGAAGTTCACAGATGACAGGCACTATGTAGGGTTTGAAGTCCTTAAATTTTCAAAGGCACTGCCCCCTTCATCAGAAAGTTAGGAAGATATTTCCAGCTAACTTCCTGATGAAGGGGGCGGTGCCTCCGAAAATTTAAGAACTCCAAACCTCACAAGGTGCCTACCATCTATGAAGCTCGGGTAAGTCACCTACTTTCTATCTCTCTTTCCTTTCCTTATTATGTATATATATTCCATATTAGACCATTATTACCCATTCTGACCTTCCACTATGTCTATGTCTTGGAGCGAGGGCACAGTGAATACCACCATTCAGCTTAATCACCCTACAATAAGGATTTGATGCCTAGGCATTAATTTTGTATCATCCCTTCCATCCCTACACCTAAATGACATTTAAATTTTTGTTCAAATTTCTCCACACATTTAATAGTGTGTATGGAAGATACATATTCTTCCATTTTTAATAATTAGAAGTAAAAGCGAATAAACCACTAAAATTAAATTAATGGGGGTTAATTATAGGTTGCAAAGGTTTTTAGGAAGAAAAAATCAATTAATTGGTAACCTCCGATTTAGTCAATTAATATGATCACAATGCAATAACGCCCAGATGAGATTAGTTATTCTGTATGTAATTATGCATCGGAAAAAATTGAAACTTAATTCAATGCATTCCTTTACTTGATGCAAAGATTGAATAAAATTCAAAAATTTCCATTACCTTTATTTATCCTTCAATATTTTCAAAATTTTTGTCTCAAAATAAATAAATAAATATATAAGATTAAATAATAAACTGGAGTAAAAAGAGATAGAAATAATTAAGGTACTCACTGGAGGGAATAAGTTCATACTAGAAATTAACAAAATTATTTGTATAACCCCTCCAGCTAGTTGAACAAGCCCTGTTGTGAAATTATTGATCTTTGAAATTGCCCCTATGGATAAAAATATTTGTTTATTGCCCATGTATGCATTTGTAAATATGCACCTGACTTGCACACATCAAGTAAGTTTTTAAGCTCCCTTCACTGTTATGTAATTTCAATTAAAAATGCTTGCTGATAACTTTGTTAGGATAGTAAAGTATTAAAAATGGATGATAAGTCAACATCTGAGAGGAGGAACTGACTTTGCAACTGTTGAAAATGATATAACTCTTTTGAAACTGTCTCCAAATTCTCTACCTTGAGGAATCCATATTTACTCTTCAAGTAAAACATGAATTTCCTATATTTCCTTTATCCTAGCACATTCATTACCTTTGTTACATGAACTAGATTTTTAAACACACACACAAATTAAGGGGTAATCAGAATTTTTGTTAAAATGCTCTTATTTTAAGATTCAAAAGAAGAAAATGGGGAACTAATGGAGTTATTAAGAGTGAATTAGAATTAATAAATCAGACATAATACATACCTCTGCATTTTTAACCTTTAACTTGACCCTATAATGCAATGTTGTCATTGGAACACCATGATGCCTAGCACATGCTCTTATAGAGTTGAATTTTCCAGTTCTAAAGTCTTCAACTGCCTGATCTAGTACATGTGGAGAATATTGCTTGTGCGGAGGACGTAAGAGAAAGTGTGCACAGTTCTGCATCACTCGCAAGTCCATAGCACCAGGAAACTTTCTGCCGAAGAACGTGTCTCTCCCAATATCTTTCAAGAAAAATAAAAAAAGTCAGGAAAGGTATCCAAAGTTCAATTATGACAATCTGTCATGCACAGATACATGTAGTTTAATTAACAGAGCTAGTATATAAACATTCAAGCTCACCTTTATTACTCCTGTTGCTTATAAGCATGCAGTATCCAAATAAAAACTGAAAACAAAAAAATTAACTTTTTCTTTGCAAAAATTGAAAATCATAGAACACAATTTAATAGATTCAAGTTATAATCTTTTCTTCAACTAAATAATTAAGTTTTTCTGTTCAGTGCCAATAAATTAGGATTTCTGTAGAAGTTAGTCACTCATCATTTGCTTTCGAATAAAAAGCAATATTTGGATATTATTGGCCATGAATGCCACTATGTAGTCAGGGAAACTATTTTATATTTCTATTATAAACAACAACCCTAGAGTGTTAGCGAACAACAGCCTGCTATACGCTTGACACAATTCCTTGCTACTAGTTGTTATACATTATTATTAACTAATTTACATGGATTCCAAAGAGAGGAAGTCGAATGTCTTTTTTTGGGAAAGATTATTTCTGAGTATGTTGAAGACAATATGTGGTTCACATTTCAAGAGATATAGGGCTTCTCCTCAATTACCTGAATGAAGCAAAATAAATTTCCCCTGAAATAAAAGGATACACCTTTGAAAAATTGAACTGCACATCCTGTTGGATGTGAATGCTAATATACATTCTTAGGTAGGAAAATGGCTCCTATTATCTTTATATTATCCACATATTTTAATTTGATGAAATCTCATTATTATATTTAATAATATTATTTAAAAATATTTGAGAGTAGACATTTAAGAAAATCACATAGTGAGTGAAAAGTAAAAAATGTATTAAATTTGAGAGCTTTTTTGACCAAATGCAAACCAGAATATCTCTGCTCAATACTATTCTTTTTAGATTGTTATATAATATAGGCAAAATTTTAAAGAAAATCTATCAATCCATTTGTACAATAAATCTGACAAATATGTACTTGGCAGAAAATATTTACAACCTAGACAAATTACACAATATTAATGTTTGAGAATGTAAACAAGTAGAGAACTTCTGACAGACATACAATATTAGAAAAAGATTTAAAATATATAAATGAAATTGTAAAATAGTAGAATAATGGATAGGAAACGAAACACTATAATTTAGATGTGGATTCCAAAAGGATTGCTTATTAGTGCAATTGTTAGGAAAACTTTCATCTTTTCTCAGTTTTTTTTAACATTCATACTAAATATTGAGGGGAAACAATGGGGAACACTCCTTGCAAATTTTCATATTTAACTAAACTTCTGTAAGCCAAATCTTCAAATATGTATGTACACACATTCTTTAGTCCATCAAAGTACTGGACTCAATATCCTGTGGATTCCTTCTTTTTAGTTCTTCCTTTTTACATTCCTCTTCCTATACTTTTCTGTTACCTGTTCTTTCGGCAGTATTTTCCATTTCTCTACAGTTAATTTTCCAATGTTGTGACCTATCCCTGAGGGAGACAGTTGGTGGATTTGTTGGTTGCCATCTAATGGCTGTCGACTGCAATTTTAATAGTCATTGACTGGCTGGCATCTAGTTGTTCAGACAATGCCTGAAGAAGGAAACTTAAGTTCTTGAAAATTCACATTTTCATAATTTCCTGCAAGTCAATACCTACTATCAGTTTACGGTTTTTTCATCTCCCTATCCTATCAAATTATTATTATTTTGACTTAGTCATATTTCTTCCTCATATGCACACAAGTAAGGATACAACAGTGTCAAAAAAATTAACACAGTTGGTAAGAACCTGAAATATATAGCTGACTGACACCATCACAATGTTCTTTCTTATCTTCTGACAAAGGAGGCAGTTGCCTCCAAAAGTTCAAGATAACCCCAACCTCATCATGGTGTTTGACAACTTTACACTTCAAGTCACACCCTTTCTACATCTCTTTCCTGTCCTTAATTGTGTGTGTGTGTATTTATATATAAATTATATATTGGACAAGTGACAAAGTCACACATTGGATAAAAAGAAAGATAGAAATATTTGGGAGAAAGGCAGGAAATTTGCTCTTTGAATCACATATACATCATGGAATCATGCTCAAAGAAATACATATGTTAAGCGTAGAAGGGAATGGAAGAAGGTAGAAAAACTGAAAATAATCCCAGCCACATCGAATATTTTCAGTCTTTCATCCTTCTTCCATTCCCTTCTATGCTTAACATATGTATTTCTTTGAGCATGATTCCATGCCGTACATATGATTCAAAGAGCGAATTTCCTGCCTTTCTCCCAAATATTTCTATCTTTCTTTCTATCCAATGTGTGACCGTCACACACACACATATATATGTTTTTCTAACCTTCTGAAGAAGGAGGTAGTGCTTTCGAAAATTCAAGAACCTCAAACCCTACGTGGTGACTGACATCTGTGAACTTCAGGTAAGTCACTAACTTTCTCTCTCTCTCTCTCTTTCCTGTCCTTATTAATTGTTTTTATTAACCTAACAATGCCATTTTCTGACACATATACATATATACACACATAATAAAGTGGATAGGAAAGAGCCAAGAAAGAGGTCACCGACTTACCTTAAACTCATAGTAAGCATCAACTTTATGAATTGAATTTTGAAGAACATAAGCTGCCTTCTTCAGACAGTGTGTCCAAACAACAAATGGCCATCTGCTCAGTGATGATTAAAATTATGGCTCGCTAGTCTTTAGATGACAACAATTGACACCCAACAATGCCAACAACACACTTTCTCAAAAGGATATATCACAACAATGAAAAAGAAATTTATGAGAAACAGAAAAAGCATTCAAACAAAGAGAAGGAACACACAAGTATAAGAGGAGGAAGGTAAAAGAAAGAACTAAAAAGAAGAAAGCTAGAGGTGGTTGAATCTAATTCTTAGCTTGGCCTGAAGGATTTGGTGGAAACAGAGTTCCAAAAAAATGGAGATCATCACCTGATAAAACTCTGGAAATGTCATATAGGCATCAAAACAGTTCAAATGTGTGCATATGCTGGTGATGAAGCCATAATAAGTAAAAAAAAATAGCATCACTAAAGGAGGTCACAGAATATTGAATCTGATAAAAGAGGCCTAGATGTAAAAGAAAATAAGACTAAGAGATCATTAAATAAATGGCTTGAAAACTTTGTGAAATAAAAGTTTTCTTTTGAACATGTGAATGAATTCACTTATTTAGGTTCACAAATAAACCTAATATAATTTCCAATTAAAATAAATTAGTCCAGTAAGCAGAAATAGATGCTTTTACACATATACAAGCTCTTTGAAGTCGAAAGTACTAAATACCAATTTGAAGCTTAAAATATATAAAACCATTATAAGGCCAGTTGTGACTTCCACATGAGAGACCTGGACTATGTATGACAAGTATGGATGAAAAAGATGTTTGGCACCTTTGAACATAGAATATTGAGAAGGATCTTCAGCCCTATGATTAACAACTATGGTAGTTGCAGGATTCTAATGAACCACGAAATGAACAATTTAATCAAACAAGCAAACATTATCAGAAGAATAGCATGGTTGAAGAGGTTATAAGATTATGGGAATATGAAGATGGAGGTGCCTGGCGAACAATATGGGGGAATGGAAAAAAAAATGTTGAGAAGGCTTAAACCCATTCTGGGTTGTAATGCCATTAAATAATAATAATCTGATGAATCAGGGTTAAAGCTTTAAGGAGGATCAGAGTAAGCACTGGTTGAAATGGGAGTTATAACTTTTGGTATGATAAATAATTATGTTTTGGACAGTTTAACAATGTTGCAATAACTAAGAATGTGTTCAGGGAGAGGAGGTTTCATTTGGCCCATTTAGAAGGCAGTTTGTGAATTGATCAGATAAAAGATATGGGACAACAGGCAGATGGCATTATCTTTCACTTTTTTAGATGGTAATTTTGGGAGGACTTTTGAGGATTGTGGAAAGTTGAAGGATATGACATACATAGCACCTGTTCTTACACTATGGATAAGATGGAGAGTGAAATTGTGGCCTACAGGGGGTAAACAAGAATTTTGCAGAGGTTTGGAAACCACCTGAAGGTGAGCGCTGTTTTCGTGTGAGGGCGTACCTCATTTAAAAATTTAAGTTTTGGGCTGTTGAAGGTGAGTTTTGGGCAGTTGAGTTTTTGTAGTCCATAAAAGTAGGTTGTGGTTAAGGGTACATAGTGCACACTATGTGGAAAAAGAAGGAAAGATTTATGTAGAAATAATGCTGATTAACTTATTATTCTAGATTGAATACAAGATCAAATGGTAATTCTTTAAGTATAAAAAAGGATACACAAATTTTAAATTCAATATCTGGCTTATTATTATTGTAAATCTTGCATTTAAAAGAATTGTTACAATAATGTAAGTTTTGAAATCTGTTATCCTCATTTCGGCCCCAGATGTTGCAGAGGCAACATGAAGTTTATAATATTTTAATTGTAAGTACCTACAATATCCCTAGTTTCTTTATTTATATTCAACTATTTTTATGTAATTATATAATTTTTTTGTAGAATCAACTAAGGAGATACCGAAAGTTGTTGACGAACCATTTTCAAATTAAATTCTTATAGTTTAAACTTTTGGCCATTCTTCGTAATTTAGTTAAAAAATACTCGTAAAAAATGGTGATTTTAATTATGGTCAGAATTTATTGTAATAAAATAATATTCTTCCACATTAAGTATTGAATTAAAACAAAGAAAATATAAGGTGGAAAAAAATGGATAAATAATAATGATTTATACATGCCATTCACCGGGAAAGACCTCGAACTTAAATAATGATTTAATTTAATATGTTCCGTTCAAATATAGACCCTCATCAGTTTCTGTCGAGTGTCCATATTTAGACAGGACCATGTAATAAATTAAATATTTAAAAAAATTGTTTTGGCCTTATTAAAAACTCAAAACTGAAGGGATTAAACTTTAAATTTATGAATACCAATAACACATGACAACACAAATTGAATATTACTTCCAAATTAATATGCATTTACTAAATTGCCCTAAATCAAGAAAATAACCTACAATGAAATGGAGACACTGATGTGTTGAATGCATAAAATTGTGAATGAATCGACTGTAGATAAAAAGCCGATTTTATTCTATAGCTATAAATTCACAAATTGTTCATTTTGTCTATATACAAGTTAATTTATGCATAATTTTGGATAGACAATATCTGAACGGAAATTATTCATGTGCTTAGTACAAAGAAAGTAAAAAAGGAAAATAAAATAATCATCCATAAGCTGCTTGTTACAACAGAGCTAGCATTACATTCTATGTTTGTGTAATAATAAATGTATTGTCATGTGTCACTCAATAACAATGAGATAAAAACAGCCATTTCAGCATTAGTGCAGATCTTTCAGTATATGAACAGTATCAGATGTTTTAATTTGTTTTAAAGATAGTAATTATAGGCATTAATCATGGAACCAAATTTAGATTAGTGGGAAGTAATTCAAAATGATAATCATGAGTAAACTGTAACAATTAATGAGTTGCTTTTGTTGTTATTCAGGCTTATAAAAATTAAAAATTTTCCTGTTGGAGTCAATTGAAAATTAATGAATAATTTATGCAGTTTCTTTCCAAATAAGTTATGAGTAATAAATGTGTTTCAACTTTATGATTTGTTTACAGCAATCCAATGCCAATTGTATGAATTTAAGAAACACCAAGTTCATCAAGCTTTGTAAATTGTTATTGTGCAGTGAATGAATAAATTCTCTATTGATGTTACAATCTCATCCAGTTAGAAAAACAAACTGAATTCTTTAATTGTAGTTTTTAGTTAATTCCAAAACTTCAATATATTGTATCTTAAGAATTATAATTTCATAGCAATTTTTATTAGATGTTATTCAATATAGTACTGTAGTTAATGATTTTGGGGAAATAAGTGAAACATAACTCGTGAGATCTATGAAATATTTGTGCAATTGTTTTGAATTGTAGCTGATCTAAGTAACTTCTAGTATAACATTGATAAACAGCCCCAAAGGTTATTTACTGTGTGTCAAATTATGGTCAAATAAGGAGCTTCAGTAGCAATCTGTTGTACAATCATCACGCCAAGGTTTCTTCACAATGACAAAGATAGTTATCAATGTTCAATGAGGACACAACCTTTAAAGTGAGTTGGAAAACTGGATACTGGTCTTAGCTAGAAAATAATTAGCATCTACCAATATAATACCAAAGAAATGTTTATATCAAATTTGTAAACAGAGCATGCTCAACTCATATCTCCAATTTTTAAAAAATTAAATTTTATTAAAATCAACCATTTTTTGGGGAAAATCAATTATTATGAAGTCAGTGTTTAGTACTGCTCAAACAATGTTCAGAAAGAATATAATTAGTGTTATACATTTGATACATTCAAAATAAAATTTTATTGAATGCAAAGTAATTATCCAAAAACATTATTTAATAACTTATTGTAGTATTATGAATAAAATTAAAACAGCAACATCCCAAACAAGTGAAATTATAAATGTTTTCTTTGCATTTGAAGGAACCAGTGTATCTCTTTAAGCTAATCAGCCAGCTAACACAAAAAATTAATACAATTTCTTTGAGTTGTGCAAACTATAAAGAAATGTGAACAATTACATGAAATTGCATTATTGTATGAAAGTTACAAAGTTTAGAAGAGAGAGTGAGTAAATTGAAGTGTTTGTTGTACTTTTAAGGAAATGATTAAAACCCATATATCGATTATTTTAAAGAGAATAAAAATTTCTTTACTTTTCATATGTACAAAACATTGATTCAAATAATTTTTTACATTCACATTGAGGCAAATTATGTACATGTAAATAGAGAGGAATAAAGCTGACATCAAATTAATCACACAAATTGAAAAGCAGGAAATAACATATTGACAAAATCATGAGATGATGAGCAGTAAAACTGGTCAAGTAACAGAAGAGTGAATGATGAGACCCAATATTATTTGATGTATAACACAAATAGAATTCTCGAATATAAACACTATCCGCAGCACATTTATATTAGAAATAGAAAACAACTTGTAGAGTGAAGATTATAACGGTGAGTCCATAAAATACAATCCATTACTTTTAAATATTTAAGATATACAAATGTGAATTATAAAGTCATGCACATAAAATAAATTGTATGCATATGAAATAAAAATTATAGGAATGCATACAGGAACAAACTCATAATTGCAAGTAAAATATTACAAAACAAATAAAATAACAATTACATCAGAAATGATCAAATACAAAATTACATTTTGGAACTCTTCAATTCTGCAAATTTAAGATAAAGTTGGAATTTATGAATACATTTCCTGTAAAGTCACTGACTTTCAATATATAATAAAATTTGGAGAGAAATTTATAAAAGTGTGTGACTTTTATACATAATTTTACAGAACTGTACATTTCTGTTACATTATGCATGAAAGGAACAAAAATTTAGGAATCTCTTTTCCAACCTTATTATTTATTGGAAGTGGATATATTTACAGGAAATAGACTAATCCTGTGTATCAAATTTGTAATCTTATACAAACCAGAAGAAGTTCCTAAACAAATGAAATGTGTGATTTTGTATTAAATTATTTCTGATATATTGGCCATTTTATTTATTTATTTAACCAATGTTTGACAAATATAACTATTAGGAAACAATGTTCAAAACTTGCATATAGTTTAGAAATTGACTCGCCAGATTATAATGTCGATTTTACTGGGTGACTGCCATATCAAACAACTTTTCCTCCTGAAAAATAAACTTCCTGATTCTGAAATTTAATGATTCCATTTTTTTGTCTCATTACTAAATTAATCTCCGTTTGAATTATTGAAACGATTTTACAGTGTACAACTATATATAATACATAAGAGCTTACTTTTAAATTCCTTATGAAAAATCCTTAAATATAAAATGACTAAACAGAAACATTAGATACTATCATGAAAATTCCAATTTCAAAATCTTGTTGAATACATTATCTAACGAGATACAGAAAACGTAAAACAGAACAAACACACCTTACAATGCTCAATTAAGAGCAAGAAAAGGAAATTAATGGGGGTGCTACACTGTTTTAAACTAAGAAATGTTCGGAATGAACACATTTATTAGAAAAATCAACTAAAATTACACAAATATTACCAAACACATCTGGATCAATTAATAAATACACAATTCTGCGAATCCAGAAATACTGAATACACTACTAAGAAAGACCTTTAGTAGTTTGAAGACAAAATTCTGGCAAATATAAAGAAAAAATGTTCTTTTGAATGTCCAGCCATGTCTGCAAGTAAATGGAATGTCGATTTATTTCTGTGAATCAATGTCTAATAATAATAAAAATAGTCCTACATTCACTAGAAACACCCAGCATGCAAATTGAGATTGCAAATGATCTTAACATGTCAGTGGGGAATGTTTATCACTAGATAATGACTAGATATAATTTTATACGCAGAACTGAAATCACAATTATTCACTTAAAATTTCTAGAACAATATTATATTTTATAGTTGCACAGATATTTCATCACACCATAATTTAACACTCTCTTTTTAACATCATTGTTTTGTTCAACTGCTTTTATTCACAAAGCACTACCTATTGCTTTTGACGACAAACCTCGTCTGCTTCCAATAATTAAAACGATGAGAATGGAAGTAGTAGAAACAAGAGCTGCACATAGCAGGCATGCAGAGGCAGCCACTGCAAAATGTCACAACCTTCTTGCTAGCATTTTCAGCTTGTCGACGACTTGAAACTTTACGTAGCCGGTGGTAACAGCCACGACATCGCCTGCGGACGAAGCGAGACAGTCCTTCTCGTTTGCACAGCTCATGGCAGACCCCATTGTCATCCATCCAACCTGTAGACACAGAGTCCAGCTGCACTGCTGTATAATTAGCTTATCGTCTTCTAGGTTTGGGTCAGAATTACTTAAATTTTACTAGAAGCAACAAGCAGAAGCTTGGTAATATTTCAGAAAAAAATTAAGTACACAAGCATGTCACGGAACGAGAATAATTATGAAAAGACTTAAGTTTCAATTATTAAATGGATTGTTGAAGATATAAATCAAAATTTTAAATCATTATTAAGTTAAATTTCCAAAAAATTTTGAGTGAGGTGCAGAGATACTCCCAATTCATCAAATGTACTAAACAGACTGATGATAATATAATTGCACAAAATTAAAATTAAAAAACAGCATATGATAAAAAAATATTGCCATAAGGAATTTTTTATTTAAATATATTTAAACAATTATATATGTTAAAAATTTTATCTCAACACACAGAAGTGCATTAAATTACATTCATATAAGATATGTATGCAAATAGGAAATTTTCTGAAAACTAAATATACAGGAATGTGCTTGAATCATATATAAAATAAAGAAGATTGCTTCTGTTAAACTATGGATAATAATGCAATTCAGAACTGGCAAAATTTATTTTATTCCTCTAACAGTACCTTGCAATCACAGTATTGACCTAAAATGTAATAAGACAAACCATACTTAAACCTTCAGAATGCCAGAAATTTAATTTTACAATAGTTTCAACAAACAATTTCTGATATCGGATAAGGTTCCTCAAAATGTTTTCGGAATTTAAACACACACATTTTGACATCAGTAAAAATAATAAGGATAAATACAACCATTAACAGATGAACATCGAAAAGATAACTAAAAAGATTTAAACAGCTGGACATTTCAACGAGAGCAGAGAATCTTCCTGAAATGACTATAACCTGATGACATTCTTCAAGTTATAGAAAGTTACCAACGTATAACAATGTCCGCCCGTTTAAAATGTTTCAGTAATGTTCTCTTTTCAAGGCTTGTCTATTAATGGTTATATTTATCCATAATAATCAGATTTATATAATTATAGTAATAATGAATGAAGAATGTATACATGTGAATCAATGATGCATTGTTTTATAAAAATTAAATAAATCAAATTTTAAAAGTAATCTAAAACAAATGGTGAAAAACAAGAAGGAATTTGAATTCAAAACTTATTTGTCAAAAATGCAAACAAATCTAGTCATCTGGAGAATACAGGAATTTTAAGAGTGAAAATATATCATATTTTTCTTCTTTTTATGGTCAACGTGATATCATTAGGAATTTTAAGATACCTATGAATTCATTCAGGTGATGAAATACTTACTGGCAGGCAACATTGTGTTGAAATTGCTTTACTACTTAACAGCTTCCTAATGTATACTGCCTTTATCAGAAGAAGATAATTACTTATTATGTAAACATTGTTTTACTCTGAGGGCAGAAGTATGATTTACTATTTTTCAGTGACGAGCTATGTAAGTATTATAATATATTATACAATAAAAATAATAATTTTCAAGACTTTTTTTATCATCAATCAGTCTAAGATTTGTGAGCAAGAGATTGAAACATTATATAGATGTAGTTACTAAGGCTAGATCAACACATGATCAGTGTAAAACTAGCATAGAAAATCAAGATTTATACTATATGTAGAAACCAGTGTATATGAATATCTCATACACTAACTGGTTATGTGATGATAATTTAACAAGTTTTATGGTTTACAGTGGAAAAAAAAGTATTATGGACCAGTTCCTCCGAAAATTAAAGAACTATGAACCTCAGGTAAGTCACCTACTTTCTCTCTCTCTCTCTCTGTCCTTTCCCTATTAATTATATATATATATATATATATATATATATATATATATATATAATATATATATATGAGTCAGGAAATGACATTGTCATGTTAATTAAAACAAAATAGGGAAAGGGCTGAGAGATAGAAAGAAGGTGATTTACCTGAGGTTCATAGATGGTAGACACCTTGTGAGGTTTAGAGTACTTGAATTTTCGGAGGCACCGCCCCCTTCATCAGAAAGTAAGGAAGACATTTCCAGCAATCGGCTAGCAGACGAATCCGAGTGTAAAAAATATATATTTCTGTGTGTGTGTCAGGAAATGACATTGTAAAGTTAATTAAAACAATTAATAAGGAAAGGAAAGAGAGATAGAAAGTTGGTGACTTAACTGAGGTTCATAGATGGAAGGCACCGTGTAAGGTTTGGTGTTCTTTAACCTTAGAAGGTGCTGCCATCCGTGAACCTCAGGTAAGTCACCTACTTTCTATCTCTCTCTCTCTCTCCTTATTAATTATAATTATATATATATATATATATATAAATTAATGAAACGTTTGTAACGTGACGAAGTCACAGGTTTTTGGATATTAGGATAGTAAATGAGGGAGAAAGATAGGAAATACGCTTTGAAACATATGTTTGGCACAGAATTATGCTCAGGGAAAGACATATGTCAAGCGTAGAGAAGAAAGAAAGAAGGAAGAAAGACTGAAAATATTCGGCGCCGCCGGGACTCGAACCCGAATCGTCACAGAGCGCCCGCTGTGGCCGCGGAGCGCCTTGACCATTAGGCTACGTCGCCGGTGCGTCGAAGATAGTCAGTCATGGATATATATATACGATGTTAGTTGGGATGGATAGAGAGAAGTGGGATAGAAGAGATCATTAGGAGCATCCATTAAGGATAAATTACAAATATATATATATATATATATATATATATAGTGGTTGGCCATCTCATTGTTAGGACACAGTCTGAAGAAGACAGCTTAAGATCTCAAAAATTCCCATTTTCATATCATAGAGGAAGGAAAAACTGAAAATATTCAAAGCCAGGACTCAAATCCAAAACCCCCAAGAACCTGCACTATATCAGTGAAGAGTGTTAGCCAATTCCACCAAAGCACTGAGCATGACCGACCAAATAGTCTGTCTTATTATTAGCATTTGTTAGGGTGAATAGAAAAGAGGGAAAGAAAATACTGGAGCATCCTCCAGAAAGGGGAAGTTCTGGGTTCGAGTCCCAGTTGTGCTGGGAAGGAAAGACAGACAGGTGATGGCTTACCTGAAATTAAAGCTTGGCATCACCATTGAAGGCAGTAGGAAGTTCTTAAAATTTTAGGAGATTATAACTTCTTTTGTTAAGAAAGAAGGAGATGAATGTGCTGCTCGGATAAGGATTCCAAAAATTTAAACAATTTCCTCCTGTTCTCTATGACAATGCCAAGCTTCAATTTGAAGTAAGCATTATCTTCCTTTCTTTCCATTCAACATAAATTGTTTTAATTACATATAAATATATATATTAGCATTTTCTAGGTATTTATTTATAATAACCAGGTATATAACCCTGGAATAGCCAGAAATCTTGAATGATTGCGTTTTATTTTCCTGAACCTCATCCTCCTCGACAAAGTAACTTATAACTTTAACGAATATTTTATTTAAGTAACAATAGATTCTAAATACTTAATAAATATCATGATTGTTTCATAAGTAGAGTGCACCTCATACATGGCAAAATATAAATTTTACATACTGGGGGGCTTACAGTCATTTTTATGTCATTGCTAAGGTTGATGCCCATCAGAGGTAATAGTTTCTGAATCATTATTAAAGCTACATGTATATAGTTTTGTTAAACTGGGACAGTTAATATCATGTCGGCAAAAAATATGAATCCAGAAAGACTACCTTCACTCACTGCTGATGAAAAATGGAAAATTATGAGCATGAGGATAGATTCTGGAGGTTTAAAAAAGGTTGCATATAGAGTGCAAGTTAGTCTAGTGAAGATTTAATGTTTTCCAATCAAACTACACAAGCTCTACAGAAGCCGACAGTGATGAGATGAATATCAACAAGTATAGGTAGGAAATTGAGTTATTATTTCATAATGCAACCAGACATGCAATACATTTTATTTTACACAGGTTTTAACATGATATATATTTCTTAATAAAAGAAACACCCCCTCCTCCTATAAAGAAACTGCTACATAATAAGTGCTATCTTAACACAGAAGCACAGCTCACACAAGATTTGTAAAGATGCACCAGCAGTGAACAGCCGAATTTACATGTTACATTTACATGTTCCTACAACTCATAACTAATACAATTTGCCTTGCAATCTCATTAATGTGCAATTAAAGTTCATCACTACTTCGCCCCAATAACTGCTCATTCCACCAAAATCGCCCCAAAGTTAAACTGAAAGTTCCAGGCATTACATCACGTCATGTCATACATGGCAAAACATAACCTCTTGGTGGCTGTTTACTGCTCTAACATACAACTCCATATAGAAATATTGCATAGTATATATTACTGTAATTCATATTTATCAATGCAACCAAGATAAAATCATTATTCTTTTGAACATATTACATTCGCTCTTGTTGAATTATAATTAAACAATAAGAAGCATCTGGGTATAATGGGAATGTTATGTTTAATCAGCCAAGTGTTTCTTGAACTGCTCCATAAAAGGTACTCTGAAGCTATTTCTGTGAATTAATAGAATTAGCTCGTTCTCTTACTGCTGAATTAAAATAAAAAAAATACATTAAAAGACTTGATTTAACACACATTTTCCCCCCAGAATGACTGCGGAGCTCACCTGATTATGTTGGAAATGCCTCGTACTCTCTCTGTTTTTTTTTTATCAAAGTTCTCACTTGCCGAGAAACCTTCACCAATTTTAGGAGGTATATGTACTGGGGTCGAAGACCTTGGGCACATGGCAAGAGTTGTCCACAGATCCCATTGGATCAGTTGGCCAACTACCTCCTAAAACTGCCATCATTCGGAAGGGCGACCTACCTGATGCAGGTTTTCTAGGGTTTACCCTGCATCTCTTTAGGTGAAACTTTGGGTATGATCCTTAAACCACAGCCCGGGGGCCCGAGTCAAACATTGGCTACCTTGCTCTACCTTCCGCATCCCACCTTTTCAATTCCCTTCCTATGCTATTAAAGGGGAGTTGCCTGTTTCAGGATCACCCTCATGTAGCCTATTAAGCGCCCCCCCCCAAGAAAAACCACCATGAAAGGTTTTATTTTTTTAGAATAATTAGATTAAAATGTAATTAAAAAGGATTCAAACCTTGAAAGCTCATCAGTATAGTGTCATACAGTCAAAACAATTGTCAACAACTGGCTATGCACAAACAGTGCTGCTCAACTACACTTTATGATAAAAACAATATTTTAAATTTTCCATTTACTGTAAAATCACATGAAACTGAAAGTAAGAAAATCAATCTGAACACAAGAACCAAGAGTAAAGAGTGTGATATATCAATCAAGCAATATTTACAAAGAAACAGTTTATGATTTGGGATAAATGTAAAAACTTGTGTAAAAATTGTGTCATTAGGAAATGCACAAGCAGGAATTACACAAAATGCAAATGGGGTCAGATCCTCGAATTTATCCTCTTAAACCTAAAATGTTTAAATTCCTCATAGTGAAGGAAAATTAGAGAAAGATAGAAATAATTTATAGTTTTAACCAGTTTACTAAAAGCAACTGAATGTTCTACCAATGAATACGATAAACTTGATGAAAAATATAGAAGTTAATGAAGGAAAGAAACAAACAGATAAAATGAAACTCATCCAGAAATGGAAAACAAAAAGTTATACTAAAACAGTCCACCACAATTCAAATACAAATTAACTATTGATTTAAATTATATAATTAACAGAAATACTTGATATAAATTATAAAGAAGTTTAAATTGTATTTTTCAAATAATTACATTTTGGAAGAAAAGCATAATAATCCTACAATTACTAATCTTTTTTATGCCATTTTCAAAAATGTGTATTTATGTTATGTTCATTGTTACAAATTTGAGAAACTTGAATTAGAAAGATTATAGAAGTACAGGCAACTAGAAGTGAGAATGAAGCGTCATGTCTGGGGAAGAAAAAATTTAATCTATCAATAAAATCCAAAACAATCGTGAAGCTATAAACGGCATAAAAAATATATTTAAAATTTATTTCCCTATTGTAGCAAACCGCTTATATAACTGTACCTATGAATAAGCAGCAGTTATTCCTTCAAACAATGAAAACACCTCAAAAGGAAGCATTCAAATTTACTCCAATAAAAATGGTAAACATAAAATATAATGTAATATTTTAAATTCTTACAGTTAAGAATGTTATATATTGTATTAATTAATACTTACATATATTTATCTAAAATTGTCTTCTATCTTCAAAACAGCAAATAGTGTTTCTCGATCCAAAATTCTTTGATATTCTTATTCAAATTCTTCATTGTTAAGAACATTTCTCAATTTAAGTAGTTATATTTAACTTAAATAACTGCTAACTACATGATAAAATTAACTGAAAGACAACAATATGAATGATTCTAAAAATTAATACAAATGGTAAGAGTGCCTGTAAATTACAAAGTAAGGAAATTCCACAAAATATACTACACTAACAGCAAAACAATGCTAAAAATTTTGTCTACTGCAAATTCACCAGTGTAGATGAACAAATAAAGCCATTTTTTATATCAAATATCACATGATCCATTACAATTATTTAAAACTATTTTTTCCAAATGTGTAACATTCATTTTAGATATTTAAAACAAATGTAAGGGCAGCAAACAAAATTCACCAGGAATGTAATGAGTCTGATTTTGATTTCAATATATTCCTGATTTCTAATACAACTTTCAGTATTGTACAGAATAATTAAAAATCAATGGAACAGACTAGTGAAGTTTTAAATTTCTTAAATGAAATAAAATATGAATCTGGTACAAATAATCTGAAATTGTCACAGAAACTGACAACTGGACAAAATTTATGCATACTTAATTAACAAAAAGAAAGCAATTCTTATCTTGACTGTGGCATCATTTCTTAGTAAATAATACTCTTGAGATCATAATCCTGTAAATGTACAATATTTCACTTAATTGATACAAATTAACAATGGTATCAAATAACTATCAAATCCCACAAACATTAATGGTAATAACATTATTACCAGAACAAAACAAGTGCTTATGAAAGTCAGTCAAAATGATTACAAATTTATATGATGAAATACTGATCGTGTTCCAAAAATTTATACTTTCACTTAAAAATTCATTAAAATGTCCAATATATATGAATGTAGCTTAAAGAAATGGTTTAGCAACTTTGGTGCAATGAAAATTATAGAACATATTCTACAAGAAAAACTGATATAAAGTGTTAGATGCAAATAATTAAATATGAAATAAACACAACAGAATATTCTGTGAGAATTGTGTAAGTTCACATTCTCAAAGGAAATTTCAATGAGAAATCAAAACACTATTTCACTTGCATTTCAATTTTATTAGTTCTTATTATAATTACATCAGGATATTTCATGATGATGAAGTTTGTTTCCAATTCCACTTATGTAACTAATTACAACCAAGAAACATTTCCCTAATTATGTGTTTTGCAAAAGTTGTAAATAAATTTAAAATTTCCAGTAAAATATTTTTTCTGGGGGGTTTTATTTTTTACCTTGAATTTTGTTAATTTATCTCAGGAACTTGTAGACATTATTAAAATACTTAAATAAAGCAATATGCTGTGGTGCAATCATAAAAAATTGCCTCCTGTATCATTTACAAATTAACAGCAAAATATCCTACCTGTATGGCTTCATTCCTTACTTCTTTCTGAAGCCTAGCTTGTAGTCACATGTTAAAGTACTAATTTAACATCATACTTCTGATAGAAGACTGGGTCACATTAATAAAATCCACTCGAAAGATATTTTTAGTTGACGCGTTTAATCCAATAAAGAAACAAAATTCACTCAAAAAAATTGTAAAGATATTTTTGACTTGTAAACTTTAATGCTAGCATTATAACCAAGGATAAATATGCATGCGATATTTAAAATGAAAGCAAAGATTAATTTAAATGAGAAATTTTTCCCATCCACAAAACACTTTTTTTAATGATTTGCATGCAATTTCAATTTACTGCATCTACAGAAACATTTTGATGAATACTATAAAAAATGTGCTACATTGACTACTCTATCTATAACAGCAACATTCAAACTGATTTTAAACTTAAACAATCATTGTGAGACAGTACTGATGTAAGAAACATGAATATTTTAAGCATGTAAAAAAATTGTTTTTAACATTATCATTTCAATAATTTTCAACAAATATAGTGATTGAATTTGTGGAAAAAAGATGAATACAGGTAAACAAAATATGAAATGTATCCAAAAATATTTCTAGAATCAATTTCTTTGTTATTAAACAGTTTACTGTTTACTGACATATCCTAACTCTTGTTTTCAACTTTTCTGCACAAGGTCCTCTGAATAACTAAATTGAATTAAACTTAATGGTAAATGAGATGCCAACTTTATTATGGACAACATACATAACCTAACTTCATGAAAAGTTTCTAAATTTTAACATATCAGTTTATGAGTCAGGAATTTTCTCTCTATGCAATACTAGTGACATACCAATTGTTTGAAATATGTTAGGACTTTGTTATGTTAGTTGATATTTTATATTAACATAGTTTAAATCATACAATAGACTAAGATAGACGCACATGTGAATCTTTGAAGAAATACAACATTAACATCCAACAACGTAAAACGAATACTTGTGAATATCAATTTAAAGAATGAAGCCAGTAAAACTTACTAAACTTTTATAAAAGTGTATCTATGCTTTCAGGGAATTACAAGGAGTAAAGGAGATGTATAAATAAATTTATAAAAGTGTTTAATTACTGAATGCTTTACATAAAATAGTCAACCCATGATTTATAAAAAAAATGGATTTAGCACACAGTATACAAGGATATTAGACAAACCCATTTTTATTAATATATGTGTAAGTTAATAAAATTAGATGTTCGTGTCTTTTTGAGTTTCTTCTCTTTGCATTATTTTGATTAATCCACTTGGGTAAAAGATGGGTAAAATGAGCTCACTTTAAATTACATGGTTACTTTTGAAGAAAATTTTGAAATGATCCTGTTGATATATTGCCCCATTTATGTAAAAACCAGTGCTGTCTCAAGTATAACAAGGAAGTGTAATTTTCTAACAATTAGAAGAATAATTTATTTGAAAAACTAAAGAAGTCAGAATAAATGGATTAGTAAAATTGACCTCAAATGTTAGCTTGATCTGATCTCAATATTGTTCGCAAACATTACAACAAGAATGATTTACCAGTAAAAAACACTTTCAACATAACACACTATCATTAATTTCTTACTACAGAAAATGGTCTTGAGAATATAGACAGTATAAATACAGGATGCACATTCTACATCACAAATACCAAGAAAAATTGGTCAAAAGTGATTGGCGAATTAAGGTGCTTCTAAATATAGTTTATGTTATATTGTAAGTAATAATATGAATTTAAGAAAGGACTATTGGGTTTGTTCAATAGTATACAATGCTAACTTAAACAATGCTTAATCGAATAGAAGCCTCAAATAGGTAATTGAATATTAAATAATGTATTGGTAATTGTCACTAACAGCAGTAATTTTTTTCTTTGTCATAATGAAATTTGATCTGAAATACCCAGTCGCTTATTGGCAGTGATCTTACGTGATCAATATTACACATTTTGTAGAAATGGATACAAACAACTACCTTGGAGTGACACCAGTCCTCCAAACTACGATTTCTTGTGACAAAATTGTCAATAAAATTAAAAGGCAACAACATGATACAAAACAGTCACATTAACCTCTTTTGTCAACTTTCCATACACCTCCAGCATCACATTTCAAAGCTTTGAAAACAATTCTCTACTGTACAAACATGACATTTATGAGGCATTAAAAGAATAAATACAAGGATTCCAGAATACTGTATTCTTGTGTATGACATACCATTGAGTAAAACATTCCCATTTTCTCTTGTTACAAGGAAAAAAATTTGTTTTTAACAGTCATATGGGTCTAAAATGAGCTGAAGTCAATTACATCAGACTGGGATTAAATCAGCTCTAGGGAGGTGAGGGGAAGGCATGATAGTTGTTAACCACAATTTACATGCGTTCTTCCTTCCTCAATATTACAATAACCAATGGATTGTCAATATTCCATACTATCAGTTTAACCTGGTTGTAGTAGTCTTATCAGTTATTCTAAATTACTACTAGATTAGCAGCATCTTTTACCTCAGGTTAAAAAATCTCCAACTTAGTTCAAATCAATTTTGCCATACAGCATAAATAACAATAAAAGCCTTGTCTCACCTATCTTCCTATGAATACATGATTAGTTTTTCTGAGATTTAGACTCTGTCATTTATACAGGTTAATATCAGCCTTCTGTTACTCCAATAAATGCAAATTTGTAGTTAGAACAACAGTTTAGTTCAGTTGTCAGCAACCTCAGTAGCCAAAAAAATCAAATATCAACAAAACAATTTCTTTTGAGAGCCAAACTTTTAAAAACTTTAAGTATACAGTTAGTTATATTTTTATTAACTTAAGCTGATCTTTGTTAGAAATTTCCAATGTCTTGTTGAAGTATGTTCAGAGGTCGACTCCATTCAACTTTCCTATCCACTCATATTGTATATTTGTGTGGTCTATCTCCTTTTTGTTCATCATTTCTTTAAGTAAAAAACATCTCAACATAACTTTTCCAATCATCAATAGTACAACTTCTTTCACTCCATAACATTCCCTAAATACAATGTAATAAATTTAATGTAAGGTTGCTATCATACTGTACATGTAGTATTTTACGGACTCACGAATCAAGGGTTGCTGATCAATTTTTCAGTGTAATTTATTCAATCAAATTCTTTTTGCCCATTAATAGATGATACTTTTTGTTTTCCTACGTATGTTCTCAGAATTAATTCTTAACATTGCAGATTACTCTTCCACTTCTGAATCTCTTCGCATACCACATTAAAATGAATTATTAGTAAAATTTTAATTTAGAATAGTAATACTTATTTAATTGATGGTCTTACAGACAGTAGCCAGATAAAAGAAGCCAAGTAAATGTAATATAACTACTCATGAAAACTGGTAAGGCTCTAAAATTCTATCATAGCTGCTAAATTCAGCAACTTTCTTAAATTGGTATCTGTAATAAATTGAGGACAAACTTTTTAAGTAGGTTTAATACATAATTAAATAAATTTGAAAATGACAAAAGCTTATAAGACCTGTTTTACTACACTCTTAACTAGAAGGAAAAAAGGGATGCTAAGTTTCAACTTTGCATTTTGAGCCTCAAATTTTGATAAAAACGGTTGTCTTAAAATAATAAATTAATGAACACACACGTTGAATAAAGAATTATTAGGTATTGTGAAAGCACAGGTAGGTTATATTTTACTCAAAAAGTTGTAAATGAAAAATGAGTTTATTGCTTAATCACACATAAGCAAAACTGCCTGTGTGCAAATATTTGAATGACAATAATCAAAATGATTTGATGTGGTTAATTATTAGAGTAGCACACATTCTGATTAGCCTATGACAAAGCCAATTTTAACAACATTGAATAAAGTGGATGGAAGATTTACACACAAAGATTGGTTCCAACAAACATCTAATATCAGTACTTACAAGTACTAAAGAAGTTAGAATTAATAACAACCTTGAAAACAAAAGAAAAATAAGTGTTAAATCCAATATTTATTACTTCACAGATCTTACTCAGGACTATGACAAAGATATGAAATTTAAGTTACAGCAATGATTCCAAAACTGTGCAGCATGATTCCCCAGGGTACCTCCGCTCTGTTACAGAGGTACAATGATAATATTACAGCATTAGACACAATCAGCCTAGTAAAAGGCTTCACAGGATAAATAAAATTTTCCTTACTTATGTTTGAGATCCATTGTGATACAAAAATATATATTATATAGATTTTGCATAGTATACTATTATTCAGTTTATGAAATATTCTAACTGGGTTTATTATATATTTACTGCCAATAACAAAGCTTTTGGAAATAGTGAATTTAATGTGCACGGCATGGTGTACTCCCTTAATAACAAAATGGGAAACCATAATAATTAAGTCTATACAGTCACTTGCATAGTAATTTTTATTGATTTTTTAATTTTATGTTTACAGATACTGATAAGGAATAAGTTAGTAATGTACTTCAGCGGTACACTTATTCTGCTTGTCCCTTATGAGAAGCCACCAGAAAGCACAGATGAGAGTCTGACTTCCATTTCTTCTGAAGAGTTGTTGGGATAGATAAAGCATTATCAGTTTTATGAGAATGGAAAAATGAATGATGATTGTTTTCCCTTTTTGCAACAGTCCGTAATCTCCAGTGAAATTCATTTGTGTTGCAATATAAAATCTCTTTTTGTAATTACCAACACAACATGTCAAACATTTTGAAAAATCCTTTCACATAAATAATATTCAAGACCCTTTTTGAGCTAAGCCTCCATCTAAATATACAACTTTAGAAGAAAAAATCTTATTGTCTTGTGAGGATTCATTGAAAAAAGTTGTATATTATTTATTGTATATTTTTAAATCTGCAATAGAGTGGTAACGCTCAAAGAACATTAATTCCATTTGCAACTTCCTATCTAAGCAGGGTTTTCAGTAGTCATTGTATTAAAAAGTACTGTGCAAAAATTAATGTGGAACAGGAGATGAGAAATTATCTCGTTAGCAACAAACTCTTCCATCCCAATAATTGTTTTAATTATGACCTTTCAAAAATTTGCTTGCGAATTTAAAATACAAGTTTAATTTATTTTTATACTTTAAAACTAACCCAATGGAATTATAATTAAAATATGTTAAATAGATCAATGTTTTGATATAGGGGAATTCTGGAAAAATTGTTACACATAAAGAGCATTGACAATCAAAACAGTATGGGAACCACAGAGTTATAGCATAATTAGAAAAATATATAGATCTTAAAAGAGAAAGTGCTGAAAAGTAATATTGCTGTCTCATTAGGTTAAAAAGACCTGTTCCTTATGAAGCAACAAGTCAGTTAAAATGAAATTGGCGAGGAGAGGCATTATTGTAAACATTGATATATATATATATATATATATAACACACACACAAGGTGCCTGGCATCTGTGAACCTCAGGTAAGACACCACTTTCTATCCTGTCCTTATTAATATAATATTATATATATATATATATAATATATATATAAATATGAGATAGGAAATGACATTGTCATGTTTAAAACAATTAATGGGGAAAGGACAGAGAGATAGAAAGAAGATGACTTACCTGAGGTTCATAGATGGTAGACACCTTGTGAGTTTTGGAGAACTTGAATTTTCGGAGGCACCGCCCCCTTCATCAGAAGGTTAGGAAGACATTTCCAGTCGTCGGCTAGCCGATCACTGGAAATGTCTTCCTAACCTTCTGATGAAGGGGGCGGTGCCTCCGAAAATTCAAGTTCTCCAAAACTCACAAGGTGTCTACCATCTATGAACCTCAGGTAAGTCATCTTCTTTCTATCTCTCTGTCCTTTCCCCATTAATTATATATATATATATATATATATATATATATATATTATGTTAATTAAAACAATAAGGACAGGAAAAAAGAGAGAAAACTAATGGCTTACCTGCAGTTGCTCTATATAATTTTATTGAAGCAGCTACAAAATGTCCAACCTCTTAGAATTTTTTTTTAAAAAGACTCATCCAAATTTCCATTCTTTGTGTAATATATCACAGGAGCTGTTTTATTTTATTCAAAATAAGAATATAATTGTACTAAATGAAATTATGTATGCAGATCAATATCTGTTGCACTTTTCATAGGCATAAAGTAACATTCTAATCAGAACATCATTGGAACCTTAATTATCCTTTATAATTTTAGAAATATTTTACAAGGACTGACTTTACAATGTACTGCTTTTACAAATGCCACAATGAAAAATTTTTTATCTGTGATGTTCTTTTCAATAAATGTGAGATTTTATATCCTACTCAGTAATACAACTGTTTTAAGATTTGAATTATGTAGAATGTGTTTCCTTATGTTACATCATAAATATAATTTTGCTTTCATTTACAGGTTTTTTAAAACTTCGATGCCAAAGAATAACTGTAGGTCATACATGCTGTGTGCAATGTTAAATTCTATGATGCATACAACTGTTCTGAAAGAAATGTGTGAAACATTTTCACTCAATATCAAACGTATTACTTGAAAACAATTATCAGTTAGAAATTGTTTGGAAATTACACTTCCCGACCAGTTAGTAAATTGTGAAAAGTATGCATTACCTGTTGCAGCCTTATCAGCAGTTAAGGTCTGATTTGGTGGAAGTCCTGAAGGTCCAGGTTGGTCACGAGGTGATTGTGGCTGATCTTTGCTGTCTGAATCATCCTAACAAAAAATATACATTCAGAAATCACTATTTACAAAATACAAACTTCAGCATATTCTGAATTATATATTTACCAAAGACATTTATGGATAGTTAGATTATTTACAACGACAAAACTGACACTAAACATCAGCAATTTACATATAAATATTTGAAAAGAAAATTAATTAACACTGGAAAAATGTTAATTAACACCACCTTAGCATGCTGATATAATGTACAGTGTATCCAAAAAGTCATGGTGTCTGAAGAAATCAACTAAACAACACAGATATGTTAAATCTTCACTAAATGAAAGGAAAACTGTCCAAGTTTTGTAGATATTCAGTGCAGTTCAATGTGGCTTCTATTTCTTACCCTATACACATATAAACAATATTCAAGTTATTCCTACACATGGTTAAGGTTGCCTGGTGTAACAGAGTAAATAGCGTCCGATTCTCTGTTTTAAATTATTAATGTCATTGATACATTCACTGTAACATGATGCTTCACATAACCCCACATGTCTAAGAGCATCAGATACAGGGATCATGGTAATAATCTCCTGACCATCCTTCGGTGGGGAAATGTTTCCAGGAAGTCACAAACAACGGCATAGTGTGGAGGAGTACCATCATGTTGAAAGATGACACCTAGAAATTGTAGCACTACTTATTATTACAAGTCAAGGTAATTGATACCTTCACAGTCTGCTCCACAAAGAAAAATGAGTCTACCACTTTATCATGCATCAGGCCACACCACTTGTACACTTTAGTGTTGTTACATTTGTACTCAATATAGGCAGGAGGATTTTCAGCAGCCCATATTCAGATGTTAATGTGAAGGTATTTCTACAGACATGGAATATTGCTTAACACAATTTTCTGCAGAAATCATTCATGATTGTCAATCTCATTCAGCATATTTGTAGCAAACACAATTTATTTGGGTCTATCCACAATTTTGATAGCTGCTTGACGTCTGCAATTTCTAACAGACATTTCTTTAACATCTTATACATCCTTAGGTAGCTCTCCTGTATAGCCTCTACAGACTTGCCATTTACCAATTGCCAACCAGATCGGTGTTTGTCCAATGAACTGCTAGTATCCTTCAACTGCTTATCCCACAGAGTAATGTTATTCTTATGTGATAGCACTTCGTTGTACATGCAAAGATGATTCACATTACACTTTGATTATGAATTCAAATTTGACAAGCCAAAGAACACACTGAATTTCTCTTTTTACCTTCCTCATCTCAATTGGTATGGTTGTGGGCTGATCAACTACTGCACAGTTCATGGTGTTGCATCATCACCTGTGAGCGCGCACACTTGCACCTCATTCTACGAAACCTTGCAGAGTTCTCCTTTTATTTGGCACAGATCTCATATTTTTATCTTCTTTTATTGCTTTCCAGTAACCGGTTAAATGAGCACCATGGCTTTACAGACACACTGAACTGAAGAGTAAAAAATTCTAAGAGCATCTGAACAAACTAAACAAATATCCAAGACAACACTTTAACAATTCTCAAAAAGACAGTAGCATAATAACAATTTTATTGTATACTGTCATATCCAGAGAACACTGCCGATTGTCAAATATATTTATCTGTTCAATCTTGTTTTTGATAATGATTCAATTAGATAATTCTGTCTTTGAACCTTAAAATTAAGAATTTATTAACATACTCAATATTGAAGGTATTAGTAGAAGTTATGTCTCATAAAAATATGACTACTTTTAAAAGAATTGTCCAATCATATGAACAAAGTAATTTTAAATGAGTTATAACATACTCTTCATCAGTTTTTAATTTATTTAAATAATGAGCTATACTACACTTCATTTCTCATTTGAGACTTTTTCAGGTATACTAAAATGAAAATTACAATGGATTACATTAGCAAATTGTTACAAAAATTTTAAATGCAATACATGGTTTTAAACTTACTTGGCTGTTCGTGGACCTCACTTCAAGACTTCTACAGCCGAAATGCGGGAAAGTACCACATATCTGGTTTAGGAGGGTTGGAGTGAAGTTCCATAACATATTTAAACCAACAATAAATAATCATATATACTATTAAAAATTGTTGGTATCACTTTTTAGGTTAATACAATGAATGTTTTTTTCTAATGGGCAACTCTCATTATTCTTAAGAAATAATTTTGTTCTTCATCCAGAACTTCGAGATGGTTCCAATCCATTTAGAGATTATTCATTAATGTGTTTAGGCACAACAGAATGATTTTGTGAATCGCTTTTTATGTTTATCGTGTTCTCTAAAATGCAGATTTTTAATAATCTTTCTGTCTGCCCTACAAATGTTGCTTGGCAATCCAAACAATGAATTTTATATGAAGTTCCAATTTTATCTTTACAGTTTTGAACAAAATTCAAATTATTATTGCTTTTAAAATAATCTTAATATCATATTTTTTAGCACTAAGCTGGATTTGCGGTACTTTCCTGCATTTTGGTCGAAGGAGTTGTGGAGTGAGGTCCATGAACAGGCAAATTTTGTTTAAAACTACGTATTGTATTCAAAAAATATTTGTAACAGATTACCAAATGTTATACATTGTAATTTTCATTTTAGTACCTGAAGAAGTCTCAAATGAAAGACGAAACTTAGTACAGTTTATTATTTAAATAAAATAATAACTTACAAAAAGAGCAGTTATAACTCATTTAGTATTTATTTAAAAGTCAGATAAATGAACAAATTAATAGTTTAATATTTATAGGTCCACCCAATACCAAGACATTGCTAACTGTGTTAATAAACTTTCAAGAAGTTTGCTATATTGTTGAATAGTATTACAGAGCAAAGACATTAAAAACAAAATATCTCAATTTTTCTATAAAAGAGAAAGCTACTACCCACAAATATTTAAACCATGAAAAAATTATACATCCAATAATGTATTGTGTGAAATTGTAGAGAAATGTGGTGCCTGTACATGGTGTGGAGCTTTAATAAACTGATAAATTATTGGAAAATTATAAAAAGCATTGGCAAACAAACAAGTCTTTGGAACACAAAATCATATCCAAGATTTAACTTGATCCAAACAGTCCTCAATATAATAGCGTTGGAGAAACAAAATTTCTTTTAAGCTGAAATAATGTCTCATTTTTTAAATATGGTACATACGGATAGACCAGTTTTCAGTAATGTTGTCTCAGTCCTTTTTCTTTATAATTTTTGCTACAAATTGCTAACTTGGATAAAATGGATCAAATTAACATATCATAGAACAAAACTTCAGTCCTCTTTGTCAAACAATGAGGGCATTTGCATTATACTCCCTACAAAAACATCAGTTAAAATTAACGAGTTACTTCAATTTCAAACATTCAACTATCCTTGGCTGAGACAGTTACATGCACATTTTAAAAACATCCCAGTGAGGTCAAAATAAATTAAAGAACTTTTCTATTGAAGTGTTTTGTAAACATTGACTCCACAAATGGCAATATAGAAAATTAAGTTCTGCAGGGGCAAATCTGTCTAAGTAAATAAATTGCCACACAAGCATTAACTTAAGTAATGATTATACTAGCTGAAATACAATGTAATTTTATACTGGTCAGCACTAGCTGAAATTCTACTCCACACATACTGGGCAAATTTGAATCAAATATGGCAGCAACAGAAACAAAACAAATTACATCTTAAATAATGTGTAAAATTAGAACATCAATCTACAAAAAATGGTATGAACTGTTCTATCCTTTCATTCTGAATATTTTTGCTGATGAACGATAATTTTAATTTAATTATAGAAAAATATTATAAATGTCATACATTTTACAATAATTTATCAGATGAATACATGTAATAGTGTTGATGGTCCTTAGGTTATGGAGAAGGTGAAGTGTAAACACAGTTGTGTGTTATGTTTTATGGAACACAATCACAAAGGAAGTTCCATTTAAAAGTGCTACACACATGGGGAAGCATGTTTTCGGTTTTTACTGTTTTTATTAAACTACATTATGACCATTGACACAAATTTCAATGGAAATATTTAAAAATAAAGAGTAATATTACTTAGTCTCACAAGAATTTTGTTGCAATTAATACTGTTTCATCAAAGATTACAAATAATGAAATTTGTTTCAAATGAAAAATGAAACACACAGACCTGTGCTTCATGATTGGCATAATGCTCTTCAGTCCTATCATTTTCCAGGCCATCGTCTCCAAAATTTTCATCTATATCCACTTCTTGTTTAATTGGCTTCTGCAAAATAAAATGTACATCAATTGAATTTTTAATTGCTAATGAATCACCCTTTTTCATTATAAGCTATTTAAAGAATTGTGCAAGCTATTTGAAATATGGTGCCCTTTTTAAATCCAGTAAATCTATGTCTGAGGCAAATATAGTTTTAGAGCCCATTAAGTTAGGAGCCATAAGCTTTAATAGTTTTACGAAAATCCGGCCCACATAACTTAATACAAAAGGATGCATATTATTCTCTTCATTACTATTCAAATTTTAATATAACTGCAGAAATTAAGTCTAAATATGATGTGGCATTTAAATATGAAAACATTGAAATAATAACTAGTTTTATCTGTTAACGATAGAGCCGAAAGAAATAAAAAAGGCAGCAACACACCGAAAGATTGACGGAATCAAAAAGCATTGAGTGAATTGTAAAGCTCAGGTGTGTGTACAGCCATCTTCTGTTCAGTGTTTCATCAAAAGTCAAATCTCATCCAGTTGTACATATAAGATGTTAATCAATGTATTTTACAGGTCATTATCTAATGACATCTTCAAAGCAATTAAGGTTTCTCATTAACTATTAACTTTCTCGAAGGTTCTTGCTGTAGTGAGCTAAAACTAAGCATCTTGTATTTCTTAATGACAGTTTTCTACGTTTAGTTTTCTCTGTGATGGAAACGACAGGGTGACTACCTGGCTTGCTACTATGTGATGCTTAAATTGGAGAGGATCCAAAAACAAATAGTTTTAACATTATCTCACCTTGGACAGTGACAGTTTTAGACATCGACAATCCAAGAACAAATTACCAACAATGGGGTTACCGATGCACTGCAAATTTAACTATGAAATAATAGCTTAACTGTCAAAGCCTTTATTTTTATATTTTTTTAAACATGAGAAGAATGAGATGGCAGAAATAAACAGTGGTGATGTGCTGTTTGTGGATGTGTAAGGAAACACATTGGGAATGAGCGTTTCAAATAATCTTCTAGGTAAACTAATTTAAGCAATTCCCTTTTTCCTCAAATCACTTATGACCAAAACAACTCCCTTCCCACTTCCTAAATATGGTCAAGGAAACCAGGAAAAATGATACAATATAGAGATGTGTGAATGGGAAGAGTTCACCTGGATGGAATTCCGAGAAGTTGGTACATCAAATACCCTTTCATGGATAAAATTTTTGTTCAATACACACATGCCTACCCAACATCAATGCAATGTGTCTGGCAGTTGTTTTATTTGTCTTTGTGAACTGTATACAGTTCCTGAGGTGACAATTGAAACTGAAAAGTTGTCCTGTGTTCAGTTTTGCTCTTTATATAGTGTCATAAATATCAGAGATATATATATATATATATATTACTCTGATATTTATGTTTAGTATGCCTATTTCATACTATATTGGACTATTGCTATGGCAATGCTATAGCCATGTCATTTATGAATAGAGAAGACTCAAGACTGAAGCTTACTAAATTTGAGCCCAATATGTAAGCTTTCTAAAGCAAGAGCAAGTGTTCACTAAACTTAGTATGTTAATACTGAAGTGACCTAACATTGAATGTTGAAATTATGTAACAAACAAAAATTACTGATTAATGGACATAAGACTTTCCTGGTGTATAATTCGGATAAAATCTTCACAGCTTTTTTATCTGACAAAGTACTAAATAAAGCAATTTATGACTTTATTCTTTAAATTTAATTAATCACAATGTTTTCACAGGTTTTCATCCACAACAGAATCAAAAACACAACATTAGAATAACATATGAAGTCAAACATAAGCAAGTGAGATCCAAGGCAACATGTAACACAAACTCTTTTCACAAGTAGTTATAGCCCAAATTATTTAAAGAATAAAGTCTGTAAAAGGTTCTAAATTGTTTTATTACATATAAATATATATATAAATTTTAAACTTTTTAAATAATTACTAAAAATAAAATATTTGTATTTCAATTTTAGTTGCTTCTTACTCGCACATTTCACTAATTGTTTTATTTTCAATAATCTTCTACTTTTGCTTCCTAAAACCTAAGCTTCAAACAATTAATGAGAAAGAACAGAGCGATAGAAAGTAGGCGACTTACCTGAGGTAGTCGTCAGTTAGCCGATCAGTGGAAATGTCTTCCTAACTTTCTGATTAAGGGAGCGGTGCCTCCGAAAATTTAAGAACTCCAAACCTTACAAGGTGTATGAACCTCAGGTAAGTCACCTGAGGGACAAAACAGATTTCTTACCTGAAGTTCACAGAAAGCAGGCATCATGTAGGGTTTCAGATTCTTGAATTTTCTGGCACCACCCCCTTATCAGGCTCATCTTCATTCTAAATGTTTTCCTAATCTGATGAAGGGGGCGGTGACTCTGAAAATTCAAGAATCTGAAACCCTACAAGATGCTTGCTATATGTGAACTTCAGGTAAACCACCATTTTTCTCTCTCTCTTTCCTGTCCTAATTAATTGTCTTAATTAACCTGACAATGTCATTTTCTGACATAAGTGTGTGTAAGGCGTCAGAACACTTGGGTTGGCCATGGTAAATAAAAGGTTGAGAAACACTGATGTGGATAGATATTTATTATATAATAATAAATATAGATTTTGGGGAAGAGGTAGTTTGTTTAGCTTCTGACTAAATTGTTACATTACAAATGTTAGAATTTTTTTAATATAATTCTATCTGGTCATATTCAACATAAACAAGATCACACTATGTACAGATAAAACCAAAGTGTTTATGATAATTAGATTTAATTTATTTACAAATTTGAAACTATATTCCAATGATATACTTAATAATATTATTCATCTAATAGCTTACCACATAAATAAATATTATTAAAAACGGCCTGAATGTAATGATAAACAGTCAAAAAACCTAGTCATGTTTATGGTTCTCATATATTTATTCTTTTTAGTAGACTAAAGTACTTCTCAACAGGAATTTGACACATTCATTGCATTTTGATAGCTAGTAATTCCCACAATAACTTCTATAAACAGTATAATTTCTTTGATTCATTGAAACCAACATTACTAAATGATGAAGTGGGATTTATATGCAGACATAGTATGTACATAATTATGTAATTAAATTTATTCACTAGACTTCATGTTTCTTTGGAAATAAATATTTATTTGCTATTATACGGTAAGAATGTTGTAAGAAATTTCACATACCATGATCTGAAATAAATAACCTATTAATTGAATCCAGACAGCATAACATTGACAATATTGGAATAAAGCGGTTTGATTTGTTACAAAAAGAAGTCAACTATAGATACAATATAATAAAAGCATATGAAATACTTACTCTTTCAGGCATTTCACTTTCTGTGATTTCACAATTTTCCTCCTGAGATTGTTCTAAAGCAGTGACAATATCCGAGTCTGAATTACAAAGTTTTGAAGATGAGGTAGATTGACAAGAAGGGCGTGATGAAGTTTGTGGCGAATCTTCAACCCTTTTGCGTTTGGATGCGGGAGACTCTCTTCCACTTCCTGAGAGTACAGTGTCCTGAGGCAAAGCAGTTCCTCTGCCCATGTGATCTGAACCACACAATCCACGAATTTGTAAAGCCTCAGCAGCCACTAACAAAGAACTCAATTCATCCTGGCTTACATTCACTTCACCCTTGTACATAAAGTCCACCAAAGCCTGGACTTCCCAATGTTTCATATCTTTCATAAAAATAATTGGATGCTGGCAAGGGTTTTGCACCAATAACTTTTCGAAGTAGGTACTACATGCTGATAACACAACTTTATGACACTTTATCATTTGACCTTCACAAGCAAGAGTAATGTCCACAAAATGTTCACTTGTAAGAAGTCTAGGAAAAACATTTTGCAAATTAGTACTATAACTGTTCCATTTCACACAAAATTGTTGTGATGCAAGCATTTTGATTCCAGTCTCTGTGAACTAAACAAACGTATAGATTAGAAGAAAGTGTAATATTACACAATTATAAATATAAGTAATCATAGTAACATACAGTATGGAAATTAAACTATTTATCATCCCAAAATTTTAAGTATTATCCAATTTTTACAGTCATCATCATTCTAAAAATACCATGACAGATGGCCTATTCTTTATAAAGTTCCATGTATCAATCTTTCTTCAAAAAATTGTCAAAAAAATACAATTCTGGAACATTCTATTTTAGGCCTCGCAGTATCTTCCAGAAAAGCTGAAAGCTCTAATCTTGTAAAAATTGAAGATGCAATAGTTTTGGACTTATAAATTAGGTTTTTAACTTCCCCACCAATCATCAATTTAACATCACTCAAATTTACGATTAACAATAATTACAAATATATTTTATTTTTTATTTACTGCAAGATTTCAAACACTGACAAAAGAACTCTAAATGCTCAGACTTTATGACACCTTTCACCAACACGATAGGTATATTTTCATGTGAAATAATGTCTTTCTGCTACAGCCATTTACAAAACTAAAAGTTTTCAAAATTTTGTACAGGGACTTACACAACCGTGAACTTTGGAAAACCTAACATTACTTATTCATACAGATTTTCTGAAAGGAGAGATGGTCAGCCATACATACACTTATAAACTTTTGATAATAAAGTTCATATTAAATCTTTTCTAACTTATAGACTGTTTTACCATTTATTTCCAAACATTCGAATATTATAACTAATAATGTTATTAAAATGAGAATTCATAAAAAAAAATCAGCTAAAATGGAATGTGATTCCCCAAACGTATACATCAGGATTTTCCCTTCATTGCATACACATTAACAGACTGTGGTGTGTCTAGTTGTCCACCAATCACATGTTAGGGACATAGACAAGGGGAATATAACTCCACTAGTTCAACAAAAATTTCTACAGTTACTGTACATCTACACCTTGTCTGCTTGTTATAAAGACTAAATATGGTTGTCTTAAAAGTCAACTTATGGAAGGAATAAACTGATCTAAATCTATATTATAAACAATTTTTTTGGGAGGGGGGGCTTAGGCTGTGGGTGATCCTGACAGGCAACTCCCCTTTAATAGCATAGGAAGGGGATTGAAAAGGGGGGATGTGGAAGATAGAGCAAGGTAGCCAAAGATTGACTAGGGCCCCCGGGCTATGGTTTAAAGATCCTACCAGGCGTTTCACCTAAAGAGATGCAGGGAAAACCTGCATCAAGGAGGTCAGGCATTGGGTATTATTCTCAATCTACAGGGCCCATTAATATTATCTGAAATATCTGGTCTGTAAGAAAAAGATTGAATTTACACAGCAACTAGTTTTTTTTATCAATTGCTATGAATAGTATAATGCTGCAAATTCAATTTAACAAATATGATTTACAATATATTTATTATGAATTAGTTATCACCATGATCTAGTAAATATAATTTTTATTTGGCGTATAAAAAATTAATGTTTCCATGGTGCATCGATTTTTTAGCCGTTTTATGAAACAAGCTACATCAAAACAAAATGTCTTAAGAAATAATGGAACAATTTCAGTCGGACTATATGAATTCACGTCCACATAACCACAACCTCGTTTTCTAGTCGCATTCAATTCCTCTAAAGAGGCTACATACAATGATATAGCACACAACTAAAAGAAAAAAAACGCCATTTTAATGAAAAATGTTACCGGTACCAAAGCTAGCATTGAGAACAAAACGCAAAAATACGAAATAGTGGGCAACAATAAACTCTGTTCTTTAAGTAAGAAATGCTTCCGTAATTACCTTTCCCCGAAAATAATACGTGCGTCACATTTTACATGAATCTGTCGTATTTTAATTACTGATATCTTATTCTCACAAGCTTTCTGAGCGACTTTGTGTATTTCAATACGCCATTAATAATTACCATTAAACTTGGACTTACTTGTTAATAAACTTGGGAATTTTTCACTCAGTAATAAATATAACTTCATAAATCACCCACTTTAATATTAAACTTGCAGTTTTCCTTTTCGGCACTGCGTAGATCTACAACGATAAATATGTGCCCCACTCAATGGAACAGTAGTGATATCTAGGGATGACATTTGTGAACTTATAGGATATTGCTTCTTATGTTATCCCTTGAGTTTTTCAATCTTTAGTCAAAGTTGCTGTAAGGCTCAAGTCGATAAAGAATCGACTGCAGACGTTAGCAGCGCTATCTTTTGCCAAATAGAGCAAACTACTTGATAAAGTCATACGAAACAGTTTCCATGAGGCATAATATATTTATAAACTAAACAATCAACAACCGAAAATCTCCGGTGACGCCAAGCTACTTTCGATTTCAGTCTGCGCAAGAAATTATTTACTACTGCTCAGCCTTTCTCATTCCGACCAACCATATAGCACAATTGTGCCGCGCATTTTAAAGCGCAATGGACTCGGTAAACAATACACTCTAAGCTTACAAATCATAAATTTGTCAAATAAATAGATTTTTAAAGGGAAATGATTTTTAAGGTGTCTCTAAATTTGTAAAACGGCTAACGTACATAGCTCTTGACGCCAACATTATTATTTCTTTCCGGAGTTTTTTAAAGAGAGAATAATTTACTATTTATGTTATTAATTCTTCATAGGTTGAAAATAAAATTATATATATATATATATATATATATGAGGAGGCAAAGGCCCGAATGCTGGTAAGAATGCAATAGGAAGAAGACGATATATATACTTTTTTTCGATTGGGTCACTTTAACTAACAAACAAAATTTCATTTCAATGGCCGGATATTAACCCTTGTCGCCTTGAGCGCGAAATTTAGGTGTTAGGAATTGATCTTTTTAAGTCAGTTCAAACTATTGATTTTAATAATTACATATATTTTCATTCTTTTATCTATATCATGATTTTTAGTTTCCTTTTTTTTAGATTTAGTACCCGATTAAAATCTTCCATTAACAGTCTTTCACAGATTTCAACTTCATAATTATCATTTGAGCTGCGAAACATGAAGGGTTGCTCGTCCATGCCGAAGGACATCTTAAGGCAAGAGAGTCGTCTAATGTTTTCATTGAAATGAAGATAAGATTTAATTAGAATGTATATTTTATATTAACAAATTAATAGTTAAAGAATGGTGATAAGGATAAAATCTATCTAAATCAGCCACTAATTTGTCATGGACGGATCTCAACAGAATTTTGTATAGGCATACTTTAGGGTCATTCAAACAAAATTTGGACAGCTCTGGGTAAGGTAGCTTTCGTAATATATATATATATATATATATATATATATATATATATATATATATATATATATATTACGAAAGCTACCTTACCCAGAGCTGTGCTCTGACGTTGATCTGAATTATTCCGATTATTTGGGCTCTATGTTATTTTACCAAGGAAAGCTACCAAAATAATTTTGTTTCTAAACAATCCATAGGGCGTGGTTATAAACGCAATGCAACCTCCTCCGCGCCTTGCCGTCGACTCTATTATAAATCATAAATTAAAAACTAATATGTGTGACGTTTTAATAGCACTATTCCGGTAGCGTATGCGAGACGCAACACCTTAACCTACGGTCGCGACTTCTTGCGAACCCACGCTTTCACCATAACTCAATCATGGCCCGTCGACGATTTAACAGTTTTCCGCGCGCTTCCTCTGTGCTCGTAACTCAGAGTTTCAACGATGTCAGTTTCTCTGTCGGCGCTACAAACAGGGCCGACAACGAGTCTCGAGTGGCTTATAGTGGTTATTAGGAACGGAGCCGTAAAATCGTGTGCGCTAAATAACTGCTTGTTATCTAATGATTCGACATCAGTAACTGCGAGTTTCGCATTATTTTTACATCACATTCTTCCACCCTCTCGTCTGGATGGGTCCATCTTTCATTAGGGGTTGGATTTAAATTTATTGATATTTCTATTAGTCTTCGACTGATAAAATATGATACGTCATACATTACATCAAGTAACAAATAATTATAAAAATAAAATAACACAATTAACTAATGTCGATAAATATGTAACTAGAGTAAACAAGATATAGTACAAAATGACAAGAATCACGGTACACACTGAGAAGCATAAACAACGGAAATTTCACTTCTTGGAGCTTCACGACGAGGAATCTGACCTTCAGTAGTAGCTCTAGGTAATGCATGAACCAACCAAACAAAAGATTTTTCATAAAGTTTTAAAATTATGTTTAGGAAATTTTACAAAGCAACACATTCAACTCTTTTAAAGGAACATTAATTTCAACTACTATGGGAACAATCAAGAAACTCCCGTACAGTGTAAAACGCTCCATTTAATATAATATTTTTACACTGATTAAGGAAGGCCGTTATATAAAAATATCCCGATATGGTGAATATTTTTCAGGTAGAGAGAAAGGCGACGCTTAACCAACCTTATGGAGACGGTGAATTATAGTCTCGTATTGGTGATATTCGCCATTCGTTTGAAACAAATTTATGTTCCGCTTTACAAACTTTAAGACTTCGCGAAAATATATGTTAGGTGAAGTAAGTATTTGCAAGCTTTTGAATAATGACTTGCAATAAGACCTAAAACCCGCACTATTGAATTTAGACTTAAACTGCATCAGAAGTGGCTTTTTTATTCTCAGTGAATGCCAAAACGTATTAATCGACACTAATCAATCTGCAATATTTTTAATTTTCACTGCCTTACCACCTGCATCCGTTGGAATGTATTCCCAATGCAGCAATTAAAATTTGAACCGGGTAAGGTTTAAATTTCACCTTGTATTTAAGAACTGCACGTCCATTATTATATATGTCTTCACTGTTTCGGCTTATAAGAATGATTCCAATAGTACGCGTTGAAATATCGCGATGAAGTCGCGATGCAGAGATTCCGTTTCGCTTTTGTTTATCTTCACAACTCGTGAAAACCGTTGAGTGTCAGTTTTAACAACAGAAAATCTCGAGTAAAAAGTTTTTATTGGCGAGAAAAATGCCTATTTATGATGGTGAAAGCGGTAAATATTATTAGTTGTAAAGTCTCGTAACTGTCCAGTAATTCTAGTGAGAAGTTTCCTGAGCTACTTAGTTGGCCAAATAAGCCAGGTAGGCCGAAAGGAAGGAAGTGAACTCAGAATTGTCTCCGGGCCTTCCGGGTGGTAGGGGAGAAAGCTGACTAACCGTCGCCATTACAGTTACGTTGGACAAACACTGAATTAAAATCTCAAGTGGCCTACTGGTCTTGAAAATCTCGTAAGAGCTTCTGAAAATGGGTAATGAAGCAATGAAATTATTATTTGAAAATTTGCCAGTAGTAGGTTTACATTTGACATAATTATAGGACGTTAAATCGTCTCATTTGAAGAAGTGTGTGAGATGGAAGGTCAGAAAAGTGACATATAATACAAAAATGAGATATCCATTCTACATAGACCGATATCAACTTATAAACTGAACTGTTGTCATCCTTAAGACAAACAGATTTTTATTTTTCGTAACATCCGAGAACGCTCTTTTATGTAATGCCATTTTAATTTTGTCTGTAATTTGACTTCTTCTTGATTTCATTATAATGTAACTTGATTTGACGGAAGGAGTCGTATAGATACTTTAATGGATTCAATTGAAGCGAGTAAAGTAATGTAGAAACACTGGATTACAAATCTCAGCTATTTGTTCTGCTTTCAGTTTTGTGTATGAGGTTTTTCGGTGACTGCAGACGCTGCAGGACTCTGATCAGATTTAGTTTTGTGATTCCTGCCTGCCATTTGTAAGCGTCATCGCTGATCGGAGCCCACGTGGTGATCCCAACTGTATAGAAGTTTTTAAGCTTGTGTGAAATATAGGTCATGATATATTTTTCCTGTTTGTACAATGACCGAAAGACCGTCTATACAACCTTGGCAACGATTTGTGTTTCTTTCGAGGCTTATTAACATTCAACTGCTTCTGTTCTTTGCCATTTTATATAATCTGTATTAAAGTAAATCCAATCATGATTTTCGCTCGAACTATTAGTTAACTTCAACACTAGGTTATATGTCAGGTCAGCAGCCCTGAGGTTGGTTGGCAACAACTTTCCATTCTTTTCGCCTCTCCGCCTCCCTTTTCAACTCGTAGTATGAAGTACGATACATGTCTTCTAGAATCAATTATCTTCTTCACCAGTCCAATGCGACTGAGGGTATGGCTCGTTTTCTTTTTCGACAATTCTTCTTCTTTTCTCATAACCACATGCTGATTTTCAAAATTCTCCTGAAGGAACAGGATTTAAAAGCTACTAGTCTCTTCCTTTCCCATTCTTATATTGTCCAAGATTCGCTACCGTATAATGCAGTCCTTCATACGTAGGTTTTCAATATGTTTTTCCTCACTTCGAGACAATCTTTCTTATTGTTTATTAACTTGAACTAGGCAATTCTGCTAATTATTTCTCTGCAGCTTCTTCAATCGCTCTTTATTTAGCTAATTAGGTGTTTCGTTACTTAACATTAATTATGTACGTTTTTCTTTCTTTCTACTAAAGATTAAATGTTTTTATTGTTTTATTTATGTTTGTTCGGATATTGAATTCCTGCTCCATTCTTCCGTCCATTACGCTTACGATGATTAGTGGGCCAATTTATGCAATTATTGCTATCTCATCTGCGAAACTTGACATGTATACCTCATCACCAAGAATTCTCACTCGAATGGCAGAAATGTCTCTTACTCTATTGATCGCATTCTGTACATGCAAATTAAACAGGTGTGGGAAGAGGGAGAACCCTACCGTACACCTTTTTGGATATGAGCAGTTTCTTCTTTGTTGCCGCAGAAAATTATTCCAATTTCACGATTGTAAATGTTGAAGATGAGTCTTCGTTTGGAGTATTTAAATAGAACATTTCAGATAACATCAAATGGCTTTCCAAGATCTATAAATGCTATAAACGTAGGTTTTCTGCTCCTCATACCAGCTGTTCAAATAATGATTGCTTCTTCAAATAAAATTTCTGTGAGTAAAATAGTCTCCTTCATGAATCTCCAGAGAGGAATCGGTACATGGGATATAATGACATTATTGCAAAAAAAGGAGAGATGAGGCAGAAATTGTATATCATGCAAACCTGAAGATGTTTTCACTGATGTCGTCCACGTCAAGGCTGTGTCGGAGATATCACTGCAGCTCACATTGTGGGCATTCTGCGATGAAGTGGATGACGTCATCTTTTGCGTCCATACCACAGTCACATTTGTCTGAGTTTCCGGCAAGGTAGAAGGGTGTCCGGCAGGCGTTGAACTCACCGTGTTCCACCACGATCTTGGCGGTCAATTCACGTAACCTATGTGAGAGATAACCATTCCCTCAAATCATACTTATCCATCGTAGCGTCCGCTGTGCAGCGCCGTCCTGCTGCCACCACATGCGGTCTACGTCCATATCGTGTAATTTGGGCCAACAGAAATAGTTTACTATCGCTTTGTAGCGCTCACCGTTGACCGTGATGGCCTCAACAACGTCTTTTCCACGAAAGTAGAGACCAATGACGCTGCCGGCCCATTTCTACGCTCTTGAACTTATTGTTCGGATAGACTTTTAGATTCATTGTTGCGGACTCAGCTCGCAACATCGTCGCGCTAGCGACTCAATGCCACAGTCCACCAGCATGTGCTGAAGGGAAGTGGCACGTTCTCGTCATTTTGGTCCTAGTTGTATTAGGGGAGTCAGAAGGAGACTTCGAAACCATAATAATAGCATGAACGTGATCCGGAAGAAAGAGTACAAAATGAGGATTAATAGAGGGAAAACCAAGGTAATGGAGTTTAGTTTGGAAATAGTGGATTAACAAAATGTGTTAGATTGAGAAGGGATATTTTGAATGAAGTTAAGGAATTCTGCTGCATGGGTAGTATTATAACTATGGATGGTAGAAGTATAGTAGACATATAGAGTAGGATATGACAAGCAAGAAAGGCTATCATAAAAAAGAGGAATTTACTTACGGCTAATATAGTAAGAATATTAGGAAAGCTTTACTAAATGTTGGAGTGGAGGGTGGCGTTATATCGGTGCGAAACGTGGACGGTAGGAGTTTAGAAAGGAAAAGATCATCAGCTTTTGAAATGTGGTGCTACAGAAGAATTCTGAAAATCATATGGGTGGATAGAGTTAGTGACGTGAAATTCTAAGCAGAAAAGGGGAAGACAGAACAATTTGGAGCACTTTGACCAAGAGAAGGGATAGACTAATAAGCCGTGTTTTGAGACATGATGGTCTTGTAAAATTAGCCTTAGAGGGAAATGTGTGGAGTAAGAACAGAAGAGGGAGGCCAAGTATGGAATGCCCTAAGGAGATTAGGGAGAATGTGTAAAGTTGTAATTATGTGGGAATGACTTTTGGCCATTCTTCGTATTTTGTTTATCAAATATAAATTTAATGAAATACCTTAATACCTCAATTTTCAGTTATTTCTAATAATTAAATAAACAAACTCTTATTGAAATCAGAAAAGTTTTATTTCTGTTAAATGTATCACTGTCCAACAAAATGGATTAATTAAAAAATTACGTCTCGGGGTGTGGGAAGTCCCCTCAATCTCTTGTGCAACTCGTGCCTGTTTTTACAGGAGTCACAACCCCCACCAGAAAAATTCCAATTCTGTTAAAGCTGTGATCGTGAAGGCATCCACTCTGACAGGATTCAAAATGGAATTAATTTATCCCAACGTCTCATCTGTATTGACCTTCCAATACTTATTCCGTCGCCTCCAACTCCACTGGAAAACATTTTTGGTGATTTATAAATAGAAAGACTATGAGGAATTGATGATAAATTTGAGCCTGGTATTTATGAACCTAAACGTTTTTCTAACCTGCATTAAAAACAAGACTGACGTATCAGACCCCGCTGCAACTTCACATCCTACCATAAAATGTCTTAATTTAATCTCTCTCATTTTTAATATTCTCGTGAAATCTAACGGAAAATTTATTTAAATGATATTAAGATTAATTTATATTGGAGCTTTTGAGAAACGGATAATAAAGTTATTTTTCTGGACTATTTATTACTTCATCGCTCTTACCGTGAATAAACATTTCTGTTTAGTGTCGCATCTTTCCTTGTTGATTTTCGGTTTGCTTTTTCTTTGTGTTTTTCAGTTGTACTTCCATTTTACTCAAACAATGGAATACTTGATAAATAGTCATAATAATATGACCGCACCATTGTCAATAAATTACAAAATATTCCGTATTTGTTCGCCATGCTTATATATTTTAACATTCACTGATTAATTAATTACATAGTAGGAAACTTAATACTGGACGAGTTGCAGACGTGTGCCAAACCTGACATGGAAAAAGCACGAGTCAAAACGTACGGAAGTGAATTGATTATAATTACGACTCATAGTTTTGTGGTATAAATTCTTACAGATGATTTTTGTTTACCTGTAAAATTTAAATTTACCGTTATTCTGTTGTCGGCAGAATCGGTGTACAGTATCGAAATCTCTCTTTCGTATTCGTTAAGATATCGACATTAGTTAATTGTGTTATTTTATTTTTATAATTATTTGTTACTTGATGTAATGTATGACGTATCATATTTTATCAGTCGAAGACTAATAGAAATATCAATAAATTTAAATCCAACCCCTAATGAGAGATGGACCCATCCAGACGAGAGGGTGGAAGAAGGTGATGTAAAAATAATGCGAAACTCGCAGTTACTGATGTCGAATCATTAGATAACAAGCAGTTATTTAGCCAGAGCAGGTTGAGGACAGAAGGGCGCTGCGGGAGTTTTCTCGCAGGCGCTTCAGCCCAGAGTGACAGCGGGGCTCACCTGATCATGTCGGGAATGCCTCGCACTCTCTCTGGGTACTTTATATCAAAGTTCTCATATGCCGAGACACCTTCACCTATTTTAGGAGGTATATGTACGGGGGTCAAAGACCTTGGGCATATGGCAAGAGCTGTCCGCTGATCCCATTGGATCAGTCGGCCAACTGCCTCCTGAAACTGGTGGAGACACGGAGAAGGGAATGCTGCGTCCCCACAGCAAACTCGTCTCCCGTCATTCGGAAGGGCGTGAGAATAATACCCAATGCCCGACCTACCTGATGCAGGTTTTCTAGGGTTTTCCCTGCAACCCTTTAGGTGAAACACCGGGTAGGATCCTTAAACCATAGCCCGGGGGCCCTAGTTAACCCTTGGCTACCTTGCTTCCGCATCCCCCCTTTTCAATTCCCTTCCTATGCTATTAAAGGGGAGTTGCCTGTTTCAGGATCACCCTCATGTAGCCTGTTAACAAAAAAAAACCCAGAGCAGGTTAAACCCCTTTAACATGGCAGTAGGATACAGAATAACTTAATTATAATTACCCATATCCGTGTCGATTCTGTGATTTTTGGTAGTATGTAAGTTGATTGGTAACAATATCGACATTAGCGAAGTTCAATATCAATCCACCAAAAAGAAAATAAGTTGCACCTAATTACAAAATAAATTGTTTATGTGCTATTACAAACCCTGCAACATAAACTGTGCGATCCATTAAAATATCCAGATTTTCTAAGAGATCCGTCGCAAAATAATGTTTTTTAAAAAAAGTGTTTATAAATGAACAAGCAAACGTAATTTATAAGATGGACTGTAAAGATTATGAATATATATATATATATATATATATATATATAGAGAGAGAGAGAGAGAGAGAGAGAGAGGGGGGGGGGCACATTGGTACTAATGTGAGTACTGGGATATACACCCATAGAAATAATACTTAATACTAAAACCAATACCGCTTTTCACAACACTTAAAAAACATTCAATAGATTTTGAATATTCATAATATTCCATAAAGAACCAAACAACTTAAAAACGAAGACATTATAATATATGTACACATTCAAAAACAGACACGGTATAAATTCCAGGAAAGAAAGTAGTGAATTTCAAAGCACTAAGTCAAAATCAGGGAGACACTGAAACTGAGTAACATTCTAGGAATCATAAATCCAGATTAAAAAATTCGATTTTTTACAAGAGTGACGTACGTTGAATTCAGCTTGTGACGAAATAAGTTGTTGAGGCGTGTCATCTGAAAAAGTAGGGAGCACCATGATCAGTATCTAAATTGATAAAAAAATGATGATCATGAGATAGGATTCTCGAATTAAGTATAAAGATTGATATTTAGTAATTGCTTTTGATTGCAAACGCTTAATACTATCTAAGTTTGAACTACTAGATGTCCCCCAAAGTTGTATCCCATATGACAAAATTAACGGGATAGTAGTTTTACATAGTAATATTTTGGTTTCCCGAGAAAGCTGTGATTTCTGCCACGTGGAAGCGTTACACTTCTATGTCATGGAAAACCCTAGTCAACGCGTTAACTTACGTTTTTAAGAATTTCGTAATGTAGACAAAGCAAGTCTAAATGAGGCAGACTTACGTTTGAGAGGGTTTCGGTCTATCACTCTTGCGTTCAATTGTAGTCTCTTATCTTCTTCCTCGGATCTATTCTTGTGAATGCATAATTAATTAATATATGAATAGTCCATTCGTTAATAATAGATCAAATAACTAGATCTTTGGAGTCCCGTCAGGAAGTCGATAATTGTTTAGTATCGGGTAGATAAATGAGCGGTGCATGAGACTCTCAATTTGGTATTGTTCGGGAGATTTAGCTAGTTTTGAAGGTTTTAGTCAATAATAATAATCTCTTCTCATTAAACACAATTTAAGTTAGAGAAATTAAAATACTAATTTATGTTCCAAACTCGCTCCTCCAGGCCAGACATGTAGCTTCTTGACCAACGAACATTACACGCCCTCATTTAATCGACTTAACATATATTACAAAATAAACGCTATCAATAAAAGGTCCGGAAATTTGATGCTCATATTTGTCCACAATCGTTATAATAATTATCACGTTCCTTGAAGAGAGTGCCGGCCGGTCTTTGTGAAAATTAATTCTTAGTTTCTTCTTTAGACGCCAATTTCTTTAATGAAAGGGCGAGATTATTCCTGGAGTTCTGATTATGTTGCAGCAATGTGGTGTTCCTGGTAGATTCAACTGGTCGCAGGTTCATAACGGGTCCACGAGTGGCTGCTGCACCCTGCTCTACTGACACCAAACTGACACGTTCCACCCAGATCGCTGTCAAAGACTTTTCTTCAAAAATTGCACTTTTCAGCTATAGTAACCCCATACTTACCTCTTGTGTTATGAAAAAATATGCATTTAAAGGTCTGTTAGAAGCCGACTCTATGGAACCGTTATGTAGTCAAATGTTGGTTTTCTTCTTGTAGTTTGCTGGGGACTTTTACTTTACTTCAATTAATATATTTATAAAATGTGAGGGCCCAGAAATTAATTTGTGGTTCTTAAGAAATACTACAACGTACAAATTTCCTCATTTAACAATGAAATACAAGAACACTTAAGATACAAGAAGATTAAATATTCTTACTCGAGGGTTCAATCGTTTCATAGCAAAACCTTTGGTGACACACGCTTGTTTTTTCGCTATCCGTTGCTTGCTGCTGGCAGATTAAGGCATCGGTTGGAGACGATGGAACCTCCTTAGAAACGGCTTTAGTGGGAAGGCGACCGGCATCAGTGCATCATTCCTGTCCGGGTGAAAAAAGAAATATATACCTGATGTAAGACCTGATTTCTGGTACTTACAGTTCCGTAAGCACGGAGCTTAATGATTCTTCTCGAGCCCTTTGTTGGATCAGCTGGAACTACTTGAACAATGCCGCTGTACTGTTCGAAGGATGAAACCAAAACTGTCCTCAGAAAAGCAAGTCCTCCTCGGAGCTTCTCATTCCATTGGTTGCCGAACTTGACCAAAGAATAAATTCAGTTTTCTCTCATTTTTGTGGTGTCGCATTCTGAATTTCCCTAAAGCGTCGGGTTTCTGTCCCTCTTGGAGTAGGTTTCCTGCACTTTACTTAAATAACAAGTATGTCATAAAAATTTAGCTGAGGAGCCCTAATAACAAATCAATTCATCCTTCTCCATTGCCTTTGTTGCAGCTGTTTAACGATATCTCAACCATTTTCACTCTTAGCATGATTCTTTCTGTTGGAGGTTGAAGCTCCCGGCGGGTCTTGTTTGTGCTCGTCGGTGTTTCTGGTGGTTTCACCTTGTAATGGTAAAACACAACAAAATATGAACTCGGCGGTACAATATCAAAAGAAGTCAGCTTGTAAGATATTGAAGAAGACTTGCAGACAGTTTGGCATCGGTCTGGGTTTTCTAAAATTTCTGAGACTTCGTGACAACTGACTGTGACGAGACCTGGGATTTTCCCCAAAAATTGGTGTAGAGAGCTGAATGGCTTCTCCCGAAGTTTAAAGATAAAAACTTTTGATTGGAGAGGATCATGTCCCCGCCTCCGAAGTAAATAATTAAGTGGGGAAAAATAATGAAAAAAGGATTTTGGGGCATTATTAAGGCTAAACATTAATAATCGGGCAATTAAAAAGTTGGGCATTGGCGATTGGTATGTGTATGGGATTGGCGCAGGAAGAGTGTGTGATACTAAGAGGAGGATTGAGAGACTATTTCAATCTTTTCAGTGGACGTGAATTTGATGATGCAGCACGAAATGCTCTTGATCGTGTCAGAGTATAAGAAGTTTGAATGGACAAGACACTCATTTTCCAACAACAAAGTCGAGAGGTATCTATGACCGTTACGAGAGATCTTAGGACGAATGGCGAGTTCCGGGCAAAGCAGAGGACCGGAATTACTCTTTTTGTAACCTTTCTATTGATTTTCTCGTAATACAGATTCCGCGTTGGGTTCTATTTTTAAATCTGTTACTATGATAAGGCACTTAAATACGAACCCAGAATAGATTTTGTGTCTAAATGTTAGTATATAAGTAATTTAATGTTTTTAAATAATGAATAAAGCATATATATTATTAATTATAAAAAGGTCGGCTTCGTAAATTGAATTGGTTAAAATTGTATGATTTCAATTAATAAATGTAAATTTAATTGATTCCCATTTTTATACAATAATTATTTATTTGAAACCAGTAATACCCCCATATATTCATCTCAACCGGTCCCAATTACATAAGATTCGCGACTTCCCTAACATATCTACGTATAAGCCCGCTAGATAATACCTAATTACGTCATTGCATAATACCCTTTTTAGTATAGAAGGCGAACAACCCTATAACGGCTCTGAGGACCTTTTCGGATGAAATACTTTAAATTAATTCATACTAAGGGGGAACAATTATAACCAATGCCATCTTATATATTGAATTTTACTTATAAAAAAGCTACTATTTGATCACGCGTTACACATTATATTTTATTCATACCCGCGTTTTGCCGATGCGTCCCTGGATTTCAAACGGACGTTGACTCTGACCTTCGAGTATGCGTTGATTCACATGAACTTCAACAGAAGGTAGTCGCGGTGTCAGGAGAAGCAGTCCACAAACGCACGCTTTATCCTTGTCTTAATAAACAACAGTTATCGTAATAACAAGCGTATTAACATTAACAAAAAGATATCTATGTTTTTTTGTTTCTTGTTTGCCTCATTTGGGATTGGTTAGGTGCAGGCAGCGTCCGACAGCTGGTGTGGAGGATAGCGAACTCGCGAGACGGCAGCGGGCGGTGTCTTCGGTGGAAGGGAGAGTTGTTAATGGAGTGGGGAGTGTCCGAAGGCGGCGGCGAGCGAGCTCGAGTGCGAGTGCCATTGCCAGTGTCAGCGTCAGCGTCAGCGCCAGCGCCAGTGCCAGTGCGTGGAGGTCCGCGACCATGCGATGCTGCCGTGCTGCCGCCTGCTGGCCGTCGCCGCAGCCGTGGCCGTCTACGCCCTGGTAAGTCCGCACTCATTTACATTTCCGTTTGCGATTCGTGAGAGTGAAAGTTCGGGGAAAGTGTCGTCAGCTCTCTCTCCCTCGACTGGATGCGAACGCTGATTCACGCGTTGGCCAATCGCTCTTTCCTTCTTTGGTAAAAACTCCTTCCTCTTCACAGTCTTATTCGTATGGCGCTGTAGATTGATTCCAGAAAAAAAATTGTAAAACAGTCCTTTTCTATCCGAAACCCAGAACCTGATGAAACAGTATTCAAGAAAGATTTGAACCAACAAATAAATTAGGTTTCGTTGAACAGATCACTTCCTATGATCGTTAACGCCATCCATAAAATATACAAATAGTTTCGTAGCATTCTCTAAATCGTGTCGACATAAATAAGCCCGTTAATGGAACGCAATGTTACTCTATGGCATTCATATAACTTGGGTAGATATTAAACTAGGTCGTATTCATAGGACCGCCGCCTGTTAAGTTTTTAGACGCCACGCATTAAAATAAACAAAAATTTGACCTTTCAGTAGTGTAGAACTTGTAGTCCTACTAATAGTTGGAGGATTACGATCACAACAAAATGTTATATATATATATACTTAAGAAAAAACTAAAAATAAATCAATTTTATATTGAAGCGAATAAGTCGACATAAAATAAGCAAATGTCGTCAACTCTGCTCCATTCAGACAGATTATCTCCAAAAAGGAAAACGAGCTGATTTAACTGCTTTTATAGTGGTCTATATTTACCTGATTCTTCTTCTTCGTCTTCTTTGGCGCTACAGCCAGTTCAAGGCCTTGGCCTACCGAGTGGACTGCGGCCTGTCACCTTAGTTGACACATTCTGAATTTGGAGTGATACGTGGTCAGCGTATCGATTCCCCAACAATCTTAATCCCTGTCTCCGTGACCATAGCGTCACAAAACACCCGAATTCATGCCAGGATTTGAACTCAGGACCACTGTGTTGTGAGACACTGACGCTAGCCACTAGCCACTATTATCTCATAATGTAACTAATAATCTGTTTGATGACCTTACAATTTTTCCTTTTAACGTGAAAACGTTTTATTTGAGTGTGTAAGTCGTACAAATTGTCACCAACGATGATTTGATTTATTTAATGATTCAATAGGTCGGTTTTTGAGAATGCGCCACGAATGTATATTTACGTGAATTTTTGACGATGCATATTTATGCAGATTAGACAGAGGAAACAGTTAAGTATTTTAGGAAAAATTTCATTTATAAATGGATCAAGTCGGGATTAGAATAGTCTACCTGCAAACGTGTAGGCAGCCTACCAACAAAGTTTAAACAATTAAAAAAAATACATTAACGATTTATGATAGGGATTGACTGAAAAAAATAGGCTTGTTATTAATATAATTAAGTTAAGCGAGAAATAAAATCATATTTAAAAAAGGGTATTATTATTATTTTATATTTAAGTAATTGAAGAGAAGGGCAAAGAAAAAATCACGGAGAACAGTAGAGCGCCATTAATAGTTATTAGAATTAATGTTTTATAGGGATAATGGAGTCGTATGCTTTGCTTTTTCTCTTCCCCGTATTTACATGTAGACGTATATAATTTGGGTAAATTAATTTATGTATTTTTAACATTGCCACTACCTATATATAATGATTCGCAAAGAGAGTAAATCTACTTCAATTTCCTGTCATCTAATGCTTCTCAATTCAAACGTTTTTGTAGGTAGAACTGCGAGAAACACGATGGGTGGTCAAATATACGTATTTTTTTAAGCGGTGTCGAAACCCAATGAGTATGGCTGCTCCGAAGTTATATGCTTTGCTTCACCCTATGTTTTCGTATATAACTGTGGCGGTCTTGTAGGAAATACGTAATAGTTTCGGAATAAATTTCAATTTAGTTCCACACGCTATGCATTGAGCGTTGTGCGACGCGCACTTTCCCTTCGTCTGGACGAGAGGGTTTCTCAACCAGCAATGTTGGCCCTATTTTTAAGTATCTGCATAAGCATTGAGTCGTCTCCGGTATAATGTCCAACGATTGTCCGTGCTTGATTCTGGACCCCGTCCCGTGTCTATAATTGGTCGTGCAAGTATACACAATCGGCCAATGAAGTTTTAATTCTCAATCTATGTCTATGTTCATTTTTTGAAAACTTCTTTTTCCGAATAAATGCCAGGCAGGGGACAGAGAGTGAGTGCACTTTTTTTGATTCTGTTTCCAGCCACATTAACAATTATGTCTTAAAGGATTTTGCGAATTAGGGAACTTATTTCCTTTTGTCGGGTTTGCTCGGTCTGGGAACTTGAACAATAGGTATTGAACCCGGGACCTCTGTGGGGACGAGACAGTTAAACTAGCCATCAGACAACAGAGGTGAGGTGATTGTTGAAGTAAGTTTTCACGTATTTTAATCAGCGAACGTTCAGGTAATCTTAACGTACGTAGCCCAAGCCGTAGCAAATTTTGATATGCCGCGCCCTGACGAAACTCGTTGCTATGGAGATGCAAGGTGCAGAGGCCTCGGCGCCTGTCTCCACGGAATAACTTAATCATATATCCTTATTTCTTTATCCGCCGCTCAATATGGCTTCACTGAAATCTGTAAAAATATGGTTTGTGGTAGCTAAAATATGACTTGGTTCTAGATTTAAAAACATACTGTTCTCTATCTTCATGTTTATACCAGCTTGCTCACAACTAAAATACATTTATTTATTCAGATGATAATGAATTATACTAAAGCTTAAAGAAGAAGGAAATATCATTATGTTATATCACTAACGTGTTCTTATGAGAGTATTTTTTAGAGTGACAGGCTACATAAGGGTGATCCAATGAATAGTAACTCCTCTTTATTAGCATAGGAAGGAAATTTGAAAGAGGGGATGCGGAAGGGAGAGGAAGGCACCCAAGGTTTAACAAGACTTTTTTGGTAACTGGCTACATGAGGGTGATCCTGAAACAGGCAACATAGGAAGGGAATTGAAAAGGGGGGATGTGGAAGGTAGAGCAAGGTAGCCAAGGGTTGACTAGGGCCCCCGGGTTATACTTTAAGGATCCTACCCGGTGTTTTACCTAAATGAGACGCAGGGAAAACCCTAGAAAACCCGCATCAGGTAGGTACTATTCTCACGCCCTTCTGAATGACGAAATATGAGTTTGCAGTGGGGTCGCAGCTTTTCTTTCTCAGTGTCTCGACAAGTTTAAGGATATAGTTGGCCGACTGATGCAATGGGATCAACGGACAAAACTTATCGTATGCCTTCGACCGCAGTACATACACCTCCTTGAAAAAGTCAGAGACAGTACGAAGGCATTACCAACGCAGTCAATCTGGGGAGAAATACCTGCGAGGGAAAACTCCCATAAACATCTTTCAAGTCTCCTTCGGTGTAGCTAGTTGCCCTTTGCTATAGTTTGAGGATCCTACTCGGTATTCACCTAGGAGAGCGATTGGGGAAATCCTTACAATACCTCCATCAGGCAAATGCCAGGAGAGGAGTTTTCTGTGGGGTCGCAGCATTCCCTTGTCCGTACTTCCTTCAGTTTTATCAATAGTATCAGCAGACAGCTCTTACCGTATACTCAAGATCTGTGACCCCTGAAAACACACCCTTCATAACTGGGCGAGTTGCTTTGAGTTGTAAGAATCTTTAAAACAAGGGGGAGAGGTGACAATAACGAATTTTATAATAAGTTTGTGACAACTGTGCTGACAGTGAGATTAATAAGTTATGTTATGATTAAATACTGATGCGGTTGTCGTGTCGTACTTTAATACGTCCTCGGCCATTTACGTATTGGCTGTGACATCATCTTCCGTTGCGTTACGCTCGTGTTTCCGAGTCATCAACTTTTTAAAGCAGGAAAATGTAAGAAACTTCACTTTGAAAAGTTCTCATTCACGGGCAACTATTGAATCCGATTACTCCGAAACGTTTTGCGTTTTTTCCGAACGCCCGTGAACATATTAAAAGGTTCCGGAATATAGTTTTACATTTTCATGACTAAGCGAAATGAGAGACTCTAATCGACCATTTGGAAATGGTAATTTCTTTTAAATACAATTAAATTACTTTGTTTATTAATTATTGCTACTTTTTATTTTGTATGTTCAACTTATTCTGAGAGACATTATGTTATAATGAGTTGTTATTTCAACACGCCAAGGGTTTTATTCAGTATCAATTATATAATGCACTTATTTCGTATAATTAAGGCTAATTGAAACATTTGGGGTTCTAAAATGACAATTTTATTTTTACCTTCAGTGGTTTCCAAATATTTACGAACATTCTATCTATTGCTCAGAAATGAAACGAAGTAATCATTTAGCTAATAGACGATACTTTAAATAGTGCAGAACAAAAAAATTCTAGGGTAATAATGATCTACATAAGTAGTAGTATCACAGAGACTTGGTCTTCCTCCGTTCATTTTACCCTTAAAACTGATCATAATCTTGCGACTATATCTTGAGATCTATTTATAGTGTAATAAATTGTCCTAAATATATTACAATACAAAAATTGGTCAAATAGACAAAAAGAATGGAATCTAACTCATCTTAAGCAAGTACGTTTCCTCTGCACGTCGGCAGACATCATCAGACGTACACAGGAAAAGTTTTACTTGTTTTGGATAAGTTATATCCAAGTTCTAATCGCTATTTGACAATTTTTTGTAAACTATCAATCTTTAGTCTATTTGTTTGAAATTTCCTGCATCAAATTATAATTTTTTTCTCTACGGAAGAGCTAATAACAAGACGCAGGGCCCGAATATGATTGAAAATGGAGTTTTAATTTGAGATAATTACATTAACTAATCAGGGAACAGTATACTACCAAAAAAATTCGGATCCGGAGTGTCTGAATAAAAAAATAGAACAGTCGGCATGGTATCCGAGACTCCATAGAGAGAAATGTAAATAAGATCACCATAGATGATATATATCATAGCAAATATGCTGTAACCGTTAAAAGTGATTCTTTCCACCGGCTTTATAAGTCTAATGTACGTCAATGGTCAACTGATTAATAATTGCTGACTACCTTAGCAGTTTGTACATAAAAAATAACAAATAAGTTGCTTGGCCATTTTGGAAAAAAAGTCGAATTTTGTTGGTGCATTCCCTTGTGTTTTAGTAATCCCAAACTAGTTTTTGAAAGGGAATTGGAACAACCTTTATTGTCAGCAGATTAATTACCAAGCTAAAATGTGCGACGCTTAGTTTCCCTTTCGAGACTTCATCAGGCAAAAAATTATGTAATTCATGGAGGTTATACTTTTTAAATTTTACGCCTGATGAAGTGTCAAAAGGAAGACGAAACGTCCCATATATTAACTTGGAAATAAATTTTCTGGAAACAACACCTGTTCCAATTAATTTTATTATTTAATTGTCTTATAAACAAATATCTAATTAAATTTTTCATTGTATATTGGAACTCAAATTATGAATAATTATCAACAACTCAATTTTGGCTGCGACTTCTAAAATGTAAAATCCCAAAAATATATTGAGGCTCTTAAAGTCTTCCTTCATGGTGTAATTAGCATACAAAAACTGAATACATTCTTCATTTGTACACGATACCTTTCTGATACACAGAGTACGTCAGATGATTAAATTAAATAAGTATATTAGAGATTATAGGCCGGAATGTATTTAACACAATTTAGTTAGTTTTAAAATTATAGGACAACTCGTTGTTGTGGTGGTATTTAGTCCTAAGATTGGTCTGATGCAACCCTCCATGCTAACTTATCTTGCGTAAGCCTTTAATTTCTGCATAACTACCACAATCTATCCATTCTCTTGGTCAACGTCCTCCATATTGTTCACTCTTCCCCTGTTCTGTTTAGAACTTCCTCATTAGTGATTCTATCCACCCATCTGACTTTCAGCATTCTCCTATAGCACCACATTTCAAACGCTTCTATTCTTTTCCTTTATGGAAACTCTACCGTCAACGTTTCGCACCCAAATAACACCACACTCCATACCAACATTTTTAGAAAATATTTCCTCATGTTCACACTTATATTATCCATACGTAAATTCCACTTTTTTGCGAAAGTCTTCCTTGCCTGTGCTATCCTACTCTTTATGTTTACTATACTTCTACCATATCTAATTATTACGATTCCCAAGTAGCAGAATTCCTTAACGTCCGTCAAAATATCCCTTCTCATTCTAACACCCTTTGTTATTCCATTGTTTCCAATACTACTCTCCGTTACCTTGGTTTTCCCTCTATTAATTCTCATATTGAACTGCTTTTCCAGGACCACGTTCATGCTATTTATTATGGTTTCGTAGTCGTCTTCTGACTCCCCTAATACTACAATATCATCGGGTTTTTATTTCTCCTCCTTGCAGTATGACTCCTTTTCCATATTCCGTTTTAGCTTTCTTCATCGCTAGTTCTATATATAGGTTAAAGAGTCTGGGCGACACTGCATCCTTCACTTACTCATTTCTTGACTTCGGCTTTCTTTTCTTGATCTTTAATTCTAATCACTGCTGACTACTTTCTATAGAGATTATGTATAAGCCTTCTTTCACGATATTTTATTCCTGCCCTCTTCAAAACAGTGTGTTCCACTTCATATTATCAAACACTTTTTATAAATTTACAAATGCCATGAAACGGGTCTAGTTTTTTCTTATCCTGTCTTCTAAAATTACATGTAGAGTCAATATTCCTTCTCGTGACCCTGCATTTTTCCTAAAACCAAACTGATCTTCTCCTAACTTACATTCTATTTGTTGCTCCATCCTCCATGACAACACAATGTTGAGTAATTTAAAAAATCATAGATGCCTGGAAACGCAGAAACAGCATGCACTGTGCAACAAAAATGGCCGTCAATTTTTGACAGGACACAATTATATGTTAAAAATATTAGTTTTGATTTACCAAAACATAAGGGAATGCACAAACCATAAATCTTTTCCTGAGATGTTAATGGAAGTACTGCTGCACCACTTGGCATGGCGTACAAGGCATTTGATAGAGGTGGAGACATGTGGAAAAATGAAATTTAGCTCCCAAGATATGTAACTACATATTGTAAAAATATGAACGTTGTAGGTAGATGAACATGTTATATTCAAATAAATATTGCGCATTAATTTTAGATTGGCTATCGTAGAACATATGGCTTTAGTTTAGGATGCCTTACACTTATCTGATTTGAGAAGTCTGTAAAATGATTCGCAGGTCTATCTGACGCCGCAATAAAGAAATGGTTAAATATCTCATTAAACCTACAATATTCTCAAAATATTATATATTGCATGACAGAAAGAATAAGTTTCACTGTTTCTGGGTAAACGAGTGGAAACTTGATAAAGGTGTACACGGTCTAAGATAAGAAAAGGTGTAGCGGACTACTTAGTCCCACCACGTGACGCAACGAAGAAAGTTCGTGAAGAATAACCAGTCTCTCTGACTAGGACTGTTATGAAAAGGTTTAATTAGCTAGTAACGCGGTGAAATCGACATGCTCTTGATCCATAAATGATGGTTACAACAGTAATACGCAGTTACTCGCTAATAGAAAGCGTTTTGAATGCTAGACATGGTATGCATTAAACAGAATGCACACTTCGTGTGTCTATGACACTGATTCTCTCGCTCACACTCGTATTTAGTTCCGTATGAAAATTCAGATAAAACTAGTTCATTCGTCTTATTGTTCGTACGTGTATAACCGGAATAAAATTAGTATATCCCAGAACACAAGAAGTTACATCAATCCAGCTCAGCTCTAAAGCTATGAAAGTGAATTCACTGTTTAGTATAGTAAAGTCTGAATTAATAAATTGCAGCTGACCCTGTGTCTGGCCTATATAACACACACTGTTTTTCGTGTTTCCACGTGAGCCTCTGTCAGTATTCAGAACGACCATACTATGCGGTAATTCTGAGTAATTATAATCTGTCGAACGACTGCTCTGGTGGTAATTTGAGACCTTTTATGCAAAATATTGATCATGGGAGCCTTCATTCTCTAATATTGATTTGAAGATAATTCCTAGTGTTTATATGCAATAGAGGCAATCCAAGCCAAGTTGTACAGCAGTGGTTCCGTAAGCATCATAGAAGTACTTGATATTTCGTTTGTGCATTCGCTTTTCATACTTGTGTCTTCTTGAAACTTCAAAATGTATTTTTTATAATTTTTTAAATTTCACTTTTAAATAAATAAAAAATGTTTATCCGCATAACAAAAACCCAGATGAGCACGTTTGAGCCAATGTGAGGTAGCTTCAAATCAGGAAGGGATTCCTTCAATTCACTAAAGAGACTGTAATCGTATGAGGGCTGTAAGTCGCGTTTTGTCCATCCAAGTTTTCTGACCTCGTCCGTGAGTTTTTGACTGACATGAGGCCCTGCATTGCCGTGCAACGAAAAACATTCTGCTTCTTCCGATGTGGTAGAACGCGTAGTCGAATGTGGAGTTTCTTCAGAGGTGCCATATATGCGTCAGAATTAATTGAGTTTTATAGCAGCACGTACTTTTGACGAATATCAAGTATAGCAGAAATCTTGAAGACACGTTATAACAGCGCCTGTCAAATGAACGGGTTTTAAGATACACTGGATCGACAGGGAACATCAAATCATCTGGACGTCAGTGACGGAGTTGCTACGGGTTCATTGAAGTTGATTCGCCGCCGTTCTCAACAGACAGTCATTCCGAAAAGCAATTTGCAGCGAATTTTAACAAAAGGTCTGCATTTTCATCCTTTTAAAATCCAACGGACACAAGATCTGAAGCCGATGGACAACTGGCAGCGTCGACGCTGATTGGATTCATTAAACAAGGATTGGATAGTGTTTTTCTTAAGAAAGTAATCTTCAGAGACGAGGCACGCTTCCAGCTTAATGGTTATGTAAATAAACAAAATTGTCGCATTTGGGGCATGAACAGTGAGAAGTGTCTGTATCCAGAACGAGTCACTGATTGGTGCGGATTGAATGAATGAATTTATTAAAACTGCAACTCGGGGGCAGTTACAAGAAATAAGTTTAAAATGAGGAATATGAATAATTACAATAATAATAATATAAACAAACATAGTAAGTAGTAAAGTACATCTTAAGATAAAATTAAAGTACCCATTGTTTAGATATTATTTCGTCGCACCACACTTCACTACACTTGCACTTCACGATCACTTACACTCTCTAATTCTTTCCTGGAAAACTTTGCTATTAGGAGGATATGTTTCAAAAACTTCTGCAGTTAAATTATTCCAATCCCATATAGTCCGGTATAAAAACGAATATTTCCCAATATCAGTTTTAAAGCTGCTCCGCCCAATTTTACAATTATGATCCCCTCTACTGTCATAATTTGCTTCTCAAAAATTTGATGCAATATCGTCTCAGGATTGTTGCGTACGCTTTGAAAAGAGCCCCGAGACGTAAATTTTGTCGTCGTTTTTCTAACATAGTTGATGAACCTTCTCATTTCCGTGGCCACGACTCCGCTTAACAAATTTTGCCGTCCCCGTCTGTACTCTTTCCAGTGCCCTGACCTGATCATTTGGAACGGATACCAACACGTACAACCGTACTGTGCCGTCCAAAAGAGAATGGCAAAAGACTAAAAAAATGCTTTTGATAAATCAAGGGTTTCGACATTTACATAAATCGCTTATCTCTTTGAAAATGGTTTTATCTGTATCAAGAAATATGGATTTGTCTTTATAAAATAATTATGATACATCTTCTATGAAATATTTTCAAAAGATGAAAATTTTTTACTTACTTCCTTTCTACTTTGGACTGCAGTAATTGTAGAGGACGTACGAGAGATTATGGGCTGGCGGACTAATTGGGCCATACTTTTTTGAAGACGAGACTAATAAGCAATGCTGGTCGCTATCACCTCATGATAATTCAGTTTAATGACCGCAATTGCAAGAATTGAATGTGGAAGACTTGTGGTTCCAACAGGATGAGGCAACCTGTCACTCTGCCGCTGAAACATCAACGTTTCCCTGATAGTCTCATCACTCGCAACGGCGATCAGAACTGGCCATTAAGGTCGTGATATTTGAAACCTTGTGGCTTTTTTGAGGTGGTATGTCAAATCATATGTTTATGTGAACAACCCCCCAGCTTAATGCAGAAATTAGACGTGTCATGGGTCAAATTCAAACGAAAATTTGCTCTAGAGTCGTCGGAAATTTTGTCCACAGAGTGGATGTGTGCAGACGAAGCCGTGGAGGACATTTCCGTGATATTTTGTATCGTGCTTAATCGCAGTCTTTGAACTTCATATTGACATAATAATATTAGCAATATTCAAATAAATTGTGTTTTATTATTAAACTAGCTAACCACCACAACGTTGTTCGCACCGAAATAGTTCTTTTTATTTTGCCCTAAAAAACTAAACAGCAGGTACAAAATTTCCATAAAGTCGAATTAATTGATTATATAAAAAGTACGGTATCACCTATTTATGACCGCTTCTGGGAAAGCCTTATAATTCGCAGTTGGTTTAAAACAGGTCCCGCTATCATAAGTTTCGGAGCCATGGGGTCGAGAGTTGTCCCCTGATCCCATTGGATCAGTTGGCCAACTACCTCCTAAAACTGGTGGAGACACGGAGAAGGGAATGCTGTGATTCCACAGCAAACCCATCTTTCGTCATTCGGAAGGGCGTGAGAATAGTAACCCAATACCCGACCTACCTGATGTAGGTTTTAAACTATAGCCCGGGGTCCCTAGTCAACCCTTGGCTACCTTGCTCTACCTTCCACATCTCCCTTTTCAATTCCCTTCCTATGCTATTAAAGGGGAATTGCCTGTTTCAGGATCACCCTCATGCAGCCTGATAGCCAAAAAAATAAATAAAAATGAGCAATTCGGTCAGCAATTCAATGGATTTATAAATTTTTATATAAATATCATCTGAACTCTTCAAGATATCGAAAATTTAAGTTAAAACTCCTATTTCAATCCCTGAAATTTTCACTGAAATCCGTTGAGCTGTTTCGAAGCATAAACAGATTAAAAGTATAGTCAACCCGCATTCATTTTGGAGATTTTAACGCACGTTATAAAAAGAAACTTTCATGTATAATATATGTATTATTAATATCATTGTCGAAATGAAATATTCACTAATATTTAAGTTAAATTGCCTTATTTTAAACCCTCAAATTTTCATTGAAACCTGTTTAGCAATTTCGGAGCCTATTCGAGGCAAACATACGGACAGACTGACATTTCAATTTTATTTATTGGTATAGATTAAAAATTGCGTTATTTATGGGACACCCTTTATATTGTGAAGGAGCGTCCTCAAAAATTTAAGACAACCCTATTGGTGCTCTTTTTGGGTCATCTATACTCAAATATTCGTTGTCGTTAATCCCGGATATTTGTCGATCATGGAACGGAGCACCTCGAAATTACAATATAGTATGACTGACGGATTTTACATTTTTACGATAGATGAAAGTTTTAATATAATTGTAAAGCTGTAAAGTTTACTTGTAAACTAGATGTAAGTTGTTGAATACGTCGAGCAATTTCTATAAATAGTTGCTGTAAACTAAAATCAACGTTATCCGTAACTTCCTTCGCCATAGTTCATCGCTGTTCGTCGAATCTTTGGACAATAGGAGGCGACTGCATCACGTTGGGTTAGTATTCAACTCACGAACGCCCCTCCTTTCCTCTCTCGCGATGGAATTTAGGCGAGGTGAGACACGTGCTGTACGAGTAAGTGTGGATGGAGATCAATTTTTCCGTTTCTGACGATTTCGTCCAAATGTTGCCCATTTTCGCTTTCAACTTTTCGTTGAGCAGCAGCAGATAAATAATGAGCGGCTGTTACTTGAGTTATTAAACTGCTCGTCTGACTAAATAGTCACATTCTGTCATCTATCCAGGAGAATCAGTTCTGTCCGTAATACCAATTATTCGCTTTTTTCTTCCATATAAAAACTAACAAATTGTTACTTAATACGGTTGACTAAAGACTTACAAAAGGTATAACATTACATTTAGTTTTTTCCACGGTAGAACTATTTATTGCGGTTAATTGGTGCTTAGAGTAGTATTGAATAAAGTTGACTTCGCGGCTTTTGACTGCTTCTTGCTCGGCCGCGGAAGTTCCCCACGATTTTACTGTTTTACGTTTTGACTTTCTGCTAAAACTTTACTAGACTTGACTAGAAACTAGTCAAACTACTGTGGTGAATCTTTTCGTTTAAAATGTAAATTCTTTATGCAATCTAGATCTCTCTGGAAGTGATGATTATTGAGAGGCTAAACGACTGAACGAGATAATCAAAGTAGTGGGCTCTGAATAACGGGTGCTTGAAAATGTGTTGACCGAGGGCGTGCATTAACTAAACATTTTTTATTTGTACACTGCGTGGCCTGAATTTTGGTTTTGTAGTTGACTTTGGAGCGGTGATGTAGAACTGCAAATCAAATTGAATTCTTTTTAAACTTCATTCCACAGAGAAGTTTTTGTTTTCACCGATAGCGCTATCAAAACCTCAATTTTTATTTATCTTGAATAATTTTTGTTTGATTTTTTAAAGAAACAACAGTTTCGTTTGCAACTTTGCATTACTCTATAGAGCCGACTTATGTTGCACATCGATAAAAAAGGTAAGCAACATGAAAATTTGTTATATGCTCAGCGGTTATTGAGTTTATCACGTTCAAACGTCCAAAACGTTGTCGATTTATTCATACTGTAGAACGTATCTGCGGAAGACTTAGATTAAGCTCATAACATCGTTTACTGCTGTTTGTATGTAAATGAAATTTGATTTTTAAATTAGGGATAAATACATAGCAGTGACGCAACGAACAGTCGCACAGATGGAATACGATCTGCTGTGCTGTATTCAGTTGTTGTACAATAGCAAATGTGTGTTGTATTCCCACACGCAGGTTAATATGCGCCAGATGGCGTGACAACAGCACAGGAACACACACGAGACTGTGATACGACATTCTGAATACTTCAAGACCGATGAAGCGGCAAGACTATCGCATATTCGTCTGATGAACGTGCACTAGTATTGCCAAACAATCATAGTATTGTGGTAAATTACTCTAGCGTATTTCCTTCCTCCAGCTCGAGTTGTTAACTTGCCCTAGGTTGACGGAAAAGGCAATGGCTCTGGTACTGCCGGCTGTTTTGGGGAAAATAAGTTTTCTTCTGTCGTCTCTTACTTCCTCCTCCCCTCAAATTCCGCCTAACTCGGGCTTATTTAATTGTTCCTTTTCTTCTTCTCTCCTGCTTCCTCCTCCCTTCAACTCCGAAGCAAGACTGAACTTCTCGCCTCCCTTCAACTTTTGATTTAGACTCGCTTCTCGCCTCCCCTACTTCTCCTTTACTTCAACTTCCAAGCTACACTGACGGCTAAACTCTACTTTTCCCCTTCTCTAAAGGAAAACGCCACCCCTACGTGACGTGTCTCAACTAATATATTTTCATCTTTTGACAAGCGCGGGATTTTTGCGCTGTCGAAGGGAAGGGTGTTCTTGCGCGAATAGCAACGCTAATCCCTTGGACGTGCAGGCAGACATATTTTCTCCTTAATCCACATCTTATCTGACTGTCTCTGAGTTTGAATCGTCGGAAAAATAATGAGAAAATTGGAGATTGTACAAATCAATAATTTAATCAATGAAGTGTATACATCATCGAAATCAGGAGTTTCTCAACGTGCCAATTACAGAATCGGATACAATTACTTTTATTGAACTGCGGGCTTCTCAATTAATAGTTGTTTGAATACAAACGATCAATTTAACTTGTCTTTAACCTTTCAGTCTAATTCTTTGTGGAACGTTTTCACCTGTGTCGCTCCTAATCGGACAGAATCAATCATAGCTGGATGATAGTTGCAAACGACGCAGTGCAATTAAAAAAAGTTGATTATGTTTTAAATATCGAAAAACATCATTAGTTAACTGTCTCTTTTATGATCCTTCTCGATTCGAACCGTACCTTCAAACTGGTCAACATTAAGAAATGAATTCGTGGTCGAACATGAGTAAGCACTAAACCAAAATGCAAAGGAAATTTCCAAGTTGAATAATTGAAAAATAGAAATATTTGTGAAGTTATTTTGACTTAAAAAGATTGGATGATTGTGTAAGTTGGTGCCCGATTTATAAATAAGTCCTAAATGATACTAATTTTAAACAACCAAAAATAGAAAGGATAAAATATATAGATATTATTCTATTATGGCGTCGATCATGTGCAACACTTACCATCTGCAAAATGTGAACACAGATTTAAATATTCCGTGAGTACATTTCTGGTTAGGACGTTGCACTTAACTGCGCTCAATACTCAACGACTTTTTCTTTTTAAAAACTCTCACTTGCGTCCAGTGTTTCAAACTCGCGCCCTATCGGAACTGTCTTGTGATGTCATAATGACCAAAGACTCGCTCTCGGGCTTTAAGAAGCACCCACGGTCGTGACCTCACCATAAACTCCTTCCGTTACGCTTATTCTTTCCCAACATACCATATAATATTACAGCATGACATGAATTTTCACTGTAAATGACAATTTAATACGACTGGCTTACACCACATTTGAAAAATTTCATTTCTCCGGGCCGTGGAAAATGTATTTTCCAGCCTCGAAGAAGGTGCAAGTTCTATTTCTTTCAATTTTACTGTTATTATTCAGGTCCCTTTGCTTTTTTGATTTGTACTTTTTTATGACTAAAGTTTTCAGCAATTCGTACTTTTCCCCTGAATATAAAACTAGTGACCATATACAACATTAGACGTTTAAAGATTTCTTTTAATTGTACCGTTTCTTTGAGAGCAAAGTCTCCCAGTTCCGAAGTAGTACCACAAAGACTGGCCAATTCCCGTGGGAAACAATAGCTTGCCAACGCCTTCTTTCAATGGACTGAGCCAAGAACACGGTGTTAGTGTTGTTGACGAATCATATACCAGTTCCTCCCAGTCATCGCATCGCGTGTTGTGAAGGCAGCAGGTTGGAACAAAATCAGCTACCGTGTAAATTTTGAGATCTCGGTACAAGAAGCATGAAATAACGGAACAGATTTACACATCATTTTTAAGTATGCACGGCCAACCAAGTCCAACGTTAAACGCTTTAGTCACAAACTATTTAATACTAACACCACATGAAGTGGATAATCGATATTAAGATAGATATGTACAAGACATTAAGATATTAGATATTAAGTGATCATTAAAATAGATTCTTTTCGTATCCGGCTGACCGAATGGAAAGATAGGTTGTTTGTTCTACATGCGGGGGAAGGAGCAAAATAACGTAATAACGTCGATTTGAGGCTTTCAGCAGGGTCAGTGCGAATTTTTTCAGGACAAAAGCCTGGAAAGACGTGCCCTCGCATAAATTATTTCTCCCCGCCAAGTGACGATATGGCGACGATTCGCTAAATTTGCGGGCAATTGGGGGCGTGTTCTTCCCAAAATTAAAAATTCTGATTGGTGGTCCAGATGGGAAGAGAAAATGACGCAATGACGGAAAAGGTGTCTAGAACCAGAGGAGAAAATAGTCCGAGCTGACAAGCCAAGAAGAGAAAAATTTTCTCTAGAGTTAAAGCTATCTAAGTCTCGACGCCGTAAACACTCTGCTGTTAGGAGATTCGAGGTGGAAGCCAGTCATCCACCTCTACTGCGTGGCGTGGAAGCAGTTCATGGGCAATTAGTTGTCGATTCCAGCGATGTGGGAGATCAGAGGCCATCAGCGGAAGACACGGCTTCATCGTTTTCCTCCACCACATACGAGCTAGTATTTCAATAAAATAAATTTAACTTTAAGAGACTGATATTTCGTATTTTATATGCTGTATGGTATGCTTTAACGATTTTTCTCAGAAAATAAAAACGAGATTGTAAAATATTTTCTGTTCGACAAGATACAACCAAACAGCTGAAAAAAAATTAGTTCGAGCAGAAAATTTTGAAAAGTGGAAGAAGATCGAAATCGTCGTAGAATCAGAATAGTCAGTCCTCTAACTCGTTGTATGTCAAGCTGCAGAAACAAGATTAAAAAATTAACACAAACGCATTTTAAAAAATTATTCAATAAATAGACCTCATAATTTGATAAAAACATTCACCGGTTAGTAGTTTTCGACAGTTGTTTCGTGTACTATTGACAAACTAAATAAGCCTTTGGCCTTTAACACACCTGGTACAAACCTAACGTTGAGTATATCTTGCTAATCTCATTTTATTTAATTGTGTTCTTAAATTGGCTACTATTTCATTAATTTGAATTGCCCGTCTTTCTCATTGTGCCCTGCACATAATTTTGGCCATTCGATTTGGCAAGAGAATAAGCAAGTGTCTAAAAAAATCACTAAAGGGCCTTTCGCGCATCAGTGCGTGTCAGAGACGTGGCTGTGCTCGTCGGTGCTTCCGTATTCTTTAAGTGATGGCTGATTCACACCTATGCGTGACGAACTTTGGTATGTCTTCACTGCCCATGTGAAAAACAATAGATTTAGCTCTCAGAAATGCAAGCCACATTGTAAGGAAAGAAGTGCCAAATTGTTTCATCGTCTGACTGGCGATAGAATTTTTTTCCAGAACTATTTTAGCATACTTCTGCATTCACACAACTTGTTGTTTCACAAATTGGGCATTTGCCTAAAAAGGTCTCTACGAGGAGGAAAGACAGAACACTAAGGCAAAGACTTCTAAAATGTTCGAGATAATAATAATAATGTTCATTGTTATTTACTCACTCTTCTTCAATAAGAAGTTCGTGCATAGCGCGAGTTCTCGGAAAATCGAGTTCGTGAAAATCAAAAAATTATCGTTACCAACAATAAGTAGCTTCACTGTGCGGCTCCCTATTCTGTTACCTAGAGCACTGCCCACTAGTATTTAGTGTAACGCTCGTATTTTTGGACAATTATTTATTTATTTTCCGTTAAATTAAAATTTTAGGCAGCATAGAGAATCTCCTTCGTAACAAGCGGAATTTCCAAAACAAGGGACAGTCTGATAGTGGGATTTACGGGTAGAAATTTAGCGTCATTTCATCGGACCAGATGCTACACCATGATCGCTGGAGAGGTAACGAGACTCAAATCCAAAACAAAAAAACAAGCAGTCATCGGCCTTCAACGAAGAACGTCTAGTCGGGAAAATGAATGATGGTTGGACATCACTAAAGCTATACATATTTATATTTTAATAAAAATACTGTTATATGGTAGAGGCAGAAGAAATGTTGGTCTTCGTTGTAAAACTATTGAAGTTTATAGTGACGGTTTGAACATTTCCAAATGAAAAGCATATAATCCGAGATGTGTTGCCCTTACAGGCAGAGAATAATCATAAGCGTGGAAAGAGAAAGGGGGGGGGGGTCATTTTTGTAAAATTTATATATTATGAGTATAATAAGTAATTAATCCATCTGTAAATCATTTCAGTCCATTTTATTTAATGTCTGTTTCTTTGTATTACACATTTGATACATAATAATGGTTTTTGAATAAATATTTATTTAGCATTATTTTGTGTTACGTAATTAGAATGTACAACCTGTACACAATTCCAAACAACATTTTTGTTTGTTGTTGTGGTATTCAGTCCTAAGAGTGGTCTGATGCAACCCTCCATACTAACCTATCTTGCGCAAGCCATTTCATTACCGAATAAATAGAACATCCCACATTGTTCCAAATCTGCTTAGCGCATTCCATCATTTTCCGCCCTTTTCTGTTTTTACCCCACACACTTCCCTCTAAGGCTAATTTTACAAGACCCTCGTGCCTTAAAACGTGGCCTATTAATCTATCCCTTCTCTTGGTCAACGTCCTCCATATTGTTCGCTCTTCCCCTATTCTGTTTATAACTTCCTCTGATTTTCAGCATTCTCCTATAGCACCACATTTCATAGACTTCTATTCTTTTCCTTTCCCCAACTCCTATCGTCCACGTTTCGCACTCATATAACGTCCCGCTCCATACGAACATTTTTAGCAACGATTTCCTAATATTCGTTCTTATATTACCCGTAAGTAAATTCCTCTTTTTCGCGAAAGCCTTCCTTGCCTGTGCCATCCTACTCTTTATGTCTACTATACTTCTACCATTCCTAGTTATTATGCTTTCCAAGTAGCTGAATTCCTTAACTTCCGTTAAAATATCCCTTCCCAATCTAACACGCTTTGTTATTCCACTGTCTCCCAAACTACACTCCATTACCTTAGTTTTCCCTCAATTAATCTTCATATTGAACTCTTTCTCGGGGACCTCGTTCATACCATTTATTATATCATCGGCAAAGCGTAGGGTTTTTATTTCTTCTCCTTGCAGTATGATTCCTTTTCCATATTCCGTTTTAACTTTCTTCTATGATACATATTTTAATATAATTATGTATTGAGCATAATACAAACATGCAGAAGAAAGTGAGACGGAGCTTGTGTATCTATAATTTCGTTATTTTAAAGTGTATATATATTTTTTCATAAAACTTCGATATAACTGGGTATATTGTAAGCAGGTGACCTGCAAATGGCTAATACATGTTGGATTAATTTATTCTTTCCCATGGCCGGAAAAGAATGGGTCGAAATTGTGACCGATTTATACTGTCCACTAGAAAGTAGAAACGCGTGATTGACTGCTTTTAGCCAATTCCGCACACATTTTTCAATTATTTTATTTTTTCATAAAAATTTCTACTTATTTTGATAGAGGGATACGAAGTGTGGCGTTGCGTTCTTATTTGTCTAAGAATACGTACTTTTTCATAGATTTCTTCCTTCTGAGATTACAAGCGACAAAGTTTGTATCATTTCAGCTGAGAGGGACAAATCCTGTCGTGAACATATTCCCGAACTATTGAATTGCACGTCGTGTCCAAGGAGCTTCCCACAGTGGAAGGAGTGACGTCACGGGGTCCCTTCCGTTAGGTAGGAGGTTGACCCGAGGGTCCTGTTACACGCATTCCTACGTTGGGAGGATCACTACACAACCCATGACCTACGCCAGAATTACATTGGAGATGCACCACTATGTTAAAATATGCTTCTTCTTCGTATTTATCTCTGTTAAGATGTAGACCCGGTCTAATTGGGTGAATTTTAAAATTTCTAATACCATAAAATCGCGGATTGTATCTTTGCCTCTAGTGACTCACTTTATAACTACAATCATGCACTATTATAGTTGTTCTCTTCTTTTATCACGAAAATAAATAATATGTTTATAATGCAAATTGTTATCTGATGGCCAACAATTAAGTCAGTTGTGTTTTTCTAAAAGCAGTTATTGTATTCCTACATCTGTTTCAGAAATTGTATACAATTTGTTTAGTGCCTAGCCTCAACGATACGTAAGCTGAAGATATATTACCCTCCACTTGACTCCATAAGCAATAAAATTTTTAATCATTATATAGTTGCCAATTGAAAGGCTTCACATATCTGCAATCGTGGAACATAAGTAGAACATTTAAAACAATTTACACATAGTCTACTAGAAGCAGGTTTCCTGGTTATTTTTCATTAAAATGCTGGGCATGTCTTTATAATTATTGCTGATCATCTATCTAGACCCTTCTTTCATTACTCTTTCTGTAAACATTTTTTTCATCAAAATTTCTATTTATGTTAATAGATAGACAATGATGAAGTATGGCTGAAGACAGGCTGATAATTTCATGTGTGTGTTTGTTGTGTCAACAATGTCAAAATATATACAGTTTTTATAATTATGAAAAAGAATTGTAACTGCAAATTCATGCTTTTAATGCAATTTCACCAAACATTTACGTCTTCTTCTTTTAGGTGGCTTACATCGTAGCATTCACAATTGAACTTTGGTGGCTAATAGAAGCAGAAGGTAAAAATGATATATACATTTTCACATACTCTTAATGATATTGGAGTTCATAATCCATTGATTTAAACCAATTATTCACACATGAGAGGTTTGGGTCATTAGAAAAAATTTGAAAGGTGAAGCATAATTTTGATTAACATATGTGACATGCATTTTTTACCTACATCAGTTGGCATATGAATGATATAGTCTACTGAACATCTAATTGAACATAAATAACTTTAGTGGTGATATACAATGAAAACTGACCCCATAATTCTGCCAGCCATAATCACTGAAAATGGATAAAGGGACACAAGTGTGGTCCAGATTAAAGCATGTAATTTTCACCATGCATCAGTCCTGTGGTCAAAGGCAAATAGAAACTTGATACACTGTCATACTGCAATTGATCTATTATGTACAATAAAAGATACATTCCACCATACATTCTCATGTGACAGAACCGCTGGAAAAAGATAGTGCAATATTAATAGGATTATTTTGAATGAGAAATAGGAAATTGACAGCTGTTCAACATTTTATGTATGACAACTGCATTGTTCAATATACACATGTGACATTATGGTTAATTAGCTATTTTGGAGCAGGAGGAATGTTACTGGCTGCAATATTTTAAACTACATTCTCTTAATTGTGGTGAGAAATGTGCTAGTCTGGTGATACAGTTGAAAACTATGATAGTCTCATTACAACATTTTCCTTTACTTATTCTCTAAAAGTTTAAGTTCTCAAAGTAATTATGGAATCAGTTTGGCCAAAGACCTGACAAAAATAATATTCTGATCTGCACCTCCCTGCGGTAGAGAGTGGGCAATTATACAAGATCTAGCCATCATCATCCCAATAATTAACAGTATATCTGAATCTTTTGTGAAGTTGTCAAGACATAAAATTACCACCTCTCCAAGTGGAGTTGACAAAAGAGCCGATAACCTGAAGAACTAAAAACAGAAGTGAACAAAAATGACCAGATGTAATGCATAGAAATTGTGGTAAATAAAGAATCTGAAAATTGTAATGAGCCACAGCTTAGGGTAGCAGTGACGAGATGCCATCTACCGAAGAATTGTGGTCCACAGACTATAGTCATCAACAATGATATAGGTTATGATAGACATTGATGAAGTGAAATTGGAGTGATACTCAACAAAATAATGAAAACACAGGCCAAATAATATGTCTAGCACAATTTTATGACAATACTTGTCAACTTATAAACTGAAACAAAGGAATTGTGGCAGTTCAACAAAGAATGATGAAGAGTTAGAGAGCATATGAGAAAATAAATAAAGTGATGAAACATTCAAAGGTGGTGAGACTTTAACAGTGATATGAGATTGAAATATAAAGGTTGAGAAAGAATTAGCTGAAGAAGTTATTGGCAATATTGGATTGGGAATAAGAAATGAAAGCGGAAGTAGACCAATTTATTTCTACACAAAAAACACATGTATGACAATCAACACTTGATTCCCACAACAGAAAAAACATATGTCTTTTGATTTCAGGGACAGTAGTTATTAGATTCACTAAATCATTGTGAAAGAACAATTCAATAATAAGATTAAATGCTGCAGAAATTACCTACATTCAGATATTTGCAATGATTATAACCTGGTAATGATGAAGTGGCAGCTGAAATTTAAAAAAAAAAATATGAATATAGAATTTATTTAACAAAAATGGTATATACGAGAATGAAACGTCAAAAAGAATGTATGTTAGGAGAAGATCAGTTTGGTTTTAGAAAGAATGTAGGGACCGAGAAGCAATATTGACTCTGCATGTAATTTTAGAAGACAGGATAAGAAAAAACCTACCCATGTTCATGGCATTTGTAGATTTAGAAAAAGTGTTTGATAATATGAACTGGAACATATTATTAAGAATTTTGAATAGCGCAGAAATAAAATATCGATAAAGAAGGCTTATACCTAACCTCTACAGAAGGCAGTCAGAAGCGATTAGAATTGAAGATCAAGAAAAGAAAGCAGAAATCAAGAAAGGAGTAAGACAAGGATGCAGTCTGTCACCCAGGCTGTTTAACTTATATATAGAACAGGCGATGTAGAAAGGTAAAATGGAATATGGAAAAGGAATCATACTGCAAGGAGAAGTAACAAAAACCCTACTCCTTGCTTATGATATTGTAGTATTAGGGGAGTCATAAGAAGACTTGGAAACCAAAATGAATGGAATGAATGTGGCCCTGGAGAAAGAGTTCAATATGAGGATTAATAGAGGGAAAACCAAAGCAATGGAGTGTAGTATGGGAAACAGGGTAATAACAAATGGTGTTAGATTGGGAAGGGATATTTTGACAGAATGTAAGTAATTGTGCTACTTGGGAATCGTAATAACTAGGGATGGTAGAAGTATAGTAGACATAAAGAGTAGAATAGCACAGGCAAGGAAGGTTTTTGTGAAGAAGAGGAATTTACTAACAAATAATATAAATGTGAATATTAGGAAATCGTTGCTAAAAATTTTTATTTGTAGTGTGGTATTATATAGCATGAAACGTGGTTGATAGGTGTTTTTGAAATGTGGTGCTGTAGGAGAATACTGAAAATCAGAAGGCTGAATAGAATCACTAATGAGGAAGTTATGAACAGAATAGGGGAAGAGTGAACAATAGAAGGGATAGATTAATAGGCCACATTTTACAAATGTAAATTAACATTTGAGGGAAGTGTGTGCGGTAGGAACAGAAGAGGGAGGCAAAGAATGGAAAGTGCCAAGCTGATTAGGGTGGATGTGGTAGTTATGTGGAAATGAAAAGTTTAGCTCAAGATAGGTTAGCATGGAGGATTGCATCAAGCCAGTCTTAGGACTGAATACCACAACAACGAATATGAAAGGGTGGGAGAGAAAATCTTAAGAAAATGAACTGTATTAGTAGGAAAGAGGGAAATGGCTAAGAGATATTATAAAGGAAATTATAAACAAAGGTGTGGGAAAAAATAGATGGGAGAGATAAGAACTGTAAGATGGAACTTCAGTGCCAGAGAACACAATTAAACAGAAAATAAAAGTGAAGGCAAGATGATAAATAAAACTTCAAAAGCAATAAGAAAAGTTAAGGCAGAAAATCATTTGGAATTAATAACATTGCAACTAAATTAATTAAGGAAGTTATAGTATAAATAAAATTTGCTTTACTGCAACTGGCTAAAATAATGTATGACACTGACTAGTTTCCAATGACTTCTAAATATGCATTATACTTCCACTATGACAAAGGCAATTGTGATCAAATGTGAATAGGGCTCAATAATCCTCATCCGAAATTTTAATAGGAGAGCTGGAAACAGAGTAGAAGTGTTGCAGATTGGAAACCAAATTGGTTTAGACAAGGTTATAATACTAGAGAAGAAATATTGGCCAGCTCTGGTTTGTTGATAGAGAAGATAAATGGGAAGGAAAAGCTTACATTTATAAAACTTTTGTACTCTTGTAAAGGCATTTGACACCATACTGGATTTCTAAATAAAGATTTCCTCAAATACAGAGATCAAAGAATTATCTATATCATATGTAAAACTGAGGTGGCAGTTATCACAAATAACAATGGGCAGGAATATTCCAGGGTAATGGAGGGTGTCCACTCTCTTCATCTATTTAATACATGCATTCAGATGGTTTTTGATTAAATTAGTGACTACTGATGTGGGTATAAAAATCAGTGGGGGTGGTACACAGCTTTCAGAATGCTATTAAGAGAATATAAACAATTTTTATGAGGACCAATAAAAAGTACAAGGTTATGACAGATTGCTGCAGAGGTTATCTCTGAGCCTTATCATATCAATATTGGAAATAGTCACTTAAAGAAGAGAACAAATTAATTTCTATAGCATGACCGATACCAGGGTTGATGGAAGTAATAGAGACCTGCAGAGTTTGGTAAATCTCTGTGAAAAATGTTATTACTCTATTGGGAATCTGAAAAAGTTCATGTATGCCTATGTTTGGAGTGTTGCATGTGGATACAAAATTATGAGTCACATATACTGCAATGAATGATCAATGGAATGAACAAGTATGTGAGGCTTAATGCCAAGACTTGTAGATGAAGGACAGCATAATGCACATGGACCAACCTTCGAGTTGATTGTATTGGGATGGAAAATTATTTAATTATACTTAATATAACTAGAATTTCTCCAAAAACAGCTCTATTGTCTTGAAACAAGAATTTGACATATGCTGATGATAGTATCTTCACTGTGTAGTGAGTAACATTGTAGAATTAAAATAAAGCCCTAGATCTTAATCCATATTTTGATTGTAATGACCCATTTCTAATTAAAATGACAACTTCATATCATTTATAGTGAATTCTTATTTAGGATTCTTAAAAATAAAATATTTGACTAAACAGATTTTTGTCACATTCAAGTGTATATTCAAAATGAGTTGTTAAGGAATGCATTATTTCCTTGACTAATATCATTTATAGCCTTTAATATAATCTAAAGCTTTATACATGTATGTGTAATGCTTTCAGTTACATTACCACTACCAGCATATGTTCTGTGCTGTGGATATTTCCTTATTTTCATCTCATCAGTTTCTTTACTGCATGGACTTAACAAGGTAAATTTTATCATTTATTTATTGGATATAAACATACTTATCTTCTTGGGTGGCAATTCTAGGATTACTGTCTAATAATATTATTACTATAACAAGGTTAAAAGTAAAAGTTTTACATTAATAATGAGGATAATGGTCAAAATAATTTTATTTTTATTTTTTTAAGTAAAATAAAATATGAGTAAACTAATTGAACAGTTAGTAATTGTAAGAAATGGTAAGAAATAAAATTCCCTTCAAAACTAACTTCCTTCATTTTCACATTTAAGCAACAGTTATACAACTGTATTGAGTAATTTTCTATTATTTTACAACAAATAAGTATCATACAATAGCATAAATAGCAAACAATACAATTTGTAATATCAAATATTTGATTTTTAAAAGTTTGAAATTCTGTTATTACTATTATCATACTTTTTATGTTCTGAATAAAATTATTCTTTTTAATTACAGAAACAGAGTCGGTTTCTCATCACCTGGCTGTTTACATTGACAATATTTTCATTTCCAGAGGCAGGCCTTGTTCTGTTTTTAAGCCTTTATTATTGGGTAAGATGATAATATGATCTTAAACAAAATTTAAGTGTAATTTGTATGTAAATTCAATATAATTCTTTTCAGCAGCTGAAGTCTTTGAATGGAATGACAGAACTAGTCTTTTGGGGATGTCGATGTGTTTGTAATGTAAGTAAAAATTAACTTTCACTGTATTTTTACTGTTTATTCATTTAAGTTGTCATTTATATGTATTGAACTGTAACAAAATTAGCTGCACAAGTGTTTTCTTTGTAAAATTGTTCTATAAAGTACTATGTTACAATTATTATATTGACATTTTGTTTATCAGGTGTTCGGGTTGATCTGCATTCATTGTCTTTTCTCAGCATGGAAAGAGGAAAAACTTCTAATGAGAAGATTACAAAGTTTACATATGGTACTTAAGATATTGTTTTAAAAATACCACTTCCCTACTGATTTCATTACTTATATTTAGCTAACAGCATGATCTTAATTCTTTATTTGTAATCATCTGAATCTATACTGCTGTCATCAAGAAAGTTCCTTCTAATCCCTCATAAATTTTATTAATTAGTGAGACACTTGAGTTTTACTTTTTTTGGAAATAAGAAAGTATCAGAGAAAAAGCAAACCGCATTGAACCCAGCACATTCTGGTGTAATATCAGAGATAGCTGGTTAATTAATTCGACAATGATTTGGTTATGTCTTAGGGCAGACTTGTCTTTCTATACTGCAAAATTCAACAGTTCACATTTGATTCAGTCTTCCCCTCTGATATTTTCTTTTCTTGTAGACAAATGAATCACTCTCCCCCATAACATGATAACAAAACTATCGGTAGAAGTCTACTGTATACCTATAAACTGATATAGAGCAAAACTGTTTATGCACCTGACAATGGTGAACATGAATTTTGCTGAACTGTTGTGTTTTAATAAACAATTGAACTGGTCGATAAGCTGCAAATCAATTGCTAAATAACAAATATCTCTGTTTATCTTTCTGAATATACTTCTCACATAACTTTAAATATAAATCAATTAACTAACAACTTGCATAACAAAATTACATCATTAGTGCAAATAATATGGGTCATGCAAGTGTGTAAATGAATCCATAAAATGATTTATTAATTGAAGTGTTGTCAATTCAAGCTACATGGATGCTAAAATTTTCTACAACATTTGCTATTTGTACTTTTCAGACACAAAGCACATTATCTCCTCAGCAAGTGCAAGATATGTCCAATACAAAAAATGGGTCAGGACTTCAAAATATAGCATTTGTAAACTCAATTTCTCCTCCATTACAATCAAACAAGCTTAAAAGGTAATAAGTGGATTAATGCAAATTACGTTACAGTGAAATGCTAATATAATAAAAAATCCTTTACAGCCCTCATTATAAACTCAATACTTATCCCTGTAGTTTACTTGTGAATAATTGCATATTTACTTAATAGTGTTAACATTTCTCAAACTGTATTAGCATTTCCTTTAACATTATATAATATTCAACTTAGTATTTAATATTTAATGAAAAGTTTTAACTGAACAGTATAATCAGTTGAGCTAATAATTTACAGATCATTATCAACCTCACATCTCTCAGTTGGGCAAGTCCCTACAATTCCACTTGCTATGCCAAATTCTTCAAGTAGTGAATTTGATGCTTCAACATTTAATGGCAGAATGTTAGTGGCTAGATCACTAGTTGATCTCAGTCAAATTGGAGATCAGAAAACAGCATGGAGTCCATATGCAACACAGAGTCTTGATAGAAGACTATTTCATAGGACGGGCTCGCAGTCAGATCTTAAGGCACATGTGTTGCTTCGTTCACCGTCAAATAGGTATCGAAATCAAGCTAATAGTAGCAAACCATCCCTCACAGAATCTGATGATTTGTATAAATACCGTGATATAGCTTTATAAATGAATGCTTTTCATTATAAACAGAAAATACTTATACATAGAAAACAAGTTTCTGTTCAGTGTTCTGTTGTGACTAGTCAGTTATTAAAATGTTCTGTAAGTTGATTTTTGTAATTTAATAAAAACTAAAATTATGAAAGCCCGTGTTTTGCTTATTATTTATCATAATAATATTAGTAGTATTAATTATGAAACCATTTTATCACTTAAAACTATAAGTTTTAAAATTATCCCTGAATTTCAATGTTAGAGTATAATTGGATAAGTAATCTTTTTAATGCTGTGGGTATTTCAATAAGCATTAATAACTCACTAGGCCAAATGTGGTATTATTTTCAAAAATGCACAGCACACCTAAATAACTTATTCTACAGTTCAAATTCAGTTATTTGATAATTAAATATATATAACTAGCTGGATGCCTCAAATTGCCTGGAAATTAATTTAAATTAGTCCAGTACAGTATTTAATTTAACAGTAATCTCTTTGTCAACATGTTCAACCATCAGTGAAGGGTCACATTATTGAAAATTTTCATTTCCATGCCTTCTAATTTATAAGAGATGAATTTCATAACTGCCGTGATGACTCGGTATTGAATCAAGAAATCTACAGTTACCTGAAAGAAGCACATACATACTGAAAAATACATAGAAACAATAAGTACCATTACTTAAATAAAATCTTAGCTAAATTTAAACACAATATCACACTTGATTTAATCATCTTGTTTAAGAGCATAACGTATCTTGTTACAAGTTCTAAATGCCTTTATGGTAGGACCTCTTTTGGTCTTTTCTTAAATCGATATCTGGGATGAGGATATATGTCTATCTTTCTTTATTTTTCTGGTCCTTTGATGACTAAGTGAAATTATCTAATGTTGTTATGCTCTGTAATACATATCCTCGCTTGTTTATTAGCAAGCAGATAAATTGGCTGCATGCTCATTACATAGCATCATACAATACCATACTATAGCACTATACAATAAAGTGGTCATCTTATGTCCTTGAGATTTCTTTGCTGCAGTCTTTGACCATATAATTAGCAAAAGGTGACAATGTTGGACAAAAGCCTCCACTTACTAAGGTCCCTATATATTGGGCCAAATGAGGATGATGACGCAGTTCACGCCTGCTGCCATCTTGCTAGCGAGTGTGAGGTATGTCAAATTGGAGTCTGGCATTAATCTGCACTCCCAGGTATTGTTTTGAGTACTACTTCTGTTTTATGATACATGGTATAATACATTTATAAACACTAGCAACATCCCTATTCAATAACAATGTAACCTCTTCCACATTATTACCAGACTGCTATTTAGGGTAAGTAATTTAGCCAAGTGGCTAGTAATTTAGTAAATAAACATGTCTGAAAAACATTTTAGTTGAGAAGTTTAGTCAGTAACTAAACTACTTGACTAAATATTGAATTCATCTCAGACTTCTTTTTTTCTTTTGGCGATTAGAGCCCCACCACCACACATCTGCATCCACTAAACAAGTACAAACAAGATGATTTTTGTCCAGTTCATTTGATGTTAGCAGCAGTGCCACAAACATGTCTTACCTTCATAACTTCCTTTAATGATTCATAGATAATATAACAAACTTCTATTAAGAATTCTGAAATAGTTAATTTTCCAAGTTTAAATACATGTATCAAGTGTTCTTAAACTACAACTAGTAGAAAGAAAGTAGAGAACTGCCTGTAATTCGTTTTTGTGGGAATTGCACTTGAAAAACACGTATCCTACTATTGAATTTGTGACTGCACTTTCATCAACAAAAAATGTAAATGATTTTCAGTCATTCTCAAAGTTCAAAGTATTCGTTAGGATCTTCTAATGCTATTTCTCTCAGATGTAGTACCTCCTAGTTTATTTCTTCTCTGAATATATTTTCATATTAATAGTTTTTTATTTGGAGAGACTACGAATTTCTTCTTCCACTTCTTCTAAAATAGCCTTACAATAAGCCTTATTAGCTTATTTACTTTGTTCTGTTGCCTGTTGTTCACCTTCCAAATACATTACCTACTACTGTCCTGTACGGTTTAGTGAACAATTTTTGGTGAGTTGCTACTAGATCAGTAACTAAACTACTTGCTACTTGGCTAAATTACTTATGTCACCCTCACAACCAACAGTTTCAACAACTGTAACAAGGGTAGCTTGAGTACTGTGCCATACATGGTGTACATAGAAGTCCAAGAACAAAGCCTTGTGGAAATCCATTGATGCAGGTCATAATTGCAGTGTCTGTACTTTGAGGTATAGTCAAGTAAATACCTTCTGATCATTTTCATAATTGCCTTAGCTATAAAATTTAAGATGTTTAAAAAACTTACCAAAAGGGGAAAAAAGGCAAAAGAAACCCAGTCCATTGTCTATTTTCAGTATTGGTGTATCTAATTTGGCTAATAGACTGTCAAGTTAGGTTCAATTCTATGAAAGAAACACAGGTTTGTATTGAAGTTGTGGTTATATTAATCAATAAAATATCTTAACATTTTTATCAAGCATTGTTTTGACAAGACTTTATCTTATCACACACAGTAAAAATCCACTGAAATAATTCATCAACAATATTCTTAGAAATGTTCTTGGGAAACTAGTCAAGGGAGAATTGATTGTACACAATGTTTTGGAGCCAAAACTTCCTGCCACCATCTACCAGTGAAGTCAAGTTCAGAAGTGGAGAGGTTTTACATGAATGCGGTAAATTCACATAGTCCAAATTCAACAACCATATAAATTTTCTATGCATAATTTTGTCCTGACATATTGTAGCACTTGAGCCTTGAGTACATTTCACATCTTTGACAGATTAAGTAAATATATCCTGTCAAAGTACTTATCTCAAATCAATTTGGATTTAGAAGATACCTTTCTACAACACATCCAATTTCAAAATTAATAGAAAGATTGCATCATAAATTAGTGAATAACATAGTAAGAACCTTAATAGATATAAGTAAATCATTTGATTCTGTACGTCTTAAAATTCTTATAAATGTTATAAAAATGGGAAGGATCTGAATCTACAGTAGTCTTATTTTGAAAGCAAAAGCTTATACATACAAGTACTTTTTATTGAGAACAGCAGGTGTTTAAGCAGATGGTTTAGAGTCTAAGCCTTAGACAGAGATTATTTAAAAGCTCATGGGATCACCTTTGCTCATGAAATATAGGGTGGTTGTCTGAAAAGTTTCTGACGTTACAAAGATACAAAGCTTTTTTTTTTTCAAATTTATTTACTGCATAGTCTCCCCAGTAATGCTCCTGTCACTTAAACACATCACTATAATACTCTGTGTCTTTCTTTGAGAAATAATTGTTTACAAAGGTGACTGCTTCCTCATTTAATGACAATATTTGTCCAACAAGCACAACTTTTAGATTTGGGACAACTAAAACCAACATAAGTATATATTATATCACAAAAGGAATGGAATATTTGCTACCTCTATTATGATTAACAGTTCATACCATAAAATAAAATCATAATTTGTAGATTTCCACCATTCAGTGAGCCAGCACATTATCTTGTTGAAACCATTTTTTCTTTGCAAATGTGGCTGTTTCTCCACAATATATGTCTTCAGCTTGTTATGTAATGATTTTTCCTTTTTGAAGATAATCAATTAAGATAACTCAATGAATATCCCATAAAGCAACTCCCATCACTTTCCCAGCGCAATAAATAGTTTCTGCTTTTCTGAAGCCTATTTTCCCCTTTTGAATCCACTTTTTTAGTGTATTTTTATTTCTGGGATATAACTGTACATCCAAGCTTCATCTACAGTAATTAATTGGCACCAAAAATTGCACCAAAGCTGTACTAAGAGCATTTTAAAAGTTCATTGTAACACGTTTTTGGTCTAACTTGAGCAAACCCGGCATATTCTTTGGTCACATTTGTACTCTGAGAACCCACTTTAATTTGACAATTATCTAGCACAATTTGATGAATTTGAGTGATGTTATTAAAAATGGTTGCGGTTTTTGGACGTCTGAAGCTTGTATGGCTGTATTTAAATTGAGTTATCAAAGATTTATTTGTGGCTAACCAACTACACAATCTACAAAATTAAAGAAAACATAACCTGTCTGTCCTCCCACACTATCTACAAAATAAACTGTACACTCTGCCCACCCTTCTACATTGGCCAGACACATATACCCCTTCCTGAACAGATTGCCAACCACCGCAGTACAGTGAAACTCATCAAAACTCAATTCCCCATGCCTGAAGCCACAACACCATCAACTTCAACCAGTGCTTCACATTGACCCTCCTTAAAGCCCTACCTCCCAATTCTTTAGAAGCTGAACTCCATCTATGGGAACTTTCATTTCAACATGTCTTACAGTCCAGACAAAGCCTTGGACTCAATATCCTATAGGTAGTCACTTTCATCTTGCCCCCCCCCCCCCTTCCCAAACACCCATAACAACATGAGAACATGTATTCCAATTGAAATATGAATATGTTAAAACCTTGATGTGTGTTTATGCAGTGATATGTGGTTGTATGTCGTTGGCTAGCCGATCACTGGAAATGTCTTCCTAACTTTCTGATGAAGGGAGCGGTGCCTCCAAAAATTTAACCCTTTCCGGTCTTCTTTATTTTCGAGTTCCAGTTCGCTGTCCCGCCGGGCGGGACGGGAATTTCCTTATAAGCTATTTCAGGTAGTAGATTCCAAGTATTACAAATTTTCCTCAGTTGCTTACAGCAAGGTCTGGTGCTAGTGTCTCCTTATTGTAACGTGAATTTTTAGTAATAATTAAATCTTTTTAGTGTGTTTAATTATCAGCAAAGATGCAATCTTTCTCAAAACATATAAAATTGTCTACAAAGAAACTCAGTGATTTAATTAACGTATCCAATAGTGAAGACGACATTCTCAGTTCATTTTCTAGTGAATTGGATGAGTGTGAAGATAAAAGTGACAGTAGTTTTGATGAAACAGACATTCACCGTCCAAATGTATTAACTGTGGTCTAAGCTTACGGAAACTAAAAGTAATTTAGTTCCTTGGCATTTTTCACTGTCATCATCGGGGTTTCAGTTAAAAGACAAATGTGCTCCAACACCACCAATTGTTCTTTACAGACAAACTAATAATTTCTATTGTAAACTAAACAAATAGATATGCAACGGAGAAATTGTCATTTAAGACTCTTCACAGAAATTCTATTTGGAACACTTGGAAACCAGTTTCATTAATTGAAATGAAGGTGTCTCTTGGTACCATATAAAATATGGCACTGAATCTTAAATCCTGTACAAAGTATTACTATTCCAAAGAGTGGATTGACTAAATGCCCTTTTTTGCCGATATATTTACGCAAGCTAGATTTCACCAAATTCATTGGATGTTACACGTCAGTCCACCCCCAGAGAGCAAAGCAAATATAATGGAAAATAGATGATTCAAAGTAGTTAATGTAGTAGCTTATTTAAAATCAAATTTTTTGTAATTATTTAAGAATTGTTCAGGGCAACAAATGGTGTTGGATTTTGTGCGTTTACAGACAGATATTATACAAGCTATAATCTAGCTACTGAACTGCTTAAAATGAATTTTGATATTACAGGAACGATAAACAAAAATATTCAGAATTCCTGAAGAAATGGATCAGGGAGTGATAGAATATTTTAAGAGGCGTTATCGTCTAAATTCCATATATACATGAAAAGTTACACTTAACAATGCAGGCCAGCTTGCGAGTTGCAATTGTTGAGGAACTGACGCAACTTGGGCCAACAATGTAGTCTGGCGAGACTTTGAGAGTCGTCATGGGGTAATATACTGGGATAGTTTGACAAGAAACACTGGTTGTTCAAATTAATCACAACTACTGGTTCAATTTAAAACTGCACAAAGCACTTTATTAAATATTACTACAAAAATACACAATGAAGCAATTCTCAATATGTGTAATTAAAGCTATCTTGTATGAAACATAATTAAATTTTAGACAGAAATACTTAGGTTGAAATCACATAAATTATGCATCAGTTACAATATTGAATTTAATTAATATGCCAAAAATTTATTTAGTGAAAAGACTGAGTGTAGCCAATAACACATTTCAGATTGTTTTGTTAACTGACGAAAAGAAATTGTTACATAATAAATTAAGTTAAAACCAATAAATTAGTGGTAATTATTGTTTTATTCTATGTATTTTGTATGTTTGTATCTTTGCGAAGGAACATTCAATATTTGTATGTCATTGTTATTCATTGTTTGTGAAAGTCAGTCAGTATACAGAAACTACATGATCAGTAGGCACAATGTGTCAGGTATTCACTGTACAATGACAAAAACATTGAACAATACAATATAAAATATTCTCAAACTAATTATGTAACAATAGCAGAAGCACTTAACACCTAGAGACGTTGATTTCACGAACTTTATCTAATGTATTACAAGAATTGTGAACACAACAATTTTTATCAATAAATTACAAAGAGTTCTTAGAAAACTGACCAAATTGATAAAAAAATTATTACAATAAAAATTTAATGTGAAACAAACAAGAATTACATTTAAAAACAGTATTTAACAGTGTAACTTCATGAGTGTTTGTTAACCAAAAATCTGTCCACATTTCATAACATGGAATAATGTATTGTAATCTAACTAGTTTTTCTATACATAAAAGATTTATATGTGGTAAAATATTTTATGAGTATCTCTTTAAATTGAATCCTGAACATTATGTTTCACAATAAAATTAATCTCTATAATGTTCATGTGATTTTGTACTTATTTAATTTCAACTGTACTTCAACAAGTACATGTAGCAATTTGTTATTCATTTGCTAAAGGAATAGTGCTAATTTATTGAGTGAGAAATGAATATCCCTTTTTTTGGTTTTACTGAATGTAGACATGTTTTTTGAAAATGGTGTAGACAAATTAGTTTCAGTGTATTTCTTCTACATTCATGTCTTTTCATATGCCTCTAAAAAACTAACTTTTCTTAATATAAAATAGAGTAACAGCATCCTTCCCAACAGTCTTGTAAATGTATAAATATATTGCATATAAATATTAAGCAACTAACATCAATAAATTATTTCTTTGGTGTAAGTTTTGCTATAAGCTAAATAATATTTGCTAATAAATATCTTGCATAAATACTTCCCGGTGTCTAAAACATTGTTGTTTATAGAAAATATTTGAAGATTAACTGTTTCAGATTATTGGTACAGTATTCTAAATAACCTCAAAAACAATTTTATATTTGAAGAGTATAATAATCAATTAATAAGCATGACAAGAATTAATATCAAATTGAAAAATAACATTAGAAATTTGAAATTAATATTAATTATTAATCAATAAAAATTAACAACATCCAAGTAGAAATTACAATTAACACCTACTACAGAAAAATATCAAGCAAGAAAAATTCTAACCTGGCTCTCAAATATAAAAAATTAAGTTTATCTATTATCTTGTGGACTGGAAACTGATTCTTTCATTTCTTTTCCTCGAGTTTCAATAGGCAACAATATGCATGCCAAAGCAGCAAGCAAAGATGCTAGCCCATATACAGCAGTAGCAAGTGGTAATGATGCCTTAATGAGAACCTGTAAATATAAAATGACTCATTAAAGGTTTTTCTTCCCTTCCAACCCTTCCTTACAAGTGGTAAACAAGATGGGAGAAGAATGTGGAGGGCGGATTACTTTGAAAGAGAACTCCCAGTTATTTTACCAAATTATGAGTTTTTCAATAAGTGCAAGTTCATGTTGAAACAGAATAAAACAAGCTGCTTTGTGAGGTACTGACAAAATTCTTTGTTTATTTTAAAGGACAAACATTAAGTTTGATTTAAATTCTGTTTTGTGGCAAAGACCACTGGAATTAATTTTTTTTATTAAGATATGATTTATTTGATTCTATAATTTATCTGTGATACAAATTTAAAGCACTGCCCCTTTACCAAATAAATATTTTAAATAAGTTTCTTTTAACTTCTACCAAATTCTGTGTAAAAATTGAGAGTTTCTATTTTAAATTTCTGTTACCCAAACCCAACACACAATGACGGGTGGGGGTGTCTAATTTTAGCACAGACATATGTTCCCTTTGAAAATATTGATCTCAGAAAAATACAATTACAGTTGGATATATACTTAAATATTGGGCAGAAATTCTTAGAAATAAGTGAATTTTTAGATATTTAATTGACTTAAGTTTATTTATATTAGGCTGGAAAATAAACAAATTTCATTAAAATCACAGAATTAACATCTTCCCCTAACCACACAATGTTGAAAGGGCATGAACATGAACTTCACAGTCACAAATCATTTTTCCTTTTCTCACCTTCCTTCTCCTGCAACCATGTGGTGAGGGATGAACCTCTTTCAACTTAACTAGCACAATGAATGTTACCGTCTGATTCATCAAATTAAAAAATCGTAATCCAGTTACATTGGATATTTCATAATTGACCCCATAACATGACCTTCCCTGTACAGAGACAGATGAACTTCAACTTAACCAACATAGTAAATATCAGAATTAAGCTTAGAGATTATTATAACCATGTATTTTACGCCAATATAGACACACATTATACAAGCAACCCCTTGGAGTACTCCCTTACCATTCCCTTAGGGGTTCAACTTAGATTTAAATTACACTAGTAATCTCAGCAACTGTGAATGCTACTTGTAACCCTACTGTAATTGATGCACGTAAACAGGTAAGTGTAGGAGGACCATTCTGACTCCATAAAGGTGATGATAAATTTATTAAAATTTAAGTATTTCAAGTCTTCTAAATTGAAGTAATTTTTACAAATCGATTAAATAAGTGCAACCAAAAGGAGTGGTAGTAAAGGTATTGAGTAATCTGCTCGACAATGAATTTCTTGCAATGAACACTATGCCAGATGAAAGCGGTTTCTCTTTTCAATGAATACTGGAGCTGTGATACATAAACCTGCTCTGAGGATGCACAAAGGTGAGAATTAATTGATTTATTGGTGTGAGAAGTTAAGTGGAAGCTGGTTATAGTTTTGAAAGGGTCTGCATAAAAATGATAGATTTTAGTGTCTACCGAGGAAATAGTATCAGAAGGATCAACTTTATAAGTACAATGAGTGAATGACTGTCACTGTTATTTTTCAGTAGTTATTAATTGTTATACTTGATGGAATTAATTTACCACATAAAAGAGCAAATGATAAAAGTAGTTGAAATTAAAGTTTATCACCTGTGCCACATATGGAGTAATCATTGCTCCCAGCCTTGCCATGGCGCTGCAAGTTCCTACTCCTACAGCTCTGAGAGGAGTAGGATATACCTAGAAATTGATAAAATAAATATTTCAGCACAAGAATTGTGTTATTTACATATTAATATTATTAACCACTTCCATATTTTAGAACATAGGGAACGTTTTTTCTGCCCAAGAAAAGCAATGTAACTTATCAAAAATTAAGTAAGGAAAAACTCATATTATTAAAGCCAAACTAACAATATTCATGATTTGGTGATGAATTAGTTTATTTTTAATTATTAGTCATAACTGAAAATTGAAGTATAAAGCTGACAGACATAATGATGAGCACGTGTTTTTTTTTCTTACAAATTTTCAGAGGCAACCATCAGGAAATAAGGAAGGGTATTCCTTGACTGTAGTCCTTATCTACTAACAAAGGAGGTGGTTACTTCTGAAAATACAGCTTTTTAATTCAGCTTACTTTCTCCCTATTCTGTCCTTACTAATTGTGTATGTATACAGCAAATAACAGAATAACTTTTCAAAAATTTAGGAGGCTGTAGAGTGTGTTATGGTGAGCATAATTCATTAAAGAATTTGACACTACACAAGCACAAGGTACCTGCCATCTGTACACTTCAGGTAAGCCATCAGTTTTCTGTCTCTCTTTACTTTGGCATCAACAAGCAGAACATGGATGGGAAAGAGTCTCAGGATGACTTTAAATTCGGGGCTGATATCAAATGTTTCATAAATTAATTAAATTTGCAAAGGCCTAAGCCGTCTTCCACAGGAGAGTTGACCCCACACAATATGAAAAAGAAAGAGGAAAAGAGAAAACTGAGAGAATTTGTCATCATGCTGGTTGAACAGGAAAAACGTCAAATTTATGGAATCAAAAACCTCTTTAAGGAGAGAGTACTGCTCAAATATTTGTCGACTGAGATATGCTGGTTTGGGGTTTCAAATTTACAGAAATTAAATTTGGCAAATAAATTACATTCCTAAGAACAATATTCTAACACAATTGTTCCAAATGCAATCTGACTGAAACCTTAGACAGAAAAAGAGTAAACATAAACCATACGGAAATGTACAGGATGTGATGTTAACATACAAGGAGTCAAAGTCTTTGTAGGAAATAATGCAAAAAAGTAGCCACATATGTGCTGTTAATAGTATACAAAAGTAAAAATATAACATTCCAAAAAAATAAAATATTAGAGATTGATATAGCATACCTCTGGAGTATAAACATATGCTGCTTGAAAAACTCCTGCTATAATACCTCTTGCTATAAATAACATTGTTGTCAAGAAAAGGCGGCTGGAAAAGAAAACAGATAAGGGATACATACAGCTGACTTTTATAAAAATTGTATTGTTTAATGAATAAATTGAAAATGTCCATGCACTTACCATTAATAGAATTCAAATTTAATACCTGACATAATACATTTGACAAAATATTAATGAATAAGATGTTACCAATAGAGGGTAAACCAAGGTGATGGAGTGTAGTATGTATAACAACAAAGGGTGTCAGACTGAAGGGATATTTTGAAAGATGTTAAGGAATTATGATACTTTAGCAGAATAATAACTCGGGATGGTAGAAGTATAGTAGACATAAAGAGTAGGATAGCACAGGCAAGGAAGGCTTTCGCGAAAAAGAGGGATTTACTTACGGGTAATATAAGTACAAATATTAGGAAATCGTTTCTAAAAATGTTCGTATGGAGCGTGGCGTTATATGGGTGTGAAACATGGACGATAGGAGTTGGGGAAAGGAAAAGAATAGGAAGTTCTAAACAGAATAGGGGAAGAGCGAACAATATGGAGGACATTGACAAAGGGAAAGGATAGATTATAGGCCACGTTTTAAGGCACTAGGGTTTTGTAAAATTAGCATTAGAGGGAAGTGTGTGGGGTAAGAACAGAATAAGGAGGCCAAGGATGGAATACGTTAAGTTGGTTATGGGGGTGTGGGATGTGCTAGTTATTTGGAAATGAAATAGCTTGCGCAAGATATGTTAGCATTGAGGATTGCATCAGACCAGTCTTAGGACTGAATACCACAACACACAATTATGTAAATTTATGATTCAGATTATGGAGAGCTTAACACACTCTAGAGGTTTTCCCAGTGAATTATCTGCTGGAATTGTTCTCGGTTTCCAACCAGGTAACATTTACTTAACACATTTTGTCGACTATTAGCACTATTGACATGTTATAGGTCTTTATCTAGATGTTGACAGTGCTAACAATAAATAAAGTTTAGGTAACACCACCCAGTTGGAAACACGAGTACAATTCCAGCCACTCTAGACCTGACACAATTTTTATCAATAGATAAACATGAATACAAAGCCACCAACATTTAATTTTTGATTAACATACTAGCTGTCTATGTTTTCTAACATGACACAAAAATTTTGATTACTTACTTATTTGTACAAATGAAAAGGAAACAGATGCAAATTGTAAATATCACAAACTGCACAGCCATAGTATTCCTTCGTCCAAATTTCTCCAAGACAAAAATGGTAGCAAATATTCCTGAAATAAAATAAATATAAAACTACTATTGTACAATATTTCGAAGAACAACACATTGAAAGGAACAGACTTATTTTTTTTATAAATGATGGCTATTTGTCCATTAATATATAAATAACACGATTTTAAAAATATAAACTTAGGAACAATATAGTATGAAATAAATCTGCACCTTATTTATTTACACTTTTTGAAATTTTCATTATATGATTGTAAGAAGTAGATTTATATTGTAGTATTTTATATTAAACATTTTTGTCAATCTACAGTTTCTAGCGGTAACTATAAAAAATTCAACCATCAATTAATTCACATTTGAGAAAGATACACCAAATATTGGCCTATCTAAATTTTATTAATTATATCACACTGGTTTTTAAGGTTGGTCTGTTAAGTAAGGTCATACCTCTTGTTATTATTTCTTAATTTTAAAATAAATTTGAAATCAAAAGAATACAATTTTGAATAAAAATATGGTATTCACAACATAAGTAACAAAATTACATAATTATGATCAATTAACAAAAAATGTTGAATTGTTCTAATACTTCATATAATAGGATGGGGAAAGCAGGGTTTTTTCTGTATCATATTGGAGGTCAGATTCTCATGACCGTTTGCTACACAGTAGTGAAACTACTGTACGACAAGCACCTACTACAAAACCATTTTTAATTAGTAATTTCACCAAGATAGTTGTATATTAGTAACATATACAAAGCTATACAACTTATACACAGATAAGCTGTGTACGCTTCACACCTTTTTACCCAAAATTTGAAGAAAAAAAACATGAAGTGTACATAATACAAATTATTGACTGCAGACTCTAAAAATCATCTGGATGTAATTCTCTCAGGAATCCAGATAGATATTTGCATTTAAAGAACACAATGTTTCGACAAACTTGCCATTATAATCCAGAAAAAAAATGCACCCACTATTTACACCAAGAAAAGCTTCAGTCTACAATCTGAAAACCATGTTTGCCCTTTGAAATAGGAAAGTTATTTTTTTCAAGAACAGTTCTTCACTCATTGGTCATTTTGGACAATTACTTGTATCATTAGCATACTCTGAAAGCTTTATCAAGAAAGATAATGTTTCTTTTTAAATTAATATTCTTCATAAACAAGATGAGGTGGTTTTAAATATGGGAAGAATAATACAATAGACACAAACTTGGTAAGATCCTGATACTAGATGAAGTTACTTATTTGTGCTTCATTACAAAGTAAATATCCTAGATATCTTCTCTCAAAATGTGTAACTTAAGTCTCGCAAGGAAGTTTTATATATCCACTTCTAATTGAAAAATTTCCTATCAATGCATACTCAATTGGCAGAAAGGTTGACTTTAATATATCTATCAACCATTCTTAACCATCTACACATAATCATCATAATCCTCAAGCAAGTTCTTACAATTAATGCAACAGAAATATTTGTGGAGCTCAAAGGCAGAGTGGGCCACATCCAATTACATTCAAATGGAGATAATTCCATTATAAGTTTTCATAAATTTAATTTTGTTTGTTTGGAACAACCAACACTAAATTTTTTACACACCATTTTGCATGTGCTCTTATTTTAAGAGATTGTATAAGGAATTGAGAAGAAAAATTTTCCAATGTGAATGGAAATTGGTTTTTCTTAAGCGTACCTCATTATGGGTTTTGAGATTTCCACATTTCCCTCTCAAATTACTGATTTGGTCAAAGAAAAATCACTACCACTTTTTAAAAATACTATATTATAATTAGAATAAAAATAATGTAAATAATAAACAAACTAAAAATAATATTACAACACTATAAAATAATGTCAGTCTTCATTTTCAAAGAATTAATCCTCACTGTTATATTCATGTATCACAGGCACTGAGTTTGCACTTTTGTGAGGCTTTAAGTCCTGATAAAACCTGTGATATGTTGTATGAAATTTAAAATAGACATAACAGATCTTTGCAGCCAAATTAAAATGCCCATTTGAGTACAGCACAGGTAAACATTGCAAGATTTATTTTTTCATACAGGAAAAATAATTCAATTGTGACATAAAAATGGAATAAAGGCTCAGTTTTAACATATTGGAACTGTAAATTTATTAACCACACAACTTTTTTTCTTCGTCATTAACTTTTCTAATTATTTTGTTTTTTGTAATAAACGGTATTATTAAGACAATTATTTTTGCATAATTTCAACAAGAAATTGATTTTTTCTTTGCTGTTTAAATTATCTCACATCAGTCTTCTGGCATATAAATATTTGGTTGATATATTTTTATTAACTTCAATTACTTTGAAATCAGAATCATATTTCAAGACTGAACACCTACTAAGACGTTGTGCTGTATTTCTTCAGTAGTGGCAACCACATATTGACAAACACACTGATATTTTAATGTTAAGATTTCATTTACCACAGGTATCCAAAAACATTATTACTTTTTTTGTGGTTACATACTTTTTAAAATAAAAGAGTATGCAGGACCCACTTTTCTTAGGTCCTATTGAAGCAATTGAGTCAAACTCTTAATATTTTTTTTTCAGTTAAAATGTACCAAATACAATAAGTATACTAACATTAAAGACACGTTATTTACCAACTGAAACAATTAAACCAAGTAAAACAACCAAAATATTATAATTACTATGATTTTATTGTTTATCAAAACTTGCGAACACAAACTACAGAAACCCACTAATTTAATAATTAATTACATTTTAGCCACTAGAATAGGTCATGTCTAAAGAGTAGACTTGGTCCACTCTGGTTCTCATAACAATTGTATAAATTGAAACACCAAAACTTGTGTAGCTCTGTCATCTCTTGAATATTGATCGAATTCAAGTTAGCACTCTATGTTCAGAATGACTTGAACTATATGGATTGGCCCACTCCGCCTTTAAGCCCATCATTTGTTGTTCTCTTAAAACATCCCTAATCCTTCATAACCTATTAAGAGATATTTATATACTAAATAAAGAAACATTTCTTGCCTACCTTCCTAAACAATATAGTAAAAAAACAAAAGAATGTTTATACATTTGACATTGAGCAACATTCATCCAAAATTAAGGATGTTGCAATATACTATTACAAACAAATTTCTTACGGCATCTTATGCAAAGCATACCGGGAAATTCAGCAAGGGTAGTCCACAGCAAATCCATATAATCCCTAGTGGTCAATTCTTTGCAATCAGCACTGCATGTATCCACAGGCTTAAGACTGACAACAGGTCGATCACTACACAGGGAATTGGAAGATTCAAATAATTCGGTGGTCATTAACACTACTCCATAGTAGCAAAAGGCACATGCCATCCTATATAACAAAAATAGAAAACAGGAAATGTTAAAATATTTCAAGAACATCATTATTTAATACTATTAAAATACTACACAATTGAATGACACACAATACATTGTAACTTGACTTTCATCAAAGAATACAGTACAATGTCACTTATCTAAACTAATTGGGACCATTTTTGGTTTTGATGAATTAATCTAAAAAAATTAAAAGCACTTATAAGATAATGTTATACAAAAATGTGTTAAAAATACAATTTACTATTTAATATAATTTCCATTATCCCTTATTATTACTGATTTTAATCAAAAGTTAAAAGGAAAATAACATGGTCTTCATTTTCTAAAATGATAAACATTATGAGAAAGAGTTCCAAACTTATTTCCAAATGTTATTGAGCAGAATTATTGAAGATGAATATTTAACAGTACAGTAACAAGTAGCAGCCCCTGCAGATATATTTACTATATTTACAATTTGGCAGTTAATATCCTTTTAGTATATTAGAAAAAAGTTTGCACAGAACAGTATGCTAAAAAGCAATGCCCTTAAAATTGAAGTGGAGAGATTTGGATAAATTATGTCAACTGTACCACAAATGCAAAGCCAAATAATGAGTTAGAACAATATGTACATTAAAGGTATAAAACAATTTGAAATTGAGCTGCTTTTGATACTGTGGCACATCCATTTTGTCTGACAATATAATAGACAAGTATTAAATTTATTTTGAAAAACTGGGAAAAGCAAACCATACCTTTTTCACGTTACTTGTTCGTGGAAAATACATTGGATCGCATGCCAATAAAGATGAAACAAATATTCAATTTATACAACTCAACTTTTTCCAGATACTACATTCTCAATGTTCCTGGTACTATTCAACAATATTTCTTAAAGTAATAACTTTTAGACAATATTCATTTCTTCACGATTATTAAATCTATGAACAATTTAAATTTTGTGGGATGCATATGAATTTTATTTTCATAAAATTAAACTTCCGTGTATTACATGATCATACCATGCCATTAATAATGAGATTATTATAATGAAACTTGAGTTTTAAAACTTCAATACCATATTAGCCACAAAAGAAGTGAAGTCCTCCAAAGTTCAGGAAGCAAAAGATCAGATACCCTTCCTCTTCTTCCTCCACTAGTTTCTTCTACTACAAGCCGCCCTAATAACATTGGGCGACCGTTTTCTGCTGCTATCTTCTCTAATGTTGACAGAGCTTTATCCGGTTGACCAGAAGCAACATGATATCGGGCACTCTCAGGTAACCACTGAAAGAAAATGAACACAAGATTTTTCATAAATTAAATTTAAATAGTAATTAATCTGAAAACACTTATTTGGTAGTCACCCAAATAAAGTTAATTTATCTATTTTTCACTACAAAATTATTTATCAATTTAATACTTTTACACTTTCTTCACAGAAGCTACTCATAATGAGACAAATGTTAACAAAATAATTTATTGCATGAATGAGGTAACATTTAAACAAAAATTTAATTTAATTAATATTTTATTCATAATATAGTATATATTATAGTACTACATACAATTAATATTACCAAAAATGTTTAATACACATATATAATAACACTTGCGTTTTATTGGTGTGAGATTGAAGCATTCAAGAATATTTATTAGACATATCATCCAAATATATGGATGAAACATCATAATTATAATAACTAAATATTAATTTAAGTTTTGCTGATGAATTGGCTGTATTTTTTACTTAATGACAGATAATTGATTTTTGAATAATGAATTTTAAAATAATATTAAAGTTTATTTTAAGATATTTTCTTTACTATACCTAAATGATAACTCAATTAGGCCAATATTCTATTTCTATTAATGAGAAACAACATATTATATAATAATTTAACACTTAAATTTGGGTTCATTAAAATATAATGTTAATATTTATTTTAACACTAACATAATAATCATTCTATTCAGTCAATTAATTTTTTAAGTGATGTTCAGATCATATAAAATATTTTGGCAACTAGTTTTGAATTGTATTGCCCCTTGTATATTTCCAATAAGAGTTCTTTGTAGGCAAAATACTTTCAAAATCATTTTTATGAATAAAAAGTTGTTTCTATATATAACAAGTTTCTTAAATATGTTTCCTTGCTTAAAATATTCAACAACAAAGTATTTTCTGCATATATTGTGATCTATTCAAAGGTTTGTAATATTTTGTACTTTTCAGATGTTCATAAACATTAAAACTCGCACAGCATTTTAAGATGTTCATCAAGTTAAGGCTCAAATAATATGTTAAATTTGCATTTGGTGTTGAATATTCTAACCAAGAATTTTAAAACGCAATACAAATTGTTATCCATTTTAAGATATAAAGATGATTCCGGCACTTCAGGCATATAGATAAAACAAACTCTGCATAATGATTTGCATTTCTGCTTTGATGCTTATAACAGACATCCTTAAAATAAATAAACAACAAATATGCCATATTTAATTTAGGCTTATCATTCTTTATACAATTCCTTGTAATATTAAACATTTGTTACAATTTATTTAAATAAATTAAGAACAATGTACATGCTGCCTATATTCAAATACAGCATATTGAGGGCACACAATCATTTTTATCTGTTATTTCTAGAGGCTAGATGTTTTATGTGGCCTTTTAAAAATGCATTAAAAGATGGTTAAACACTTACAGGTGTAATGCAAGCAAATGCAAACAGAGGTGCAGTAGATAATGCAAGTAACCACTTCCATCCCAATGTTGGCATTACAACAAGAGCAAGAAGAACTTCAAAACAGGCACCAAGGGCCCAAAAGCACTGAAAAAGTGAAAGTAACTTTTAGAATACATATAATTAAAATTTTAATACATTTTATTATATCACTAAGTTTGATATTTTGGACATAATGTATATTGGTACTATCATATTCAGTAAGGTAGAGATAACAACTTGAAGTGTCTTATAGTACATTAAATAAATGTTATAAAGAATTGATATATGCTAATATTATTACCAAAAATGTTTAATACACATATATAACAATACTTTCATTTTACTGGTGTGAAATTGAAGCATTCAAGAATATTTATTAGACAATTAGATTTTTAGCATATATAAACAATATGACATGCTATTTATGTAAAACCAAAGATATTTTGCCTTTCCTTTTGCTGATAGAGAAGTAAAAGAATTCTGTTTTATAGCAAGGATTTGAACATTGCTACATGCACCATTTTGTAACACCTACTCCCAATATAAGGAAAATTTGTAAATATGAGTCTCACAGATTATACAGAAGCAGTAATTGAGCATTATTTATCAAGCTATTCTTGTACAATAAGAAGTATTTACAGTATCAGGAAGAGGAGTAAGATTTAAAAAAGCTACTAAATGCTAAACTGTAATTACAAATTATCAACCAGTTTCAAATTCTAAAAGCCATTCTTGTGCCTGCAAATTATTGCTAGTAATAATACACCATAAACAGTTAATTTTCAGTCGAATTAATGTGTTTCTAGTCAGAGCTAATTAAAAACCCATAAGCATTAATATATTAACAAAAATAGTATAACATCAAATCGAATGTGAGCTAGAAGAGGATCAGATTGTCTAATTTTAGATGACAGGATAAGAAAAAACAAGCCTACATTCATGGCATTTGTAGATTTAGAAAAGGCCTTAATAATATGAACAGGAACAAACTATTAAGGATTGTGAATATGGCAGGAATAAAAGATTGAGAAAGAAGTTATCCATAACCTCTACAGATGGCACTCAGCAGTAATTAGAATTGAAGAGCAAGAAAAGAAAGCAGAAATCAAGGAAGTCTTTAGCCCATGCTCTATGAAGAAAATTAAAAATGAATATGGAAAGGGAATCAAAATTCAGGGAGAAAAATAAAAACCCTAATGGTTGCTTATGATATTGTGGTATTAGGGGAGTCAAAAAGTACTTATAAACCATAATAAATTGCATAAACATGATCCTGGAAGATTAGTAGAAGGAAAACTAAGGTAATGGAGTATAGTATTGGAAATAGGGTGTTAGATTGGGAAGGGATATTTTGATGAAAGTTAAGGAAGTCTGCTACTTGGGAAGCATAATAACTACGGATGGTAGAGGTAGAGTAGACATAAAGAGTAGGACAGCAGAAGCAAGAAAGGTTTTCATAAAAAAAATATGAATATAAGTATGAATATTAGGAAATCATTATTAAAAATGTTCGTATCGAGTGTGGCTTTATATCGGTTCGAAAGTGGACAATAGGGGTTCCAGAAAGGAAAAGAATAGAAACTTTTGAAATGTTGTGCTACAGAAAAATGCTGATAATCAGATGGGTAGATAGAGTTAGTAACTAGGAAGTTCTAAGCAGAGTAGGGGAAGAGAGAACAATATGGAGGACTTTCACCAAGAGAAGGGCTAGATTAGTAGGCCACATTTTAAGACACTTTTGTAAAATTAACACTAGTGTGAAGTGTGTGGGGTAAGAACAGAAGAGGGAGGCAAAGAATGTAATATGCTAAGCATATTAGGGAGGATAAGGTAGTTATGTAGAAATTAAAAGGCTTGCACAGGATAAGTTAGCATGGAGGGTTGCATGAGACCAGTCTTAGGACTGAATACCACAACAAGCATTCATGCAAAATATTAAGTCTACTTAATTATAATTGTGGAATAAAAAAACTTTCTGTACGTAGATAATTGTGATTCAATATAAAAAAAATTAAATGATACCATTCATGTGCTTATCTTACTTTGTTACATAGTAAAATTCAATGGGTATGGCTAGTTATTGAAAATTTTGACAAAAAAAGTGTAGCCTGCCTGTGTTAGATACATAATTAATTTCTTGCTCCAATTTGGAATGCAGAGAATCTTAAGGTATAATGAAAAATAGGGTGTATATTGAAGATGATTTTAGTAATAGTAACATAAAATTGCCTCTTGTGGACTTTTGTGCACCATTTTTTCTTTCTATCTCTCTCAGGAAAGAATAATTAGTTCCTCCCTGCTATGACAGAATCTCAACATTAAAGTCTATCCAATCTCAAAAGAAAAACAATTTTGAAATGATACAATGAAAGAAGATAGGAATGTAAGTTTTTTTAGCAGCAAATTTGCTACACATCAGTGACTAAACAGATGCACTTTTTCTGCATATAATTTGCATTTCCTGTAGTACATACAATTTCTATATATTTAATTTTTAAAAAATAATTAGACATGTGTATGCTTGCAATCAGTGAGAAGGAAAATAAATAAATAAACCTTCCAACATAAATGTGATAAAATTTTCCTTCACCTTTTTGCCTAACAGAAAAAGAAGTATACACCATTGATACAAAAAAAAACTATGTTAACAAATAATAAGCAGAGAATTATTTTACTCAGGAAAATAAGTATGGTCATTCTGTGAGCTATTGAGTTCATCACCTATTCAACATAAAATAAAAACCAAATGAAAAGAAACTAGTTCAGACTATAAAGCGGCCAAATGAAAGTAAAAGTAACTGTGCCGCAACTGCCACAGTAGCTAATAGTATCAATTTAACATCATGTGTAACCTCCTATGAGCATCAACTCTCATGCAGCTAATAAGCTGCATGTGAAACCCAAACCTAAGAATACAAATACGAGTAATAGTTCACTACACAGAATACCATCTCTGATATTTCTTTTTACAACACTTTAAACACATTATCTTTATTTATAAATAATATATTAACAGTTTTATGTATCCAAAAATGCTTGGTAAAATACAACAACCGTTGGTACAATTTGAAAGAGTGTAGCAGCTACCCATGACAGGACTTTAAAGAATACCTGCTCTTTAAAAGAAAGAATTGGAAGTTAACTGTGTATTCAACAAGACCATAAATCTCATTATCTGATCACATAATAGCGAAAAACAAAAATTTAAATTGACACAAAATTACTACTGTATTTAATTCATCTAAAGTTAGAAAAACAAAACAATTTGTTTAGAAAAGTTAATGATTTGCAGACTGATTAAGATACAATTTTTCAAAATTAATGAACAGACTTGATTACTTCACTTGGAAAACAAGACTTGAAAGAAAAAGTGGCAAGCATATTTCACAAATGAAAACAATTGAGGATGTTAAACAAAACCAAAGCTTACTCACAAAACATTAGACTACTAATGGGCACACAGTTACTTTATGAGTAAGTAGAAGTTAAAAGAATTGGAGTATATTTATGATTTGGCTGAAGTTTAAGAAACTTTTGTGAGGAACAGAATGTCGTTTAGAACATACCTTGAAACAAAATAAAATCTTGAGTTCAGACATAATGAAAAAAAGAAGTCAAAATTTTAATGTTCTTTTTATAGTATAACATGTGGCAATTAAATCCATGGAATTTTCTTATTTTGTGGGCTGTTGAAGTCATATAGCCATTTCATTTGTTGTGTTGGTAGGTTTGAACCTTATGTATTAGTAGCGGTATTGGATCTCACTTTATTGTTGGTTATCAAAAATGTTACATATGGTACACATCAATTTTAAATAGCAAAGAAAAATTGAAGAAATTATTTGCATTAATTTTTTTGGGTGTTTTCAAGTAATACAATAATTTTCCATAGGACTAAAGAAGCCCTGAAAGTTCCAGCACTTCGACAACTGACGACAATTTCAGAAAAGTGAGGAAATTAAATGAATAGCTAACAAATAACCATTAGGTCTCAGGGCAGTGACAAACAATTTGCTGCAGAGATTGAATACTCTCACTTTTATGTTCCAATTAAATGCATTAAAATTGGGAGTCTACTGCCTGACTGCTAACCCTGGACATCCAATTTTCTTATCACCCATGTTAATGTATTTATTTATTTTTTACCAATACATAACCAAATTACAGTCACAAAGTATGATTTGTCAGTAGATTTAATATGAATAATGTATTATTTGATAAATTTGTGATTTTTACAAAATGGTACTGGACAATACAATTTACTGGCAAAATACAATATATAATTTTTGCCTACACCACTACAGATGAAATTACACAAAAAAAGATCTATGATAGATTGCAGCATATTCAGACTGGAAAAGAAACTATATTTTATTCACTTATTATAAAACTGGAATTCTGTAAAATCAGAATTAGCAAATTAACCAAGATATAAAATGGAAAGGTTTGATTATATTTCAAACACTTTCTTCTGAATGTCTCTGCTTCCCATTTAATTCTACTGCACTAAAATTGAATAGAAAGTGATAGGTGGCTTGTGTGTTTGTTGATATTTATGACATGAGCACCAACAAATGGTATATTTAAAAAAATGACAGCTGTGGCAAGCATTTTTGGACATAAGTTCCTTATTAAATAGGTAATAAAAGATATTAGTTAACAATGATGTAAAAAGTGCAATAGGAATAAGATAAATTGTTAATAAGGGGTGGAATTTTAACCACATTTATACCAATTTTATCATATTAGGTTTGAAGTGACACATCCAAAATTTTGACATAAATAGTTAAACAATACCAAAGAAAAGTCCCGCACCAATTATTTACATGAGTTTCTTTCATGCTGAAGAGGTTTCAAGCTGGATCCTCCACCCAAAAGCAGCATCTGAAATAAAATTCTCACTTAATAAGTATAGAAACTTACAAACAATAAAGTACTCACTGATTACCAGCTATTTGTAAATTCATGTATCTGGCACAAAGCAAACTATTTTATTGTAGATGAATTAATACAAATAATTATATTATAATTTAAGTTTAAATAAGGCCAAAAGCATAAAAAAATTTAATTTAACAGACCAAGTTTTGTATATATTTAAAACTCTCCAGAAGTGAATGTTTTCTAAGCACTCAGCCTCAGTAGCAATAAAGTGTTGGAATAAAGTTGCAATAAAGTGTTGGAAAGACAACAGTAGACTGAAGAGTGAAGTGTGAGAATCAAAAGTAAATTGTGCAGCCTTAAGGAACGGAAGGAAGCAGTGTACCATGGTCTCAAATCTAGCCAGTTGCTACAACAGACCACCATCACATGTGGGCAACATCTGCATCAAATGACAATGGGATGCCAGATCAAGTGAACCAACCTTCAAAGTAGTACAGTGTGTGAAAAATTTTTACAATTTAGAATCCAATAACAATCATCCTCTTCCAGGACACACTAAACATAATAAATTTAGCCAAAAAAGTTAGTTAAATTCTGGAATTTATATTTGTAATTAGTCTCTTAGAAAAACCTACATGTAAGTTCTAATGTATGACAGTGTAAACATCATAGCAACATCCAAAGATTGAGGAGCAATGTGGCTAAGCTAGTGATCACGCAACTTCTTTCTTTATTTAATTGTAATTTAAATTTTAACATTTGTCATCATTCCCTGTTATTAATTAAGTAAAGCCAAGGCCACTGAGGTCTCATTCTCGGTTCAAATACTCCTGTGCACAAAGTGTATCAGGTCTTTGGTTTGATAATAATAGATGATTGTCATATGTAATTAAACTTCTTTTCAAAAGAGAGCCACTATGGAATTCAACAAATGAGAGAACAGAAATAGACAAACATTACCACTGAGTCCGAGTTTCCTCTGAACAAAACCGTACTTCAACTTTTTGGAAAACAATATGAGACAATTTGTTAAGATAATACAAGGAACAGCTTTAAGGTCAACTCAGCTCCAATTTGAAAATAGTTATAAATCAAATCTGCATGAGCAGTGGTGCCCATGTAGACAATAGTCCAATTTGATCCAAGGGAGCATTTAACTGTACAGTTTAATAATTATCAGAAAAGTTAAAAATGGCTAACTTGGTTGACAGCCTCCTATTAAAATTACAAACACTATATGAGACCGAGTGTGATTTATTTCTCCTAATAAACATAGTTTTTTTTACAACTAATTTTGTCTACACGATTAAATTTTAGGTTTAAACTGCTTTAATTAACAATCAATATGTTCAAAATATTGTTATGTTGTTACCAATTGCTTCTATCAACTATTAAATTTTTATGACTAATGATAGATTTTTATATTTTTAGATGTGCTCAAGTCTGAATTTACCACATTATCATGTAGTATGCATACCATATAACTATTGTATTTGTACTTTTCCTATTTATTAATATACACAACAATGTGTGCCTGTTCAATTTCCAACAAAATGTGGACTCATGTATTGAACACTTGAGAATAAATAAATACAAAAGGAAGATGGCTTATTATATATTTGTTATTTCAAACTACTAAGATAAAATTGAAGAATGAATTACTTCCAGTTCAATGAAATATATTTAAAGTATTAGACTTACATCAAGCAAAACTACACATTTGGCTCTCTGCTTTGTTGGCAGGAATTCTGCATACAGAGTTACACTGAAATATAATGAAAAAAATAATACAAATAAAATTTAATAATACTTTAAATTGAAATATTAACTCCTTTACAGAATTATGGTCCTGAACAAATCGAAAATAATTGAATTGAAATAAACACATCAATGACAAATGTACACTGTAAAGCAGTAATATTACATTATAATTTATTTTTTGGATTTCCAGGCAATTTTGCTAATAAATTAGTTGCTTTCAGTTTGTGTGGGGAAAGAGATTAAAAGGGCCAGGATATTGGCAGATATTGAATCTTGGGCCTTTGCCTCTTCATATGTGGTTGGGCATAAATTAAAATACTGACCAGATGGTGATAACCCATAACTTTTGGAAAAAACAATAAATTGAAAGGGTGGGGAATCTGCCTTTTTAGGAGCATAAGGAAATCATGCCTGAAATTCCGTGAAAATATATATTACGATAATGAGTAAAATTTTTTTTAAACTTACGATTGTGGAACACACCCAATGGCAAAACCTACTAATCCTCTTAAAAACAACATCCAAATAAAGTTTGGAGCAAGAGAACTGAGAAGTCCATAGTAAAATAACAGAACTGCACAAATAGTTAGTGCCTGAAAAAAAGGAGATATATTATAGACTAACTTTAAGAAATTTTATTTATAAGGAGATGGTGGATATAAAATAGTTCAAAAAACACTTCTTGGTTGAATAATTAGGTTAAAAAAAATACTGGGGTTTCATCTATTGTATATAACACTATATATGGAGATTTATAAATATGTAAGCCCAAAGTAGTTCTGTTCACAAGCAAGCCTTACTGAAACATACATTTCTAAATTCAGATATGAATTTTCCTTTTCATTGTATTAAGTCTTTGTTTTCTCTACATTTTTATACCCTCGGAAAAAGTAATAATGTATAAATGTATTTTACAATTAAGTGTTATGTTACATTCAATTAATCACAACTTTGCTCACTTGATTGTATGTAATCAATCATTACAAAAGCCAAATATGTTCCATGATGTCACAGTGGTTCCGTAATGTCACTGCCTTCATCAAAAGGGAAATAGCCAAATAAGTTTCTTATAACAGTACTCCATTGTGAAGGTTAATAATGTGATATTGTAAAGCTGATTGTTGATATGGACAATAAAGTGAGAACGATTTATTGCCTTACCTGAAATATAGAGCTGGTGTCTGAATTTGGGAAAAATTTCAGTCACGCATTTTGCTATTGTGATTGTGGGTGGAGTGAGTATTTTCAAGTTAATACATGGGGTGATGGTGGGTGGAATAAGCTTTTTTGACTTAATACATGGGCAATTGTGGGTGGAGTGAGCTTTTTGGACTTAATTCATGGCAAGATTATGAAAATTTCCAAATTTTCAACACCATTCCTGTATTTTAGGTAAGGCTATAAATTATAAATCTTTCTTGTTCTATGGTCCATATTAATTATCCTCACAACATCACATTATTAACTTGCTCACTGGAGATCAGTTATAATAAACTTATTTGGCTATTTTCTTTTTGATGCAGACAATGACATTATAAAACCCCTGGAACCCTTGTGAAGTCACTGAACAGTAGAGAGAGAGAGGCGATACAGAGGGATGTGGGGTTTAGTTGAAGTGGGGTTGTGACAGCGTTGAAGTGGTTGTTAGCCATAATAATCAAATCAAAATGTACCCGCTTTCTCCCATATCGATCACTTAAGTTTCCCCAAAATGTGGAGCTAAGCATCATGCCAAGGAACACCACCTGAAAGAAAACAAATTATAAACTTGGAGGTAAAAGCAAACATACAAGCTACTGAGTCCTATTTAAAAATCATTTATAAAATATATCCAACTTAACTTTAAACTGTAAAATTATGGTGAACCATTCTTTTTTTCTTATCACATATGAAATGTATTTATTAGAGGGTATAAAGTTTAGACTTAAATAATCAAAGAAGAACAACATTCACAGTGTATTTTCTGTCTAACTATAGCTTCCAAGCATATGGAAGCAGGTTTAGGCCACTATATTTCAATGATGTTTTTGTGGTAATCAGTCCTAAGACTGATCTGATGCAACCCTCCATGCTACCTTATCCTGCGCATGCCTTTACATTTCTAGATAGCGACCATATCCTCCCTAATATGCTTAGCATATTCCATTCTTTGCCTCCCTATTCTCTTCTTATCTGAAACACTACCCTGTAAAGCTAATTCTACAAGACCTTATGTCTCAAACCATGGCCTATTAATCTATCCCTTCTCTTAGTCAACATCCTTCATATTGTTCGCTCTTCCCCTATTTTGCTAAGAACTTCCTGGTTAGTTACCCTATCGAACCATCTGATATTCAGCATTCTCCTATAACACCTCATTTCAAAGGTTTCTATTCTTTTCCTGTCTGCAACTCCTATCATCCACGTTTCACACCCCGGTAACGCCAAACTCCATATGAACATTTATAGTAATGATTTTCTAATATTCACACTTATATTACATGTAAGTAAATTCCTCTTTTTTACAAAAGCCTTCCTAGCATGTGCTATCCTACTTTAGTTATTATACTGCCCAAGTAGCATAATTCCTTAATTGTCAAAAATTCCTTCCATATCTAACACCCATTCTTATTCCAATATTTTCCATAATACACATCATTACCTTGGTTTTCCCTCAATTGATCTTCATATTGAACTCTTTCTCAAGTATCACGCTCATGCCATTTATTACAGTCTCCAAGTCTTCTTCTGATTCCCCTAATACAACAATATCACCAGCAAGGCGAAGGGTTTTTATTTCTTCTCCTTGCAGTATGATTCCTTTTCCATATTCCATTTTAACTTTCTTCACTGCCTGTTTTATATCAATAATTTTAACAGAATGGGTGACAGACTGCATCCTTGTCTTACTCCTCTCTTTATTTCTGCTTTCCTTTCTTTATCTTCAATTCCAATTACTGCTGACTGTATTTTGTAGAGGTTATGTACGTATAAGCCTTCTTTTTCGATATTTTATTCATGTCCTCTTCAAAATTCATTAATAGTGTGTTTCAGTTCACATTATCAAAAGCTTTTTCTAAATCTACAAATGCCATGAATGTAGGCCTGTTTTTTCTTATCCTGTCTTCTTAAATTAGATGCAAAGTCAATATTGCTTCTCTTGCCCCTACATTCTTCCTAAAATCAAACTTATCATCTCCCAGCTCACATTCTATTTGTTATTCCACCCTCCTGTATACTATTTTTGTCAATATTTTGCATGCATGAGATACTAAACTAATTGTCCTGTGCTTTTTGCATCTATCAGCCCCAATCGTTTTCAGTAAGTGTATAATTATGTTTTCACTAAATTCTTCTGGTATTCTTCCTGTTTTGTAGATTTCGCAAACTATCCAGAACAGCCATGATATTGATTCTTTGCCTGATGATTTTATTAACTCCATTGGAATGCTGTCAATTCCTGGCAATTTACAATTGCTCAGATCTGTTAGTGCCCTATTGAATTCGGACCTTAAAATCTTTCTCCCTTTTCTTCTTAATCCGGAATTGGCTTCCACCCACTTCTATGACGTTCTTGCTAATATTTTTCCTCTATCCAAATGCTTATTTTGATTTTCCTATAAGCTGCTTCTATTTTCCTTTTCACCATGAAATCTTCAACTGCTTTGCATTTCTCTTGTAGCCAAGCCTCTTTTACTGCTTTACACTTCCTATCTACCTCATTCTTCAAGCGTCTGTACTGTTCTTTACCATTTTCATCTCTTGCGTTTTTATATTTACACCTTTCATCAATCATTTTTATTATTTCTTTTGTTATCCTATCTTTCCTATTGGAACTATTCTTCCTATTTTTTCCTCGGTTACTCTAGTCATTTCTTTCTTCAAGAGTGCCCATTGCTCTTCTATATTGTTTCTGTCTCCTTTCTACTCTGGATATCTATTTGAAACCCTGAAGCAATTCCTTTCCTGTTGTTTCAGTTTTTCTAATTCCCATCTCTTTATTTTAACTCCTTTTGTTGAGCTTCTTCATTTTCAGCCTGCATTTCATAATTATAGATTATAGTCTAAGTTCACATCTGCTCCTGCAGTCCAGCACCTTATTCCTATATCTCTGTCTCACTATTATGTAGTACATCATAATCAAGACACATCTGTCCGACAATCTGAGCTTCCCCTTTGCAGCTTTTGAAAGGCAGCATGTCAATGGTGTTACTGATACCAATAGAGATATCTCTCTGGTAGTCTGCACCTCACCTTTAAACATTTTACAAGGCAGCATGTCACACACTGATAGTATCTCGGTCACAAGCAATAATACCCCTCTGGTATTCAAGCGTGGCTTGCTGTGGACCTCAGAAACTAATATCTCTCCGGTTTTAATTAATGTGGCTTGGTTAACGTTCAGTTTAGGCATTACAGGTTACTAAATGAAGTCCCACACCGCTGTATCCCAATAGTTATAACATTCTTGTATTTTGCATTTGTGTCCCTTAATGATTAGCAATCACTGAATTTGAGTGTCGTTTAGGTAATGTTTCTTTGTTCTTTCTCCTGCCTTTCACAGTGATCCTCTATACAATATAGTTTATATTACACACACAAAATTTTGGAGACAAGATGTCTTTAATCTACAACATTCTACACTGAGCACAGCACATCATTAACTTTTCTGAGAGTGCAGTAGAAGTCTTAAATTTATATTTAGTGAGTATCCTCTAAACCTTTTCAGTAACATATTTAGTATTAATGATAAATGTTAACAACGATAAATACATTAAATAATTTATAAGTAAATAACACAATTTTCTTGTTTTCATACTTACGGTTGTAGTGAGAGCTTGTTGATATCGAGTAATTCTCCATTCACAATGAAGTGCTGGAGATAAAATACTCAAAATTGTCATTTCCATACTATCAGCCATCCAACATAAGCCCGTGTAGAGAGACAAGCGAACTTGAAATTTCCCAAAGCCAAAGGCATTTACTGCCTGAGTTACAGTGAAAGTGTCTATGAACAAACCAAAAATAGTCTATTTAAACTACTTACTGTATATTATATGCATTGATTTTCCAAGTGATATGTCCCTTTATAATTCTTTATATTGCTAGGGAATTTGACATGATCTGTCAATTTACAGATATAATTTTGCTGTGAACAGTCTATATGATTTAATAAGAAAACTGAGTTACATATTTGTCATCAAAGTATTGTTATTAACCACTCTTCCTTTCACAAAAGTCTACCTATAATTCCAATTTATGGCAGTATAAATTTCAATTATTACCTTCCAATTAATGATTATAAATAGTACTGACCCAGTAATGAGCTCTTTTACTGTAATTATTTCCTAGAGTATGTTGTCTATATTTGTATTCCATTAAATTATTCATTTCTTCATTGAAATTATCATCTTGTTTCATATTTAAGGACTATTAAAGTTCAAATCATTTAAGTGAAGAAAATTAATTTCACTAAATATGATCCCTAAAATAAATTTAATTACAGCAATAGTAATGAAAATAAAATATTTAAAGTACCATCTGGAACAACAGAGACTGATGTCATCTCTATCTCTTCAGCAATATGCCGTATATAATCAGCTGATCCTTCAGCATTTGGGAGAGATTCAGCATTTTCATCCAAATCTTCATAATGAGTTTGGTTTCTGGCTCGTGCAATACGTCTAACAGCAGGCAAAATTGTAGACATTGGAAATTCTTGAACACAAGAATAGGAAAATCTACATAATTCAAAATAATTTCAAATCATGTAACCTAAAGAAGAAAGTGAATTATGGCGATGAAGATAATTTAATGAAAAGTTAATATAAATTTTTGTTTGCATTGTAAAATAATAAAAATAGAACATCAATATTAAAAATCATAAATGTAATTTTTTTGGAATTGCAGTATCATATTTTGGGCATACCAAAACACTTTTAGTACAGACAAATTAAGTGTAAACTTAATAGCTGTTAATACAATTAACAGTTCATGAATTCAAGAATCATTTGTCATATTAATAGTGAAATTAATCAATCAAAATCTGACATTCACTGAACTAGTTATTATTTAGTACCGAGTAAACATGTGAAATTAGACTGTTTAGATGATTCAGTATAAAATGACAACCAATACAATCTCCCACACCTTTTATTACATTTGATTTTACAATTAGCAACTTTTGACAGCTGTCATATTCATCCTGTTTTACTTCAAAATCTGTAAAAGTGAAATAGAGAAAGGGTCAACTTCTTTTGTTTTAGATTCAGATACAGAAACAATTTATATGCCTTCTTTTAATAAACAAATTTGCTAGTCCCCCCCTCCTCCACCTGATGTCAGTTTTGAATTAGAACAAATGTTATTACATATTTCAATCCAGAAACTTAAAAATTACAAATTCAACAAATATTTAACAGCACTTCAATTTTTTCTTTAGTTTAATAACATATGGAAATAAAAAGTAAGTTTGTGAAGTTCTATTAAGGTTAATGTTTTTGTTCTCATTTGACCTTTTGTGTTTCTTAATAAAACATACATTACGAGGGTAATTGAATTACTTAGCTCAAGTTATTCGTCAATGACCGGTTTTGGCTGTCAACATAATATAATTCCTAATTGACACTAGTCGTTAATATTGTTAAAGAAAACAATCTTACATTAGGATAATATCGAAAATGGGACCTATCAATCCAGAATAAAAGCTGGCTGTCAGAACTATTTGTGTACCGTAATTGTTGTATAACAGCGTTTTTAATAATGTATTCAAATTTATAGTAAACAACGTGGCAACCAAGGATAGTATTTACAGAATAAAACTACAATCTTTGCTGATATCTGTTTATGTGATGAATTTGTTAAACAAATTACATTAATCTATTATTGAAAGTTTTCAGAATCATATATTACGGGATATTAATAAAAGATTTTCGACCGCATGATAAATCGAGAATCTTTTATAAAACAATTACATCAAGAAAGTATACGTTATTTGATATATTATTCGACATTCCAAATTTTACATCATTATTGTAGTACTGAATTTTATAAATGTGAATTTCGCGGTTTAGAAATTTTTTTTGTAAATGGCTAGGTAATTCGCAGTACGACTCAACAACGAGAAATACTATAAAAGTAGTATGATCCTGAGGCCATTTAAGACAAATTGAGTACATTCCAATTATAAATACAATACAATGAATGGCCAAAAGTAAGGAAATGAATTTTAACTTAAAGTAAGACGTTTAGTACCCAACCTCTTCAGTTCTTTAATTAAAATCTTCTTAAAATGTATTATTGTTACTGCGACAAGCTTTTTTATTTAAAGTAAGACGTTTCGTTCCCAACTTTCGGGACGTCTTCACTTCTATAATTAAAATCGTATTGTTGTTGCTGTTGTGGTCTGATGCAACCCTCCATGTTAACTTATGCTACGCAAGCCTTTTCATTTCCTCATAACTAACACAACCAACATCCTCCCTAATCTGCTTAGCGCATTCTATCCTTGGCCTCCCTCTTCTGATCTTACCCCACACACTTCCCTCTAAAGCTAATTTTACAAGACCCTCGTGCCTTAAAACGAGGCCTATTAATCTATCCCTTCTCTTTATCAACGTCCTCCATATTGTTCTCTTTTCCCCTATTCTGTTTAGAACTTCCTTGTTACTTACTCTATCCATCCATCTGATTTTTGGCATTCGCCTATAGCACCACATTTCAAAGGCTTCCATTCTTTTCCTTACTGGAGCACCTATCTTCCACGTTTAGCTCCATACGAACAATTTTAGCAATATTCACACTTATATTACCCGCAAGTAAATTCCTATTTTTCGCGAAAGCCTTCCTTGCTTGTGCTATTCTACTCTTTATGTCTACTATACTTCTACCATCCCTAGTTATTACGCTTCCCAAGTAGCAGAATTCCTTATCTTCCGTCAAAATATCCCATCTAAATCTAACACCCTTCGTTATTCCACTTTTTCCTGTTTCATCAGCGAGTTCTACAGCAATTTACCATCTGTCAAGATGTTTTTGAATTTTTTTTACTCTAGCTCAGGCGCTTTTGACACTCCCAAATTTTGCTGCCATATACCCATATACAGTGCCCACCGTCTAGTCATATGCGGAGGAGAAACTCTACAGAAATAATCAAGTACAAGAACCATCTATACGAATAATAGATAAACTAATATAATCAAATTTCTGCAAACCATCTTTTGTTGGGTGTTATGAGGCTTTTATGTCGATGTATTTTGAAATTAATATATAAATTTGAAGTTATTTTGTAATATTACGGTATAAATATCCATCTATCTACGTAATGTTTAGTAATTGGGGTGACCCTTATATTTGTACCATTATCGCCTAATCAATCAGGCCGTACGATCAGTGAATTGTCTGCTCTTCGTCCTTTAGTTCCTGGGAGTGTACTCCGTCGGGGATAAAACAGCTATTGTGCGGGTGTAATAAGGCTGGTAACGGATAATAAATTTTACAATAATAAATTAAATGAAATTATCGATCAGCCGCGTGGCCTGGGTTCTCGTGATCCACTTATTACGTTCACTCATAATAAAAGGCGTCGCGCACAATAAGTGTTCTATGGAATTCCAAACTGATTTGAGCATTTTACAGAAAATGCCATGTGCAATTGTAAATATAGACTTGATTGATTTATATATTTTTTTAACGGGACATACCAAGTAAATGAAATGCTTGGGCGGTGAAGAAGTAATTCGTCGGCAGTTTTGCATGTCTGAGTGCTGTTGACAGGAAAGGGGATACCGACGAACAGCAAAACAGCACAAATATTCTGACGGTGAATGTATTTGTCCACGCTAAGACAAAGGCAAAATAATTGGAACTGGATACAAAAGTAGCTCAAAAGAGCTCTATCATTGGTAAATAAATTTTAGAGAAGAGGAGGAAGTTCCGAAGAAAGTCTGTGCGAAGCTTCAACCGACGCCGATTTAAGGGACACATATGGTCTGATTAAGGAGTTCGGCGCCAGTAAGGAAGTGTAGTAAGTGAAGGGTGTGGAATTACAAATTAATTTTTTGATTTTTTAGTTTTTTCTTCAAAACTACACTTTTTATTTCTCGCCCCTCTCTTAACGGCGAGCCCAGAGGACGCCGCCGTCCCTCACCTCCTGCCGCTCTAGGCTGTAGCCTACTCAGCCTCTTGGAGTCACCAGTGCTGGGTACAAGGATGTATTAGTATTGTAATATAATCTCTTTTCTTAACTGATAATTCTTTTTTATTTATTTATTGGTAAACTTTTCTGTACAATTTTACAATATGATGATTTATGCTTTGATTTAGTCTCCTGACACATGAAATGGGGAAACTACTCATTATCAGGCCCCAGCATATGATTGTGTTTACAGAGATAGTGGTGCAGTATTTTAATGGAAAACAAATTGCAGAATTTTCGTTGAATATGAATTTACACAGATGACTATTTGTATGTTAAGGCTTCACTCCATCAGAAAGTCAGTTGTATGTTTATGTTTGAGTCTTCTTAGAGGTTGTGAGTTTGCGGTATCTTATTAATTGGTTGCTGTGCCATGTCATGGAATTGTCAAGCCTGTGATAACTGAAATTAATGGGTTGAAGAACAATAGGGATATTGGAGCCTTGATGGATGGTGCTGTTTCTTACGTACCATGGTACATCAGCAATAATCCTTAGAATTCTATTCTGGACTGTCTGCATTCTTTTAATTTGTGATGCAGCCCCATATGCCACAGCCCAATAACCATATTGGCTGTATTACTTCTTTAATTTTATTGGAAGTCTTGAATTACCTGATAACAAAAATTTCAGTTGTTTCAGCCGATCTTACTTTTTGAACCGCTGTTAAGATATGTGGAGCCCATGCTAATTTTGAGTAGAGTACCAGGCCCAACAATTGTACTTGGTATATTTCCACCAAATACGGCAAATGGGATAATTGGAGATGTTCCTTTTATATGTTAATTTAACAATTTTACACTTCTGAAGTGATAGCTACACACAACCACTTTTTTGACAAGGTGCAAGTATTCCAGCATTTTTGACACAGCTTCTTGGCATGAACCCTTTAACTAGGATTGCAACATCATCTGCAAACTGGACCACCTTTACGCTGGCTGACACCAGGAAGTCCAACGAGTAAATTAAACGTAAATATGGACCTATGATGCTTCCTTGGGAAACACCAGAAAGAATCTGTGAAGTAAGAAAAAAAGTGCTCATATAAAGAAGGCCTACAATCGGGTTTCAGGAATCTTGCCAATAGAAATATGCCTTAGTCTTTTATAAGGTAATAAAGTTCTTTTTGTAGAGAGCATGAAACTGAGAAAATTAAATGAAAATTTCGAGAATGTTCATAAGGAGTTTGTAGGTAAAGATAGATATTTATTTATAAGAAAAGAGAGTGCTGTGAAGTACTGCACACTATAGGACCTAGTTTGAGTGATGCAGTTTCTTTCGTTATTGGTAAGCACTTTCCAATACAGTAATTCAAAGTCATATTTCAGAGATGAGTAATGAGATTCATTATTTTCTTGGCTCTGAGGACTTTGGCCAACTTAAAAAAAACTTGGATTCCCTTGACCATGATGAATGCAGATACCCATGCACCCACCAGGAATTGGAACCTTTGTGATGCAAGGCACCAACGCAAAACAGTACCAACCATCACACTGAATATTAGATCCTTAATTTATAAATGGTTCAATGAAATTGTAAGAACATATATTTTTGTACTATTTACTATTATAAATAAGGCTATTTGTATTTTTATGCATTTTCTTTGATAAAATTTTGAAAGGGGTGGTGTTGAAATGGGTTTGCTTAAAAAGTCATAGGGGTAATCAGATACAGTATACGATATATTAATGTCCTAAAACTGAATTTTATGCACTTTCAAGGGGAATTCTCTGTCACAGCTTCAGAGCCTGCTTAAAACAGATGCTCATCTTGTGTTAAGTGTCATTTTCTTTGACTGGGCACAGATACTGGCTGATCATTAAAGTCCAAATTGGAATGGGATTTCATATTCCTGGAGGCCATGATTCTCAGTTTGATGGATTTTGTAGATTTCTAATTATTTTTTGAATAACGGCCAATCTTGTTTGACCTGCATAGGGGTGAAACATGTTTCTCTCTATAGGATACTTATCAGCTGTTCTTTTTTTCACATCTAGTGTAGTTTTAATTTTGTTTGGAATTTCCATTCTGGTGTAATGACTTTCTGTAGGTGTTTCAGTGCATATGGCATGCTTTTCAAATCTTCAATTAATGTTTTAAGTACAGTTCCTTCTGTGAAGAGTGATATGAATTGACATTGAGGCACAGATTTCCTGTAGACATCATGTCTCAAACTTCTTTCTCACAGAAAATTAGTATGTCCAGAAATAGCAAACACATCACACAAAATGCTAACTCTCTTTCAGTTTAGTCTGCAGAGGGTCACGTTTGCTTCACCTTAAGGCCATCCAACCAGTTACACAAATACAATTACTCAAGAAGATTATGGCAGTGTAATTTATTTTGATAGGCGTACTGTAAATATAATTGTTTCTTTTAACTTCGATTTATGTGAACTTGTAATGACTTCTAAACATTGTGTTCTACGAGGGTAAATACATGACACATTCTGGAACAGGAAATGTGCATACCAACTCAACGAATGGGAATCTACCAGTGGTGACAACAATATTCAGACTCAACCAACTGTTTATGCATGGGTACACAGGACTGAGAGCAGTTTTTCATGTTTTCAGGAGACCTAAAATATTACTGTTTTGGGAAACATTTATTCATGTGGGGTGAATCGTTCAGGTATTTATTTTACATCAAAGTAAGTTTTTGGTCTCTGTTAATCTTGGGAGATGCAAAAGTGCAGTAAAGTCTTTGTTAGTCTGCAGAAAACTTGTGCCTTATTAGTATCTACCAGAAGACCCAAGGCTTTCTTGCTGACCCCACAACAATTACAGCACAGATTAAAGTACTGGATGTCAGACAATAATGACAATTCTAGACAGTTCGTTAATCTCCAAAATCAACTGCCAAAGCAAAGTAATTTTTAAAAAAATAATACATTTTGTGGGACAATTCAGATTATTACATAACTTTTGTGATGAAAATTGAGGTATAAAGGAAGGCATTTCAGTCAAATTATATGTGGCATATTGTTTCTTCATTGAAGATACAAAAATTGATTAACAACATACTGAAGAATACTATATTAATGGTTGTAGTTTTATTGGTATAATCTATATTTTATAGATACCTGGACAACCTTTTGTTTCTTAATCCCATTTAATTTTTAATTATACAGATATGAAATCTCTAACACCACCAAAGAACTGCCTTTTATTGAATAATAGAAATTTGTATTTTCAGTTAAGAATTGTTATATTGTTTCAAATTGTGTATGCATTGTTCTACCAATTATCTAATACTAATTATTGTTAAATAAATCTTTATTCAAAAACCATTATTATTTATTAATATGTAAAATAGACTGAAATTATTTAGAGTTGTATTAAATAATTATAATACCAATCAAACAGATACATCTCTATTACTATTCTACTGATTCCCCATCAAGCACATTAATTCCATACTCGTATAATCATTCTGCCATTTTTGTTTTATTTCAGTGTTTTTACAACTTGAAAATACATACTTTTCTAAAAGTCAACAACTAGATATTCGTCACAACACTGTTAATCATATAAGTTCGTATTAATATACCCAATCCCATATTAATGAAATCATTATATCTTCACCATAATGAATGTTAACTGAATAGTTGTTATATGTATCTTCTGACATTAGTGAATATACTGTAGTTCCTCACAATTGGATAATTGGAAGAACAATATGGAAAGCTGGTAGTTTTTTAAATTGTGTTATATAATTACATTTAAGATTAAATTGAAACATCAAATAAGGAAAGAGAAAGTGTGCCTATTAGCATGTATCAGAATTATGTTGCATTTCTTTTTTAAACTATATTTACTAATCATCCAGAGGATGTGGAGTGAGATGGTGAGTGTATGAAGTGGGGGAAGGACATTCTGTGGTGTAGTTGTAAGATTTACCGCCTCGCATCACAGTGGTCACGGTTTCCAATCATGGTCACAAAAACTGGAGTAAAGACTGAACGAGAATTGCCAAGCTGACCATGTGCCACTCCAAAAAATTCAGAATATGTCACAAAAGATGAAAGTCTGGCAGCTATCTGGTGTCAGCCAAGGCCTGATAAAGAAGGGAAGCCCTTTCTGTATATTGGATATGATTAGGTATTTGTCATCTGGAAAAATAGTTGTGTTTACTGAGACTTAATGAGAACACATCAATAATGCATCCACAAGGATTCCAGATTTATGCTGAGTGGTTTTAGAAAATCTGGGGTAGGACCAGTGACAATTATTGAGACTGGTGGTATTAACTCAAGTATTTCGATAGGTGAACAGTGCCTTGATCAACACACTTTATTTTATAACACAACACACAGAGTGAACACTGACATTGATCGCTAACAACCCCACAGACTACAAAAATTGAATCTCAACTGAAGATTAGAAATACATACACACATTTTTGGAGATATAATACTATTAAAGTAAGTACCGAGGAGGTTAAGTCGGATGTGAAAAGACATTGTATAAAACAAGTAATTGTGATCCAATGTAGATGTTGGATTAGTATCCAAAAAACAATGTTAGACCAACATTTATATGAATTTGTAAAAATCTACAGAATGAATATAAAAATACACAATTATTGTGATTACCAAATCCTAATGTAGCTGTTGTAAAGCCCCTAATGGAAATCAGAATATAACCTACTTTTATTTTTGACCACACTAATATAACAGTTATTTGACAAGTCTTATCAAATTTTCATCAGGAAATAATTTTACTTATATTTTGTACTTGTATTAAAAATGTTGTATATTCATTCATTAAAAAAAAAAGATTTCAGTTAAAAGGAGTTTTGCAAATTAATAAATAATGAAGAAACAAATTGTATTATGATACTATTTAATGATTATAATGTATTCATAGTCATATTTTAAATAGTTATGTATCATAAAAATTGTCAGTATCACAAACTTTAATGTATTGGTATTTACATTTGAATGACTTAAATATTTTTCCTATAGGAATTTTTAAAAAATTAAATAACAATAACTTTGTTAATTGCCAACACTAAATTTAATTTTTGTTGGCAAATCATCTATCATATTTAATGCTAAATTACATTTTCATAAAGATAAGCATTTGTTTACAAATATTTCAGCATTAATAATAATAATTAAAACTCAAACATTCTCACTTAACAATTTTTTTACATCACTCTTCTCAGCTGAAAAATTGATGCTTATTAATAAAAATATAAAATAATAACATTTAACAAAACATTTGTACAACTATAAACAGAAATATTATTTACTTTGTTGATTTTCGAACAACACTTTTTCCAACTTCCATTGTCATTTCAGGAGTTTCAACTTTTATATTCATGTTGACAATTGTGCTATTAAACCAGTCTTTAGTTAATTAGTTGCATAACAAACAAATAAAACTTTTCATCAAATAATGTAAAAATTATTGTGAGATTCATTTTATTTGGTGTTCTTTATAATACAAATAAGTTTTTGTTAGAAGTTTTTGAGGTAAGAAATCTGATAACATTATTATACTCAAACAGGGAAATCTGGAATTAGGTGGCTATAATTTGAAGTTAGAATTGAAACACTGTAGTTAGAGTTATATAATTACCTTTCTATTAGTTAATTGTGTGTGAATAAACAATAATTTCCAATGCTACAACGAATCATCTAGTATCAACTATATTAAAATGAGAAAATTTGTATTAATATTTCAGAGTTCTACATACACACTCTGGAAGGAGAGAGCTGTAATTCCCATATTCAAAGTATGCAGAAGATAATCAATCTATTAAACATTATCAACATTGAATTAGAAGTATTAAATCATAAAAAGTGTTGGAAAATGAAGACTTTCCAATAAAGTCATTAAATAATAAAATCTCATGTTTCCACGAGCCAGAAGTTGGAAAAACATTTCCATCTGACTATTAACTCCACTATCAATCCTAATATACTATCAGATATCTGATGATGATAGAGCTTAGTCATATAATTATATTTTTCATCCAACAACTGTCTTGGTTGAAACATGACAACTGTTAATCTTTCATAATTATTATTCAGAAAATGAAGACTTAATACTCAATTGAAGATAAAAATTCACGAATGTTAACTTAAATAAATAAAATGTAATACAAAAATTCATGAATTATATTTCAAATCTGTTTTTAATATGCAAATATTATTTTAAATAAAAATTTGTTAATGGAATGTTCATTGACATTGGAAGTATGGGGCAATGTGCCTCGTGTGTGCTCTTATAAAGAAGATATTATACATGGCAAGACTGAAATTGTGTGTGCAGCAAAATTATTGTCACTATATAATTTTCAGCATTATACAATAAATAACTGTGATGTGTAAATATTTAGCTAAAACACTTTTATATTATTATAGATAATAAATATTTGATTTGAAGGTAATTTCTTTTGTCCTTTCCACAGCCTATCTTTACCTAACAACTTCAGATTCTTCCCTGACAGTTACTGGAAGAAATCATGCACAAATGATTAGGATGTTTAGTTAGTCAACCCTCAAGGACCATATTATCTTTTCACTTTCAGGAAAATAATTTATATACTCATGTATGTACACAATTTCCTAAGTATAAAATTATACTGATTACATAATTGCACAATTTTACATATTCTGTACATCAAATAGAAGCTAACTTTCTTAAGTTGAAAAATTGGAATCTAATCTTTCTTATATAATGCAGAGTCAAATAATATTACAATGGATAGGTTATTGGTTTTTACAGGTAAGGTGCATACAGTATCACAACCAAATTTTATCAGAACATTGGGATGAAAAGTGTAAATATAATACAAAAATGCGTAATATTTTTTGATGATGAATATGAAATTTTTCATGGCAAATAGCAATATTTTGAGTGTTACATAAAATAATTACCAAAAGTTTTATGGTGTCACTAAATTGATTAAGAAATAAAATTTTAATCACTTTCACATTAGACCTTAATCTAATGAGAATTTATAAGCCAATACTAAGAGCATAGTATTTTACAAAAGTGACTTAATAAGCAGGTAGCTTGTAGCATTTTAATTAATTTCTTTAACACAAATATTTTAACTCTCATTTTAAAACACTAAACACTTTTTTCTGGAGATGATTTCACATAACAGTCTTTATTAAGTATCGACTATTATGATATAACACTACAAAACTTAAAACAATTCATACCCACTCATCAACAATAGTCTAGGAAAGGGTGACATTCATCTAGGATTTCTAAATATTTAGTTACAAACAATTACATAGTTCATTTGTGGTCCCCTTACTAGAAAATTGTCTTACACAAATGTGATAGTCTTATCTATACAAAATTTATGTTTTGAAATAATGTTTTCAAATATATATTTTTAGTAATTTATAATAACTGTAGCCAACTTTCTAAGTTCAAAAACTATAATATTAAATAAATATTAACAAGGCTGATGGAGCTTTATTCATTCCAAAAGTTACATTACAACTTAATTAATTTGTTATGGATATACTGTCATGGTTTCATAAACAAATTAAGATAGTATTAGGTAAAAAAAGCCAATGAATAAATTTATTCACATGTTCTTTTAAATCAAAAAACACTATTATCATTAAAAAATAAAGTTTTGAAGAAAAAAAAGTTTCAAGAATGTGTACTATATATAAGCAAATAAGGATGAAACATTGTCAAAATAATTAAAACAATTTAAGCTTGGCACAACCATGGAAGATAGGGTCTGATTAAAATTTTCAGAAGCAAGTGCCTCCTCCTTCTGAAGAAATTTGACACATTGCAACTGCTGAACATCAATTTCAGGTAAACCACCAAATTTGTATTCCTCTTTCCTGTCCTTGCTATATACATATGGTTCACAGATGGCAGGCACCTTGTAAGGTTTGGAGTTCTTTAAATTTACGGAGGCACCACCCCCTTCATCAGAAAGTTAGGAAGACATTTCCAGTAATAGATCTTCACAACACATAGATTACTGGAGAAGAGGAAAATTCAGTAACTGCACTTTAAGCAACATTAAGAACAAAAATTAAGGCAGGGAATTATCCTACTGAATGAGGATTAAATGTTGATAAAACTTTACCAGAATACCAAAACATATATTTTTATTCCACGTGGAATAATGTGCAAAGATATTTAAAGCAGATACAGATCTTGGGCGGTAATGCTAATGGAGACTTTAAATAAAAACTGCCGCTTGTTTATTATTCCAAAACCCCAATAGCAACGAAGAAAATTTCAAAATCCTCTTTACCAGTAATTAGAGAGTCCGATAAAATATCTTCAATCACTATGATAATATCCTTAAATAGGTTAATCGACACTTTTGCCTATCAGTTAAACACTACTGTGAATTTTAAAAACTGGAGACAAAAGCATTTGTCTGACTTAGCATCAATGCATCTTAACAATAAATTCCATTCTCTGTTCTGTTTCACATATCACTAATAGATAATGTTAACTACGTTTTGTTTAGTGCTCGAACTTGCTGGAACATATTCATTCCTGTTATATATATGAAACATGGAAAAATAATGTCATTTATTTGGTTAGGAAAGAGTGACAGCTGATGAACATGGAACTCTAAAAAATTTGACACGTCACTGTTTCACAATCTGGCGATACCTACTACAGATTTAAGGTCAATAGCAACACTATGTCTTTCCTATCCATGACGAAAGCATATTTTCAGGTGTTGTCATACAATATGTTCAATGTGTAGGGACAAAAAAGAAAGGTGAAGGGAAGACTGAAAAGAATCAGCAGAGCCAGGAACTACCTACATTTATCATATGCCTTTCTTTGATACTACTATGCTAAGCATACAATTTAAAGTAAATATCCTAATTGCACCCAAAATTCTATCATTATCAAATTTTCTTGTATTTATTGGAGGTAAATGACCCCTTTCACAGAAAAAGGACTTGCACTCTGAATGATGGCCAGTGGAGTTCATACTATGGCTGGTTGTTGCCCAGAGTGCAAGTTCTTCTAAGGAAGAGGCGATTGCTTCTGAAAATTTAAAGACAAGTCCATAATTATTATGGTGAAGGCCCACCCTTATACTTTTGGTAAGCCACCATCTTTCTCGCTCTATTTTCTGTCCTTACCAATTGAGTTACTTATTCTGATATATATATATGTGTGTGTGTGTGTGTCAAGAAATGACATTGTCATGTTGTACAAGGTGCCTACCATCTATGAACCTCAGGTAAGTCACCTACTTTCTATCTCCTTTCCTTAATAATTGTTTATATATATCATCCCATATAGCAATGGTGATACTGGTCTTAAATTTCACGAAAACCTCTTCCTTTCCTTTTACTGTTCCTGTCATTATCAATTATATATATATAAATTTGCTCTTTGAATCATATGTACAGCATGGAAACATGCACAAGGAAATACATATGTTAAGCGCAGAAGGGAATGGAAGAAGGAAGAAAGACTGAAAAAATTCGATGTGGCCAGGACTCGAACCTGGGTACACGAAACAGCAGTGTATCGCCGCTAGAGCCGTGGCATGCGTCTTACCGACTCCGCCACCACATCGAGTACGACCAATCGAACATTTTCAGTCTATATATTAGGATGTCAAGTTAGGATGGATGAATTAAGAGCATCCGTTAAGTATAAAAATTTTTTAAAAGTATGAAAAAATTCGTTGTGGCAAGTACTCAAACCTGGGTACACGAAATCAGCAGTGTAACCGCCACTAGAGGCGAGGTGTGCGCCTTACCGACTCCGCCACCACATCGAGTACGACCAACTGAACATTTTCAGTCTATATATTATGTTTAGAAGTTAGGATGGATAGAGAAGAGGGATGCGTGATTAGTTTACATTTAACACATAAATTTTATATTTTACAACTTAAATTATACAATTTCTTATATACAAGGAAAAGAAGTGGCTTTAAACTGTGTATCACTATTACTGGGTGAGATGTTTTCAAAATTTCAGAGGTAATTGTTTCCTTCATCAGGAGAGATGTGTTATGAGTGAAAAAGTTACATCCTTACTTGCTTTTATATATAATAATAATAAATTCTTTTGTATAGGCTGTTGACTTACCTAAAATTGATAGCAGACGTCAAGTGGCAGGGATGTGTGAAAATTGAGCACCTGCTGCTATGCCACTCAGACATGTACTGTCTCAAGAAGACAGCTTTGTCTAGAAAATATACTTATCCCTACATCACTGCCAGTCAACTCCTACTATCAGTTTAGGGGAAGTCAACTCTTCTTTTCTACCCTTCCTATCCAAATGAATTTATACATATATAATTTACTAACAAAAATTATAATAGATTATTTATCAAGTGTTTGGCAGTGCTTATTGGAGTCTAGATGAAAACAAACTGGTTTGTAACAAGTTAGACACAACCTAAAATTTTATAATTTGTGTGTAGATTTCTGTTGGAAATTATACCCTTAATATTTACAGAATCAAATATGCAGATAATTATTTTGAAGTAATCTTATTTACAAACTTCAGAATTAATGTAAGAAATAATTTAGAATTATCAGTACAGTTTAAAATGATGGTTTTAAAATTAAATCAATAAAATAACAAACTAAATAGCACATACTTTCTATACAAATATCTTTGAGCGAGAAAAATCCCAACTTATACCTGTATATGGGGTAAAAAGATGGGTAACAAAGGGTGTTGCAACACCTTAACAAAATCATTTTCTCTTATCAGCAAAGAGCTCAAATTTAATTTATATTAAATGAGCGTCAATATGCAATGAAGTTACATACAAGATTTACATTTAGCAGTAGTCTGCTTTTAAACAATACCACAAACCATCCTTGATAATTCTGTACAGAAAATGGAAAATATGAGATTCATTCATACATTGCTCACACAAATAAATATGGCATATATTTATATAAATTACATGGCAAAATCTTCTGGTAGCTGTTGCAGAAAACAATAATGTTCAGTTAATTTGTTCTGTTTTAAGCACAATAAATGCAACAAAGATTATCACAGATATATTTTTATATTTTATTTTTAAAATGTTTACACATTTTGAATATGGAGTCCCACAATTATTGCATGACCTGAAATAGGAAATAAATATCACTTAAAAGCCATTTCAAAACATAATATTTACAAAGTTTCAATTGTTAATTTAATGACATAAAACATGGCATATGTAATTTTTGTTTTCAAAATAATGGAAGAGCGTTTCTGAATAGAATATAAAATATATTTTAATTTTATTGGAAAAAATGATATTCATGTAATGGGAAAAGGCTAACCAATTAACTTACAGAAATGAAGGAATTAATAAGTTGCCTGATTTTAGTTCACAATGTTTATATTCAGATTTATTCACAAAAATTTATTAAATATATTATTTTCTACCTATTAGACTGAATTTGAACTGTAGACTTAAAGAGATCTATTTCAATTATGAAAACAAAAATAAACACCAGAAAATGTTTCTGCATCTTGCTACTTTCTTATTTGGTTTTAAAACTTTCAACACAGATATTTAAAATTTTTAGTTTTCCAGATTTATATGCACAAAAATTTTAAATATTAGTGCCTACATACAGAAATTTCTGCTGACCGTCACTCAGAATGTTTTTCCTTATCTTCTGATGAAGGAGGCACCTCTGAAAATTCAAGAACTCCACACTCAACATGTGCCTGCCATCTGTACACTTCAGGTAAGGCACCAATTTTATATCTCTCTTTTCTGGCCTTATTAATTGTTCAAACTATCCTGACAATGTCATTTTGACTTTAATATTTGAGATGTGAATAAGTTACACGCATTGCGTAATTGGATAGTGAGTAAGAGTTCTTTCTTTTTCTGATCCTCTCTATGCTTGGCGTATGGCTTTCTATGCTATGCTGAGCACATGATTTAAAGTAAATTTCCTTTTCAATCATATGCTGGGCATAGAATCATGCACAAAGAAAGGCTTATGTTAAGTATAGAGAGGAATGGAAGAAGAAAGGAAGACTGAAAATATTCAGCACAGCTGGAGCTTGAACCTGGATGACACAGAGCCCTTGACCACGAGGTGCTTTAACTGAGAACCAATGAACCATCTAACCAAACATAGGCAGCTTTGTTGTTAGGTTTTTAGGTGGGGTGGATTGAGAAGAGGGATAGAACAGTTTGAAGCTAAGGTGAGGGTTGTGAAGATCTGGGTTCAAGCCTTAGCTGTGCTGAATATTTTCAGTATATCTTTCTTCTTCCATTCCTCTCTATGCTTAACATGTGTCTTCTTTTGAGCATAATTCTATGCCAAGCATAGGATTGAAAAGCAAATTTCCAACCTTTCTCCAACATTTCTATCCTTACTAACTATCTAATATACACAAGTCAGAGAGTGACATTGTCAGACTAATTAAAACAATTAATAAGGACAGGAAACAGATAGAAATTTGGTGGCTTACCTGAAGTGTAAAGTTGGCAGGCACCATACTGAGTGCAGAGTTTGATTTTTCATAAGATTAAGAAAAGTGTTCTGAGTGATGGCCATCCATCTATGGCAAACAATGGGACTTCTAATCCTACATCTTGTGGGAATTTGTGAAGGTAATCATTGATGGACTTGCATTCCTAACAACATTACAACTGAAGGTATGCGCCACACTGGATTGTCATTTGAATGTATGGTGTGAGACCACAGAACATATAATAGAGTAGAAGCGGCAGGCGAAGGGGTGCGGTGGCACCAACCACTCAGAACTCTCCCCACTCCAATACCCCCATAAATGTCTCACAAGTAGATAAACACTTTGGCATCGTTGGAAATCGCTGTTTTTAATTAGACAAACATGTATCGTTTCCAATTCATGTTCTTAATTATTGTTTCCCTTCAATTATTACAGTTTTTAACTGATCAGCTTTCGTTCACTTAGTTCGTGCGCATAAGTGAAGCTATTGAAACACAGGGTGAGTTTTTGACACATATGGATGCAGCACAAAGGAATGGGACACAACAGTTATTCCTTAAATAGGTCTTCACACTTAATTATTCATCAATGTAAAGGCCTATTCAATTTTTTGATGGTGATTAATAAATTATTTGTCATATACAATTCATATTGGTAAGTAAATTTCCTTCTCTGCAAAAGAATTCCTACTCTATTTATTACTTTGCCGAAGTAGCAGAATTACCTTCCTTAAAAAATCCCTTCCCAATCCAACACCCTTTGTTATTCCCCTGTTTCCCATACTACACTCCCTTAACTTAATTTTCCCTCTATTAATCCTCATGTTGTACTCATCCTTCAGGATCATATTCATGCCATTTATTGTTTTCCAAGTCTTCTTCTGACTCCCCTAATACTACAATATTATCTGCAAACATTAGGGTTTTTATTTCTTCTCCTTGTAGTTGGATTCCCATTTCATATTAATTTTTAACTTTCTTCATCCTCTGTTCTATAAATAAGTTGAACAGCATGTATGTTTTCTTGCCCTTCAATTCTAATTACTTCCGACTGTCATCTGTAGAAGTTGTGGATAACTCTTCTTCATTGATATATTGTTCCTATCGTCTTCAAAATATCTAAATCTACAAATGCCATTAAACATCTGTCCTCCATTGCTTGCATTGTTCCATTAAAGTTTAGGTCTTCCTTTTTTCTTTCATTTTGGGGGTTGCCAGTGAAATATCCTTAATGGCCATGTTCCTCTGGCATTCGTCTCAAATGTCCATACCAATTCAACCTCCTACCTTGTATTGTATCTAAGATATTTAGTGATGTAACCCCCATTAATTCCTGAATGTATTCATTTCTTCTCCTTTCTATTCTTGTCACACGACAGCTGCTAAAAAATATTTACTTGCAAAAAGAAATGAACTCACAGCAGACACTGCAACTGATATGATCCTTTTTGATAAAGCAACGCATAAAACAAGATTAATCACTTTCAAGAAGAATAAACTCATTATACGTCACTTATCAAGGACATTGGACAGCTTTACTTGAAAATTCGAATGCACCATCATGTGAGAACTCTTAATGATGAATTCCACAGACAACAAATCGGAGTAAGAAATAATAAAATTGTTATATTCAACGGACAATAATTTAATTCTCGTTCAGAATTGTTTCGTAATTCATATTTGCCACATAAATGTATTACCACATAATGTAAATATAACAGTTATTACAAAAAATAAGTGATGCATTATTTATTTTTGCCCATAAACATAGAAAAATCTTCGCTTGCAGCACAACAGTAGCTAGCGTTTGAGGGGTATTGGAGTGGGGGGTGGGTGGGGCGGGATGGTGCCACTTGCTTACTTAGCCTTCAGCAGGGGCTGCCACTTCTATTCTATGTTCTGTGTGTGAGACACAGGGCAGGTAAATATTAAACATTTGCAGACTTCACCTGAAACTTAGTGTGTTTCTGCAAATTTTCATCATGGTAGGTTTCATACTACTATATACATAGTTGTTTGACAAATATTTTAGGCTAACCTTGTATATATGAAGAGAATTTATCATTACAAATATTTCTAACTATAATACTGGAAAAGAAATAAAAGAGAAACATGTAATAAATCGAACCACAAGAAGCAATTAAGTTACTTTCTAAAATATCTTTCTTTAACAAGAAATACATTTCAGTTTGTATTATTAGGACTGAAATAAAATTCTCAAACTATTAAAGAGCATACATACAGGTCTGTAAGTGGTTAAAGAACCTGGAAAGTACAATTTGTGAAAAGTGGCTGTTGTGTTCCCATTCAATACTTGCTAACAGATACTGATGTAGCTTAAGTCAGATGTTTATTACCAGATGTCTTTTATAATTATTTTGTGATGCTATTAGTCAAGCTACAATAAATAAGTTACACTAAGTATGGTTCAATTTAGTTCAAACACAACAGAGGCAATACAGAAAATATTGAACCTTAAATTGACAAGTAAGGAATGAGAAAGCTATAGAAAATATTGATTGGAGCATTTTAAGCAAATTAGTTTATGGAATATATAGTCAAACAGACAGATTAGCATTCTATGAAACAAAAGGTACCTTTTACAATATAAAGAAACATAAAAATTGTGTTTTTACCTATACTGATGACATATAGTGTTTTCCAGGTCTGCTAGGCCCTGAATTTGCTGCATTACTATCTCTATTTTCAAATAATGCTGCAATATCACGTATGCTTGTTGGCGTGATTGGTGCTTGTGATGCAGTTATTTGTCTTCTGGGACTACTCGATTTAACTGCTTCTTCTGAAAATGACTTCTCTGAGCTGCCTACCTTGGAAATTCGACAAATATCAACTGCTAAGTCTACCGAGTTAGGCCTTGTTTCCAAACTATTTACATTAACACTGGGTCTTAAGGTTTCAGCATTCATTTCTTGAGTTTCAAACCTTTTGTCTGCAACTTTGGCCTTTTGTTTATGTAAACCAGTGTCTACTACAAGTTTTGTGTCGATACTGGAGCCACTTGTTAAACACTTCCTGTCAGGACTAGTATCTGAGTTAACCTTACTCTCTTCCCCTCCCACTTTTGCTGTCAGTCTTCTTTTTATAGATGAATCTGAGGCACATTGATCAGCAACTAGGCACTTTGTCATTCTATCAGAAGAATCTTCACTCATAAAAGAAACTCTACTTTCAAATATAGGAATATTGTCAGATTTAATTTCATCACCCCATCCTTCTCTTGGCGATTTATGGTCCAAGCTTAGCCGATGCCTAATTGACCTAGGTGACTTTTCCTCACTGTATTTACGCATTGCATTTCCCTGTTTACATTTGATGCCATCATCAAGTTTGGATTTACGTTCAACTGTTTCATTGGATACACTACTTTCTCTCTTGTGCCGAGTAACTGGTTTGATTCGGTCTACTGTGTGAGATTCATCAGTTGGACTTGTGGATAATTTACTGGTTTTCTGTTTCAAGCGCTGAAGAATATCATCTCTTTCACCTCTAAAACTTTCTGACCGGTACTTTTCTCTTAAGAATGTACGCCTTTCTTCCTTATATCTCTCTATACGCTCTCTTCTCTGGGGGTCATCCATATTTATACTATCATTCACTTTAGGGCATTCTTCCTGATGATGGTGGTATTGCTGTTGCTGTGCTCCCTGTTCATGATCAGTGTTAACATCAGGTGAGGTGCTCACCCGCACTAATCCCTGTTTATCTGAGGTAGGAAATTGATCCTCATCTAATGACACACTAAGTGATGATGATAATTTGTTACGGGCTGTCTTTGCTACTCTTGCCCTAACACAAGGTGGTAGAGATGCTGAATGCTCAAACCGATTTAATAAAGACTTGATATTTCTTTTAGGGTTCTCACATGAAGTGCTTGCTGCAACATAAAAAATGACAAAGAATTATTTTTCTACACATTAGTCTGTTTTATACAAAAAGGATACAGTGCATCAATTTCAATAAGTAATTCAATGTATTTTACAGTTCCAAGTTAAAGGTTGAAAGAAAAACAATAAAAGAACAATGATATTTATGAAACTAGATAATTAACCTGTTAACTGTTCAATTCCCTTTTTAATTACGCAAATTATAATGGGCGCACACTCTTTCACTAGGATGTGTCAGTACGTGATGCCCGGAGGAAGTAATTTCATAATATTATTATTTTTATTTATGCTTAAAATAAATGCAAAGACTATGAATTGTATATTTTTTGGATTTTATATACATATATGTAAAGTACAAAGGAAAGTATAAAATTACAAATAAATAGAAAAGAATACCAACAAAAAAATGGAAACATTGAATTAAAAAATTATAAATTTACAAACAATTATAGAGGTTTCAAAAAATATAATTTTTTATTTAGATACACAATAAAAAATATAAAAAGTTAACTACTACAGTACAGTAAACAAAAGGACTCAAATAAATATATTGAGTTTTTAAAATTAAAATATGTATGTAAAAATGTTAAGACCTGCATGAATAACTAATACCTTTGCTATTCGAAAATATATGTCCCGCCCATACTAGGGCGTAACATATATTTCAAGGTTTTATTCATATGTACTACCCATATATGATACTGCTTGAATCTGACATATTTATACATCCGGCTCGGTTAACAGGTTAAATCTGCCACTTTAATTAGAATAAGAAACATTGTTACATGCTATTAATGCAAATTAAGGTTTTAATTTGTATTTAAAAGGATACAAAAAACATATTATTTCATTAATTTTTATACATGTTATTAGTTGCAAAAATTCTGTAATATTAATAATATTCTTCAAGCATTCAAAAACACATTTCATTAATTTACTGCACTAGCATTACCATAAGAAATAACATTGTGTATTGTATAGTTATCCGTAATATGGAAATTTAAACATATTAATATCTAAACACAGAAATAATTTTCTCTAATTAGTACTTATTTTACTTAAAAGACAGTAATTGTAAAACAAGAAGAGGAAAAGTAGAAATATGCACACAAACTTACCCATACATGCTGTTCGTATTTCTTCAAGTTCTTGTTTCATGCGCCTCTCTCTCAAAATGTCACGTCCTATTTCTGATTCAAATCTTCGTCTGCTAGAATCGAGAGGAGGACTATAATCACTTTTGGAAGGCAATCTTATATTATTTGAAACTGGTGCTATAGTTAAAGAACTCAATTCTAATTCATCGTTATTACTTTGTTCAATTTTTGCACTCTTAATGTTTTCTTCTGAGATATTTTGGTTTCCAATTTCAGTTTCAAATATTTGATGCTCAAAAATATTATGTTTATCATCATTGAAGGGTATGTTACATTTTTCTGATTGAGCATCTCTTTCTTGATCACTTAAAATTTCATTAAATTTAACATTTTCCACAGGAAATTCAATACTTTCAGGAATGTTTTTACAAGTTTCTTCAAAATGTTCATGTGGAGGACTATCACTTTCTTTACTTTTACTGCCAAGGAGGTTCAAATTCAATTTATCATCAAATGCACTTTCTTTAATTACGTCATGTATTTCTCTCATGCATAGTTGGTCTTCAGTCTTTAAACAATCACTACTATTTAACTCAGGAGAATGACGTGTTTCATAATTTGAATTACTTTCAAGTGCTCTCACAAAATCTTTGTCTGTATAAGTACTATCATCTTTCACAGACAGCTTTTCAATTTCTTGCATTGTTTCAGTGGTAAAATCACAATTTTCTATAATGTTAACCTTAGATTCAATTAAGTTTGATGAATCATTGAGATTATTTTGAAAATTGTCTAAACTCCCTGACTTAGTTTTTAATATTTTAGTCTGTACTTCTTCATCGAAACTTGTTTCCAATGAAATATCTGAAAGCATAGTTTTATTGTTTTCAGCATCTTCTACTCCATTAGTTGACTCTCCAGCCGATGAATCTGTAATAATCAATATCAAGTACACATATTATTCACAATTCCTCATACTAATTTCAGTATACTAATTTCCAATCTGGAATACTTAATTTATAATAAATTAAAGTTAGTTAAATTTTATTTATTGTAATTTAGACAAATTTTTAAAAAGTTTTGTCATGGACAAAATAATAATCAAGAAAGCTTTAAACCAAAGTATGTAACAACAATACTGATTTATTGAGCAAGAGTTACTGTGTATCACAAATTTTCAATAGTGTACAAAAATTGAGAACACCGTCACAGTCCACAGACAACCAACCATGTAATGAATGTGAAGAAAGAGCTTAATTGTTCTGAAAATTGTCCTCAATGATGAAACCAAGCTTCAATTTCTCGTAAGCCACCATCCTTCTTTCTTTCCATACTAATTGTTTTAATTTAAATATAATTATTAATGACAGGAAAGATACAGAAAACTGGCAGACGGCAGGCACCATGTATGGTTCCAGAATAGACATGATATTGCTTCTTTGCCCAATGATCTTATCAACTATGCTGGAATGTTATCATATTTTATTATAAATATTGTCCATCATTAGCTATACATTTTTCCCATTATCTGACAATTTATAAATGCCTATCCAAAAGAAAACTGTTGCTCATTTTAGGCAAACCACTCATTGAGCCACTCTTGTACATTTTTGTAAGTGAAGTGCTTCGATGCAAATAAATATTGGTGAGCAAGTTGCATGTGTAAAATTTCCCAAGTAAATGCCTTGATCTGTTCCTTAACTGGTTTTTCTGTGTGCAAAGGTGTATCATCATGAAGCAAAATCAGTTTGTGCCACCTTTTTGATATTCTGGTTGTTTTTTTTATGCAATGCTTGATTCAAATCAATCCTGTGTTATCAGCAGCATTCAGTATTAATGGTTTGGTCAGGTCATAGCAGCTCATAATAGATCAGACTCTTCTGATCCCAAAAAACACAGAGCTTTGTCTTCTTTCCATAGCAATTTTGACCTTGCAATCTATGTTGGGATTCACTAGGAGTTACTCATGATCTTTTATGCTTAGGATTCTCAAAAAAAAAAATCCACACAGAAATTACTTTCTTTTGTAACAAGTGAGCAGCATTTTGCAAAAGGTTTTTTTGGCTTTCTTGTAGCATTTTATTCAATTCATGTGGAACCCATTTACCCACCCTCTGGATTGTTCCCACAGCTTCCAACTGTATGGATATGGCATCTCATGTTACATGATATATAATTGATCTGCAAGTTCTTGTTGGGTTTGAGTGTCATCCTCATCCATTCATGCTTGCAATTGACTGTCTTCAAACTTTTTCGGTGGTCTTCCATTCTTTTCCATTCACTTCTTACATCAAAATTGCCACTTTTGAAATTCTTAAACCACTGCCAAATGTATGGCCGATGTAAGCTTTGACAAGCATTTGATGGGATTCGGCACCAGTTTTCTTTAAATGGCAATAAAAAAGCAATGCAGTCCATAAATCATAGTGTCTAGGCACAAAACTATACATGTTCAATGCTATTAAACCATTCAGCTCGTATGATGTGACGTTCAATGTAGTTTGGAACTGGGCTTTTAAATCCATTGACGTGAACAGAGGACAGTTGTGTTAGCTTGCTTCATTTCTTGTGACATTGGGAGAGTAACTTTCCTTCATTAGTTTACTTTTTATAAACATTTAAGTGTGAAAATACATTCTTATTCAGTTGAGAGCACAATGTGTTTACGTACATGCTTTTTAAATAAGAGTTGATTTGGTGAAAAGAACTAAAGAACTAAGATGATGCCAAAAATGTGGTTTGAAGCATCAATGGGAAAATTCAGATTACATATTTACACAACTGTTATATTTGCAAAAACAAATTTAAAATTCTGTGGTTTATAATCGGTATATTTATGCTCGTGCAGTATGAATGTTTGCAATGCAACATATAAATATCTCTATAACAAAGGTTAGTATCTTACCTCCACTTTCTTCTAGCAGTCTGTTAACCTCATTGACAGAATTACGAAATATTTTCACTTGCTGATACAATTCTGTTTCTGTTTTGGGCTGTACATCCTCATATACATTTTCATCATCTGCATTTTCAGATAGGTTCTGATAAACAACAGTGTCTGTGAAATTTTGGTAAAATGCAGTTTTTGGAGTATTATTTTCAGACTGAGTTGTTAAATTAGTTGAATTGAGAGTTTCATAACTATTGTTAAGGGTTAAACTCTCTGTGGTTTTATTGTGGGATGTAACTGTTTCATAATTCTGGTCCTGGGGTATATTTTGGTAAAGTTTAGAATTCAAATTTTCACTTATTGTTTCTTCCGATGGAACATTTTGATAAATTAAAGACCCTTCATTACTTATATTTTGATAGTCTGCCCTCATGACCGAATTATTAGATGCCATTTCCTGATAAGTATTGCTTGCCATATCTTGGTACAACCCGGATGTTCTAACAACATTACCATACTTTATTGTAATACAGAGTGTTGGACTAGGTGTAAGACTACTACAACCAGCTAGATTCTCATAATCAGGAGTTGTTACAGCACTGCTGTCAGCTTCTAATAATGGGGCATATGTTGGAAGAGGAGTATCAGGAGTAGTTAAACCAGAACTCAATAAATTTTCTTCATGTGGAGATGAACTGGCAGTAGGGTATACCTCAGCTTGAACCACAACCTGAAAGGAAATAAAAATTTAATCAACTGATAATTGAGGTTAAAATAGAAACATTTAGTAGAAGTCTTGGATAAAAATGAGGTATTTTGCATACATCAATTTTATTAAAATTGGATGTCACTAAAATTACTAAAACTTTAATTTCAAAAGATGGTATTTTTAGATGACCAAATTACTTTCCCTAACATTTTCCAATTGAAGTTTGACTGATACAATGTCTGATTATGAATTTCATTCTATGAACTCTCACAACTAAGTGATTTACATTTTAGGCTATTATCAATTACCTGAAAATTAGAATTGACAAAACCTTTCTGTACAGGAAAGTTATTCAAATTTTCAGAGGTGTTGGCCACCAACAGTAGCACATCACTTAATGAGGCCAGTGGCTGCACACGTACCAATAATGGGAAGGGGAAACATGGGTCACCAGGAGGTGACAAATCATCACTATACTGGGTAGAATACATAAATTCATAATGTGCCAATTTATATAGATCAATATTCCATGATATAGAAATTAAAATGAACTAATTCTTCCTTAAGACCAATACACACATTCAGCGTTACAAAATCATGCTCATCACATGACACCACTCCCTTTACAAGATAATTAACACTATTTCACTTATGTTATCCTTATAACCATCATCATTAAAAATTTTAATGCGTTTCAATTATTTCAGTAAAACATTATTATTGCAGCAATAATTCCAATTACTATTTAAACTTAAACAATAATTCCTCACAAACTCTATATCAATTCTCCCACACTGTATTTGTTCAATAGACATATAATGTTAATAAAGAAAAGTTATGTTTACACCACGAAACAGTTCCAGAATATTTACTTCATAATTCAACAACTTCACAGACATGATTATCCAAAATTTTAATTCTTGATTTCCTTTTTAACTTCATAAAACTATTACTTCAGAAATTCTCTTTCTATTTTCCAATAAAGATATCCCCAGAACACTGATACCTCTCAACAAAAATATGCATCTCTTTCCTTCGAAGCATCATTAAAATTTCCAAACTATGTAGCCTGAACTCCAAACAGTAATTTGTCTTACTTCAATATATAATTCATTTGGATAGGAAAGAGGGACAGAAAGCAGCAGTTGGCTTACTAAGTTGATAGTTGGCATTAACAAGCTGGGTACAGGAGCATCTCAAATTTTTTACTACCTAAGCCTTCTTCTAGAGGTTGCATGTCCAAACAGCATGCAACCATATGATATACAACCAGATGCTCAGCTACCACAACAATAGGACACACTTGTAGAAAGCTGTTCAGTCTCTCGAAAATTCACAACTTGTCAATAATAACAATAATAATAACAAATAATATATTTAGCAAAGAAATACTATTCACTACTCCAGTTAACATTTCATAAACTAAAATGTTTAAATAAATAAACCTTACATTTACTAACGGTCTTACATTCCCTAATTTCAATGCCAACTATTGATGTAAGGAAAGTCCACTGCTGCTTTCTGTTGCTCTATTATATGTAAATTAATTAATTATTTTGACTTTGTCTATTATCTTTACTTGCTTCACTCACTCACACACACACACACACACACACATATACTCACTTGTGCACTACTATCTGGTGACTGACTATCAATGTATCTAAGATCTGCTGGTGAACAAGCAAGTCTTTGTTCCAAGCGCGACCTCTTTGAACGAGGAGAGGTTGATCCAAATGGCCGTTGCACTCTTTTAGGAGATGGTTCCATTCTTCCAACCTGTTTGTAAGCATTAGTTACATTAAGTGGAGCAGTATTTTATAATTACAGGCAATAATTAATAGATAACTGAAGCTGAAGGAGCGCTAGTATTAATATATTGTGAGTACACACTGAATAATTACTTAGGTGTAATATAATTTAAACAAACCGTGAACTAAGACTTTCCTGGTGAAATTGCTGCAGAAATAGGTCTTGGGTTTCCACTTGGGTACAGTGGCAATTAAGATGCGACATTTTGACAACCACACACTGTCGTCACCTTCTGGAGAAATGATGGCAGAGCACATGGTCGTAAAAAAGTCCCGTCTTAATTGCAGCTGTACCCAAGTGGAAATCCGGGAACTATTTTGCAATAAGTCATATTGTTTGTTCTCTATACAAAGCTAGACAAAGTCTGCAATTAAACTGGTAAATGTTGAGGATGGATTATTCAAGTAACAGTTTCTTTGATTTTGTAGGAAGCTATTTATGGATAAATGTAGGTTGAAAAATAAAGCAGACATGGAACCTGTTGCTACATCAAGGTAGGCAAATTCGCTGAAGTGATGGTGTGTAAGGGTGGGTCCTACGAGGGTGTGTGTGTGTGTGTGAGGGTGCTGAACAGGTTGGAAGGATACGCAAATGCAACTCTTGAGTGAGTGGGGAGTGTAGTGGGAAAGTTGTTTTTAATCAGTTGGATTGCATCCTTGTTAAACTTTGTAGGCCCTAACTTCACTTATACCACACAGTAATAACAGGTACCATGTTGTTAAAACCTAAAACAATCATTCAAAATCCTTCACAAATAGAAACCAACAAAATTGAATAAACTCCCTCTTCCTGATGGCATTAAGTTTGACCAATAGAAAAAGCTGAACAAAGTTTGTAATTAATCTGGTAATGATGTTCAATGACAGGCAGGTTTTTCTTACTTTTGTAGGTGGCAAATTGTGGAGGATATTTGAGGGTTGTGGTAGGTTGAAGGATAGGGCATACTTGGCACCTTTTTCTACCACACAACTGGCAACCTGGCTTAGGTGTGGGAATGCAAGGTTGGGGCTGACAGGTGGACGAGGATGTTGTGGAGGTTGGGATTGTGTCTAAAGGTATCATTGGACAGGTGGTGACTATTGTGGGAAGGATGTTTCTTATAAAAGGGTTGGATTGAGGTCCAGTTTAGGGCAGGCAGAGGAGAGCTGAGCTTATGTAGTCCAGGAAAGTAAATTATGGTTAGTAGAAGACTACATTTTGTAACTTGTTCCAGGGTGAGTTTGGTTATTTGGCAAGCAAAAAGATCATGGGATAGTTTTTTTCTGGAGGAGGGCTAGGGTATATTTTCTGTGCGTGCATTTAATGCATATAATAATACACATTCTTCACTCTTCAGAAGCTGAACTCCCATCTATGGGAACTGTCATTTCAGCATGTCCTACAGTCCAGACAAAGCCCTGGACTCGATATGCTATAGCTCCTCCCCCCCCCCCCCAACTGCACCTATAACAGCACAAGCTCATTGGAATTTGTATATGTAATAAAACCTGATGTGTGCATACTGAGTTCATAGATGGTAGGCACCTTGTGAGGTTTGGAGTTCTTGAATTTTCAAGCCACCGCAATCCATCAGGAAGTTAGGAAGACATTTCCAGTGATTGGCTAGCTGATGACTGAACAGCCAAAATTTGCTGCACTGCTAGCTTAGGTCCTACACAATTGATCCCACCAGGTCACCAACTTTCTCTCTCAATGAGGGTCAGGGAAGAGGCAAGGACATAATGGGGGTTGGGGAGATGCATACTAACACCCCCATCTTGACACACAATCATTCAAACACATCCATCCTCAAAGGTGTCAATATTTAAATATTAACACAAACACATACAACCACCCTTCAAACACAAAAGGTATACAGAACATACACACATCATGTTTTATCAAAAAAAATTCCACTGAGCTTGTGCTGTTATAGGTGCTTGATGGGTGGGGGAAGGCAAAGGTAACTATCTATAGGGTATTGAGTCCAGGGCTTGGTCTGGACTGTAGGACATGCTGAAATGAAAGTTCCCATAGATGGAGTTCAGCTTCTGAAGAATCGGGAGGTAGGGCTTTGAGGTGGGTCAGTGTGAAGCACTGGTTGAAGTTGTTGGTTTTGTGTCTATGGGCATGGGGAATTGTTTTGTGGAATTTTACTGTACTGCAGTGGTTGGCAATCCATTCGGACAGGGGTCTTTTTGTCTGGCCAATGTAGAAGGCTGGGAAGAGTGTGCAGTTAATTTTGTAGATGGTGTGGGAGGACAGACGAGTTATGTTTTCTCTAATTTTGTATGTAGTGCTCTTGGTGGGATTCTGGAAGGTTGTGGTGGGTGGGAGTATTGTGCAGACATGGCATCTATTTCTGCCACACGGTCTACAGCCTATTGTGGGTGGGGAGTTGGGTGTGTGGGGTTTGAAGGGTTTGACCAGAATGTTGTGGAGGTTAGGTGGGCGCCTACAGGCAACCCTTGGGTAGTATGAAATGGAGGATGTTTTTCATATCAGGGTTGGATTGTAGTCCAGTGTAGGCCAGGCAGGTAGTGAAAGGTAAGGTTGGTTGTGTATAGCAGGAGGAAGGCTACATTCTGTATGATGGTTAGGGGGTGGGACTGGCTACAGGCAACCCTTTGGTAGTATGAACGGGAGGATGTTTTTCATGTCAGGGTTGGATTGTAGTCCAGTGTAGGCCAGGCGGAGGAAGTAGGTGGTGGTTAGAGGAAGGCTACATTCTGTATGATGGTTAGGGGGTGGGACTGGCTATTTGGGGAGTGGAGAGGGCACGGGCTATTTGTTTCTGGAGGAGGTCTATGGGGTAATTTCTGTTGCAGAAAGTATATCTAATGAAAAATTGGATAGGAAACAGGAAAAGCAATCTACTCTTATTAAAATGGTAGTTGATATAGACTTGCAGGAAAGTATAAAAATCCAATTTTTGTACTTCCTAGCAATTCAATATCTGCCATTTAAGGTAAGTTAATAACATTTTCTGTCTGTATCTATCCAATTTATCATTATTTTCACTTTGTCATCTTATTTTATTATGACACTGTCAAATTAATTAAGATGGACAGGAGCAGTAGTGGCTCATGAGTATTTAAAGTTATGTGCTATATTACCCCCAGACAAATTTTAGGAGGATAAAGATAGTAATAATACTGCAACATCTACAGGGCTATTAATATTCCACGATCTGTGATATGCTACATTTGTAATTTTTTCTCCATCACGTGTAATAGAAACAAAATTTTAAAACTGTAAAAATATTAAACCATAGTGGCACAAATTCCTAACATGACAGTATTTTTACTTATTATATATTAAGAAAGTTAATTTTAGGAAACAGTCACATATTATAGGAATATTGTATGCAGAATCGTATGGAAATTTTTTCAGAATTATTTTCGCCTGGTAAACATTTTTTATTTTTAATAAACTTTGATTAAACCAATTAAACCACAACAAGTGCATAAACAGTAATCTTTTTATTAATTTATCAAAAACATTGAAAACTGTATCCTGATGAGACTGCCTACACCTGTGTCAGAACACTTGCTCTGACGGCGCTGTGCTCATATTATTGTTGGATTTTAGATGAGCAAGGGGGTGAAACTGTAATACTGAACATGTGCATTTCTCACAAGATCTAGTACTCACAAGATTCTCATGCTATAAAGAATGTAGGCAAGATATGTATGGGAGGGAGTGCACTGGAAGGCGGAGAGTTTAAAGTTTTTGAAACCGAAGCAGAAATTCACACTCTTAAAATACTATTATTTTAGAAATTCTTAAAATTACAAAACAAATAATTCCTCCTAAATTAATTCATATGCTGTAGTACATGAGCGTATATGCACCAGCTGCCACTAGACAGGAGAATTGAAAGTTGCCGTCACCACGTTGCATTGTAAGGAGTGAGTAAAATTTTTAAGGTCTTAAGCCCTCTTTCTCAAGGTAGAATAATATAGCACTGAGTCACTGTGCAGTCTGCCACTAATGAAACAGTAGAAACTGTACCTTATTAAAAATATATCTGCTAATGAAGATTTTCTAATTATATCAATAACACTATATTCTGTATTTTCTTTCAACTAATGTCTGTAGTATACCTTAATCAGAATTAAAGATGTAATTTCAATTACAATCTGGTACTTTTAAAACACATGTATACTTTTTGAAAATTTGTATGTTTGCACCACAGTATTTCACACTCATTTAGCAATATAAAAATATTTTAAAATATCCGAACACCCCATGTCTTTACTTTACTGTTTATTTCAATTTTATATTGACTGACTATTAATAATAATAAAAAGAGACACCAGTACATGAATTGCTAAAATCACTCAACCAAAATGTTATTTGCTATTACATAGTACTACTAGATAAATACATTACCTACAAAGTTATTGAAAATGTATACATTGTGTTTCTCATTAAATATCTGGTCACTCAGATAAAAAAAATATGAGAAGCTGCTAGTTCACTTTAGATTCAACCCAATGTTTAAACTAAGGAAATAAAGTAATTTTATTAATTCAATTTCATACTTAGAAAGTTTTAAATAACAATGAACAATACTTCAAATTTATATAAGCTTATTATAAACTTGTGCACATATGTAGGATGTCTCATATGTTGTGTCATTCCCCCTCGCTAACTCACCCCCCTCCTTAATGATGCCCACACTCTAGGTGAACCTAGGCTGCCGCTACCCACCGACATCAATGTTTCATCTTCTGAAAATATCCGCATTTCTGTTTCTTCAAGATCAAAATTTAGTTGAATCTCACTCAAATCAAGCGAAGAAGATAAGTTATCTTCGTTATCCTCCTCTTGTAAACGTTGTGGCCGATTACTGAAAAATATTTAAAACAAAGAAATGATTATTCTAATTTAATTAATAATAATTATCCTACAGATTTGTTGAGAACTCTATTCTAAACTTTATTTTGGTACGATCCAATAGGAACAAGAATTAAACAAGAAACAATTTATAAAATTGCTCAATAAGTAGTTATGTTAACAAAATAAGTAAAAACCTTTAAAGTTTAAGTCAGCAATTATTTCTTTTATGGAAAAATTATTCACAGATCAAAATAATGAAAAACAGGAGGCTTCATTCCCAAGTTGATATCGAGTTGGGACAGGCCCAGTTGGACTAAATTGTAGTGAAAATGGATGTACACACGGATGCCTATGTTCCTAGGAATGAAAGCTTCCAAATAAATTTTAAAGGCTTTTACTTATTTCATAAATTACTGCAAACATCTGATATATAATACATTATAATAACGTTAACTTTCAATCTTAAAGTAAATAAATTTGTGTAACTCACTACAGAAGTTCCTGCTTTTTTGAATATAACAACCCTTATTTGGATAAAATATAACATTTAGAATGGCATATAGGAAATAATGCACTGAATATTAATTGTAAATATAACTTTACTTTAGAAGTATGTATGATTTAGTGCACTTTATTATGAAACAGTATGAATAGCTAAATCTAAGCTGAGGTTATACACATTAAAGTGAGGCGTTAGATTTAAATGAGTAAAAAAGAATGAAAAACAGACAATTCAATTTCAATTCAATTAATTCAGTTATGCGTTTGGTAAATACATTTAAATACAAAGTTACTAAATTATACTTATTGTATATACAGGGTGTAATGGAAATAAGTGCACAAACATAAAGGTGGGGAAAAGCGGTCAATACAAACACTGATCTCTTTTTTGTCAAAAGCACATTGTTAGAGTGTAATTTCAGAAATGAAGATTAATAAATAGTATTTGAAAAGCATACCACTGATAATGTACCTCAGACACAATTCTGCCAATGGCTTCTCCAGCAACAGGCAAACAACCCTAAGTGATGGTTCAATAGTCACACCTGGAGTGATGCAATCCCTCCCTCCCTCCCTCACTCACACACATGCAGAACTTCAGAGAGACGCTTTCTGTTATCAAGTCGTCTGGATTGTCTGATATGTTGTGATTGGACCAATTTTCTTGCCATCCATGTATTTGTCTAATAGCAGTGATGAGGCATGATGACCATTTTTGTATTCTATTTCTCTGTTTTCTTTTATTAAATCACAAACAAAGAAACTATCTCTGCCAAAAATTCCAAGAGGGAAAAATGTTTGTATAGACCACCCCCTTTTCATGCACTTGCTTCTGTTATACAATACATATAAATAGCTTTAATAAAAGTAGAATTTTATTAAGTTCTATAGTCAATGTATATGCTACAAAAACTATATTGAAATCAATTAATAAACTTATTAGTTTAAGTCATTATTCACGCATTTATAAAAACTCAAACTGTGTAAAAAGTATTAGAATAATCATCATGGCAACTGACAATAAGCTTCTCTGCTGCCATGTATGAACTCTTTGCTGCACGCCAGATTAAAACATAACACCTACATATATATACAAAGGTGACTGACATCTTTTCTTTCTCTTTTACTGTTCTTATCAACTACACATATAAAATATATTTTATAAACCTAAAATGGACTGCATTGGGAACAAAACATGTAGCTGAATTAATCAATTTAATTAACGGCCTGCTTTTTGGACTTTTACCCATTTAATCACTAAAACAATAAAGTATTAGTACGTTTGATTTGAATGTAATGTGAATCTGTCATGAATAACTGCATGGTTTCAGAAATACTGTACTTAGTTTTCTTTACATTAAATACAAATATTCAAGCATATTAGACAAATTGAAAAAATACCTAGGGTGAGTATTAGTGTGAGCAGGAGTTTGATCAAAATATGAATCATGAGACACAGACCGGCTGTGTCCCCCACTCCGAACTCCATTTCCAGGTATAGTATCATCCCCTATTAGGCCCATCTCTGATGTCACATCATGAGCTGCACAATTTGTTAAAGATTCAGCACTTTTGACTGGTCGCAAACGTCTATGTAGAACTCCAGTTACTTCTGATTCTGTCACAGCTTTCTCCTGGGAAGTTAATAATATATTAAATAAATGACATGCCTACTTATTAGCTACAATAATTGTCAAATAATGCAAATAGTTCACCTGCCTTGTATATCAATGAAGTAGAATTTTATATTGATAAAGTAAATATTAGTTTATATATATAGGGTGTAAGGATAGAACATGTGGGAGAAAGTTGGGAAATTCGCTTTTAATTCCCAAGCTGTGCTCAGAGAAAGCTGTGTGATCAGCGTAGAGAGGAATAGAAGAAGAAAGAAAGACTGAAAATATTAGGCATCGCCGGGACTCGAACCCGGATTGTCACAGAGCCCTCGCTTTAGCCACGAGACGCCTTAACCGATTCGGCCACGATGCCCGCCCGCCAAATATCGTCAGTCTGGGTAGTTAGAATCTCTAAGTTGGGATAGATAGAGAAGAGGGATAGAAGAGTTAGGAGCATCCATCTTGGATAGAACACGAATTAATGATTGAAACGTGACGTCGTCACACACATTGTATATTTGGATACAGTGTATGGATAGAACATGTGGGAGAAAGTTGGGAAATTCGCTTTTATATCGGCGGTGCCGAATATTTTCAGTCTTTCTTCCTTCTTTCCCTGAGCATAATTCTGTGCCAAACATATGTTTCATAGCATATTTCCTATCTTTCTCCCTCATTTACTATCCTTACTTACTATCCTAATATCCAAAAAAAAAACCTGTGACTTCGTCACGTTACAAACGTTTCATTAATTTATATATACATATATATATGAGATAGGAAATGACATTGTCATGTTTAAAACAATTAATGAGTCGTCGGCTAGCCGATCACTGGAAATGTCTTCCTAACTTTCTGATGAAGGGTGCGGTGCCTCCGAAAATTCAAGTTCTCTAAACCTCACAAGGTGTCTACCATCTATGAACCTCAGGTAAGTCATCTTCTTTCTATCTCTCTGTCCTTTCCCCATTAATTATATATATATAAATGAATCAGGAAATGACATAGTCGTGTTAATTAAAAGAATTAATGGGGAAAGGACAGCAAATTTTAGCTGCTCAGTCGTCAGCTAGCTGATCACTGGAAATGTCTTCCTAACTTTCTGATGAAGGGGGCGGTGCCTCCGAAAATTCAAGTACTCTAAACCTCACAAGGTGTCTACCATCTATGAACCTCAGGTAGAAGGGAATGGAAGAAGGAAGAAAGACTGAAAAAATTCGATGTGGCCAGGACTCGAACCTGGGTGCACGAAACAACAGTGCATCACCCTTAGAGCCGGGGCGTGCGTCTATCCACTCCGCCACCACATCGAGTACGACCAACCGAACATTTTCAGTCTATATATATTAGGTTTTCAAGTTAGGATGGATAGAGAAGAGGGATGGAAGAATTAGGTGCATCCGTTAAGGATAAATTATATATATATATATATATATATATATATATATATATATATATATATATATATATATATTTGGTGTATATATGATTTATATTGAAGTAATATAATCATATTGTTAATTATAGGTTATATATGGTTCTTATGACCAGATTATTAGTTATTGTTTAAGTTCTATATATCTGTCAATGGGCACCTGTCCATTTGTAGATTAAATAAATGCATACAGACATATCTACATACGTGTATACAAGTCATTGCTGTTGTGTTTCTAAAAAAGGGAATCAAAAGTAAATTCAAACTTACTTGGTTAAGGCCCAACTCAGATGGTGTGGATGCTTTACGCTGAACAGAACAATTCTTTCGACCTGATTTACTGAAGAATGACTTCCAACCTAAGGGTGATCTTTTTGAACTTCCTCTTTTTCGAGCTGATCCTCCACCAGGGAGTTCAATAATTGTGTGGTACTTTGCTGGAAGATTGGCTGGACCTCCACCTAGAAGATATTACTGCAGTATTATTTAATGATATCAGGAAAGCTCTATTAAAATACTAAAAGTACATATTCAATAAATCAGCAATACTACTAACTACTCATACTAATAAGAAGAAATGTAGAGTGCTCCACCCCCAAAAACAAGTTATGCCATTTAATAAGGAAAGAGAGATAGAATGTAGGTGACTTATCTGAAGTTTATAGAGGGTAGGCACCTTCTAAGGTTTGGAGTTCTTTAAATTTTTGGGGGCCCCTTCATCAGAAAGTTAGGAAGACATTTCCAGTGATCAGCTAGCTGAAGACAGCCAACAAAATTTCCTGTGCTGCTAGCTTAGTTCTTAAACAATGGACCCCACCAGGCCACCAAATTTATCTATCAATAAGAGTCTGAGAAGAGGCAAGGACTTGGTAGGGGCTGGGGAGATGCATACACACTCCCCCATATTGACACACATACACTCATGCAAACACATCCATCCCCAAAGGTGTCAATATTTAAATGCTAACACACACACACTCACCCCTCACTGCATAGACCACACATACAGACCAAGGTATACACACACATAACCAGTATTTACAACATCATGGTTTTATTTTATCACATTACAAATTCCAATGAGCTCGTGCTGTTACAGTTGTTTGGGTGAGGTGGGGGAGGAAATCCAGGGCTTTGTCTGGACTTAAGGACATGCTGAAATGAAAGTTGCCATAGATGGAGTTCAGCTTCTGAAGATTCGGGAGGTAAGGCTTTGAGGGTGGTCAGTTTGAAGCACTGATTGAAGTTGTTGGTGTTGTGGCTTCAGGCATGGGGGAATTGTGTTTTGAGGAGTTTCACTGCACTACAATGGTTGGCAACCCATTCGGGGAGGGGACTCTTTGTCTGGCCAATGTAGAAGGCTGGGCGCCTAAAGGCAACCCTTGGACAGATGGGTAGTATGGTCGGGAGGATGTGTTTCATGTCAGGGTTGGATTGTAGTCAAGTGTAGGCTTGGCGGAGAAAAGAGTTGAGTTTACGTAGTCCAGGGAAGTAGGTGGTGGTTCTTTTTAAATTTTTGGAGTCACTGGAGACAAAGACTGTCTGAAAAGCATGACGCTTAGTCACATAATGACAATTAAAATTAGAAACACCAGCCATTAGGCAGCAACAATCAACATCCAATGAATCCAATAGCTCTCTCCCCCTCAGTGAAAAAGGAAAGGAAGGCAAACAAAAAATATTCAAACAAGAAACAGAACACACACAAGTAAAAGAGGTGGAAAGTAAAAAGAACTAAAACGAGGAAGCTAGAGGATGTGGAGTTCAGCACTTTGCCTGGAGTGGAGGAAGGATGTGTTAGAAAGAAAATTCATAAAGATGGAGTTCAGCATATGATGAATGGTTCTTCACATATACCTTCCCAAAAGCCTTAGATTCACCAGACTCTGAACTACATCATTAACAACATTCTCTCCAACAGATCTCCTGGATTCAACATCCTCTAGGTTCCTCTGTTTCACTAAACCTTCCTCCTCTTGTCCTCTGTTGTATATTCTTTCAATTTCTCTCCTCTTACTTATCCATTTTTGTGGACTATAATTGAGGGAGATAGTATTGTTGACGTTGTAGGGTGTTGATTGTTGCCACCTAGCCAGTATGATCTAATTTGAACTGTCACTCTGTGGCTAACAGTCACATTATTCTGGCAGACTTAGTCTGAACAAAGGAGTTTAAACCATCAAAAATTCCCTGCCAGGAAGTATGAATTTTTTTTCAATATACTTATTGTAACAGCAACAGGTAATATTAAAGAAAAATTACCAAGGATTGAAATATGAATTCCTTTAGGGCGTGGTTGAGTTTATTTCCAAATTTCACCGAAGTTTTCTTTCATCAGTACTTTGCACTTTGAAATCTTGTTTAATGATAATAATACTAATCTCATCGATATCTGGTGTGGTTGTAACTTTTCTGAGAATACACTATGATTCTGAATCTCACCAATAACAACTTTCTCCAATCATTCCTCCTGATGAACTTCAAAACATGAACTGTATAAAGACATGGATGGTCACTCACTACAATGCTCAGAGCAGCTTGTTAGAGACCTAAACACTTCTCCCCAGCCATGTTTCGTATTCTTGAATTTTCAGTTGATGGCTATCCATCACTTGAAATGTTTTCCAAACCTTCTGATGAAGGGGCAGATGCCTCTGAAAATTCAAGAATTCAAAACCCTGCATGGGCCTGCCGTCGGTGTACTTCAGGTAAGCCACCAGTTTTCTGCCTTTCTTTCCTGGCCTTATTAATGGTTTTAATTTAATTGATAATGTCATTTTCTGACATATAACTCAGAATGCCACTTACCCACTTCAATATACTCTTGCTCAGCTTTTCCCGATGACATGAGGGCTCTGGAACGAGCTTCTTCTAAGGAAAGCAATTTGGTGGGTGTAGAAATAGCGAGAGACTTGGGTCGACTGCGCCTACTGACAGCTGGAATATACAAAACTGTATAGTGAAGAGTTTCAGTGCATATTAAAATCATTAAGCTGAACATTTACATATTGGCTAAGTTAAAGAGGATTTGCCCACATTGTAAAACCTTAACAAGAAGCTGGGTTTCAAGATAATGGACACCAAATTTTTGAATTTTGACCTGTCTGTCATGCTAACACTGACCTCCAATTTCATCATACAGACCAAAATATTAATTCTTTAGTAACTCTTTGCTATCATAGTACTACAAATTTTCAATAAAATATAATGTTCAATATAATTCCAAGAGCAATATGGTATAACAGAGTCCTTGTGAATATTCCTAAAAGAAATAAATTTGTGGTTTTGTAATGAAACTGTGTTGTATAACCTTAATGTAAAGAACTTTATTAAATAATTTAGATAATACTAGCAAAAGAGAGTGTGTACAAGTTTCTTATATCATTATCTTGCTTTACTCAAATAGTAGTGTATATAAAAATTTTCATAAGTAGTTATTAATTAAAATGATAAGACCGGTTATATCTTAAATATGTGAACTTAAATAATATTTGTCTTCAATGGCTCTTTGGATGATTAAAAGCAGCACATTTCATCTGTGGGCCTGTTTGTACAAGAAGTCCATTTACAATGTTAAAAAGCAGTGTTTAGTTAGGCATATATTATAAATAATATAATAATATAAATAAATATAACGAATAGCCAAAACTAAGAAATAGATGAATTTAATAAGAGTTCTTCTAGCAAACAGAGCGAACAGCAATTCCAAGATACAAGATGACCTCGCTCTCATTGCCAACAAGCATAGTTTGGAGTTATCTTCATCAAACCAGACTCTCTGTAACTGCATCAAAGTTATTTCTTAACATCCACAAAGTGAAGCACATTCTATCCTCATATCTATTTATCAACCCCTAGCCATGGTCGTAAGATGGTATAAAATGTGCTCAAGTCATTGGCGCCTCTGAACTCTTCTATAAAAAAATTGGAGCTTGGCATGTGAAAGGTTGGTCACCCCTGTGATAAAGTGAACCTGTACCTAATGGTTATTGAGATAAATTAAAATCAAACTTTATGTAAAAATGGAGGATGTAGCAGTAAACCAATGTACAACCTTTCAAACAGAAACTATTTACCAAGCCTTTATTCTATTTTACTGAAGAAGGAAATTTGTTTTACATTACTACTACCTCATCAAGATATGATAATTAACAGAAAGGAGCCACCCTGGTCAATTAATATAAACTCACAGTCAAAAACATCACTTGGAGCTTGCAGAGAGGGTTGATGGGTTAAACGATCACAGAATATCAAATCAGCATAGCAGACCAGGAATTCTGTTACTACTGCTTGAACTCCAACTCCTTGCAATGCTGCAACTCCGCCCACTTCCAATTCTTTGCAGCGAAGCAAATTTGGAGCCCAAACAATTGCAACATTTCTTGGAGTCATTCCTGTTAAATGACCTCTTGAAGCAACTTTCGCAAGATGTCGCACTAGATACTGTAGTGTTCTGTAAAAAGGAACAGTCTATAAAAATTATTCCATTAAATAAAAGACACACATACATTATAAAGCAATGGAAGATAAATTAATGAATTATTTCATTTGGAAATAAAAAATTACTTTACTAAACTCTATAGTAGGTTTTTAAAGAAAAGGAGACAAATTAATTCAGGTGTTAATTTTTTAAATATATGCAATGTACATTCATACTGTTAAAAAAAAGTCAACTACATTCACTGCTGGCCAGCACAAGTGAAGACTCCTTTTCTCCTGAAGGTTGAAGCTAATGCCTCCACAAAATTGTATAATTTTTCTGTTCTTTATAGCAATGGCAAACATTAATTTCAGGTCTCTCTCTCTCCCTCTCTTTATTATATATATATATATATATATATAATTAATGGGGAAAGGACAGAGAGATAGAAAGAAGATGACTTACCTGAGGTTCATAGATGGCAGACACCTTGTGAGGTTTAGAGAACTTGAATTTTCGGAGGCACCGCCCCCTTCATCAGAAAGTTAGGAAGACATTTCCAGTGATCGGCTAGCCGACGACTGTTGGTCAGTTGTTTAGGACCTAAGCCAGCAGCACAGAAAATTTTGGCTGCTCTGCCGTCGGCTAGCCGATTACCGGAAATGTCTTCCTAACTTTCTGATGAAGGGGGGCGGTGCCTCCGAAAATTTAAAGAACTCAGAACTTCACAAGGTGGCTCCCATCTATGAACCTCAGGTAAGTCACCAACTTTCTACCTCTCTTTCCTTTCCTTATTGTTTTAAAACCTGACAATGTCATTTCCTATATATCAGAAATTGACACTGAAAACTAATTAAAACAATGAATAAGGACAGAAATAGAGATAGAAATTTGGTGGCAAACCTGAGTCAACTGTTCACTTTGCCAAACCTTCCACATTGGCCAGAAACAGGAACACTTGAATTGTCAACCACCACAGCACAGTGTCAAACTTTTAAAAACCTAATTCCCCATAGCTGTCATACCTGGAACCACAACCCCAACAACTGCAACCAGTACATCACACTAAATCCTCCTCAAAGCCCTGTCCCCGATTCTTCCTGCCAACATGTTGGGCAGTCTAGATAGTAACCTTCCCCCCTCCTTCCCAAACTGACTGCCCAAGGTCTGATTATACGTTAATGTGTGGTTGTATGTGTGTGTGTCATTAAGATGTGGATGTATTTATATGTGAGTTTACACATGGTTGTATATGTGCATCTCCCAAACATCCATCAATTCTTTACCTCTATCATGACATTCATTGAAAGAGAAAGTTGGTGGCCCAGAGAGGTTTATTGTTTAACAGCAAAAGCTAACTGTGCAGCAATTCTGACTACTTAGTCGACAGCTCGCAGTCACTCTGGATGCTATTCCTAATTTACTGATTAAGGGGGCGATTGCTTCTGAAAACTTTTAGTTCTACATTTCCTGTCCATATCAATTGTGCTCTCTCGCTCTCACACACACAAAAGTCCGAAAATGGCATTGTGGGTGTCAACCCTTGACTTAATTGATATTTATGTAAAGAAATATTTATACTTGAATTTTGAATGAACTTGCTCCATGAATATGAAACTAGAAGTTCACAATTGAATTTGATTTAAAATATTTTAAGGTTTCCATGGTATTTATCAGCTGATTTAGTTCGGTTGTGTTCAGAATGGATAGTAGAAATCACTGTTACACACTGGCAGGTTTTATCTTAGTAATTCTACTAATGTGTCACTTTATGTAAATTGGTTATCAGCTTTTATTGTTTACTACTTAGGGTGTTCCTTTATTTACTTTTTGATATATTTAAAACAGTCCTGTAAATCACAAAATCCCTTTCTTATCAGGGAGCTATAATTAATGATGGTGTGTGTAATAATAATTAAAAAATTTAAAGGGCAGTTTATAAGGACATCAATGTCAAATAGACTTAAATCTTCAGTATATTTTTTATAAATACTTCTATAATATGCTAATAAATTAATACTTTTAGTTTTCCCATTTAAATGTGGAAAGAATAAAGAATTGTAGGTTGAACATATTAACAAAAGTGTAATTATTTTAAATCTAAAAATGTTCCACAATCTAACCTGTAATGAGGTGGAGGTAATTTATGAACTGCATCTCGCATTCTCACCAAACGGCCAGATTCATCTACACCACTTTGAACTGCACCTACGAAGGTATGATACAGCTGATATGTGCAAAGAGGATTTGGAAGCTCCCGAAAATACATCTTCAGGAGTGATGCAACTGAATGAATGTCTTGAAGAATAGCTTCATCTTCATACAATGCTGGTACACGATCTTCATCAAAAGCATTTCTGAAATGAATGTACTGAACTTGATAATAAATGTTTAGGAGTACAATTATAAACTAGATTATATTTATATATATTATGGTGCATCAAATGGTCGAAACTATAATTATATAAACAATAAAATTACTATATAAATTTCACTACAAGATTTTAATTAAATCTTCACGACCAATTAAATTATCCTGAGCATAGGGTACCATTCTTTGCTATCACTGATTGAATATGAGGAAGAAAGCATTAATTTGTAAACAGTCCCAATTAGTTACTATGGATATTTATAAAACTGTGTGTAAGTGCCATACCTAAGTTTTTGAATGTTAGATGTGACACCAGAAAGTCTATAAATTCCATCTACGATTCCATTGGTTTCTATGAATTCTGCACAACACTTAAGTACCATTGGAACTGAAACAGAAAGAGTGTTAAAAGACATATTGACACAAGCATTACATTAATAGGTATCTAAAAAATACTTTAGTAAAAAGAATGTAAAAATGGACTATAATTGAGAGGCAAAACATGAACATAGTATCGGTCAATAAAATGTTACCAGTGTTTAGAAATATGTCTTTGTTTTGCATATATTTATCTCATACATATACTTTCATAAAATAACTATCCAAAATTATTTATTAATTGCACTGTAATTCATTTTTTACAAATGAAATTTTACAATTAAATGTAATCATTTTAAGTAGATATCAAGTAAATGTTATTAGAAAAATTTATATTTAATTACAATGAAATAAAATAGCATGTTGATTAAAGAAGTATAAAGTACTTACTGTCATGACCAGAATTCAAAAGATGTTCTCCAAGATCACACCCAAAAACTCGTTCTTTCAAAATTCCAGACTGTCGCAGCCTCCTTCGTGATGGTCGTGCTAAGATAAAAGACCTAAAGAAAGCTATAAGTTTTCCATGTTTCCGTAACACAGGTTTACTTGGTTGTAGTGCTCCTGGTGTAGGAATTGCCAAACTGCGAGGTACTTTATCACCAATGACAGCCACACACTCACTTGGGAAGAATCCAACTTGGAAGCCTCGCTTTCCTCTCCACCATACAGATTCTTCAGGAGGTGGCATATCAATGACTGAAATCATGTCACCAACCTGAAATTAATAAATTATAACATTAAATTTGTTTTTTCATAATTTATTGAATGAATTTTTTTTGTAACTAAAGTAATTATCTCTGTGAGCTCTTCATACATTTGTTAGTGACTAACTCATTTTCAAGAGAAGTAAAGTAAGTTGGAAGCTAGAAAAGTCAATATTTAATTTATTGTAATAGCCAAATTTTAATTATCAAATAAGTGTAAATAAATTCTGGACTAGGCATGATTCCAAACAATCAGCTATTTAGTAAACAAACAAAATGCATACGTATAATTTTTAGCCAAGTGCTACTAAGATAAACTGAATCTTAACATTATATGGAACCATGAGGCTGAAACAGAATGAATGATATAACTTAGTATTTTAATAATAATTACTGATATGTAACAAATGTTTTATTAATTTTTACAAATTTAATATGAGAATACAAGTTACAATTAAGGTTTTTCAATCTTAAAGTATAATGAATAACCTCATAATTAAAATATATACAAAATTGGGACAAAAAATGAAAGAGGTGAAGGATTTATCATATTCCATAAATGTATACATGAAAGAACTAATGATAAAAATACAATCATCTCGGTTGAAGCCATAAGATAACACATGCATAGATGATGTCATTAAAAGAAAAAAACATTCTACATGAATTGGATTACACAGCTCATTAGAATAGCTATAACAAGCTTTTACAAATTTCTTCACAAAAATTACTGCAATGTTATATTGAAACTTTTAACAATGAAAATAAGTACGATAAACAAAATTATTTACCTCAAATGAGATCTCATCACCAGCTTGAGCTTGATATCGACGCACTGCATATGCTGCTGCCACTGCTGGAGTATTAATTGGACAATTATCTCCATCTGGAACTAGAAGTCTTCTGCCCCGATTATCCAACTCTAACCAGTTGAGCACTGGACCGCAGTTTATGGCGTTACCAGCCAATTGGGAGAAACGTAGCAAATACTCTGTCAACAAGCTCCGGATGCTCTCCTTTTAACATGATATTAATAGATGTTTTACATCTGCTTTAAATTTAAGGAAATAATGAGACGACTGCTCAGTGTCTATATACATTGCTGTGTCTCAGAAGAAATAGCGTTAGTGTGTGAACTATTAGTTAACCTCTGTATTTGATTGATAATTTGCTTGATCTTTTAGAAGATAAAATATTTGATTTCACAGTATTGTTAAGTACCGAAACATCGGTTTGCGCAATAAAAAACTTGCCTGTTAATGGTCCTCTCATTATTTCCTTTAATTAAGATAATAACTATAAAATAATAATAAAGTGGATCTACATATATATACACTCTGAAACAAGATCTGAATTCCTTCATCACATATAAACTTTTTAAATATTGTTCTTAAATTACCTAAATTATAAAAGTAAAACACAAATATAAAAGTAACCCATTTATTAAGGCTAAGTATAACAAAAATAATGCAAATAAATTGAAGCCATCAAAAAGATCACTGCAATCTAACCTGCAACAGAGCCCTTGCTTGCATACAGTTAAAGAAGGACATTGTATACAGTCCTGAACTCCTAAACTGTCTTCTTCAAAGTGCATCTGAATGGTGTGGCAGGCAGCCACTCGGATTATACCCTCAAAAATTCTCATTTTTGTTCTTCCCTGCCAGTCGACCCCAATCAACTTAAGGTAAGTCTGACTATTGATTATCTCTCTTTTCCATTCAAATCTTCAACACTATGTATGCCTGAACTGAGTGGCTACCACGCCGTTCAGACAAACACTGTCTTAAAGAATAGAGATCATGCCCTCGAAAATTTGACATTTTTTCTTCCAAAGTTGGCAACATCTACTACTGATTTAAGGTAAGCTAACCTCTTAATCCCTCTTCCCTATCCAGATGAATTAATTGTATATGTAAAAATAGAAAGACACAGAGGCAAATAAAGTAAGGTGTACAGATTTAAGATAAGCTAACCTCTCTCCATCTCCATTTCCTACACAGATGAATTAATTGTTTACATATAAATAGATAGGCAGGTAAATAAGTAAGGTGTTGAAATGACCTCAATTTAGTAAATTTTAGATGATCCTGAGCTTTATGTCTACACAATGATGAAGGGAGCTTGCAGCAGGAGTCTACTCGGATTGGTTCAGATGGTAGAGTGCCTGCCTTGTAAGTAAGACATCCTGGATTCGAGTCCTGATCATACTGCATGCAATATTTTGACATCTAATGGCTACATGTCAATAAAGTAATAATTATACTACACATTAAGGGTATTTATTACTGTGAGAAAGAAATTATAGAATAGTGCAAGTACTTGACATTCTTTTCCTGACAGGAGCTCAGATTGTATGCCTACTAACGATGAGTTTCTCAACACAAAATTTCCAATTTCAAATTGAGCAAGTTGGATACATCACAATATAAAATTAAAAATGTACAATGAACAAACTAGGGTAATAAAATAATATTTATCTTCAATTAAAACGCTGCATGAAAACAATTTATTAAAAATAATTACCTCCTGATTTGATCCTTGAACATTATCTTCTGGAGGAAGTTCTAAAAGTCCAGAAAACTTCCTATCATAAATACAACGATGTAACTGTTGGTCCAACATGCGAAAATTATCATATGAGCGACGTAATACCCAACTTTTTCCTTGAGATGTTACTGAAACATGCCACCATTTGTTTTCAGAATCTTCGCTCCACAGTGGTTTTAATTCTTCTTCATAGAGTGACACCTGTAAATACATAGATTTAAAGTCAGATGACCATACCTTAACTGATTATTTATTAAAATGCATATGTATTGACATAACTTCAGAAAATCTTTTTCCTCAACCATGTGCAGATTAAATTTTGTTGCTTTTTAAACAACAACAGTTTAGTTAAACAAATTGATGACCTTGTACAAACTATAATATAAATTTACTCATAACATTTCAGCATGTTTTTATGCCTTCTTCAGGTTTTTTCCTCAAACAAAAATGTCATAACATAACAAAAATTACATCAGAAGTCCAACAATATGCTACAAATCGGAGGCAACAAGTAACACTTCAACTCCTTTTCCACACTTAATTATTACCAGACATAATGAAGGTCTGGCAGTAATTGCATTGTTATGAGTAAATTTAATAATATAATGTAATATAATAAAGTCACAAGGTCATCAATTTGTTTAATTATATACAACAGACGTTAAAGTTAAACCTTTAGAACAACAGTTTAATTTACATTTTTATTACCATGAGAAAAAAAGGTCAGTTCAGGCCACATAATCAAGGAAATTGAGGGTAAACTTTTGTTCTTATTAAAATAGTAATGATGAAAGTAAACACCATTGAAACATCATGGCCTAAACCTGCTTTTACATGGTTGGAATCTCAAGAGTTACTTATGAAACCTACCCATAAGTTGTGATATTAAAGATGATTTATTGATTACTATGAATACCTGAAAAGGGCCCAGTTCCACTTGTTCATAATGAAAGTGAGCACATTCATCCAACTTAGGGAAGCGAGATCGTCCCTCTGATGTAGTAGCTGTCAAATGTTGAATGCGAATGCTACCACCACGAGCTGACTCCATTTCAGTGGCTGCACACAGCCCACTCTGTAAAATTAGATAATAATGTTAATAAAGAGTTACTTATTAAATCAACAAACCTACTAACTTCTTTATGTTCAGATTAACTTATTACTGGAAGGAAGATCATTTGAACAAAGGTGAAAACTTAATATTATATTGCATTTTAACAAAATTTAATTCATAAATTAAACTATGAAAACTTATTACATCTGCTGACCTAGTAAAATAATCAATAATTCTTCTCAGGAAGAAGGCTGAAGCCACCAAAAATTTAAGTACTTTCTACATGGTGACGTCAGCCTCAGGATCACCAACTATTGACACCCTTTTCCTATCTTTACCTATTATATATTCAATAGCAAAAGAAATACTTTCAACAAAGCTCATACATGGAGTTGATGATATTGGAGAATTGATTTAGTAAGAGGCTGCTCATCAAACAAATCAAATTTCTTGAAGATTTGACATAATGATCTACTGAGTATGCCAGGTGCAGATAAAAAAAATACAATCTGAAAAACTACAAAAGAGAAAAGTTATGAGTCGACACCTATTGCTAATAAAGCAATAGGAAAAATGTGACGGTCACTACCTAAAAACAAAATTGGACCACATGCTGCAATCAGTTAAAGACTATATTGGCTTATATTTAACTGTGGTTATAATTATATCAAGAAAACTGCGCAGAATATAGAATTGCTGTATTGAACACTGAAGACATACTCATCTGAAACCACCCAATAAATCAGCAGTTGTCAAATATACACCAATGACAGGGCACCAAATGGAAATACACATTTCCTGAACCACATTACAGGTTCCCTGAGCAGTGTTTTGAAAAGACCATCAAAATTAAGAGACATAAGATGATTATTAATAGTATTCCAGGTTCAAACTTAGTATAGCAAAGCAAGACACTCCTGGCATCATAACACAGTTAACAGTGATACATTCTGACATATCACATGAGGAATGTGTCAAAATAAACTGCAATTTGGCCCCCTGATTGGATAGTGAGCACTATGTGCCAAATAACAAATAGTGAAAATATCTTGGCAAGAAATTCTACCTGATGATAGTCATAGAAATGGGTACTAATAATGATTTGAAGTGGTTGATAAGCCAATAATTAGTTAAAATAATTACTCAAAAAAATTCATGACTTATTGAATTTAAAACCCAAATGTTACTGTATACTTAGGTTGACATATATAATATTTTTTAGATTTTTCAATTACATCAGGTTTCTGAGATTGCTTATATTAGATTACAACTTTTTCCGACAGATGTAAAAATTTGTTACTGAATTAATTTAAATAAACATATTATCCAAAATTGTATTTTTAAATTGGTATCACACTCATTTTGGGTATGTATGGTTTAGAACTACTTCAATTAAATTGTAAAGAAATGTGATACACAGTAACAGTCAACAAGCTTATAACAAACAATTGATCTTACCATTTTGAATTAAAGAGAATTCAACGAAAATAGCAAATTCTAAGTTAATGACACATTATAGTCACTGAACTAATTTAATCAATTAGAAAGACTAAATAGCTAATTCACAGACTTTTTTCCATACATGTGTTATAAGATTATCATGGTTTTCAGATTCTATACTTTAGTACAGTACCACAGAAATCAGGAAATTGATACTTTCTTTTATAATGCTTTGTTAAATATCTATTAGTGCAGATACTGATATATTGAGGAATATAAAATTGATTTGTGCTATAACTAAACTATGGTGAACAGTAATTGTGCTTAGAAAGATAGTGCTGAATTAATAATTATTCAGTACATGTGCATTTTATATGATGGCTAAGGTAGAAGAACTACCTGAAAATCATAAACAACTTCACAGTTTAACAAACAGCTGAAGAGCACCTATACCGACAGCTGGCAATCAGATGAATGATGACTGAAGTTTCTGTAAAATGGATAAAAGCTACTGCATAATAAGGAATTTAAATTAAAGGTTTTTCTTATCATTATTCTATCGCTCTTTAATGTATTATATAACTGAAATCCTATTCTTCTATAAATTATGATGTTAGGTCCTTACACACAATATATACCAAAGATATGGAATCATACCATGCCTTTCTTCCTAAAAAAAATTTGCAAATTTTAAATGTGTATTTGTATGCTATTACATTGGCCACTATTAGTTATTTGTAACCCATTATGTATTCTATTGTGATGTAATTATTTATTTTTCTTTGTATAACTGCCACTATTTTATAGCTGTAGCACGTTACTTTAAACAAGGAGCATTGAATGTTTTTCAGATTTTAAGACAGCAGCTTTTTACTCTGCTCGATAAGAATAAAAAGAAAATTAAAAAATGGTGTTTAAAATAATATATATATATATATATATATATATATATATCACCAAGTTGAAAATTGAGTCTATTGTTATCCATTACCAATAAACCCCCATAAATAAAAATTTAACTCAATTATAATACCACTAACTGGACAAACTCCGAATCGCAATAAAGTGATAAACTACCACTGGGAAGTTATTCATTGGAATATGTTACTTAACATTAGTTCTGTTACACTGAAAAATGTGAAATGGTTTGCCTATTTAGGGATAAAAGAAATAACTAATGATCGCAATGGTGAAGATGTTCAGAGGGTAGTGCCAAAATTAATTGGAAATAGATCAAGATAGGGAAGCTTTCGAATCATGGAATTAGGTTCAAGAAAGAGATTTCTAAAATTGTATGTATATGATAATAATTTTTCTTTATTTTTATCAGTCACTTAAATAACCAAAACTATATTTTAATTTTTATTTCAAAATTTATTAAGAAGCTTTCGGCATTGCTATAATCATCTACAAAATAAAATACAATTTTTTTATGGAAATTGTTTAAAATTATGACAAAACAATTTCGTTTTTTTAATGATTTAATGTATAAAAATAATGTACATACCCTGATGTAATTTAGTATGTATATAAAATTTCTAATTTTCTTCATGGATTTGTACGCGATTCTAGACTATGCTGGCCTACACAGAGCATTTTTCGAACTTCAAGCACATCAGCATGAACTTCTGCTCAGTTGTCATTCAGTCAATGAGAATAATTTTTGTCAGAATACGGCCCATTTTGTCTGTGTACCGTGAAGCAGGAGATTTAAAATCGATTCGATCTTCAGACTTATTTGGAATCCAAATGGTACATTCCCGGACATGATTCCTCGTCAAAACTTAATCTACTCAGTCTTCTCTACAACCCCTAGAGGTCTACAACAGGATATTTGTTTGTGTGTTGGTGATGTTTGTGAAACGTGATTTTAAGTTTGACGAAACGAGTGTGTTTGTTAGGAACAGAAACAGTAGTTAACCAATTACGTTTTTATAAGTATTTACTCAATTCTGCATAATGCCATATACAATGTTCGACCCGAAACATACTCCTTCAAAACAGTCAACTATTTCGTAGATTTGCACGAGGAGATTAGGAATAATCAGTATCCGAAGTACTGAAGAAATTCAAAATGTTTCGTTACACAGATAATCGTACAGAAAATAACGGCGTATAAGTCACGTGGCTTATAGTATTTTTAAATTTTATAGTGGCAAAACAAAACACAGCAGAACCTAAGATAAGACGAGCAATAAAAAGTGAGAACAAAAATAAAGGTGACTGGCAAATGTATTTCGTGATGCATTCACTCTTTAGGGTCCCCTAGTGTAAGGATCCTACCCGGTGTTTCACCTAAAGGTGATGCAGGGAAAACCATATCAAATCTGCATCAGGTAGGTCGGGCTATTGGATACTACTCCTACGCCCTTCTGATAACGGGAGACATGATAGTTGTGGGAAAGCAACAAACCCTCGATCAGTATGACCGACTGGTACAATATGTTTTTTTTTGGGTAACAGGCTACATGAGGGTGATCCTGAAGCAGGCAACTCCCCTTTAATAGCGAAGGAAGGGACTTGAAAAGGGGGGATGTGGAAGGTAGAGCAAGGTAGCCCAGGGTTGACTAGGGCCCCCAGGCTATATTGTAAGGATCCTATCCGGTGTTTCACCTAAAGGTGATGCAGGGAAAAACCCTAGAAAACCTGCATCAGGTAGGTCGGGCTAGTGGGTACTACTCCTGCGCCCTTCTGATGACGGGAGACTGGATTGCTGTGGGAACGCAACAAACCCGCCTCCGTGCCTTGTTCAGTATTGAGAGGCAGTTGGCCGACTGGTCCAATAGGATCAGCGAACAACTCTTACCGTATGCCGAAGGTCTTCGACCCCCGTACATACACCTCTCAAACTGCCCAAGGTCGTCTCAGCCTGCAAGAGTCTTAAATTAGCTACCTTGGCCATGGACCAAGGGGGGAAGGAAAGTGGAAAACCAGGAAGGAGGAAGTCAACCTCCACCTGGCTCTCACTCATTTCCCAGCAGGATATCCTCCTGCATCAGGGTTGATCACTGGTCCAATATGTTTTTTTTTTTGGGGGGGGGGGGGGGTTAACAGGCTACATGAGGGTGATCCTGAAACAGGCAACTCCCCTTTAAAAGCATAGGAAGGGAATTGAAAAAGGGGATCTTACGAATATTTAGGTTTATTCCTTCCCTTCTTTCAGGACAAAGAAGGTCATAGCCTAAAGATATAATGAACTTGCAACAGAAAAGATTATGTCCTCACGTAGCCTTTCAAAGAAAATTTCTGGAACGTCATTGTCGTCGCCGCAACTTTTCAGTGGATATGGGATTCTTGGTACCTTTTAATAAAGGTTAAAAATGTGGCACTCTGGTTGTTGATTTAATCATGTGTAGGCAAATAGATTATTTTCGATACCCATATAATGACACGTTCATCAAGAAATAATTGACGATTTCCATACTGTGGCGCACTAATATAAATAAATACCAGGGCACCCGGCTAGTAATTAATAAACTCGATTGTGTAATGGAAGAAGACGGTTGTTAATGAATACGAAAAAATTACTACTATTCAATTATGGAATGTGCCGAGTATTTGATAATGTTAGGAAACCACCTGATGAATAAATCGATCAAGCTTGTTCAAGAAAGTTACAAGGCTAGCAGATACATTGTGGGGTATTTATTTTATCATAAATTAATTATCTGTATTTTGGCTGTTTCTTTTTGTAAATACACGTTAATGGCAGACGTTTCTATTTTAAGTTTTCAATATTCAAATTTATTACACCATATTTTAAAAAGAACTTAACGCCGTCAAACCCATTCAGAGCTTAAATACATGTTTATCGAGCAATGTATCATGTAGGCTGGTCTGTATCGGATCTTTGTCAAATAAGATCACAATTTAAGTTTTCAAAAAAAATTACAATGATTATAAAATTGTATGGATACGCTCCGCTTCATTTTTGCCACACGTCGCATTTGGTGAAAAATAGGGACAGAAGTAAAGAATTCTAATAAAACGTTTCCAGTAAATCCATAATTGATAAAAATATTTGGTTTATGTTCCAATTTATCACCTTGATGTGATTTAATGAAACGAAGTCTGCCTTAATAATGACAGAAACTAAGACATAGTAATTTAAATAATAGGAATATCACGCAAATGTACGTGTGTTTTTGAAAACTGTTCTGTCTCTTAATACAAAAGGACTTACACTGGTGAAGAAGACAAATGTACATAGAAAATGCAAAGTATTGAAGTAAGAATCAACGTAAAAAATATATTAGCAGATGACAGCTGTTTGTATTCGTTAAATAAGCCTTAGCGTGCAGTGAATTAGTTCACAGAATCGGTTATGTAAAGTAATTTCAATTTTAAGATCGTGTGTACTTCAGAGTACCAATTCAGCAAAGTTACAGATTATTTCACTTTTTATAGTCAAATACGGGAAACCTGGACTATGGCCGAAGGTTGAAATGCAATATCCGATTTTGAATATTCGTCTATTCTAAATATATTACATTAGAATTAGAACACCCTATGAAACAACCTTATGAAAGAATGCTTTTTAATTTGTTTCATATCTGTGCGATTTAGCAATTCCCCCGTAGATTCATCTATTTCTACATCATAGATTATCTAGGTGTATTCGAGTGAAACGACAGAGCAATATTTCCATAAAGCAATGTTGTTTATTCAGTCTTTTGAATGCTGCCATCGGCTACAAGACCTCTTGAAACCATGTGCTTATTTTCTCAAGATTTCGGTGAAGTATTACCGCATAGTGTTAAATATAAAATTTTTTCGTCCTGTATATTACCATAAGAACCTGTGTTATGACGCCGTGAAATGAAAGGTTCGCAAATCAGCACTGTTGCATAGACACTACACTTTTACTATCAGAGTTTAAGTCACATACAGAAACTGACAATTAGTGCTTTTATTCTGTCGCGAGAAGCTACGGCAGGGCAGGGTGCGAACACTCGACCACTGTACTATGTCTCCTCCCAGTTTTTACCTCATTCCGCTGCCCCGACAATCATTTATGCATCATACCTGCAATAAAAACAACAAAGCTGAAGTGAGCTCATGTTTCCATATAGAACACACCGGAAAGACGAAAATAATATAATTTATTCACGTTATCAGGGAATGGTCCATCGAATGTGACCCGATAAAATCGGAAGAATTTTACAGAATATGCTACGATTCTGTTACGACGACGAACTTACTACGGACATGGGTGAAGGAATCAATTGATAATCGATTTTTACAGCGAATGAATCAACAGTCGTATATGAACATAACGTCGCTAATTCTATAACTTATCGATTAATATTTATTTGATAATTTCCAAACTGCACGTTTACATGTTTCACATAGATCGCGCTATAAATTTGGACCGTAAAAATCTCGAACTAGGAACTGGAAGTCCCCGTCCTATGGAGTCACGTTGTACATGTGATTAATGAATGGTAATGAGAGACGTACCCCGTAGCAGTCCCAAGCCACATCCCTGCAGCTCGCCAGCATGCGCCGCATGGACTCTCAGCGCCGCATGCTGGATCGTCGGTCCCGCGGCACTGACGATGAGCGGAGCTACTGCGCGCGGATCGATCGCGGATGCTGGGCGTGGTGGGGCGACCCACTTACAGTCCCGGCTGCCTATACAGTATGCACTTCATAGACGATTTTTGACCAAGTCGCTACGTACTCGACAATTAACTCGACGAATAAATACTGTTAACCGACCAACGTCATTCACTTTCCGCGAGACTCGAAAGAGTGTACGTTACACAAACTGGGTACCCCAAGTATTGTGTGTACGGGTATTAGAGATGGGCAAAACCGTTCATTTTAATGATCGGATCGGAACCACTCTTTTTGACGATTCACCGCACCCAATTTACCGAAATGAATCTTACCTTGTTTCCACGAATTTCCAGATCATTTTACAGTAAATATTTGAGTGTATAATTTCTAAAAAAAATTATATACACTTTTCGTTATTTATTAAAAATAAAGAAATAGTTATAAAATGAAATAAATAACTATACAAGGTATTTGGATGGTCATAATGGATTTGAATTTTTCTTTTAAAGAGGAACAAAATTACTCGTAATATTCATACATAAACTTATATTATAATTGTTATGTCACTGATTAATAATTATTATACAACTCTACAGCAGCCAAACCAATAAAACAAAAGTATTTTTCCGCTTAACGAGATATAACGCAAGCAGTACGGCGACAAAAAATCTCATTAAATTCTTGCACCTGTAGTTTTGAGATTCGGTTCATATTGATATAAAAGAAACACTTGCAGTCTTGTACAGCAAAGGCGCAGTAAGGGAAGGGGCGGGCACTACCCTCGGCTATGGCACTTTGTATTTTATTGGGAACCATTGTTGACAGAGTGGCAGTGGGCTGTACTGTAATGTTGTAGAAGGTCACAGATGCTAAAGAGAGTCTGCCGTCGTGAGCGGAAGAGAAAATAAACTTATGAAAATTTATAAGTTATCTGCAGGATATTACAGAATAGTTGTGATAAAAACATCTACGTAGAAAACGAAACTCATTACTACAATATTATTTTATAGATAAATGAAAATAAAAAGAGAAAATGTGATTGTTTCGTATTACTAATAAGTATTGGTTAGTATACTGCAATATTTTCAAGATTCTATTACGTGTTTCACTGAGCATACTGGTATTTATAAGGCAATCTTTATATTTGGCTGTCTTGCTTTCCCTCCCGCATCCCTTCTTATGCTATTAAGGTAAATTTCGATCACGTGGATTGCCCTCATGTAGCTTGTCACTCAACAAAAAGTTTTGTAATGAGAAAGCATTTTAAAAGGCATATACAGAATAACGTCATCAGTCTTAAAGTATCGCAATTTAAAAAAATTATTGGGTGTATTACGCTGAATTACTTTTTGTACTGATATTGTACACACGTCCTTTCTATTAATATTATGATGAATTTAACGTAATTAAGGACTTGATATAAATTCTACTTCGATATTATAAGAAATTAAGTGTATTAGCAATTATGTTGATAACAGCATAGTATGGAGTGAAGCAATCTTGAGAGGCTAAGGTGGAAAGTGTGGGATAAGAATTAGCCAGATTATACCATTATATTTGCACAATAAAATAAGAGAATTTCATATTAACGTTCGGTTACAATATTTTGTGCATCTGCCACTTAATTTAATTTTATCAAATCAATCGCCCCGCAATAGCGTATCCAGAAAGAAAAATATGCCGATTCACTCACAAAAAGGCCCTCGTATCGCAGTTCCCGCAATGAGTGAGTGATTCAAAGTTCAAACACTAGGCGGATGTGGAATAGCGGTTCCAGCGATTAGATTCCTGAGTGAGTGATTCAAACAGCTGGTTGCTCTCGGATCAAAGGATCGGACTGTATCAAAAGAGCTACCACTTTTTTTCCGGATCAATGATCACTCACTCCGCAGAAGGAGTTAGTTCTTTGAATCAGATCTCGATCATATCGCCTATCTCTAACGGGTGTAGGTGTGAGCTATCCTGACAGGATAAAACGCTTTTTTCCTCTGGCAATTGAATCTTAACCCTACGTACACCAAGCGGGTTACGCGTAACACCGCACACTAGGGGAGGATTAAAAATTTCCACCACATGAATCATTATTTCCGTCTCAGAAAATGTAATGTTAATCACTAGTTTGTAATAACTACAAACTAAGACAAGTAAAACCAACGAATATAGTATATCGTATATCGCATTTTTATCTATTTATTATTAAAGTTGGAACGTATTAAGATTTTTTAATTTATAAAAAGCGTGTCAGAATGACAATACAACTTCAAAAATTTAATGAAATAAATGAAGAAAAATTCAACTTTAAATGTTGCACAGCTAACTAAGCAGTAAATTACGAAACGGGCAGATGTGTTTAGTGTGTGATCATTAGGAAAAATAAATATAAGCGCAGTGCTTTAGAGATGCTTGTCTAAAAATTATAGTAAAGTTATAGTAATTAAGAAAAATGAAAGATCTCCTCTAAAATAAACCTGATTATTCGCTTGTGCGACATGCACGTCAAAATATTCGTATTCCTTATAATTCACCACATGGTGTTACAAATTAAAAATGCTAATAAAGTTATGTTAATAAAGTTTATATTAAATTTTTCCTTACTTACAGGCCGAATAACTGCTCATTAAAATTCATTCCGATGCGGTGGAAAATTGCGTAATAGTTGTGGAAGCAAGATTAAACAGAAGGATGCAGACAAGAAGACGAGATCAAGTAAAGCATTCGACTCTCCCCTGAAAGATGCTTCTCGTTCCTGCTTTAAAGAGGACATCTCCGTCACGGAGTAAAAGCAGTGTTTACGAGGCAGAGATGTGACGCCATTATGTTACGCCAAAATACGGAGTTTTTACTCAATTGGAATAGGGATTTTTAAACAGAAAAAAGTATATCATGACTTTATAAGAGACGGCACAGTTTTAAGTACTGACTTTCTGTAACCGAAAAATTTATTTATTAAAACCTCTCTACCATACCGTTTTTAATTCATCATTGTAAAAATGCACAAATGAGAATATGTCACACTCAAACTAGAAATTTAATAACACAAAATTAAAATATTTTTTAATAAATTTGATAACATTGTATATTACGCACTCACGTGCATGTGTCGAAGGAACTAATGCGACAGAGCCTAGAAGGAATGGAATAAACTGTTTTCAAGGATCGGATCAGAGCCGCTCGCTTGCCTCATAACGTATTCCATACATTTGCATTAATTTCATTTATGTGAGAACCAATTATCGGTAGATTGAAACTTATAATACTGATTACCGAACTTCATTGCTGAACTAATTTGCAACAAATATGGAAATTGAATTAGAAATATGGATTCATAATGACTAACATATGAGGCAAAATTAATTAAAAGAACGGTTAAACAAATATTGGTTGAAATTAAGTTAAAGTTTCAACCGATACGTTTCAACAATTATAAAAGTTGTATTTTTATATTAAAATAAATATGTAGTTATGTCGGTTTAAATAAATATTATTATATATGGATGAAAATGAATTACCTTCACATTTATTAATTGATATTATAATTAATTTATTAGCAAAATTCTTTTCATGCAGCCGGTCTAAGGATTAACAATATACTCTTTATACAATATATACACAAATTAAATTACTTACAAAATAGAGTGAAGAAAAATGAGATATATTCTCAGATCGTATTAAGGCCTTTCTCATAGAAGCAGAACAAAAACCCTGACTCGGATATCAGAAGAAAGGCTACAAAGGTAGTCTTATTTGTCCGCTGACCCTCAGATCTCGTTCCGGTCACAATGGATTACTTTAAACTTGCGTGTTGGAAAACTCCTGGCTTATTTAATCTTCTTATCTGTTGCCACGATCAAGAGCATTCCCCTGGATCATCCAATTCACGACCACTCAACAGAACGAAATAGTCTGTCAATCTGCACTTGGTTCCCTCTATCTCCCTCCCTCCCCCTCTCTCTCTTTTTTCCCCATTGCCTCTAAATCAATTTGCGTCCCTTTTTAATAACTTTTCCCCACTCCATTATATAATTTTCCTTGGTGGCGAAGACAACATACTGTCCAATCAAAAGTATTTACACCTAGAATTAGGGAAGGAGCCATTCACCCTACTTACTAGCGACGTTTTAGGAAAATAACAGGCCACATCACAGCCACGGTCACGGAGTCATAAGTTTTAAAAATCCCGTACCGGCGTTAAACAGTCTAGATTTTCCTTCTTTAATTACTCTCAAGACGACTGCCTTTGATTCTGTACCGCCAAATTCCGTATTTAGTTTTCTTTTACCACATCAATACATTATCTTATTTCTATTATACATTGAAAAATATATACATATTTTCAATTTAACGTCTGATAAGGGATATTAGGCAAAAGTGAAGTAATATAAATTATGTAATTTACATACCCATATTACACACGGAATAAATCGCAACTCGAACGGGTACTAATCTGGTAACGCTAAGGGAGAAATACAATGTCTTTAAAATACACATGACTCTGGTCACAATTGGCCGAAAGCTTCTGGGTGTATGGAATGATGGAATAATATATATTAATAAATTGAGGACTGATAAGTTGTATCTTACCTCCGACACGTGCAATAAATGGTCCACATTAGCCGGAAAGTATTTTTAATCATTTGATGTAACTGACCGAAGAAGAGCGCGAAGGACTTCTTTATTCCTGTCAAGAACCGCGATATTCGGGAAGCGTCAGGATACGGCACGAACAGGAAAGTGAAGTGGAGGAGTTCAGATCAGTGAAAGAGAAAGTATCATATCGATACATATATTGAAGAAATGGGGGAAAATTAATTTTTTTTACTTTGTTGCGTTGATATAAAAATATGAAAATTTCTAGATTACATTTATTATTGTCGCGTAAACGAACTCATCGTTTTTAATTAAATACTTTTATAACTATTCATTCCGAGCGATTATATGCAGACCAAAAAGGAAAAAAACAACGTCTTTCGTTGTAGTAAGATATATTTAATGACAAATTTATTAAATACCTAGTAACAAAAAATTGAGAAAAAATAAAATCGTTTTCCCCAAAGTTATTCCAAGATTCCCTAAGTAGCCTGTATGTTCGTACACCGATTTAGCTGGCGTGTGCAAGACACTGAAATATTACAGAACAAGAGCTCTAACCCTTGGCTCAGCTGAACTCGAAACAACGTTGTGTGAGATAAGACATGTAGCGAAGTCAAAAGCAAGTTCTACGTTAAAGTACTCCTATTTCGTACACATTATTTTAAACTGACGAAAATGCCTTGTTTATGCAGTGAACAAGGATATATAATAGACTAGATATATAAAGAACTATCAAAACGCTTATTCCACATTTAAATTAAAAGTTTCTCTGATTTCTGTAATATCATCTGGTATATACGAAGTATATTATGGTCGCTGAACAAGGCGTAATATGAATACATATTATTTTCAGGTCATTACTTTTTAATTCTATTATATAATTTCAATATTAAGAACAATGTGCCACTTTCTAACTAAAGCCGACGAAATATGAATTTTGATAGCTCCTCAAAATAGGCGTTTGTTTCTATAAGAATCTGGTTATCCAGCGAGTCTTATTTTCTTATACTGAAAAGACAAAAAGGTCGTATGGGGGCTAAAGTAAATCTAGTGATAATGTGGTGTAATAGTAAGCGTAGCTGCCTCGCATCACAGAGGTCCTGGGTTCGAATCCTGGCATGTGCACGGTTGTTCACTGTAAAACTACTACCGTAGTCGCTAATAACCATCGCAGTTGGTGCGGCTCTAGATAAATATAAGAAATCTGGTGAATTCGGTGAATGCTCCAACAAGTTCGAGCACTTCGACAAATTTCACCATCACAATTACGTAGAAATCGCATCCGTGCATTGTCTTGATGAAAACATCTGCCGTAGATAATAACGATGCGATCAAATAACATATGCTTTGCTAGCGTATTAATTTTATAAAAGATTCTTGGTTAATCAACCGGGTAAATAAATTGTTTGAAAACAAATCCACAAAGGGGTTCCACTTAGACTGAGTCTAAGCAACACTTGTTCTCCTACTTACAACCTAGCCAAATTTTGTATGCCAGACGTTTGGCACAGGGGTAAACAAAACTGAACTCCATGTAAACACCGACACCGCGCGCGAGAGAGCCGTCACACTTCCGCCAAGGTGAAATAAATTTGCAATTGACCGTTATATAATATTTATTATTATTATCATCATCATCATCAAAACCTACCCCATATAACAGCGTTCATATAAATCGCAACGTTGAACGTCTGAATTATCCAGCAGTGAAGTACGTAAGCGGCACACACAGAAGCCGCCATAAGGAAGGCATTCCAGAAAACCAATAATAATATAAGAGCAAAGGATGGATTAACACTGTTTAAATATCAATTCTTCCTGACAGCACAACGGCGTAAATTGGAAGAGTCCCAGCAAATATTACATTTAAAAAAACTTTTCAGCAACAAACAAAATTGAAACAAATGCTAGTCTCAGTGAAAGATGATTACAGGATAACTTGTAACTGTGGTCAGGAGTATATCGGACAAACGGTGCGGACCGTTGAACAGCGCTGTATTGAACACCAAAGACATATTCGTTTGAAACAGCCAGGTAAATCTGCGCTGACCGAACATTCACCGATGATAGAGCACAACATGTATTTTTATAATACTAAGATGCTAAACCACACGTGAGGTTGGTTGGATAGTGTTCACAGAATCTATACATTATTGGGTTTATAGTACACTGTATTTCAAACAAAACATGCATCTTCAGGACATTTCTTCAACGGCAATTTTTTTATATAACTTCAAATTATTACGATATTTTTGTGGCTTCAACAAGTTCGCAACATTTTACTAGTCAGTCACTCAATGTCATATCGTGGATTTAGTCCGATAGCTTTTGATGTACTCGCCTCCAACACAGGCCTACGTCCCGAATGTCCAATGTGAATTTACAACCTTCCTTAAACTCATTTGATTAATTATAAATAAATATTTTAAACTTTATGCCAGATGTGCCATGAATTCATCAAACTCAGTTTTTTTTATTTCATATAAAAACTTTTACAGTACAGATTATCAGTTAGGACGATAACGATACAGAATATACAATATTTAAATAAAGGTATACAATTAACATGATAACGTGAAGGTAGGTTAATAAATTTAATTAACTACTTTAGGAGAATTGGTTAGGTTTATTTATCGGTTTTGTTTAATTGGGAGATTTCTGCTTCAAATAGAAGTGTGTAAATTCATTAATCCCTACAAAAACGGAAACCACCTACCTCGGAATCATGTTTGACTCAAAACTATCCTGGAAACCTCACATTAATTTTCTCCTCTCCAAAATAAACCAAAAATTCAGAACTCTATATCCCCTCCTAAACCGAAAATCCCCAGTCTCCACCAGCACAAAGCGCCTCATATACCTCTCCATAATACAACCCACCTGGTCCTATGCCTCCTCCATATGGGGAACAACAGCCAAAACCCATTCAACCAAAATTCAAACCAAACAAAACACAATACTACGCACCATCACAAACTCTCCCTGGTACCTAAGAAATTCCGTCATCCACAAAAACATCAAAATTCCCAATGTTAACTCAGTAATCTCCAATTCCATAACAAACCTAATCAAAAGCGCACTCAACCACCCAAACCCCACGATCCAGCAATTTCACAACAATCCTCCTCCACCTCCACGCTCCCGTCGCCTCAAAAGAAAACTTCCGATTGACCTCATCCTTCCCCCTGATCATTCAGGCACACCCTAACCCATTCTACCATCGTGTCCGCAGACCACATCCTCATTAATCCTCCATAAATCAGTTCTCTACCTGTCAATCCTCATCCACCTAAGTCGTATGCCCCTCAGGTACTCGCAAAAATAAATAAACATAACAAATTCTCCCAAAGTAGGTTAATTAAATGAATTAACCATCTTCAAGTTATCATGTGAATTATATACCTTTTTAATATTGTATATACTGTATCGTCATCGCCCAAACTGATAATCTGTACGATAAAAGTTTTATAATAAATATTAAAAAAAAATAGAAGTGTTTAATCACAAATCATTGTTTGAAAACAACAGGAACGGTTTGGTGTGCCCGATAGTAAAAATGATACCATATAATGTACCAGGCTGATAATTTGATATAGACTATTCAAACTCTGTACTTCTCACAAAAGTTATTTTTGATTTAACCTAGGACAAAAATTTTGTTCAAAAGAAATAATGTAATGTACAAGGGTTGTCAAAATGTTGATCATAAATTTTACACGTTTATTTTATTCTGCCATATTTTGATGTATTCTCATTACATCCAATATAATTGATATACGGTTTTTCTATATTGAAATATTTCGTGGACTCTATGTTTTCGTTAGTTCTTCAAAATCGCATTCGCAGCCGTCACCAATTGTTTGAAACGAAGGCGTTCCTTCACATGATGCTAAATCTGGACTGCAATGAGGCAGTGGAACACAGTTCACATGGAGTTTTGCGGGCATAAACATTCACCATGTGGGTCTGGCATTAACACGGTGTAGAAACCAGCATGTTGTTTAAAACGTGGTATTTTCAGTCCATCTCTATAGTACATTTCTGTTACAATTGCGCGTGTTGGAAGGATAAGCAGACTAGCCACTTCGATTATGCAGGAAAATTGTGAATCCACGTACTTTCCGAAATAATACTTTCCTGTTGTTATTTTTGTTGAACGTGTCGGACTTTTGTGTTTGATCTCAAGGTCAAAGTGGTGCAACGAACTTTTATGAGCACTGATAATTTCAATGCGCAATTTAAGCAGGCAGAACAAAACACATGTTAATTCGAGGGAGGGCGGTGTCAAATCAATTAAGTTTGAGCTACAAATACATTACATATTAACACTAAACCGAACGATACTTCATGTATACCTAATCCTACCACAGCAGGTCAAGTGACTCGTCTTTTAAATGTTATATACATTAATATGCATATCGAAAAAAATATCATTTAGCACAATTTGGTACATGAATAAAAGCCCTTTTTTCAAATAACGATTCAAAATAGTTTAATTATTACATTTAAAAAAGTTAAAATTACTCTAGAAAAAATTAAATATTCTTCAACTGAATCCTAAATTTAGAAAATAAATAAATAATATGCTACCTTTATTCATGTTCAACGCAGATTTTGCAAATTATTGCGTTCTCAAAGGCACATTTTCTTCACACATATTTGTTGCATTTGAAACAGATTCTGTAGTTTTTTTTCTTTGCTAAAGCCTATTTGGCACCTTTTCGCATTTGTATACGTTTTCTGTATGATTTTCTTCTTCCTGTTGCTCATGCTGAAAATATTCGGCAAGTTCGTCAGCTAAGTGGAATAAAAATTTCTTGCCATTTGATCCGTCATGTCTACACCGTATTTAGTATTATTATAGAATCTGAACGTTTCAGGTAAACGCTTACCGTTTTTTCGACGCTTATAGATTTATAGATGAATCTATGAACGGGTCAAAGTTAGGGTATATTGCATATATTTATCGGTAAAAAAATTAACAAGAGAGGAATAAATAGTGAAAAATACATTCGATTTATTTCACCAGTCGTGGTACGTTTAGTTAAGTTTACAAAATAATTCACCAGGTAATAAATTTATCCAAAAATTATGATCATTATAACGATAATTTACAGCGACTGAAAAGTGCCCCTTGAAGTTAAAAAAATGCTATTGTAAAATAAATTTGTTCAAAATATTATTAAAAGTAATAAATTAGAAGGCCACAATGAATATTGGAGAAAATTGCACATCTGTAAAAGCAAAATCTATTCTCAAGTTAAAAGCATACCGCTAAGGTCGATAGTTCTATTTTAAAGCTACGCGGGTCGGAACTATTATCACATAATTACTGTCTGAAAATGTGTTCTCTGTGTCTGGAAATTTTTATGTTAAATGCTATATTCTTTTATAAATATTCCAGAATATGAACGCGATTTCTACACTCAAATCTTTGTTCAAACGGACGATAAGCCAACGCAAGACATGAAAGTCTGTATAGGTGAACATATGGCTACTAATTAGAAGAGTCAAAACTATTTAATTAAACACAAGAAAACTGAAGAACGACGAAAATTTTCCGTTTCTGAATTGGAAACTATAAATAATAGAAATGCATAATTGATAAAACCCTGTTTATAAAACAGTCGTTCTCAATCATATTCGCATGAATCAATTACATATTATATATATATATATATATATATATATATATAAGATAACAGTCCTCTGTGAAAAAGACGAGTACGATAATAGAAGCTTTAAAACTCTCCCCCACTTAGTCTAAATTTGTAAATAAAATTTCAGGGAAAGAATTAAAGATTATTGTACCATACTTTAATGTAAAATATTAACTGATCTTTTATGTAAATTAAAGCGAACTTAGTATTTGCATATTTCTCTTAATCGGCAAATTTTATATTATTTTCGATTTGTTATTTAGTTTTGAAATATTATGACTATGGTGGTTTTAATACCAAGTTAATGTTCTGCTACCTGGTTTTGAAAAAGAAGTAGACAATTAGATACAAATGAAGGAGGAAATCAATCGGTACCCTTTTCTGTAGGCTAGGTTGAACCGAGTATGTCCATGTCTTTCAGGATTTCGGACTCATGTGATTCTGAAGTCGTGTTCCTTATTGTCTGAACACAAACATTTACTCTTCAAAAACTAGAACACTGTCATGAAAATTTAAGTTTTTCTTCCATTCGTTTTAAAAGAAAACAATGAAGAGCAGTATAATCATTAACCCATTGTTTTTAAGTTACTCTTCACTTCAATTGCCTGTGTTTTTCTGCAGCTGCCATTAAAGAACGAGAGTGCCAATTATAAATATAACTTAAAATACAATTATTTTCTTGTCAAGGATGGACTTGTAGTTTCAACAGTTTCTATAGAGTAATATAACGAAAATTTCAAATTCCTCAAATTTCACTCTGATCAGAGGAGGTCTAATAACAAAAGAAATGGGAACAATATATTAATTCTCAACGTAGACTCCTTATAGATCAATACACTTTTCCAGCGTGACTCAATATCTTCGATGCCCTGTTTAGAGTGGGAACCAATCTCAAAATAGTAATCAATAGCTATTTTTCATATTTGGAAATGAAAATAAACGGAGGGAGATAAATCTGGTTAATAACTGTAACTCATTGATTTTGCCATCGTGATGATGGATATCTGAACTGTTGCATTAAAGTAATGAAACAAAACTTTCTTTTTTGCCAAATGCGGCTGCAGTTTCTTGATTTCACCATTCAAGCGTTGCAATAAGATCGCATAATAATCCCCATTAATTATTGTCCTTGTTTATGTAATCAATGAAAACTGTTTATTGTATTGTTGCAAACGAAGGAGTAGATTCTCCCAGAAAAGAATCTAGCTCGATTTTGATATTGAATGAACTGTTCCTTTCAAATGAAACGATGACCTGATTTGTTGTCGCGGACCATCTCCAGCGACGGTTACGTCCGAAATTATCAATAATTTATAATTAATCTTACACCAAATTTCCTAAAAACTGGAAACTCTTGCGAAGAATTAATAGGGATCACAAAGTTCCAATACACATCATTATGCTTCGTAGGAGCCATTTCTAAACTTTAAATAAATAAATACTTAACGGGGAAACAAAAGTAAATTGCTATGGAACTGACAAAAAAATAAATAGTGAAACAAGGCAAAACTAATAATTGCCTTGAAACAGTAGATTAATTAACGGTAGTTAAGTGTCCAAAATTCAAGTGATTTCAAAGAACTTTAACAAATATATGACACCCTGAATGTAAATAAATAACTATGATCACCCTCGTGTAGCCTGTTACAAAAAAAAACGTAGTCAATGAAGTCATGCAATATAAACAAGATGTATTACTTTTCTTCATCCCTAGAAAATGTCCACTGATCCCACGTGCAAGTGCACACCAAACAAAGACCTATAAGATTAATTTGTAGGGAATACACAAAGATGCACAAACAAAAAGCTGCATAATTGAATACACACTCCCCTACTCAAGCGTACTGGAAATATACAAAGGAGATTAGTTCGAGATATTAACAGAACTTGATTAAAAACTACTACGTGAAGCTGCTTCTCTAACTGTACTTCCTTATATCAGATACATTGTAATAAACGTAGGGAGTAAATGTACTTACTTTTGCGATGTATTGTGGGGCGATGTCTGCTAAGCCTCTGGAACGCCGGACTACTGTCTCCACAGGCATTTCGAAGACCTGAAACAAATTTATTTGCTCTATAAAATAATGTTAAAAATTCTGGTACGTTTAGTTGTGAAATTTCACTATAATAAACTATTAATGGCTAATGAATCAAACAATATAAGCCTTAGTTTCACTAAAAATAGATTTCGGCAAATATAACTAATAGCAGCAATTGAAACCTAGACCAGGATACAAGACGATAATCTTATAGTTAAATAGATCTTATATGATGGATCTTGAAAGTCAAAATGCCAATTGTAAAAATCGAGTAGAACTACGACGCTACAGCATTTAACATAAATTTTTATTAAGCAGACTGTCTGAGCAAATACGACTTGCAATTACTTCCAGATGGACGCAAATCAAGATTACTCTTATCCATATGGGATACGAAATGTTTCTCACACGCGGCCGACGTTTCCGCAATTCACACTAGATAAGATTTTTTTTCTCTGGTTTCTAGTTGTAAGTTGCTCTTGTCATAGAACAGCTGAGCCTACAAATCATACAAGTTACATCCAACATTCCTAATTATATGATCTTATATACTGCGATCGTCATGTATCCCCTAATATTCTAATTCTCCACAGATCTCTCCATCAATAAGCTAATTAATCCTGGATTCCCTACAAACAGAACTTGCAATTGATGTGCAATTGAAATAGGCCCAAGATTCCATTTTATGGGCACGTGTTTTTCCAAATCGAGACTGTTCGCATTTATTATCTGCACTTAATTGTCACAGGTTTACACTATAAAACGGCACACAATATGTTTTACTCAGTGTGTTACGATAAGATCAAGTAAGACGTGGATAAAACACGAAGTGAATTTTCGATTCCTTCCAACGGAGTTACGTGCGCAGAGCCAACTCGCCACGGTTCCAATTTTAAGACGAGCTATTATCTCATTAACAAAGGAACACTTCACTTAATTTACTACCCTAACTGCACAACAATACACATCATTGATGGTTGGCTGCACACATTCATATCAAATATACGTGTAAGTTATGCTGTAGACTTATATGATCAGGTTCAAATCGAGATATTTCATCAACATACACCTTTCAGATTTAAAGTTGTTGACCAATTAAGCTTAGACCTTTACTGGAACTCTTCACAGAATTTGATGTGAGCCAGTAACAAAAATTCGGGATACATAGTCTGTAGTTCTTATTTCTATTTCATTAATAAATTAAACTCAATCCGTGTAACAACAAACCTTTCTACACTTATGTTTCTGACGGATAGCGTAATAAAAGTTAGAAGAGAAATAAAGTAAATAAAGCAAAACGCTATAAATTGATTTCGTCGATTGTAATTCTGATTAATTACTCGTACACGTTGCTAATTTCTTCCAATTGAAGCAGCAAAGCATATCTTATTGCATGTGCCCTTTTTTGGCAAAAAAACTTGACATGATTACCAAAGAAAAATTGGATGGTGAATGCATAGGTATTTCTGATTATGTGCACTGTCTATTGTTGACAGATGACAAACTCATTGAAAAAGAACTTTGCAATTTTTGAAATTCATAGATGCATCCTTCACACTTGTTTTCAATTTATTGCAACACATTCCTAGGAGTGACGCTCTTTTAGCATGCCTTATGCTTATGCAATTGACATTCGTCAAAAGCAAAGTGCCGTAATAGAATCTCAGTGCTATAAGAACGAGATATGGGAAAAGTTCCACGACAGGTTGAAAAGATGTATGGAGATTCTGCTGTCGATCACAGTAAAGTCAGTTGGTAGGTAAAATAGATTACGTGGTGAAAAATAACACGCCAATATTCAGGATACTCCTCGCAGCGGCAAACCGCACACTGATCTAACTCCTGAATTAGCAGTGTTGACACGGTTTCGAACAAAGAAACACATCACAGTGAAAGGATTGTGACTCCACGTTGGAATAGGAGAAGTCGGTGTTTGCAACAGTTGGGGTTGAAAAGTTTTGTGCCAAGTGGGTTCCAAGGATGTTGACAGAGGCTGTCAATGAAACACGATAAACAATGTGTAGCGGACGTTCGGAACAGTACGGAAATGGTGGAATCCCTTCGAGGAAAAAGGTTTTAAGACGATCACACCTTCGCTCCAGGGATCGCTGCCAATAGCGTGCTGGACCAGACTTTTATACATGCCCCAGTTCCGAGGTGGCGTAAGAGAGCAGAAGCAATGGGGATAGCGTGAAAAATGAAATTTTGTTCGTAAAGATGTATTTACCCACTTTTAAAATAAGACAGATCAAGAATGAAAAATAAATTTAAATAAACATAGTGTGCGTTACAGTTCAGGAGACTATGTATCAAGTCGATGAGCATTGGACAACTTCGCCCATATTGTAGTTTACTTTGGTGTTTGTTGAGAAAAGTTAGAATGTGAAAGCAATTCAGAAAATATTGGCGTTAGGAAGTATATAGCTGGCAGTTCAGGATACACTGTACGTTAAGAAACTCATCCTTAAAATGTAATAGATAATAAGAATGGCGTGTGTTAAAAAGATGACGTCGCAGTCTCCATATCTCGTTCGTATGAAGGCAATTAATGTTCTTAACAATGATGATAGAGGCCTATTGGAGGAGTAGACAGCCTCAAACGACAATATTCCTTCTATTTTACCTATTACGCATGTAAATACGCCATGTAGGATCTCGCGAAATAGTGTTTTGGGACTGGTCCTCGTATATTTTAGGTTTATAAGCTGATAAAGCAATACGTGTAAAAAAATATCGGAACGAGCATACGGGAAACAAAACGGCATTACTGTGTCTCCATTTGAGAGCGGGTGATGTGTAAATTATACAACCAATCGTACATAAACCATCTTTAGTTTCAAAATACAAACATGAATTATTCGCCCTCAAAAACTACTGAGATTTGATGTCCTTGAAGTCGCTTCTGTCGACAAGAGGGCATCGATCCCAGAAAACATCGCCTCGTTGAATTTTTATTAGTAAGCGATAAGATAGCAACAATCAAAAGGAACGCACCGCAACGATGAAAATGACATAATGTTGCCTAAAATTACATTTCACCGTTCTTTCGTCAATCGACCAACATTAAGAACACTGCCTCCATGGTCTTATGGTTACCTATAGCGACTAGTATCTTAAAGTACAGCAACAGACATCTCCTGGTAATCAAATCATTTATAAATAGAAGATGCTAATGTATATTTCAAATATTGAAAAACAAAAGTAGGGTCAGATTTTTATACATTTGGCTTCCTTTGGTTCATCAAAATTTAAATTAACATTTGACGAAATAATCTGAGGAAGTCTCAAACATGGTTACGTAATGTCGGTTCAATAAAACATAAACTTTGTATGTAATTGGCCATAAATTTGTTCGATTTAAGCTGTAAATAATGTAACATTAACCCAACATTGCATGGCGACCAAGGTCTAGTAAATTGGCCCACACCCTGCATTTTGAATTTGTTGGTTATATCAATACTTACACGTCGTTAAAATCTATACCCATATTGAAAATTAACTACAGAAATCCATTTTATAAGAAATCAACACACGCACTTACCAATCCGATGTAGAAGTCGTTTTTTAGATAGTTGTGTGTTAAATAAAATGTTTATTTTGTATTGTAAGCTACGCGCCCACTAGCTATTGCAATTATTTAGTCACAGAAATAGAGCACAATAGTTTTAAATACGAATGCGCCTAGTTGCGACTAAAAAACCCAACCTGTCCTATCTTCTTGGCGAAGCGATCGTTGCTGTTCTGGAATGAAACAATATCAGGCATTTGCATTTCCGAGCTTCAGTTATAGTCTTCCTTACGCATATTTTATTTTTATATAATGATACAATCCAAGCGACGACTCATAAGCGGTGTGACTGATGCCGATAGACCGATTATAAAATTTTGGAAATGCCAGAAAACTATAATAAAAAAGGGAATGTCTGAAACTGGATCTAAGAAGCTATACGTAAATTCAGGCGGGTGATCACGCAATCTTTATCAGTATCTTTTGTTTGTTTTCCATTATCTAAGAATAAGGAGTCTATCGTCTCGAACTGTAAAAAAGTATGTCCGTCTGCTTAGAAGAAGAATAGCAATCAGAGTTGGGCACACGAGTCTAATCACACCTGAAAGGAATATCAAGCTCTATTCGGTTTATTCTATAGACTGGAGGCTACGAAAATTGGTTTGGTATTTATTTATAAAGTGGAAGAGAGCTCCTAAATAACGTACAAGCGATTGTGAAATGGGTTACAGTTAAAGAAGGTTCGTGTATAATTACAAATTTGTGGAAGATTTAGGTTAGGTTGAAAACTAACGCAGGAAGGTATTATATGAAATGTTTCTCTTAGTTTTCGTTTTTAAGTTGTTTCTGTGCAGTTTGGAGATGTTATCATAGGAAACCGCGTGACCACGAATGTTTTTCAGCTCTGTATTTAGTAGTTCCTCCTAATTGAACGAACTTCTACTGTTCTTTCTTCCATGAAAGGACACGTAAGAGACCACACTCACCAGAAATAGAATAAACGATGACAGATTTGAGAGATTTCTTGGTAGAGATTACTGCGGAAACCATTATAAAGAGTGAAAATGGTTTGAATTTGGAATTCGTTAGCAATCCAACGGATGTTTTCAAGATAATTTAAGAGGATATATATATATATATATATATATATATATATATATATATAGTGAAAGCATAATTAGTATTTTTAGTTTTGGATGGGAGGTACCTCTGGATTTTTGAGGCCTTGAAGGTCATGTGAGACGGATAATTATTTGCTCCAAGGTCTTCACGTAACTTGTAGAACTGTTACTTTATTATTATTTTGGTTGAAAGAGGAATTTTTAGTCGCAGCGAAAAAAGAAAAAAAACAAGTGAACGCGTAGCTGTAATGTGAACCAACGAGGTGGGACCACGCCAGATTTGCAGGCTCCTAATGGGGAATGTTGCAGTTAAAATCACCTTCCAATCAATCCTGACGTCAGCTTTCACCAAAGATTTCAGGTAAAAAAGGTCTTATGAAAATGATTCGGCTGCAACGTTCCGTATTACGTGAATGGGAAGTGGGCAGTAAGAACAAATATAATCAGCATACTGGCCACAAACAGAATGTCAGGAACATCTCTAGTCATTCTCGAATCGCCACCTTCTGTACTGCTTTGAAAATAAATCAGCAAAACATTATTTATGAATTATTCACTGGATCAGTAATTCGTGGACCCAATTTCAGTCACGACATCGTTCACTAGCCAATAAGTTTGATGACAAAACTAGATTTTTTGTTATTGATCACTCGATTCACAAACTTGTGCCCGGGAATTAATGCTTACGCGTTGGTTCCGAGTGGGAACTCTAATTACTCAAAATTTTGTCGATCTTAAGCTTTATTACGGAACATACAGTTAACGTAGTATTTTTTCGACATCTGTCTACATATTTGCTTCTCGCGGACCCTGCTGTCGTCATTGCGTCGGTGAAAATCGGAGCGTACACACACAAAGTATTTTACACGACAAAAAGGAGAAACCTAAATAAAATAAACTGAGAAGGCTCGAATGTCAGACATCTCCATTACCTAAACGTCACTTCGTTGTACAGTAATTACTTCAACGGATGTGAAAATCTGGAGTAGTTGAAAAAAAAGTACTAGACAAAAGTATCTGCCTCAATAATATAAAGCTAGATACCATAATTTACTGCATACATCAATTAGTGTTACGCAGAGTGGGCTTCTTAATGGACGCGAAATCGTTTGGTACTCAATTTATAAAATACTAAATTACTCCAATTCAACTACAATACGCTTTAAATACGTGTCTAAGATAGATTACATATCAAAAACGATTTAATAACGATTTGAAGCTTCGAAATTAAGGTTATAACCTTTGATCACTAATATACAATGAAGACACAAACGAGATTAGAATATTTTAATTTGCGTTTTCGAGTAGTGTCCAAATAATTTCTCATTCACGTCATTGACCTCGCTACAATTAAATGTAAATCCAGTTTTAAAACATTACTGAAAATCCCTAGAATGCTTAGATGACGATGTTACTAAGTATTAAGGAAATACTTACAGTAGGATGTGTATATTTAGTAGAAATATTACAATTTGTATAACTACGTAACAGTGAATCTGAGAAATTTCAGAGAATAATTTCATGCATAGCTCACAATCCCTTCAATTCCCACGTGACTAAAATTCACTTCACAGAATCAACTGTGTAACAGATTTGTAAATATGAAACAAACAACATTGTTCTAGTTGTCAATGTAGAGAGCGACACACAAGTTTCATACAACAGTTTATTCACAGCGTTGAACATGTCATATTTTGTGCCTGAAACTGCGATTTGCGGACAGCGTTGACTTTCTGTTACGGTTTGAAGAAAGCCGCTGGAGAATCGTTTAGAATGATTGTCGAAGCTTACACTAAGCATGCTCTTGGTGAATTACAGTGATTTCAGGGGTTTTAAAAATTATGAAGTGTCGATTTTGACGTGAGAAACGAAGAATGTAGAAGATCAACAGAAAAGTTTGAAGACGTGGAATTGCATGCATCTTCATACGTTGGAAAGACGCGAAAGGTGGGAGCATGGGTTCCACAAGAACTGGGTGAATGACAGCAGGAAAAACGAAAAACCACTTGTGCATTGTTGCTCCCAGTACAAAAAAAATATCACTCCTACATCGCATTGCATCTGTAGATTAAAAATGGATGTATTTCGAGAATCCTAACGGTAAAATATAATCGGCGACTCCGGGTAAACCAACGACATCGGCAGAAAGTCCAAATTACTGTAGTCGGAAGTGTGTTTTCTGTAATTAGAAAGTTATTATCTATTACGAGTTGCTAAAAGCTGACGAAACCGTTAATACCGAAAATTTTATTCTTTTTAATTCAGTTTATAGTCGCACCAACCAACGAGGTCATTAGCGACTTGCTCTTTGGGTAGTCTAATTCTCGGTTTCTCTGTCGGGTAATCTCAGTAAGGGTATTTGAAAACACACAAACACCCAGGTCCTAGCCAGGAATAGAACCCGAGCCTCTGTAATGTGAGTCTGTGACGTTAGCCACTAGACCACAGACGAATACCGAACTCTAACGACAAAAAAAGATGGATTTGAACCAAGCATTGTGGGAGGAAACAATCATAATTCCAAAATAAACAACACAAAGCGTTTTTGCTTCATGACAGTGCACCATCGGATACAACAAAACCGATCAAGGAAATATCTGAGACGTTTGGTTGCGAAATATTTTCGCATGCGGCTTCCTCACCAGAGTTGACTGCATCCGATTTCTACTTATTTGTATAGACGGGACACGCACTTGCTGCGCTGCGCTTCACTTATAAATATGTACGGGAAATGGCTCGACCCTCGAAACAGCAACAGTTTTCCTTGTATAACTAGCAATGGGCAATATTGTAATTATAACATTTTTTATTATTTTCGTACAATATGTATTATATATTAAAAAAATCAGGTTTCATAATAACAAACCTAGTATGCCTCCAGACCACATCGAAAATAGTCTTGTCATAAAGCGTAAACGGAGCATGCACTTCTAGGGATAGACCACAAGAAGTTGCCTCCTGTGTGATAATTTTGCACTGTTTTCTACCTGAAGTTCTGTTACCTGGCCGCTAATTTTGACTCAACATCCCGCTCAACTTCCCTTCCAATTAAAGTCAGACAAAGGAACCTCCAATTTCATTGCAAGTCTCCTAGATCAACACCGACGAATAAATTATGGACCAAATTATAATTTTTTTTACGTACGTGGGATTTGCCATTAAGACGCGTTAACACTAGGGTAATTTTACTGATTGCGACGTATTTGACGGTTGATAAGATCTTGCGTAGAGCAGATCACGTTAACGAGAAAGGAACAAAAGTAACAGGTTTCAGTAATGGTCAAATCTGTATGTAATGTATTTTATGATAAAATAAATGGGCATCGGCCAAGTGGCAGTTACTTCTAGTAGCAATATAAAAAATAATTTCAATAATAATCAATTACATACCAACCAGTCGGCAAGTAAGTACTTCTGACAAGTGCCTTTTAAGCAAAGCTGTTAAATTAAATTCTGTAACATATGATTGAATATGTTAAAAATCTAAGAATTATTATCTGTTTGGACGAAATTGATGATGATTGCAAATTTTAGCCACTTTACATGAGAAAGTCATCGAATGTAACTAGAGAGTGAACGCTTCGTTTTATTTGCACACTCATGACAGTGGTGCGAGGACTATTGTAATTCCATGTTGCTGGCGAACACATGAATCGGAAACTGCGCGAATTTTCGTCACAAATGATGAGGTATATGTGGAAGCTTGAGTTTGAGACTGTATGTAGGGCAGACGAGCCCTGTCCCGAGTTGGCACTCTTCCCATCGGTGCACCAACGACGAACCGTTTTGCGGCACAGCGACGTCGTCGTCCACTTCTTAACACAAACGTTATTCACAAATATACTTCCCTTTATTATACAAACATATTCACGAAACTTTTTGTGTAGTAAATATATTTATGGTTATACATTACTACACACTTGCTACCCCATAACACCAAAGACGAAACAACCTTAAAAAATAATCAGAAATGAACGAGAGCAGCCTACCTCAATATGTCAGACAACAGGAATATACGTTAGAAGCAGATCAACGTCAATAAGGAATTTTTCCATTACGATGATTATGTTCAAATAACAGCAAACGATAAAGTCCAAAACGTCTGGAATACGTGTAAACATTCCTGGGAATAAAATACTAGACTATTCCGAATGACGAAGACGCGATTGTGTTCTTGAGCTTTTATGAGCCAGGAAGTTGAAAATTGAAATAAAATTCTGACCAACGATAATACAACATCCATTTTTCTGTCCCCGTTTGACATACAATTTAAAGGGAAATTATTTTAAGGTAACATTAGCACTCTGACACTTCATTTCGTTAAGAAATATACACGAAGAAAATATAAACTGGCTGTATAATACGAAAGTAGCTAGACAGAATATTGAATCTGACGGAGCAACGGCCGTGGTGCAACATCCATAAAATAGTAATTGCGTTTTAAATTAATCCGTTTGCTTCAATTAATTCTAACCGATATTGATATTTTAATCACTATCTCACCGCATCTTTCAGAGAATTTCTTGAATTTTCTTTGAATTCAGTCCATTTGGATCCTGACAGAAACACACAAATACGATGAAAATAACAATAAACAGACCATACAACTTTTAATTACAATATCGTGTAAAGTAGTTTCGGATACGAAACTGCTCCAGGTGGTTAATGTAACATACTGAAATATTAAAACGATTTATGGTGAAAATAAATGTATTTCCGTGTAATAAGAAGTGTAACATAGTTGTGATATTATTCTCTGTTATGCCTAAAGTTAAGAAAACTTGGCAAAAAATTTTATCCGCGTTGAACTTGAAAAAAGATACATTTTAAATTCTTAATACAAGTTGTTATATACCGACGGTAACGTTTAAGAGATACGTTATCAAGAATGAATACATGTGGATGAGCATGTACATCTGTACAACAATTGAAAATAATGACATCTGATCAGAGGAAAGATGTTTTCACGAGATTCAACAGCCGAACCACACAAAGTATAGGAGTAGATTACACATGTAAAGTATAACTAATTATTCAGAATCATATCTCCAAAGTGGATAAACATTGATTAATTTAGAGATAATTTTACAAAATCGGTTCCAGACTTTTCACGATAACAATTTACTGGAACTTTCATTCTTAAAATAAACATTCTAGTTGATTTTTTGTCGTTAACATGACCTACACTGCGCAAGATCTTAATCTTCAATTGCGTCGCAATCAGTAACCATAATGTTAAATTAAGCGTACGTAAAAATAGTAATTGTCTGATAATGCAATACACTCAGTTTAGTGTTTCACGACACATCGCATAAACTGAGACCACTTAAATAAATAATAGAGATTATATCAAGTAGATTTAAAATTACTTGTTGATATAATCTCTATTATTTACTTAAGTGGTCTCAGTTTATACAATTTAGTAGCCATGCACTTTCATCGTAATATGTAAGAAATGACAGAAAATTCTGTTGCCACAATAGGAAATTAAATGTCCTTTATAGCATAATATTTTATCATCTGTTAATGATATTTATATTGTATTACAGAAATTAATTAATTTTCTATTTTCTATCGGTATTCTGGACAAAATCAAAAGGGAATCGCATCCGACAGTCAAACTTTTGGGGCTATTATCAAACATGATAGTTTATTTGTGATGATGAGCAAATTACTGCCGCCCAAAGAAGAAAGGCAGTAAGTAAATATTTTCGGATTTTAAAATATTTCACGGATAAATGTATTATAATTAATTTTTAAAATCGAAATAATATTTGTTACAGATAAAACCATTTTCAAAGAGGCAAGGGGTTTATGTAAATTTCGAAGCTCAAAACAACTTTATCCCTTGATTTCTCAAAAGCATTTTTTAGACTTACTGCCTTACTCCTTTGGACGGCAGTGTACCATGCTTGTATTACATCTATATAACACAATTATTTGTGGGACAACGGGCACAATTACTTTGGAATACTCAAATCGGTATAGATGTCTGTCGCCATTACATATCAAGATAGGAATGAATAGAAAGTCCGCAAACGTTAAAGATCTTGAAGGGAAAAAGCCGAGTGTTTGAAAAATTCTTCATTTTGGTGTAAATATTAATATGCGTAAAGATGATAACTTCGCATAGCATTTAAAAATAGTTTCCGTAAAAATTGAAAATCCACATCAGCCAGTAATGAGAACATCTTGAAAACCACAGTAAAATAATAAATTTAATTTTCTACGCAATGGCAAAACAGTAACTGTTCAGAATGCGGCCAGAAACAATTTCGACATTATCTTTACCAGCTTTCAACCGGAAGTGACGCTTAGTTAAGCGTTTCTCGGGCGTCTGAAGGGTGCGTGCGAGCATTCCTCAAAAACAAACTCGGGCTCAACGATTAAACATTTGATTTAAAATGCTGAATATGAGGACACTGCAAAGTCGATTTGGACGAGCTTGAAGACAGTTTACTTTAGGATGAACTAATACAAATACGCCAACATCATAAAAAGATGAAGCGCGATATTTCCTGATGAAGTCATCGATATACCACAGGATGGACAAACGTGAAACAGTTTAGAAATGTCCTGGGAGTGAGGTAACAAAAAATGAAAATGTAATTCAGAATATTGTTTGTGAACAGGTTTAGTGCAGTCCACAAGACTTTTGGAGTTGATTGTAAGACTTGGATTCACCGCTATGCACCTCCCACTGATGAAAAAGCGGTCGTGGCGAGGAAATTCATTTACAAACTGTATCGCGCGAAAACTATCATCATTTAGAATAATGATACATCCCCACTAAAAGTATATATATATATATATATATATATTAAAAAACTTTTAAGGACGTTCCACTACGAACACGAGGACGACGTCGATTTTACCCCGGTCATGTACAACAGGAAGTCGCTTTGTTCACTTCACTCCCTTTCTAACTTGTGAATGCTACACGATTAATGAATCTTATGTAATATGAACGATAATTTGAAGACAATAATTATTTCATTTTAAAGTTTCTCTGGTTGGTTCGTTCACTGTGGTGGAGAAATTGTACAACTGTAGTTCACGTAACGTCAAAGTAAAAAAATTCAAACTTTCTTCAGCAGAAATGATATTTTATAATGTGGTAAAAGTATGAAGCTCAAAATGCTATGGGGGTAACTACGAGGACTGCGTTAAACAAAACAAAAATCTAGTTTCCGAAACTATTTCTGGCCAAGGTTGGGAAATCTTTCCTGCCAAAATACCAAATTTTCCATAGTTTCAGTCCATGGTATTACAGGCGCATTAGTTTTTTTAAATAATTTGAGAAATTAAAAAATACAGATAATCCGTTTTGAAAAATCAATTGCTGGAAATAACAGAACATCTTCGGTGTTTGTGCGGTGTTTTTTTTTCACTTTTATTTTGAAGAATATATTAAAAATTGTAAATATGCGTTTCATACTGGACAGAGTTCTCAGGCATGTCACGCTTTCGTATTCAGGGGAAGTCGGGGCGGAACGGGATAGCGGGGTAGAACGGGATACCATATATTTTTACTGGATAGTGCTGGAGGTTAGTAAATAGGGACGTAACATTGTAACTAGTCAAGGAAAAAGTCCTGGCAGCCGACTTGACCAAGTTTTGACTGTAACTTGTGAATGAACTATTGTTTTTGGCATCTTAATTAAATCTGTGAATTTTTCATTTTTGCATCATTTCTACAGAAGGTAATCTACAAAACTCCACACTTTAAACTCTTGAATGGTATATATTCGTAATCAACGCGTCTTTAGCTGCAAATATGTTACATGTAAGGTTTAAATCTGCTTGTATTAAGGCTCGATGAAAAACCTTAAACTGAAACTAACATACGGGGCGGAACGGGAAGCTACTGTACAAGACGAAATGCTGTTTCACAAGAAAGAAAGGAAAAACTGGCAGACTCACCTTATAAGACTGAGTTACAAGATGCTGTACCGAAAAAGAATAGATTAAGAAAGAAAAGGAACGGGAAAAATTGGAAAAAAGTAAACAAAACTATGCACAGTAGTAAAAAAAATATTTTTACGAAAGGAAAATTTGCTAAAGCGCTAAATAAGTATAAGAAAGAAAACACAAAGTGTGTTAATATAAACTAGATTTAATTTGCACTAATTATAAATACAAAAGATCCTCTTCCGTTTAGTCCCGGGTGGGGCAAAACGGGAAATTTGTAAGTTTCTTTTAAAAAATTAAAAAATCTAATTCGTTGCTTTTAATTTATATGGATACTAGGTTAAGCAAATAATATAATAAACTCATATTTTATACTTTTATGAAGTGATATTTCCCTTACCATAATTTTACAAAATTTGTTAAACAATAAGGGTCCTGTTCCAACCCAACTTCCCCTACACGTGCGACATCATCATTAAAGTGGATGAAGAGAACTGGAAGAAAATAAAACAGATCGCGTATCATGCCTTCCCGATTAAAGTTCGAAGGTAATAAAGCTTTACGTTTCATATATTTATGCCCTGTACCGTTAATAACACTTCTTCTATGAAATTGTCACGATAAAAACCGATTAAAAGGAAAATATAGCTACGAACAGTTATAAAGTCCATTCTTCATCGAACGCGGCATTCTGTGTCGTAGAGGATTATAAAATAAATAAAACATGCCTGAAAACAGTTGTGAATAACCGTAAAACATGTAATGAGAACGTGTTAATGCACAACTTTCCTTACATATAGAAATTATTAACGTTGTAGGTGAAATTATATATTTCAGGATAAAAGGTGTTTCACATGCCATACAATAAATAAATTGTCCTTGAAAACGAACAATAGTTTTCATCATACTCCAATATTAAGAGTAAATGAAAAAAAGATATGTTCTACGGGGAATTCGAAAACAGCCAACATTGAAGGATAAATATGAATAATTGTATAGAGCTAAGGGAGTAAGCATCCAATTCGAAGGAAGCGTGAAAACATCGAATTGTAAAGGAGGAAGATAAGGAAAGCAGCAAACGTCGAGCTGAATATTCAGAACAAGTTTTTAAACGTGTTATAATGCAAAATACATAATATTACATATTATATTATGTATGCTATAGGAGAATGCTGAAAATCAGGAAGTTCTAAGCAGAGTAGAAGAGAACAATTTGGAGTAATTTGACCAAGAGAAATAATAGATTAATATGCCACGTTTTCAGACATGAGGGTCTGGCAAAATTAGCACTAGAGGGAAGTGTGTGGGATAAGAACCGAAGTGGGAGGCCAAGGATGGAATACACTAAATAGACTAGGGCGGATGTAAGGTAGCCACGTAGAAATAAAAGGCTTGCGCAGGACTGATTACCGACAAGAACTAGAATATCATAAATTTCTAGTGTAGAATCACACAGGACGTATATGCTTCAACGAAGATAATTTGACTACTTTAAAGTTGGGAGAAAGCCGACGGCAATACTTATTCGGTAGAAACCAAACAGTAAAGAAATTTTAAATTATACAGACGAAAACAAATCTATGCACATCTACGTGTGGTGTTTCACTTTCGATGCATTCTTGCTCTGTTTTCCCCGACATCAAAGCATCTCCTTCAAGAGCATGCAAAAAGTAGAGACCCAGAAAGAAGAGCGCAGCGTTTGCGCCTTCACTAACAAAACGCAACACTGTCAGTAGGAAATATTCATATCTTCCCTTAACAACAATTATTCAATTTAGAAAAATATATTACTGATTTCAATAAAATCGTACAATAAGTAAAATAAATTAATCCGTTTCGGGATAATCGTCTGGTTGCACTTCATGAAAGTGAAGCATATTATTAAATGTGAATGCTGAATACGATACAAACAAATCTCGCTTATATGCTTGTGGGAACGATTTTTTAAATTAAGCGTTTGACGTACTTTTTAAATGAATTTACAATTACCGCATTCTACCGTACCCAACTACTATAGTGAATTTGACGAATTAAAATTATAAAAATGATTAAATTGCTATATGAGAAATTAAATAGCACACTAATATCAGCAAGTTGCAATGAAATCAGAATAAGTTTAATTTACCAAACATACATAGAAGCATCATGATACTCAAAAAATTTGAAAAACAACTGTCACAATGACGCGTACACAAAAAAAACACAATTTTTATAATGAAATGATTATTTCCGGAAGTTCTGCAAATAGTAAACGCCAAGAATTGTGCACGTGACTTCTTTCGCAGCCTCGTCAAAAATTAAGCAAACTTCGTTTATTGCAAAAAAAGGTCGCTTCGGCTCGCAGTAATCATCATATAGTAGATAATTATTATCTCCTAGGAGAAGCAAGAGACAAACTAGTTAAATAAAACACACCATTGAACTTCTAGGGAATCATCATTGGACGATTACCCTACTCGAGTTTTACAATTTACCTATTGCATTGTATTGTGGCCATTGCAGATTGTAAATTAACAATTATATAATATATATATATATATATATATATAAAACTATTGCTATAACAGTAAATTATTTCCATTACACATCAATTCCAAATTCTACGAACAGAAGTTTTTTCGTTGCTGCTAAAATAAAAGTGTACATTTTCGTTTGGTTCAAAAGCAAATACATTGAACTCAAACAAAACATTAATTCATATTAATTTTCCTACGAAGTATATATAATTTATATAATGGTTGACTTCAATGAAGCCGAAAAATTAAATCGCTGCAACAAAAAAGTATACAAATATCGGCTTTCATCCGTGAATTTTCTGAATATGCTTGACGAGGGGACACCACAATAATAATATAAATCTATTATGAAGGTGCTACACATGACATCTGCACCTGTCTCGCGTAGGAACTACGGGCACCAGCCCCACTTTTATTACGAGAGTAGCATACACTGTTGAGGCATTAACATTATAACACTACACTAACTTCCTCAATTAATTAATAATTCATCTAAAAATTGTAAAAATAAATACATGATTACGTAATACAACTTGCGATGCTATACTTATGAAAAAATAAAATTTGGGTTTAAATGTAATGCGAGAGACTACTTTTCAGTTACTTAATAGGAATGTATAATTAATCGTAAGTAACGCGACAGTAACACTTTCTTGGCGAGAGCTGTTACTTTTGCATGAAAAGCAACTGCGCTGGTGTTCAATTTTTATGACAACCGACTTTCTATTTCTTTATACGCGTCGTATCAGGTTGCATACAAAAACATAGCATAATTTCACACAGTGCACGATGACACTGGCTTCAATGAGAAATAATGTAGGTAGGCAAATTTAGCGTCAATTCGCAACACAAAGCGTAATGTTTGATAAAACTAAATAACGAAAACGTTAAACATAACATTAATGAAAAAGAAATACGACTTACCTATTGTCGGTTCATCCCAAACGCTTAATGCAGCCTTTAAATTACACTTATGTCTCATAATTTACGCGGAACATAAGAATGTGATGCTTAAACATAGCTTTATTTATGTTTTCATATTGCATCGAAGAAGAAAACAACACGAATAGCAGGAACTTGCTTCCACCGGAAGCTGCAGCACTGCGCTCTATTGGCGAAACAGTTAACTGAAACAAGTGCCTGCGACGCGATGTATCTGCATTGCAACAGAACTGCAACACCACTCCCTTCTCCCTGCTGTCATCTTCCTTCACACATTCACTCAATTTAAACTATGGGGAATTACTCCAGCGAACCGGGAGCTTCCTCGATACATTTGAAAAAGGTCAAATACTTTCTCCATATGAAAATTATTTCGTTGATTGATTCGTAATTATTCCAAGAAAGATATCGTGAAACTGAAAGTAAATTAAACAAGAATGGTCCAGTGGCTAGAATCACTGCCTCACATCACAGAGGTCCCAAGTTCGATTCATGCCAAATGCCTGGGTGTGTTGTTTTCAACTTCCCCTACTTAGCAAACTTGACGAAACGTAAATCAGTTACCCGATTAAATAGTCGCTGATCACCGTTGAGTATAAACAATTAAATTAATAAGGAATATTGCGCAATTAGCCTACGAGTTCTGTTTTACGCATCATTCGTAACGGAGTTGCAGCACTTAGTAAATCAATGGATAATACAACCCACCTGGTCCTATGCCCCGTCCACATGGGGAACAACAACCAAAATTCAAACTAAACATCCACTACAACATCAAACTTCCCAAAGTAAATTAGATTGTTTTCTGGTTATTTTTATGTGATGTCCCACCACCCCCCTCCCCTAAGAATCTTCGATTATTGATGGGGTTGAAATCATACGCTATCAGTATCGGAGGACACACTATAAAATTAATTTACCTAGAAATGTATTTATTTGATGGAAATGTTGGCAGCTTTTGGTTATTTTAAAATTTCCACTCCCTCCTACCATTGCCAAACTGGTGGCAGCCGTATCTTACCCCAAGTGTTGATCCCGAGTCGAAATTATTTAATCCGTTAAAAATAGTATGTGGAAGTCTGTTTTACTCCCTTTCATCCCCTCTTAGGAGATAAACTATAGCTTAAATTGCATTTTTTTATGTCAGAATTAAAATCAGCGGCTCAAATATCACGAGTTTAGAGTCCAATCTCGATTGTTTTCTGGTTATTTTTATTTGATGCCTCTCTATCCCCACCCCTAAGAATTAATTGATCCCGTAATGTGTTTATGTGATGGAAATACTGGCCGTTTTCACCTAGAAGTGAAAGCCGATTTTTACCCCCATAGTGCTTATTTCAGCATACGAACACGTATCCCAAATTTGGTCGAAATTGATCCACTCCTTAAGATTTGTGTGCGGAACACATATACAAATGGACACACACACACACCACAGGCAATTTTATTGTAGAGACTGTTTGTTTTGTATGAGAATAATAGGTTACAAGAGGGGCGTCAACGTAGTGGTCTTTCACTTTACTGGATTAGAAAGTGATTTTAAAGGGCCGAGGGGAGGCGGAAGAGCAAGGTATTCAAGGGTTAACTCGCCCCGGGGCTATAGTTTACGGATCATACCCGGCATTCACATTAGAGTGCGTAGAGCAGGTCCTAGAAGACCTTTTCAGTTATGTCGGATTAAATGAGAACCCAGACTTTTATCTATATGAAAAAATAACTTGTTTTTCAGTCATGGATTTCAATTGTTCTAATATAAAAAAGACTGTTAATTATTCTATTTAGATTAAGTTTAGTTTAGAACAAAGCCAGATGCCAAGTGACATACGCGTCCTTTTAACAAAGTGCATATAAAAATTAGTTTTACCTGAGCATTGCTTCGATTAAACTTGATATTGTAGTTATATAGAGCCGTAAGAAGGTTTCTAACAATATCAAACTGCCATCCATTTTACGTGACTAAATTACGAACTTTCATGTACGTAATTTTGACTGCTTGGGCTTAAATTCGTTTTAACGAAAACCGTCAAAACGGGTTTTTTCTCTAATGGTAAATTTTGGAAATTGTCAACCATTATTTTAAAAATAAATCAAATTTTTAATTTCCTTTTCTTTTTAAAAGATATGTGTTCGCAGGCAATCAAATTCTTGAATAGATGAAACAGTTGTCGAAAAGATAATCTCATAGAAGTAACAAGAAGTATTAAATTCTAAAATCCTTGACCCTAAAAACGAGTTCTAACAAACGCGTTTAAGAAAATAATCATTAGTACACATTGCATACATCTTTTTGCGAGAAAAACGAACCCTGACTTTAACTTTTTTTTTCATTGAAACTATGCCCGCACTTTTCATTTCTTGTCACTCAGTGCCTGCGAAACTCCAGCTAACCTCAAGTTGTAATCCAGAACTCCGCCATTTTGCTTAATGCTGTCTTTAAATTGCACTTATACTTCGTACGTTATGTGGGCATAATATTTAAACAAAACTGTAATTATGTTTTCATATTGTGTTGAAGAACACCTTTAGTTGAATTATTTTCTTTTTTATTTCCGCATTATGTCTGGCAAAGATAAACGAACTCATTTCAATAATCAACTAGCAACTCTCATTTCATCAAAGATATTAAACCCCAAATGACATGTTACAATATATATTATCTGTACATTGTGTTCCTTTTCACAGTAAGCAATGTTTCGATTTTCTATATGGGGCTCTCTTCAGTGGTGTTTTTCTTCAGGGAATAAAAATTAGATAATAAACTTGTTAAATTTGGTTATTTTGACTGTAATTGCTACATTACATTATGAACTCTAAATAAAGTTAATGAAATATTGTACGGATCTAAGTAATATCCTTAACATGTAGAAAGACGATTCACATCAAAAAGTAAATTGTAATAAATATCTGGGTCATTGAGGATATAATAGAAGTTTTTATCATAGTTCCATATAACATGTCATATATATAGTATCATACAACTATGAAAGGTTTTCCTCAAGGTACAGGCTTTTATAAATATAATGAATGGGGTCGTAGTCTTACCTGAACAGTAGTTTCTTACAAAACTGCATTCTTTCTCTCTTTCCTTAAATTGCTTCGAACTTGAATAACTTGATAATGCAAATTACATCTAAATAATTTATTTTTATTTACATTTTGATAAATTGTCAGCAACAGTTTCAGGACTTAGGAAATAAATACTAGATGTAACTAAAATAATACATCTTTAATGGACAAAACCCAAGACGAATATATATATATATATATAAAACAGCTTAAATATGTCATATATTTCTGCTATCTATGTTCTGTAATTATATTTACCTTCCATCGTTGTTGTTGTATTCAGTCCTTAGACTGGTCTGATGCAACCCTCCATGCTGACTTATTCTTCGCAAGACTTTTCAATTCTGCATAACTGTGGATCCCACAGGTTACACAAGTAAATTATTTTAATTATAGTCCACATTTTGTTTGAATCAGTTATTTCTGTGCTGTATATCAGCACATTGCAATTTCTCCGTTACAGAAAGTCCCATGATACCAAACGCCCTTATCTTATATCTACTCAAAGCTTTTCTCAATGCGGCACTTGAAACTGTTAATAAACCCATGTAGGGCTTTGACCGACGACTGCCAGATACTTATCCTTCATGATTATTAGAGTGGCACTTGATCAGCGAAGTGATTCACATCCAGTGTTTAAGCCGGCACAAACGTACATGCCCATGACGAAATCCGAACCCAGGAACTCTGTGATGTGAGGTGGTGAGACTGATCGTTCACTACAGCAGATCGGAATCAACGTCACGCAATTACTTTTTTACGTTTTTCTCTTACATCTGAATGTAGGACCTCATACTAAACATTGACGGCTTTAAATCTTAAAGCCGACCTCCTGTTGTGAATTGGTTAGCATCGCTGCCTGGCAACACAGAGGTCACAGGTGCGAATCCTGGCACGCGTTTGGACGTTGTGTTGTTCGAGTTACCATAATATGATTCCCTTAACTAAATAAAAGAAAAAGTTTCCCGTTATTGTGTATAGTCGACAATGACCCTATGGTTGACACGACTCTCAATTTTTTTTAAAAAAATCTTAAATTTCTTTAATACGCTTACACTATTTTGGATGTCAAATGTTCTTATAGAAATGTGTAGATCCTTGAATACCCACCCCAACATTTTAGACTCAAACATGGTTATCAAATAATGTTTTCAGTCAGTTCATCAGATTGTGAAAAAAAAGGGAAAAAGTAGGATCTATCGTATAATGGAATGCATCCATATTAGAGAAACGGTGCTAATTCTAAATAATTCGCCGTTTAAACCCATTTACTTAAAGGGGTAATGTGTTCATATCGGAAAATTCAGGCTTGGTGCCTGATTTTATTTCGGCAAATTATTTTATTAGGATACTGCGATGACAACACCACCTCTATAGAAATTTCTGTTATGAACTGTCATAATTGAACTATCTATATACTCAATAGGACGTTGCCTAAATTTTTAGCCGACGAGAAGGCCAATCTCGCACAATTTAAAACAAATAAAGATTTAATATTTATATTTTAACTGACTTTTAATAACAAAACAAATAAGTAGAATGGCAAGTAAGTCAGAAAAGGTTTAATATTCACTGGCCAACCAAGAGAACAATTTGGAGGACTTTAACAAAGAGAAGGGATAGATTAATAGTCCACGTTTTGAGACATGAGGATCTTGTAAACTTAGTATTAGAGGGAGATGTGTTCGATAAGAACAGAAGAGGGAGGCCAAGCATGGAATACATTAGGCAGAATGTTGAATGTGGAATTTAATGTAGAAATGGTTTTTCGCAGGATAGATTAGCATGTAGGGTTGCATCAGAACAGTCTTGGACTGAATACAACAACAAACACACCCACTTCAATGGTACGTCAGCATTAAAATCAATACATATAGAACATCAAAAATAAACTATGCTTATGGGAATACCCTGTCAACATATAATACCACGTTGACGAGATGCTCCCATACAACCAATATATTGCGGAAGAATATAACTGTTGACTTATGTTGGGTGAAATGTTTTTTAAACAACGATCTATAAGAAAGATGAATACGGCTGAAATGTTTTATATGATGAAACTTTGAGACTGTACTTGGGTTTCTTTTTCTTTTATTAATGGGATTGAATAAAATGTCTATATCTTCATTTAGCATATTCCAAATTAGATTTAATTAGATAGACAGGAATTTTTAATCAAATTAAAACTGCTTGGTCTTGCTTAAAACGCAAAATAAGTTTATTCCATTCTTATTGTTCAAACATAAAATTCTCAAGAGTTTACGGTCCCTTAAAGCCACAGACATGAAAATTTCAAGCATATGTGCATCTATTTACCCACAGGCAAATCCTTTATACTAGTGGTTTCCAAATTTTGGGGTTCCCCACGCCCTTAACAAGTCACAAATTTTCAGAGACGCCCAAATTTGGCCTATTGAATACATTTTAAGCGTTCGAATAGTTAGGTTGGGTTATTTTAAAAATAAAATAAATGAGATCCGTATTTTAAATTCTACAAACAATTTATTAAATATGCACAATTAAAACAATTCATTAAACAACAATAGTACAGTATACAAAAACTGTATAATATATTTTGTATAACAACGGATTGTTAACGTAATTCAAGGGATTAACGATTAGCAATTCAAATTATGCTCTGAAATCTTTTACTGGGCCGAACGAGTCTAATGTTATAATATTTTCGCAGCGCCCCGTGGCTGGGAATCACTGCTATTAAAAGCGGCGTGCGGCGAGCGGTCGGATGTAACATTTACCGAGAGGCAGAGCGGTGAGCGTTGCCGGGTACGAAACAGAACCCTTCAGCCGAGCTTCTCTACTTCAGTCAGAATAGGAGCATTTCACGGCAACGCATTTTAATATTTTTAATTATTTACATGTTCATTAAAGCGCGTTTTTAATGAGCCTTTGGTTTTACCAATGTAACAGGAATTGCAATCTAAATACTTAATTTGGTATAAAACATTTTGTCTATTAATATTAATTTATCCATAATACTTTAAAAAATTAAGTAATTGCTACCATAAATTTTGACTATGTCAATAAGTTTGTACTGAATTTTTTGTTAAAAAAGTGGAGAACTCTATACTGTAAATAATTTTCTTACTTGATAATTTAACACGTCTATTCTTAATTTAATATTTAACCTCATTTTAATATTTTTTTAATGAAATGCAAATGATAAGAATTCAGAATAAGAATATTTACTATTTTGTCCAGATTAAATTTATAATAGCGCTGATGAGATAATTTAACTGCTTAGATTTACTAGATTGTAAAACATATAAGTATTTTTAAATATATTAAATGAATTAAATAATTAATTATTGAGGTTTTCACTTTTTCATAACCTGTAATTTTCTCTTACTGTCATAAGCAATTTTCATGCCGCGTATTATAAGCTCAAAGTGGTAATTCATACAAAAAACAATATCTCCACCTTTATCAATTTATTTTGTGAAGCCCTGAGTATTTATTTCCTTACAAAAAATAATCAACCTGGCAACAAAATAAATTATGATTTTAAACAACTATATCAACAATCCCTTCACGTATTAATTCAGTCATTGCTAACCGAATATTTCGGAAGCAAGCATTCTTCAATATTAATATATTTTTATATAAAAATGTAAACAATTTATCTTCCTTTTCTTTTCTAAATATTTAATAAACAAATTATTTAATTTATCATTAACGGAAAATATATTGCCCTCGTCCTCTTTTTTGTGCATTCTGTAGGGAACGAGAATTTTTTATAGCCTCTGGCGCTTGCCGGGGCCAAAAAATTAATGTCCGGGGTGAGCGGTGAGTGGCTGGCTCTGCGGCTAGAGCTGTACCGCCTTACCGCACGCTCTTGACGCAGACAGTGGAACCGCCAACCCATTAAATTATATATTAGAACATTAAAGTGAGCGGAGTCGCTCCAACTACCTGCTCCTTGCTGCTTGCCGTTTACCGCTCGTTCGTACCCGAGGCCTGTATTCATAGTATGAATACATCCGTTTGTTTATTTTCTGTCTATTAACAATTATATTTATTTAACATTAAAGGCATAGAAATCTTATGAAATTATAGGAATACAATATTTACAAATATGAACATAAATTTAAATGTACTAGTATGTATTGCTGAAATGGAACAGTTTTCAGTTACTTTAACAAAATTAATATATTCAGACATGAAGCTACTAGAAAGCGTCTGTCACGCTAACAAGATTTGTGGGGGAACGGTGATTGCGGTTGATGACGTCAGTTTAAGCATCCTTTGTTGGCGTCAAGTACGGATTACACGTACCGAGTGCTGGGACGAGTCAACTTGCCGCCGAGTACTCAGCCAAGCGATATTGTTGCGTGCACGGACAGTAGGCAAGTCAGTATATTTTTAGATTATAACTGTAAATCCTTAAATTCCAGCTCCTTTGGAGGTTCGGTGACCTTGGAAACCAGTGATATACGTCTAAATAATTTTGTCCAATATGCCGATCCATCGTCCAGGAAGACTATGGATACAAGAATTGTTTATGTAGTATCACTCAGATAAGAGGATGGCTCATGACTACTACTGCTGCCAATTGCCGCACACTGGTTCCAGAACTTTCGTCCAGTAAATGCAACACATACTCCTCCATCCGAGGTGTGTGGACCAACCGAAACCGTTCACTGTTTACCTTGTGGAGTGACAGGAAACCTGTGTTATTAAGACACATTTACAACCAAACGTTCTCAGCCACTATGGACAAGGGTACACATTTCAGAAAGTTTGCGTTTTTGAACCCATGTTTATGTTTTGATGGTTACTAACAACTCTCAAAATTGTCGACACTTTTTAACGCCGTGCATGGAGCCAAGGGTAACAAAAGTTCTTATTAGCTAAAATACTTTATACTGGCGCAAGTGACGCGTTAAAGGAAACAAATAGACACAAATTCTGTCCTATATATATATATATAACCCTGTTTTCTACATATGGTCCACATGTTGATTTAATACAGTCCGCCATGCTAAATTTATCCTGTGCTAATCTTTTCAACTCATATTACTATTGCAGCCCACAACCAGCCTGATTTACCTAACGTATTCCATGTTGAACTTCGTCTTCTATTCCAACGGCACACACGTCCTCTAAAACTAATTGAACGAGTCCTTCGTGTCTGTTAGTCCATGCCTTCTTTTAGTCAGTGTTCTCCACAATGATCTCGCCGCACCAATTCTATTTAAGACTACCTGATTAGGTTTAAGCCTTTGCAGAGCCGATTGTTTCGCTCCTATATAACGCAAAGCTCCACACAAATAGTTTTAGAAATAATTTCCTAGTCTCATAACTTATTAGATGTAGCAACTTTTCTGTTCTTTTCTTGTTGGTGCTATCCGACTTTTTATATTTACTTTGCTTACTATCAATCGTTATTCTACTGTCCCCAATAGCAAAATTGATCTATTTCCGTCTAAATATCCTTTTGACTAAACTACATTACTTTAGTTTCTGTCTATATTAAAGGCAGATAACCCCATAAGAAGGACGGGAACAAGTAGTAAATAATGTTGGACCAAAATATAATAACATAAAATATGTATTTTTAATATATATTTAATACTTAACTATGTTTCCTGTACATATCTTCTTCTTCGTTACAATGTACTTTATTCTTCTTAGTTCTGTTGATGTCCATAATCACTTCACTTAATTTTTATAAAGGTTGAATTAACATTTTTCGAGCTCGCATTGAAATACCAATTCATGATTTTAGTTTTTATTTCTACAATAATGCTCGATTTTAAGCGATATTGAATTGCTATGAATTTTGATTTGTGTCCATTTTACAAATTCGATCAGCTTTTGATTCTATCCTATAACGTTTTGAGTTCAGCAATAAGTGACAATAAATTAAGCGAATATGACGTACATATGTGTAAAATAATTTTTTGTGAAGATCTTAATTTGCTATTGCCAAAACACTTGACGAAGGATTTTTTTCTAGCCATAAACTTTTTAATGCAAGTTAGCATAAATATTATATCTCGTACTTCCCCCAGACACCAATTGCGAGGATACCTGTGGGAGCTTCCTCTCGCAGGGATTTCTCCACAGAGGGAGGATGGGCTTACCTTTGATGATGCCTCGTTCTCTCTGGTTTTAAGGTTCTCATATACCAAGTCACCTTCATCCCTTTTAGGAGGTGTATGTACAAGTTCAAGACCTTTGGCATACAGTAAGAGTAATAGGATCAGTCGATCATCTGCCTCCTAAAACTGGCGGAGACACGGAGAAGGGAATGTTGGGACCCCACAGAAGGGCGTGAGAATAGTACCCTATACGACCTACCCAACTGCAGGTTTTCTAGGGTTCTCCCGCAACTCATTTCGGTGAATCACCGGGTAGGATATAGACCGATACTATAGACCGGAGGGTCTAGTCAACCCTTTGCCACCTTCTCTACCTTCCGCGTCCCCCCTTTTCAATTCCATTCCTATGTTATCAAAGGGGAGTTGCCTGTTTCAGGATCATCCTCATGTAGCCCGTTACCCAAAAAATGGACACCAATTCCATAACGTATACTGATTATATTTCTTGTTTCGACTGGACTACGTATTGTAGTCAATACTTTTAAATCCAGAAAAAAACAATTTTCCCATTCCCGTATGTTGAGACATTCTCATTCCAATGATGGCTTTGTCTCCTATTAAGCAAATACAATTACAAATCTTACACAAATATTAAATAAATCCAACCATTAATTATTTCTTAAAACACTCAAAGTTGGTATAATTTCACAATATTTCATCCGCGAAAAATTAAACTATCATATGAAGGTTTTGTCAATGATTTATGAATAAGTTGTATTATTTTTAGCATAGAGCAGCATGAAGACGCACCAGTGCTTTCCCTCATGACTAACAATTTCTTAAATTTAAAACTATCTGACAGTTTTCAAGTATAGTATAAATTTCAGTAGCCATTTATGTCAAAAAATATAATTTTAGTCGGAAGGCTCAATCTTTTCAATGTTAAAATAGTAATTTTTTAAGTAGTTCCTTGCAGGTACTACACTGAAATTTTCATATTATTTTAAACCTTGTGGTATGTGTGTGGAAGTAGAATAAATAAATTATTTATTAATATGTTTTATAGAAAATTTTATATGTTCTTTTTGTCCATAACAAATAAATGAATCTTCTACTTCCCCAAAGCATGCCATAAAGTTTAAATTAGCTTTGGAAATTTCGGCGTTGCATCTACATACGTTTCCGAGAAAAAGGAACCAAAAAAAATTATCATACGAGAGATATTCCTGCTTAAAGATACAAATTGATGTAGAAAAAAATACGTTTTGTAGGAGGTGTTCGATACTTTTCTGACTTTAGGTTGGCATCACTGAGATGAACCAATAAATCCTGACAGATAAAAACTGTGTAGTTTATAACATCAAAATTTCATTTAACGATGCCATGTCCGCTTCAAGTTTGCACATTAGTTGAACAACGCTCAGTGATCGTGGTTTTGCTTTCTGAAGGCGAAAAACCGGCTAAATTCATTTATACAATCATTTTTACAGTATGATGAAAGTTGTAATTATTAACCACGGGAAGTTTTATAACTTGCTAGCACAGTCGAACCTTGATGACTAACGCGCAACGTCCTGGCCGGCCAGTTGGTGTCAAATCCTTCGCTTGAAACTCGCATTGACTATATTATTCGTGAAGACCGACGCGTTACTGCTGTCGAATATATAGCAAAAAAAGTTGCAGTTAGTTTGACACACTTCATAACATTATCAGGAACAAACTCAAGTACAGCAAAACAAGTGCAAAATAGGTCCCGACAGAGTTAACGCATCAACACAGGGAAAGAAAACTAAACAAGAGTTTAAACGTGTCATGAACCATATTGAGTCATAAAAGTCCAAGAACAACGAGGAGTTCAAAGACTTTGTGGGGAACTGGTTCAAACAACTAAACAAATATTTCTTCGCATAAGCTAAAAAAACACTGACTAGTTCATAGTTGGGACAGGTGTATTAATATTCGTATTATATTGAGAGTTGTACAAGTCTCATTATGTAAAAATAGATCAATTTGTCTCTGTAATTATTGAATGTTCTTCAGGTAATGACAATTATATAATTATAACTTACAGTAAACGTTAAATTATTTATATTTTGATGCAGTGGTGCAGAACTTTCTTCCTCCTTGGGCCTTGGCCTAACGGGACGACTGCCATACATGACACATTCCAGACTTTTTGGATAACCACACGTGGTCAGCGAGTCGATTCAGTTTGTCTTGGTTTAAAACATTTAGTTATATATTTCGTACCAGAAACATAATTAAAATAATTCACCATATTTCATAAATACCAACAAAATTATATATTAAATGTAACGTTTATTAAAGAACAGTTATTTGGCGTTAAAGTTACACGACAATTAATTATAACAGCCCGATAATCAAATTCTCTCCATTTTAAGTGATGCAAACGACCCTTTTACTTCTTTAAAAAATCTGCGCATGCCCACGTCTAAATATTATATTATATTAATACATAGTTAGTGTAGCTTTTCAAATAAATATATATATATATATCATAAGCCGTCGGGTTTATATTTGACTGGTAAACATTTATGCAAATGAGTTCTTGTACAACAAAGACGATACGAGGTCTTCCTCGCTGAAGAGACCACATACGTAATTAATTAGTGAGAAAGAAGAGATATCTTCTATAAAATAAAAAATTATGTATGCTTGTATGCAATTCTCCATACAAATTTAAACGCTAGGGCAGATTGCAACAAAATGAGGTAACTCACATTCTTAAAAGCCCGAAGAAAAATACTGGGGGAGGAGGGAGTTACAAAATAATAATATAAATATAATAATAAAGCTGGCAAAAGTCTGTGGCGTAATCATGCGTCAAGATACAATAGATGGCAATACATTCTTAAATTCACGTGATGTGGCGTCAATTTTGTCTGCACAAGCATTACGCTGAGATTTGACCAATGTTATTCTGCATAATACGTACTCGTTCAATGATATTAATACGGAATAATTTGAAATTACTGAATTTTGCCTGTTTCACTTTCATTCCAAAACGCCTTCTTTTACGGTACCCCTGCCTATTATTCTGTTTTCAAACTCGCCCTTTTCCTAATCCAGGTATTCCAAAATCCAACGAAATATTGTGATGTGAAAATTTCTAAAAATTGAAGACATTACACACAATTTTTTTTTCCTACGGAAGAGTTGGTGGTTTTCGTTATTTTTTATTTCAGGCTAACCCGTAATTCATAGTTTAAGCTTCGCGCGCAAAATTTTGCATTGAACTTGGGTAGCAAATAAGCAAAGGTTAGAGTTTTAATCATTGTAATTTAATACATTTTTGACAATTGCTACGATTCGCAAATATTTACCACTTTTTTAAATCAAAATTTGAGATTTTAGGTGAGGTTCTCCCAGTTGCAACTGTAGAACAGTTTTTAGAGTCGAAACATATATGTTGGGAAGAACCGGATGAGTTTTCTCGCAGGCGCTTCACTCGAGAGTGACTGCGGGGCTCACCTGATCATGTCGGGAATGCCTTGTACTCTCTCTGGTTTTTTTCAAAGTTCTCACATGCCGAGACACCTTCACCTATTTTGGAAGGTATATGTACTGGGGTCGAAGACCTTGAGCATAAGGCAAGAGTTGTCCGCTGATCCCATTGGATCAGTCAGCCATCTGCCTCCTAAAACTGGTGGAGACACGGAGAAGGAAATGCTGCGCCCACAGCAAACTCGTCTCCCATCATTCGGAAGGGTGTGAGAATAGTGCCCAATTCCTGACATACCTGATGCAGGTTTTCCCTGCATCTCTTTAGATGAAACATCGGGAAGGCCTGGGGGCCCTAGTCAACCCTTGGCTACCTTCCACATCCCCCCTTTCGAATCCGTTCCTATGATATTTAAGGGGAGTTGCCTGTTTCAGGATCATCCTTGTGTAGCCTGTTACCCAAAAAAATTCTTCTTCTCTAAAGCTGTGGTTTTATTAGTCATACACATATGAATGATGCTGTAAAAATTAATAATTGTATAATTCTGACATGGCATCTCTCTCTTCCATGCAAAATTCAGCAAGAGAGTTCAGGAGTCAAGTGGGGAAGAGAACGATGAATTATATGCTAAGTCAATTACCCTTCTAGCAAGCATAAAGCAAAAACCAAGAAAATGTTTGTTTTTGGAGTAAGATCGATTCAGAAAGCACACTTTCTCCACTGATGCGGGACCTCATGTGAGAAAAGCAAGTATTCATTCTACATTAAGCATGACAAGCAAGAGTTAGTAAACCATTACAAATAATTTATTTAGCATGTAATACTATTAAAATTATTCTCGTGATTGAATCTGCCTTCACTAATTGTGAATGTAACTGACATCTTATCGATTTTTACACCTCTTCCTTTATAAAATGCTTCTTTAATTAAGATAATATCTCTTTACAGCTATAATTATTCACAAAATAATGATTACAGTTGCCTTCTCTTCAAAGCAACATGGATGTAATTTAATGACTTCTTAAGAATGGTACTTCAGGTTACTGCTCCTCACAGAATAATTGAAAGTTTGAAAAGTGAAAATATACACAGAAATACCCACCTATAATTAGTATACCTACCAGTTTCACCACACAGTTTTCAACAAATTACAAATCCAGATCAGATAAATGGTTCAGCAACTAGGTAAATAGATATTTTAAAGAAATCATTATTCTGGTCTACACACATTTACCTCTCTATCAAATAAATTCTCTATTGTTCCTCCTGGTATTGGAGATATGAAATACACCTTGATTAATACAATTTACTGGCTATGATATTCGAATGTTTTCGTACATTTGAAAAGTAATAGACACAAACTTCCTCAAAAGCATATCACATGTCATGAGTTTAATTATAGTTTGAAATTTCTTTATCTTATGCAGAATTATAAAAAGAACTGCAGTTTGTAGGCAATGATCTGAAACAGTCTATGGTCAAAATGTAATCATGCATATTGTAAGAACTGTTACAGATATTCAGTTTCTAATTATTAAAAGTCTGAAACTATTGATTAAGAAATGTGCAGTATTTCTACAATTATTACAACTGTATTGAGTCGATTACTATTTTAAGAGAAAGGATTGTGCGATGGATAAATATTACAGTATAGTTTCCTATAACAATTTCATTATTTATACAATAAAACAACATAAAATAAAACTGTTTAATATCTCAACAATGTCTTTAATAAGCAAATGATAGTTATAAAATTACAAATAGTCATTTAATATAAAAATCATTAACTATTTTTAAACAATTTAGTTTTATTTTAAATATATAGGGCTGAATTTAATAAATCAAACATTTTTATAATGAACATATAGTAAGTCTCCAATATTTCATATACAGGAAAAAAGCACTTAAACAGTCACACTATATTTGTGTTCATAAATGGATATTTTACTCTGTATAAAAAATAAATTGAAACAGTCTTGATAAAATATTATTCATGCTTTAAAAATTGGGCACAACACAATTTTCCCATAAACAACAGATTCATCAAGTTCATAATTTAACTTTAGTTATTCTATCACAGCTTTATATTATATATGCTTAAATCTTCTGTATAGAAGCCATGGTTAAGATGCACCAGCAGTAAACAGCCAAACAAAATCACATTACAACATTTAAATGCTCCTACAACTCATATCTAATCCACGTTGCCTTGCATACTTCTTAATTAACGGTCGTCACCACTTCACCTCAATCACCCCATGAATTATTTTGAAAGAGCTCATTCCACCACAATCACCTAATGTTGAAAGATCCAGGCCTTACATCCCATCACGCGAGGCCTAACATAATTTCTTGACAGCTTTTTACTGCTTGGGCATATGAACCTAAGCCAAAACAAAATTTAATACAAGATATACAATTAAATTGAAGTATGAAATGAAATGTGGCCTGTTAACATATTTATCTTCAAAATGTAAAATACAAGAAGTTTGTGTAAATAAAAGTACTGCACCTTCTGTTTTCTTCATGAATATACATTTTACTTAATTTAAATCACAGCACTTGAATCACCTGAGCAAATCCAGAACAATAATTCTTAAAAAACATGGATTTTATTTCTGGGCACAAGAATTAAGTCATCATCCAGAGTTAACAATACCTGTAAATAAATGGTGCTAAATAAATAACTGAACCCTGCTGAATGAAAATTGTATTAGACAAAACAAGTGAGCTCATGCTCAAAATGTTGAAATAGTACATATTATTATTTTATATTAAACATTTGGAGAAAAGCATAATAGTTTGGCTGTTATGAAATATATCAGTTTAATTTAGTTCCATTTCACAGAAGAGACTGAGAAAGGTACACATGAATTATACTTTAAAACAAGGACTGAGCAGTCAACAGCTGGCCATCACTGGAAATGTTTTCCTAATCTTCTGATTAAGAAAACTGTGCCTCCCAATATTCAAGAATCTCAAATCCTACATGGTGCCTGCCATGAACTTCAGGTAAGTCACCAACTTTCTATCTCTCTTATTAATTATATATATATATATAGAAATGAGGGATTAAGGTAGAATATTCACCTATGCTTGGCATAGTATTAACCTAACAACAAGATTGGCAATATTTGGTGAACTGATTCTGTGGCAGAATTGGTTAAGGCTCTAGCGAGGATTCTGTGCTGGTCCGGATTCGAGTCTCAGCAGTGCCGGTATTTTCAGTTTCTCTCACTTTCTTTTTAAATTCCTCTCTACGCTTAACATATTATCCCTTTCTATGAGCATAATTCTATGCCAAACATTTGACTTAAAGCAACTTTCCTACCTTTCCCCTCTAACATTACTAACAATCCAATGTGTGTGACTTCATAATGTTTCAAATATTTAATATATATACACATCAGGAAATGACATTGTCCAGTTAATTAAAACAATTAATAAGGAAAGGAAAGAGAGAGAGAAAGTAGGTGACTTACCTGAGGTTCATATATGGTAGCCACCTTGTAAGGTTCTGAGTTCTTTAAATTTTCGGAGGCCCCTTCATCAGAAAGTTAGAAAGACATTTCCAGTGATCGGTTAGCCGTCAACGGCTGTTGCATGGCCAGTGAAATCACCCAACCTAACATCCCTAGATTCTTTCCATCGGGGGCATGTAAAGGGTGTCTTCTACATTACCCCAGTTAACACAAGACAAAAACTGATTGAGCAAATATTCCCTAGGTTTGATCAAATCAGGCACAGACCTGGCATGTTTGCAGGTAATGGTACAACGATGTAATGAATGTAATCAGGTACACAGTACACACTTTGAACACCTGTAATTTGTATCAATATACTAAATAATAATAGTAATAAAAGAGCACCTGTGAGTGTTTCCTTTCACTGCTTAAATAAAAGTATTCAACGGTAACTTTGAAATGATGTCTGAAGATATATGTATATCTATATTAACTGAATTTGAATTGAAAATATTTGGATCAGAAAACACCATTCTTAGTTTTAATATTTTTTTTTCACACCAATCAATACAGATAAGTAAGAGAGTTTTGGGTGAGATACAAATGGAATTGATCACTTACAAAAAACACTAATTTCATGTCAAATGTAAAAATTAATTGCACTGTTCACGTTAAAGATTCCAGAACAAAAACTCACCATGAAGGAAAAGAACATGCTGGCAGCAGATAAAAAATGCCAAACATCATGTTTGTCATAAAAGTCAAGTAGTTCACAGGGCTGGTTATATGATTTTGATTGGGCAGGGGTCAACTGAAAATAAAAGTAATGCGATGTTATTACTTCAACATGTATAATTTTATTTTCGAATAGTTAAACCTCAGGATACGGTAAAACCTTTAAAAGTTTATCAGTTATATTAAAATACAAATATTTTCACATCTACATTATTAATATGTAAATATATGACAGGAGAATATAACTGCATATAACTTGATCTGTGTAAATAAATTGAAGTGGTATTGTTTGAGAAAGCAAGTGACATTGTATGTTCTTATTAGATGAAACTGAACAAACTGGAGACAAATCAAATATTATTTACTGTAAAGAATGAATGTATGTATGCAATGCATTGCAGTGAACTTCTAAATTTATGAGGATGGACTGAAGGTGCTGGGGCAACTTTTGTCATGCATTCCAAACATTAATTGAGGAAGGATTTTATGTGGATTAATACCTTATTTTAATGTCTTAGTATGCACTTAACCCCACTCAGCTGTGAGAAACCAGTAGCCAGTGAGTTTATTTATTCCTGGGTGAAAAATAATGATGTTTCATACATAGTTTTGTTGTGGAAATAGACTGGCAGTTGTGTTCAGTTGCTCAGTCTTCAGGGTTATTGATTATAGTCTCAGTAGATGGGCTGGAAGCTACATTATTTGAGCAAGTAGGAAATATTCCCACTTCGTATATCTAAGTTTGAAGGTTGTTAACTAATGACTTCAGTTGGGGTCCTCTCAATAATTTTCACATGATAACTGGTCAGCCTCTGTTAGGCAGCTGTCAGTTGTAGTATCAATCAAATGATCATGTGGTCCGTAAGTAATTCAAAATTTATACCTCACATAGCCAAGGTCCAAACAATGTCCGCAATTTTATTTTCAATGTTTCGATTCTAGCCAACACTAAGACGCTGAGACTTTATCAAGAACTTTTCATATTTATTTAATTTATTCTTGTACTATAAATCTCCTTATCCATATTTTGGTAAATAAATAAGTTCTTAGTACTGCCTCGGGCCTCACTTTGTGTAGAAAGAAATTTACGATTACAACAATTTTATAGTTTATAATAACTGGATTTTTAACAATAATTTGATTATAAACCTGAATAAGGTGTGAATATGTGCTGAATAAAAAATAAAAACTGTCTGAAAAAATTGGTTGGAAATTATTTTATTTTTATTACTGAATTTAATTAATTTACTTCTATTAAAATATATCTTCCCCAACAACAATAATAAGCATAATACATTTTGTTTTCCAACTGTGGAGCTTGCATTAATGTTTTATAAAAAATAAATAATTATTACATTACTTATCTGCTGAATTTTTTTTTATGCAAACAAACCAAAAAATATCATATTGTGTATTTTCCTTTGTTTTGAAAACATAGTGAGATTGTTTCGATTTAGAATACAATAACAATAAAGGTTTTCTTATTCACTTATTACAATTACAAAGTTTATCTACTTTATTTGCAGATAAATATAATACAAATGTGTATAGTGTTATACAAAGAAACAAATTCATCAGAGTGCAGTTAGAATCTTCGTCAAAGCATACATGTGTTATCAAGTAACTAATTTTATTACGACACTCGCATAAATTGGAGAAAATTAAAAATGTACTTACAGCCCATGAAATGGATTTGTTAAAGAAAAAATAGAGACTAGCAGCCCATGATGCACACGAGAGTAAAATATAAAATACAGGTTGAGGTAAAATGCGCTCACTACAACACTTCTGAAACAGAAATTTTGGGCATAAATTCACTTTGCAGAATAGTCTATATGTCAATATATAACAAGTATATTTACTTTATAATTGAAAATAATATATACAAAATTATTTGCTCATTTTCAAATAAAATTAATAGATTTAAATAATTTTCATAAAAACTGAACTTGGACACTCAGCAAAACTTTTCCATAGTCAAGCATTTTTAATTACATATTGACACTACCAGTTCAGACCACAAATGAAAAACTCATTTAAAAAAATGTTATTATGTAACTGTTATTCAGTGATGAATTCCCAAAACTACATTAGAACATATTAAGTATGTTACCATTTAATGAATATAGACTTTCCCGGTGAATAATTCTGATGAAATCGTCATGGTTAACCAACCGGGTCAGGTTTTTAAAAAAACACAATATTTCTGTGGCCATTTTCTGTCGCCATCATGTCAGCGCATGACGACATATAGCCTGATGACGGTGGCAGAAAGTGGCCGCAGAAACGTTGTGCGTTTCTAAAAGCCTGACCCGGTTGGTTAACTGTGAAGATTTCATCCAGATGTTACCATTTATTATACTATTTATACAAGAGTATATCAAAATTGAAAGTTCCAAAAAACAATGTTTGGACACCAGATACTAAAGTGAACATAGGTTTTCCCAACGTAGATGCTGGGTGAAGTGTTCTTGGGATTCTAGTTGGGTGATAAAGTTTATTGTCTACAACATTTCAATAGCTGACAATGCCACATTCTTCAGGTGACGAGCCTCAAATTCAGTGAGGATGGTTAATATATATAAAGTCAGATTATTTTGTCCAATCAGGAGTTTCATTGTTAGTACATAGGTGGTAGGAGTGGGTTGCTCCCCTCCCACTCCCCCCTCTGCCTACTCCTTGGATCATTGTGCCGACTTGGTGCTCCCTGATTGAGTGCAGCAAACTGTCCTAGTCTTATGCTGTCTAAGAAGTCAGCTGATTTGGCCAGTGGCATGGCCAAAGAACAGTAGGTAGATTGTCATCTTTGTCCCAAAGGCAGAGCCCGCCAACAGAGATGGGGCTAGGCCACACTTACTCAGGGTGCACAATGTCAACGCAATGATCCAAGTAGTAGGTGGAGGGGAAGTAGGAGGGTAATAATCCATCCCTACCACCACCGTACTAGACAAGAAAACTCCTGATTGGACAAGATAATCCAACCGTGATATATAAACCACCCTCCTGAATTTGACACACTTCACCTAAAGATGGTGGCAGTGTCAGCCAATGAAACGTTGTATACAACAAACTTCATCAGCGACAGGAATCCCATGATCGCTTTATCCATTATTAAAGTGTTGCTAAATAGAACCAATATTAAATTGAAGTGTACAGTGCATAATAACACTTACTTTCATCACAATATAAAATGCAGCATAGAGAAGCAAATTAGCCATAAATATATAAAGCAGATATGTAGCAAAATCTCTGAGATGATACAGATATCCATAGACAGCTAGACCCCAATTGCATAGATTTCCTGCAAGCAAAATAAGAATCTAAATTTAATTGTACAGCTTTAATAACATTTTTCAGTTTTAGAACAGTAGTGGTGAACACTACCTATATACCATTGTTTGTATGTGGTAACAAATTCTGGAGTAAGTTTGATAATGGTAGATATAACATTGTATCCTCAACAGATATATTTAACAAATTATATTCATCAGTGACACATTTTAAAACATTTATAATTATAACTTATTGACAGCTTGTCACACATGCTTCCTTCTATAACTGCTACTAAGACAATAGGCTAGATACATTGGATGAAACACCCATTAATGGTCCTATCAAAAGATTTTTTATATAAAAAAATGTTATAAATATGATAGCTATTTTTTTCAAGCTCCAGCTTATAAATCTGTCAAAGTATTCTACCAACTTTCCAATATCCTTGTCATAAAAACCTTAGATCTCAACATAAACAAGAACTGTTTTTGTACAGAAAAGCATGCTCTTTGAAATGGTAGTATTGAAAAAAAATTGGATCGACAGATATTGAGATGTGTTAAATATGAACATATAATTGTAACTTCTGAACCAAAGAACAATGAGCTCTAATATCTTGCACAGTTTCATTTGGTATGTAGGGTTACTTCATTACAAAATTTTACAAGATTTTGAGAGGGTTGAATGGTAAGCCTCTGGTGAGTTGACATGGAATGACTCTGATATTACAATACCTACAGATAATGTGACTTTGTTAAATTAACATGTACAGGAAAGTGAGTCAGAGAGAAGCTGAATTACCTTAAATTTCAAGTTGGCATCACCATACCACTGAATAAAAACCAATTCAAATTTTTTAGGGCTGGCTTCATGACAACCAACCAATCACAAGAAGCAGTCCTTTCCTGAGGAAGGAGGGGCTTGGACCCTTAAAATTGTGTACATATTCCTTATGATGCAGCAAGCATGGAAACACCAACTTTCAATTCAAGGTAACTCAGCTTCTCTCTCCCTCTCCCCCCCCCCTCTTATAACAACTTCAATTGGAATATGTTGGTGAGAAACCAAAACAATACTTTATAAGAATTAAAAATATTAATTTAATAAATTGATAATTCAGTTTTAGCAAACTTGTTAGTAATTTTGAATTGTATAAATAAACCTTACCTAATATAAGCAAGACCATCCTATTGGGGTAAACAGGCCGAATGCAATAATAGGGATTTGCCTTCATGTCATGGTATATATTCAGTAATACTCTCTTAAATACACCAAAATCTGAAAGTAGTAATTCATATTACATTTTTCATAATCATAATAAAATGGAGCAAACATCACCTGCGAGTTTGAAACCTTGGGTTTACATTAATTAAGAAAAAATGTGCCTTTGCCAGCCTTTAACAGGAAACATCTGTTATCAAATCAACCCTATTTGTATAAATACAAATTAACATCTCATGAACATTTTATATATTAAAATAGATTAAATGAATAATACCAAGCCTCCATCTTCCCATGTAGTATATCTGAGCACTGAGGGCTAAGCATGTTAGCAGGTGAACTCCTGTGAAACCAATCCAAAAGTAGAGACTTCCTTTCAAAACACCCCACATTCCCACAAGAATTACACATGCCAATACTGCAAATGTGACATAAGCATTGGCATTTATATCTGGATGCCGATTTTGGTATATCTTTATCATGCACAGCATAGCAATCACATACATGAAACTGGTATCTGTAACATGAAATTTTTATAAATTCAAATAATCCCATGTCATGGGGTATTTAAGGATTAAATAGAGTAAACAAAGAGTTAAATATAATACTGGAACTACACTCTGACGACTCAGTGAAAGATTTGACATATCTAATTGATATAAATGAATACAATTATCTGCCATCTGTTATTCAAAATTACTGTAATAAGACAATGAAGATGCTTTCATTGATAGAAAATGCCTCCTCCAGAAATAAATATCTCATGCCCTAGCCACTTGCCAAATACCCAAAACCACCCTTGACCACCTTGCAAAACGTAGTCCACACCAAACCACAATCTACTATCCCATACTACAACTCATTTCTCCACCTGGCCTACAATGGACTGCAATCCAGCCCTGATATTAAAAATAATTCCAAAAATATTCCCCATTTGCCCAAGAGTTGCCTTCTACGACATTATTGTAGGCCCAAAACTCACACTCCACCACCTGGGTTGGCAACTTGGTAATGGTATGAAAAGGTGCCATGTATACCTCAACCTTCAAGTTACCACAATCCTTGAGATTGAGAATGGGGGCAGATAGAGTGGGGAGAGGGTGGGGGAGAGAAATATAATGAAGGTTGGGGGAACGGGAAGAGATTTAGTTAAAGACAGGGGAGCATAAGGAAGGAAGAGAGAAATATAGGGAGGGAGAGGGAAGAAGAAAAGATAAAGAGGGAAGAAGGAAAGATAAAGAGGGAGAGGGAAGAAGGAAAGATAAAGAGGGAGAGGGAAGAAGGAAAGATAAAGAGGGAGAGGGAAGAAGGAAAGATAAGGAGGGGGAGGGAGAGGGAGAGGGAGAAAAGGGGGGAGGGGAGAGGTTTGGGGGAGAGGACAGTGAAGGGGGAAGGGAGAGTGAAGGGAGAGGGGAGAGTGAAGGGAGGGGGGAGAGTGAAGGGAGGGGGGAGAGTGAAGGGAGGGGGAGAGTGAAGGGAGGGGGGAGAGTGAAGGGAGGGGGGAGAGTGAAGGGAAGGAGTGTTGTTGGCCTTGTTTGTTGGTTATTGCAGTCTAATACCTGGCACTCTATAATTATCCAAACATGCCTGACTATATTTGGTAAAAGTCATACCCAGAGCAGTCAAAGCTACAACACCAACAACTTCAACCAGTGATTATTCTTCAGATGCTGAACTTAATCTATGAAAACTTTCATGGTTCAGCAAAACGTTCCGTCCAAGGTGTGTAACAGGTCCTGGCAGGTAGGCAGAAGGATACCCTCCTCCTCACATTATTCTGACGGCCTTCCTTGCATCTTGGATACAGCAGTTTGTTGATCAGGTTCAACTCAAGCACACACAGCATCATCATCATGCATCATCAAGTAAGCTAACACAAGTGTTCTCTGTTCATATCAACACATTTAAAAGCCCAGTTCCAAATGACATGAGAATCATGTCATCCAAGCTGAATAGGTTAAGTAGTGTGGACTACGTAGAATTTTCAAATCCAAACTTTTCAGAAATTTCTCTTTTCTTCAATAAACTATGATCTACTTCCTCTTGCCCATGACTTCCCATTACTGATTGAAACTAACCTTACCGATACTAGTTCACATTGCAAACTGAACACACAACTGATTTTTTGTTATCAAAGCTGATGCGATTGTTGTCATTGTCGAGCAATGTTACTAATATAGTTCTAGCAGGGAGACAAAAGCAAAAAAGGGAGATAAATGTTGAAAGTCTAATGATGAAGGGACTACACAACAGTTCATAGTTCATGTTAACTGATAAAACTTTCCACAAGATCACGTTTAATACTGCTCAGACTGAAATTTTCCTTGTGTTAACAGTGTGTTCACTTTAAGGAAGTTTGTGTTAAAGGGGTTTTACTGTTCAAGTGTTTGATGGCAATCATATATCTTATGTAATTTCATACTTAAAATACAAAGCAAATAAATAATAAGACTATTGTTTGATAAGATGTTGACATAATGAAAAACTATACAAACCAAATTGAAAGTTTGAGTGGTTTGGACAAACATGGTAACAACCACTTAAAATTCCTTCCATTATTAATGCAGCACCCATTGCATAAAATAATCCGTAGTGTTGGGGAATTCCACAGAACTGTAATGAAAGACATAATTTGAAGTGAGGTCACAGTATTGAACTATATTAATTTATCTTACAAAACATAGTCAAACTTGTAATACCTGTAATATAAATATGTCGACTGCCGGTAATCATTCTAATACAATAAATAAAAATTAGAATTAGATTTTGAATACAGCAGTTGTACTGGAGTCTTTGATACTTCAATGAAATGGAGGAGACAAAAATGGTTGTAGTTGTATACAACCATAGAACATATTAAAATATTTTGAACACGACTCAAAAATAAAAATACTGCACATCAAGAATTGTTTACTACTACACAGGTTCTGTTGCATATGTACAGGGTCATCAAAAAAGAATGTTGTGATTTATCAATATTATAAAAATTAATTTATAGAAATGAAAATAATTTTTGTGTTGAAATATAGTGAAAGTATGAAAGTTTCCACATTCATAGTTCTCCAATATTGAATTTTTGGTGTGGCTTGATCTATTATAGCATTGTTTGGTCATTCTTCTTCACATAGAGCACCATAAGAAATGCTCAACTCGATTTGCTGGGAATTTATGTTGTTCCACAAATTAATGATTTGGAATCTTTAAATGGGAATAAGATGATTTTCATGCAGATATGTGTGAAGCCTTGTATGAGAAATTCCCCAACTCTTTGATTGGATGAAGCAGCACATTTCTGTAGACTACACGCAACCCTGACCTTATGCCTCTGGACTTCTTATAAAGAAACATTGTGTGCAATGAAAGAATTACTTATACCAACAGCCGTCTATAGAATCAGAGCTACAACTGAAACATTAACTCCAGAGATTCTTCACAGGGAATGAAGTGAGACTGATTATTGTCTGGATGTATGTCGAGCAACTAATGGTGCACATATAAAAACAAAATGAAATGAGAATAAAGCTTTGAACATTCCATATATTTGTTCTAAATTTCTGTCTTATGTGTATTTATTTGCAAAATACAAATCTGAAATCCAGACAATCTTTTTTGATGACCCTGTACTAATGTATCTATGTTGCAGACCTGAGGAAAAAATAATAAATCCATATCATTTTGTAACTATCACAACTTTGAGATAAAATGTTTAAAGAAAGAAAATAAATAATAATTCCAATATCGAGTACAGATATTTATTGAATCTTTAGATACCAAACCCTATATCAAACCTAATAAAGATAAAAGTATTTACCTTATCTATACGTTTGTCACTTTGGCAATGCATTCTATCCCTCCGATATGTTAGAATGATAAATAAAAGCCCAAGCAGCACATATCCCAAATTTGAGAAGACATGATTAAAATCACTAAGTGCACCAAGTGGATGAGCACACAAAAAATTGTAATAACACAGATCTTGGTTCCCTGTTTGATTTAAAACCTGCAATTAAATGATTAAAAATGTCTAATCAAACTTATCAATTAAATTAACTTTCTATTTACATAAATTAATAACTAAAATATGGGACAAAATATAAATAAATTTATAATTTATTGAACTAGTAAAGACTTTCCTATTGTAACTGATGAAAGAGATCATGACCCTACATTTGAATAAGTGATGGTCTCACAGAAAGAGAAGAGACACTATCTTTAACTGAAATGGTAGTCTTTCACAGTAAGGGAGAGTTTAAGACAGCTCCTTAATCAACACACTCATAAATAGCTCCTTCAACTTGATTTTGCTTTCTTGAGTTTATAGTAAAACTGTTCAATATGTGTCATTGGTGTAAGCAAACCTTTTTTGAAATTTTATTACATGTGACTCCAGACAAGTTCATGGATAATATTGAAAGTATAAAGTTTTTATAACATAACTATTCATAAGCGGATTTTATACTTCATAACTTTCTGGTATGTTTGGAATTAATGTAAAAGGTGGAGTGATTCTCTTCAGTTTTATAGAACATGGTATTCTATTTTGACCAATCTTGGCAGACATAGCACATTATTAACCTATGTTAATTACTGAGGTATGACAAATGTATTTAGAGTGAAGGGTTATTTTTTGTGGCAAAGATATGTGTGTTTGGGAAGGATTAGTATCTGTGGAGAAGTTTGTCTTTATTGTGGAGATTGATGCACACCCAGTTGATTTACTTAAATGTATGTTTTGTGAATAATAAATAAAAGTTATTGAAAGCTGTTATATACTTATGTATATATATCTTATTACTGGAGGGAGGAGTAGATTTTATTAAAGAAAATCATGTTCACAAAGAAAAGCACAAGTTATTATTCAAAGTATATATAAATTATAATGGGTCACACTTTATGTTCAAATTATTAAGAATTATTTGGCAGCAGTAATAAATATTTCTATGTATCAGAAACTAAATAAACTCTTAGTAAAGAGTAATGGAGAAAATTAGATAAGTAAGAAAAAGGTGATTACAATATTATTAGAGCATCAACAAATACAGCTTGGTGTCAATATTCCATAATGTGTTTAGTCTTCATTCACCCCAAAACTTGATGGGCAGTTTGAATATTTTGGGATGTCTATTTCTTATATAAAACTCTACTTCACATAAACAAATATGCATTCTATTTCATTTATTTTAAGGATAGATTTAATTTTTTAATTAATTTCAATTACAAAATAGCACAATTTGTGTACATGACACATAAGATTCCAGTGATTTTCAGTTTTATTATTTCAGTCTCCTGATTGCAGGTTACAAGAAAATAAGAACTTTATCTTCGAAGAAAACTGAACACAGAATGAATAAACAATTATTGTGTTTCCACCCAGGTTAAATGGAGTTTAAGCCACGATGTTTCGATGGCGTACTCTGCCATCGTTCTCAAGTGAAAGTGCTGTCCTGTGGTTTGTGCGTCAAATTTATAGTCCATGCCTAGGTGGCATGGCGCGTGTCCTTTCTTGATTGGTTCTCAGTCTCAGTAGGTAACGCCCTGCCTTCTCTGCAGGCTTAGGGACTCTGGTCGATTTCAAGCAATCACTTGTTGATGGCGTAATTATGGTACTTGGACTTTGTTTGTCCTCTTGTCCAAATTTCCTCAGTACCAGATCCCAGGCTTTACTGAGTTGAAAACCTTGGTCTCAGTTCATAAGGATGCAATTGGCGGTTTTGATCACTACCGCCTCCATTAATACGCTGTCCCAATAATTACCACATTTATGCAAGACTTTTGTGTCATGGAAAAGCATCTTGTGCCCCATGTGAATGATATGTTCAGCGATTGCAGACTTAGAGGGCTGTTTGAGGTAGATATTTCTTTCATGTTCTTTTCCTCTCTCCGCTACAGTCCTGACCATCTGACCGATATAATTGAGACCACATTAACATGGGATTTGGTAGACCCCAGGAGTTCTAAGGCCTACTTTGTCTTTAACCGGTTGTAGTAGGTCACGAATTTTGTTCTGAATGCTCTATAATTATATTTAGATAGCATTCTACTAATCTTCCCTGTCACATTCCCAGACCGAGAACCAATCAAGAAAGTGCACACGCCATGCTACCTAGGCATGGACTATAAAGTCGACACACAAACCACAGGACGGCACTTTCACTCGAGAACGATGGCAGAGTACGCCATGAAAACGTCGTGGCTTAAACTCCATTTAACCCGGGTGGAAACCCAAGAATTGTTTATACAGAATATACACCGGGAAAACCTTCAATCTTGAACACAGAATGTTAAAAACAATTGCATATTAGCAGATTTAATAACTTACCAATTGATAGGTTATAACAAGCTGAACCACAGGCAAAGAGTAGAAAACTGCAACAGTCAGCAAATTCCACAGATACAATAGCGATTTTTGCCTCAAGATACGTGAATCTTTACGAGCCAGATCACTTACGTACAAGTGTGTTTTGGTCCTATGTAATACATTATTTTTGTAAATAAATAATGTTTTTACATGTTAAGCAATCATTAAATTAACAAAATATACTAAAATTGAGACTAAGATTTTTGTAATGAGGTTGCATTTATCATTTTTATTTTAGAGAATAATAATAAGTATTAATGTCACATTCAGAGACGAGCCTTGAATCTAATAAAGTCAGTGCTCTTGTAAGTTTCTATATATGACACATTTTTGAAGAGGGTTTAAATTATAATTCCAAGTAAAGCAAAGAAAAAACAATTTGGAATTAGCATTTCAGTTAGGAATAAAAGTGAAAATGGGATATATAAAATCATTGGCAAATAATATGAATGAATTATCATAACTGATTAAAAATAATGAGGGACCAGTAATTTTATCATCAATATTTAAACAGTTATAAACTTAAAGTAATAGTACGAATGTGGTTTGCAAACCTAAAAACATCTTTCTCCACATAAGCATCAACAAGGGCATCAATATCTGTTTCATCAAGCGAAGAATCTGAATTACAATGTGGGATTGTGCTTGCAGTGTCACTTCCAGGACTTACAACTGGTGAGAGGTCATCATTTATAATACATCCTTCTTCAAAAGTTTCTTCACTCAATGGTTGTCTACGCTGTCTATGAAGTAAATAATTTATAAATAGTTTCTCATAAACAATTTAACACACAACCATGAAAAATTCCCACAGAAAAATGATTATTCAACAAAAAAAACTTTACCAAAGAATTCAATTAACCAACAAAAATTTAGCCACAATTTGAAGCTTTAAACTCTTTATTTTGTTTGAATTATTATATAACCCTTCTCTAATGACAGATCAGGATTTCTAAATGACAGATTTACTTGATAAAAATTGATTGTTAAATTCTAAAACAAAAAATCCACTGTAAAAACTCAATGAGCAACTGTTGTCAGTAGTCTTCATTGTTGATTTCTTGTTATATTTACTTGAACAATGAACACCCAATTCTCACTTCCAATAAACTGTGTATATAGTTTTTCAATAAGGGCAGGTGGATGTTGAAATGGAATAAAACAATCTGTCTGTGAGGTACTAAGGAAATTCTTTTTTAATTTGAAAGGTCCAGGTAAGTCATGTATGGAATGTATCATCATTCAAATGTCAGCCACGGCTTTCAGAGTAGCATGGATCTGAGTGGTCCAAGTATAATGACTGCCACATAGATCTGGCTGAATTTGAGTGATTGCCTGGATTATGTTGGCTTTAAGGGCATCAGTCAATTGCAGCTTATTGGCATAAACCTGCTACAACAGGAAACCCAACAAGAAAAAATCTAGAAGGGTTAAGTTGCACGATCCTCATGGCCAATTTACATAACCTCTGCAAGAGATAACCATACCCTCAAATTGTTCATGCAGAACGTTCATCGTGGCACCTGCAGTGTGGCATGTAGAGCTGAATTTTTCAATCTGGGCCAAAATAAATCGGTTTTTCATTTTCTGTAGCATTCACAAGTGATGGTCTCGCCAACATTTTTCAAAAAATGGCGAGCGCAGTGATCTTCCTAGCCAATCTAGTGTTCCTTTGATATATGCATGATGGCCAATTGTTTACTGAACCAGACATTGGAGAGTCCACTTTGAAGGGCCACAACCGTCTGTCATAAAAGGTGTACAATGTTTGCACTAATAAACACTCGTTTTGATAATAAAGTTTTATCATATTGATGTTCAGCTCAATCGTGTAACTTGCCATGGTGATTTGGCATCAGTGACTGAATAATAAACACTGTAGACAGATGCTACTAAAACAAAATAGCTGCCGCTGGCTATCAACATCTACCAGTCCCAACTGAAAAACCTCAAACTTAAAATAAACAATAATAATAATAATAAGTTTTATTGCCAAAGACAAAATTGTCAAGCAAGCATCAATACAGTACTAGAAAATTAGAAGTTATAAATTAAAACAAACATACCTTATCATATATAAAACTGAGATAGCAATGGAAAAAATGTAGAATAGTCCAAATATTGCCAACATTACAACTGATGCAACAATATACTTTAGGTATGTTATACTTGGAGTTAATGAAAAGGTGACAGTTTTCGTGCGATTAAATTCCACAGGCTGATATAAACCATAGCAATCTTCATCGTCACCTTTTACTACAAATACGATGTAGAACCCTGTCGGAAAATCTTCTCTCTAGAGAGAATAAAATTTTTACTTAAAAAAAATATAAATCCAATTAACTAATTAACAAGCTCTGAATTTTATTTCCAATTAGGTATTATTATTATTAATCATAGTTAATAACATAATTTTGCTCCAATAGATACAGAATGCATATATTTTTAATAGATTCCAATGATTTCTCAAAAGTTTAATTTTTTTATTACTAATAAAATTGGAAGTACAATATAATTTTAACATTTAAAAAGGAGTGCATTTTGAAAAGCATTTTAAAAACTTGTTGCATAGTATGAGATACTATTGGTTGCTTTACAGGAAAGCTGAAACTCCTCAATAAGCAGTGATGAACACAAAGTAAAACTAGTATATTCTATAAATTTCAGGTGACATATTGTCACCAATCATAAAATTAAGACACAACACTACATGTTATGATACTAAACTGAAATTGTAAAATTTGTTGAGTGCTTGTTAAAATTAAACTAAACTCACTGTTAGTGTGATCCCACCTCGCACATTAACAGTTTGCCAAAAGCCGTCAAACTGTACATTCTGCTCTAAGTCAAATACTGGGCACTGAAAAATGTGTGTATATAAACAAGTTGTCAATACATCTATCGAGAAGTTCACTTACAACATTATCTGTTTCTATAAAACTATAGTAATAGCATATAATGTTCTTGGGTTTCAACATAGGTCGTAATCCCATATTTTACAATTTATTTATCAACAGTGTCAAAATGGTAGACAGACAATGCCAGTGTTAAACAACTTACAAACTCTGTCCAAGACTATAGGTGAGAGCATTTCATTCAAATGATTGCTACAATATTTCATTGTGTATTTAGAAATTAATGTCAACAAAATAAATCTAATTATATAATGTGTAACAAAAATGCTAATAATGACAGTAAAAAGTGAAGCTATAGATTATACTATTAACTAAAATCCCTTACAGAGTTGTTTTGAATTGATACAGTCATACAGATATCGTCTGGAGAATCCACTCGGAAAAGCACTGTGTCTGGAACACTTGGTTCAAATTTGAAGCTAAAATACTCTGGTTCTGCAGGGTGAACTTTAATGAAGCGTTTCTCTTCCAAACTGAAATAGTTTATATGAATCAATTTTTATAACAATGATTTATTAAGAGTTTCAATTTATTTATATTACAATGTAAGCATGGGTTAGGGCAGAAAGAATACAAAAATATTAGAAGGTCTGGAATGTTAAAAGAAACTAGTACTAATCCCCAAAATTAACTGAATGGCCTTTAAATGAACAAATAACCTTTTGTTTTAGAGTATTTAAAGAATAGATAGTTACAGGTAAGTTGCTCTGGCAATCAACAATTAATCTGAATACCAAATATCACCAAAAATTAGATTTAGTAAATTGTTTTGAAGTCAAAGCCTGTGGTGGCTTTTGTAAATGCACAATGCAGTAATAAGTAATGCTTTTGGTCTGTGATTTACTTTGAAGAATGAATTTTTCCAGCTGAAGGATAACTTGATTCCCCAAATGTATACATCACAATTTTCCCATATTTTATACATGTTAACAGACTGTTATGTCACTAGTAGTGCCCCAATCACAAGTTCATCAAACAATGAATGTTGCATTCATTTGTGAAATCACAAATTACCACTACTAATCTATTAATGAAGGGCAGAGCACACTATAAGAAATTTTGTGCAGTAATGTATAAATAAATATTTAAGCTAGTTGGAAACCCAATAATATATTATTTGAAAATGATGTAATTTTACCTCACACTGAAATTAGTCTTCCTTGACACTTGAAGATGTACTTTAAGGTTCTGGCTGCTTCTTGTTGAAACACTCACAATAATAACATTAGGGTCCTCATCTGCATTTTCAGAGGTTAAATAATTGTTATTTCCAGGGCACAATGTTCTTGAAGTTCGTGAATATTCAAATCTGTAAAAAGAAAGACTTAATATGGCCTGAAAAGTTGAATGACCAAAATAAAGTAAAATAATTTATTCTTACGTTTCTGTTTTAGTGTCTACTAAAAGTGGTAACTGCCATGATAAAACCCCTTTCTGTTGTTTTACAACAATTAATACAGGATAACTTTTATTGGACTCTGTACATTCAACAAGAATTCTTGATGGGTCATCTGACACCTACTTGTAAGAAAATATTTTAATTCCAATTATTTTGCCATTTATATCATAAATATGTAACAATTTCTACAATTAATTAATAAAAAAAGGTAATAAATACATAAAGATTCATCTCTTGCCTTATCATCTATGTACTCAAATATATATTCCACTGAACTGTTTACAGAAAAATAGTAGTCCTGAGAAAACTCGGCTGTTTTTACAATCGCTGAAAATTCATCTTCTCTTGTGTTAACTAAAGTATTAGTTTCCGAAATAAAGTAGATGAGTGCACACAAACATAAAATACTACGTTCCAACATCTTGATATGAATGACTTGTTTTAATAAATGTACACAATTTCACATTAAGAAAGGTAATACCGTGAAACGAATTAAAGTTAAATAATAGAAATTCCAGCTTTCCATATTCTCTACGCAATTTTGCATCATACAACCTATCTCTCAGTTGTCAAAAGAGATCCAGTGCACAATTCTTTGTCACAGCTGATATTCGAGAAAGAGAGGTATTTCCAATGACCTTACAACGCAAACTTAAGCTAGGTTTACACGGGCAGTGATGTTCGTCGAAGTTGGGTTGGCTGTGCATTGCCTACCGTTTATATCATGGGCAGATAATTCAATGAATGTATAAATATTTAATTTAATATCTTCTCTGTAAGATATCGAAATGAAACAAACACGAAAATTAAGTTAAACTTTTAGTTTCAATCCCTGAAATTTTCGTTTAGATCCGTTGAACCGTTTTGGAGCACAAAAAACAATATAAGAGTGTAGGCAATCCGCATACAAGTTTTGAAGATTCAAGCGCACGTAAGTCTTGCAACCTTCCCATGGAGTTTGCTCATATTATATTTTAAAAACTTTTCAATACGATATTTAAAAATTGTCTTTTATACAAAACTAGTCCTGACAATAATGAACACAACAAAAAAAGAATTATTAAATTTGGTGAAGTCGTTGGGAAGTTAAGCGCGTACATACATTTCGGCTGGCGATTCATTTATATATATATATATATATATTGTAACATGTAAAGTTAGAGTCCCAGACGATTATCGACATGCGCGGCATTTTACAGACAACAGGCACTATTGTTGTGTGCGTGACGTTGATGGCTGACGCAAGTAACGCGGGAAAGCTAGGCTGTACATTCAGTGCCCACGTGATCTGGAGTTACAAATGGCCGACGAAGCGAGGGAACTCGCATACCTGCGGTTGGTGAATGAGGTCATATGGCCGTGATTCTGCAGGTTAGCACAAGGCAGGAGCTGGCGTGTTCAGACAGTTAATGGCGGGTTAGTAGAGAAGTAAGACGTGTTTCGTGGACTGCGCAATTTAGGCTTATAAACGGCTAGCAAGTAATTCGCGAAGAAGTGGTGCTAGGCGTCGATTATAATCACGATTAGTAGGGAGTAGTAGTTGTTGGTGTGATTGATTTAAAGATGCGTGACCACGCCTAACTCACGTTCTGATTTAAATTAAACTGATTTATTTGAACTTTTGGTGTTATTCTGTGGAAAACATACCTGGCACCCGATATTATTCCTTGTCCGATGAGTAAATCTTATATCGACGTAAAGCGGCCGGCGGAAACATTACATTTGACGGAGCCATTGTGGGACCTAAACAACGGAAGTTAAAATATTGCAGGAAATTGGTGAATCAGCCAACGAACATTGAATTTAATGAATTACTAAAGGGACTTTATTTTTTAACATAATGATTTTAATGTTCTCGGTTGGATTCGAGTTTTCTTTTAAATAGTAACGATATTATTGTTCATAGTGCACGATTAACTTGTGATCAAAGTTGGCCCTTTATGCGGCAGGTGCGTTTCAAGATGTTGAGCTTGTAACTTTTGAACAAAACCTCAATGAACTCTAATATATTACACATTTTCTTTTCGGATCTAGCTCTACTTTGTAACACAATTTCTCTGGAGAGATGACATGGAATGACCCAAATTGTGCTATGAACAAATTAAAGTTTATTTTTCTCACATACAGAAGAGCCACGCTTTAGAGGCTAAGGAAGTTTAGATTGCCAATGACCTTCGCTATTGTTCACTAGCCAAGAGGCTAGCATGTGCGACCACTGGTGCGAACCATCCAGTCTCTCCCAACAAATGAGTGGTCCAAGCGAAGACGCATACAAAATAAATCGCAGCAGAATACAAACATTGGGATTATTTATATCGACAATCCTACAGTTTGACGAATCCATACTGATCCAATAGCGCCTGTTACCATCAGCACAAAATGCCTCCTATGCCTCTCCATAATACATGTCTTGTCCATATGGGGAACAACAATCTAAATTCAAACAAAACATAACCCCACACACCATTACAAACTCTCCCTGGTACCTTAGAAATTCCATCCTCCACCATAACATCAAACTTCCCAAAGTAAACTACGCAATATCCAAATCCATAACCTCCCTAATCAAAAGCACCCTCAACCACTTAAACCCCACGATCCAGAAATTCCATAACAATCCACCTCCATGCCTCAAAAGAAAACTCCCACGGGACCTCATCCTTCCACCTGATCTTTTAGACACACCCTTAACCTACCTTACCATCATGCCCGCAGATGACTTCCTCATATATCCTCCAATAATCAGTTCACTGCCTGTCAACCCTCGCCCACCCACGTCGTATGCCTCTCAGGGACTTACAAAAATTAATAAATAAACCAAACCCATTCTGATAAAGTAGGTTAATCAATTAATTAACCTACCCCACATGACAAAATGTTAATTACATACTGTAATAGATATTAAATACGCGCCTTGAAAGTCTAAATAAATTACATCTGTTTTTTGGCATTTCTGAATGTGGGTGGCCACTCGCACAAAAGACTTCCCTTCACTTTTGTGTGCAAGAGGAGCCCATTGAGAAAAGGGGTCACCATAGAAAATTTGGGAATGACAGGCTACCGGAAATATCCGTAGATAATTAGAAGAACTGCTGAAAAATGGAAGTATTGTGGAGAATTTGGAACGTTACGAAGGATGCGTAACATATGCAGTATTTAGGCCCTGCAAACTGAATTTTTCCTATTGGCTGCAATTTTCCAACTGCAAGCTAATAGAAGACTTTGGTGGACAACATCTGATTGGTAACTCGGGATTGTGTAGCTTCCGACTAAAGTTACGAGGGAAGAGAATTTTGAAGCAGGACACAGAAGTCGTTGGGAGATCAGAGAGAGATATCGTCGGGAGACCAGAGAGATATTGCTGGGAGACAGAGAGAGAGCAGGTCTTAAGAGAATTGATCGGGACAGTGGAGATATTGTCGGGAGACCGGAGAGAGATATTGTTAAATAAATTGTCAATAGACCTGAGAAAATAGTTTGTCGGGAGGGCGGAGAGAGTAGTTCTTGGGAGATAGGAGGGAGATGAAGTTGTCACACAAAATAATAACAGGTATGTTCAAACTAAGCACAATATATTTGCATATTAATTTACTTACATACAATATACATTCACAATGAATTGTGGACAAAATTAGTTATGGTACAATCTTAGTAAGCAATATGTAATAACACCCATGTATCGTTCAAATGCGCTTTTCAGCTCAGGTTGCCTGAAATCAAACACATTGAATAATAAGATAACTGCTATTTTATTATTATTCATAAACCAACTTAAGTTTATGTTTCCTTTGACTGGAAGTAATAGTGTTAAGGATTTAAAAAGATGGGTTAAATATGTTTATTTGAAATGACAACATGTAATTAATTTTACCTAAAAATACCTCTGCTATTATTTTTTTATTTAAAAAAAATAGAGATGCAAATAACAATTAGTTTCATGTTCAACAATGATTCTCATGGATATTATTGGATCAAGATCCATCCCAAATGCTTCAAGTGGAAAATAAGTACTAAAGAAAAATACATTTCAAACTTTCATTATAAATTACAAATTAACTGAATAGTAGCTGGATAATTTCTTGGCTGTCTTTTACCACCACAGTGCTAGATTTTTCATCACAGGGAATAATATTACTAAAATTGATCAAAATTGCTACACTGTTTAATATTATAAGTGGAACTTGGTTTTACCACCTTCCATTCCATCTTAAGTGCATAACTGAAACTCCCACAAATCCGATTTCAACACCAATTTCGATGGTTTCCTTGTTCTTTTCACGACACCCCTTAACTCCCATGCCTATGAATATTCACCTTTCTTGCTTAAAGGTTTGAAATTTTATACAATTAGTGTTGTAGGAAACACTATCAAAGTAATAGACCTCGATAAATGATTATTTGCTCTTATGTTGGCCATTTTTATATTTTTATTTTCTACCTCCTCCAACCCTCTCCGTTGGGCGGGTGTAGTAGTTGTTTTATATCATCATAGTAAAATCTTTTAATCACTAATCATGCAAACAAAATTTTATCAAAATTGTCCTTCCTTTAACATGATTCCAAGTCAAATAAAACCAAAAAAATATGATTGGACACCCATGATCTCAGATTTTAATGAAACTTTGCATGTTTGTTCCTTTCATGGATATAAGTAAAGATATAAAATATTTCTGCTGTATCACAAACGGTTTTTGTTTTACAGCCTGCTAAACACCCCCATGAATACTCTCTTGGACACTGATGTGGTTAAAATTATATGCAAACAAATTCAGTGAAAATACTACCAAATTAATTAATGCAAATATATATATATATATATATTATGTGTGTGCAAGAAGGAAATAAAGGCTTTAATGGATATTTAAAAATTTCCACCTCCACCCCAAGTGGTGGCATCTGTGCCTTACCCCAACAATGTTGATTTCTGGGTTGCCAAAAGCTCGTGTTCAAAATTTAGTCGAAATTATTCCATCCATTAAAAATAGTATGTGGAAGTCTGCTTTATCCCATTCCAATCCCTTTTAGGTGATGAAGTAAAACTTATTTTTATGTCATAATTAAACTTAGTGGCTTACATTACACCAGTTTAGAGTCCAATCCTGACTGTGTTCTAATTACTTTTGTAATTATCTTAGAATAGTGCCCTTCAATTATTGATAGGGTTGAAATTATACATTAACAATATCATTGGAGGACACACTTTCGAATTGAGACAATAATAAACTTTTATTACGTAAATATTGGCAGTTATTACTTATTATAAATTACCACTGCCTCCACCCAACCCCTAGGGGTGGTAGCCTAGTCTTACCCTGACAGTGGTGATTGCCAGGTCCCTAAGAACACATGTACCAAATTCGGTTGAAATTGGTCCACTTGTTTAGATTTGTATGCAGAACATACATACACACACACAGAAGTAATTTATTATAGAGATAGTACCTCAGTAAAACACATTTTAAAGGTAAGGCAGAGTACAACTCACATCACAGACTTTAATAATGTTAGAATTTCAAACACCAGAACAATAATTTCATTTTTACAGCCATACTTTGGACACTTTCTGAATGTATCATATATACATAAAAAATTAGCAATAAACGTATGCTCATGAAGAAAAATTACCTAAATGCATCCATTTCCAGGGCACAGTTTGTGTATGCAGTAAGGAATGCAGTTAAATCTGCTGAAGGCCATGATGCCTGCTTCCATGGTTCAATACAACGTTCCACTAATTCAATAAACAAACATCTAACCTCACGAGCTCTATGCAAATTGACGGCAATTCCTACCAATGCCCGGGAATAGGAACGAAAACTGCCATCCAGTTCAGACAAGGAACGTTCCAGCAACTGAGGTTTTAACCTCAGGATAACCAAGCTGAAATATTAGTCCATATATAAACACAAGTGAAACTAATTTTCTGAGTAGATAAAATAAAATATATATCTTACAAATATTATTCTGTTATGGGAAAATAAGTTGAAGATATTTTAAATAAACATGAATGAGTATTTCCACATTTAAAAATTATTAAGTGTTACTCCATTTTTACAGCTGTTGAAATGTTATATTAACAAGAAATAATAGTTTGAAAATCTTAATAAAGGCACCGCAAAAGAATATACAGAGTAACAGTCTTTAAAATATAAATAAGTTATAGATGTGCAATCAGTAAATTCTTTTTGACTTATAGCATTAAGATGACATGAAACTAAAACAGGTTTTGGTTGTTTTAAATTAAAAGACAAAGTTAGTTACTGGTACTTAATTTAATGATTGTCAACATAAGCAAAACTTATATGCATTTCTAATTTAAATTGGCTTTGATTTCAAATAATTCTACATTTTGAATAAATAAAATTATGAACTGATCAATAATTATTTCATTTATTTCAACAATGATGTTTTAGCTTATTTACATAGAATAAAATTATAATTAAATTTTCTTTACAATTATCTCTTTCCGAAATCCATCACAGCACAATTTTAACTATTAAAGGCCAGGTTTTTTATTTCTAAGAAGTTCCGCCCAAATTTCATCATAATTGAAAAATTAATACGTAAACCCACTGTTTGTGTTCTTTCTCCTTTTCTTGCAATATTCTCAAGTCTCTTAGATCCAGTAAAAACTCCCTGTCCAAGTCTGTATCATCATGCTCTAAACTTCTTTCTCTGTAAGTCCATGATGACATTATATTATGTGCACAATGTTCAAAATCTTCAAATGTTACATACTGTAGCTTCCGCTTGCAAGTCTCAAATCTTACACAAGCTATGAAGACAATGGATGCATATCGCCTAAAACCAATGTAGACATATTAAGGTTTATATTTGACCACTATCTGTACAGAAGTTTTTTATATTTATATAGATGCAAATTATAATTACCTCTAGTAATTTCTCCAACAAATCATAGCATAAGGATTAAATAAAATTTCATGATCTATCTCAGACTTAATTTTTTAAAACATTTTAGAAGGAACTATGTTTAAGCTTGTATTTGTACCTTCTTCAGAATTTTATCCTGAGGAGAAATATTGATGGGCATTGGGTTGTTCATCATGAAAATACCACATTAAAAAAAATTCCTTAGCAGAAAAATAGTACCAAACAAAAGTCACACAACACCAGTTTTCACAACCGGATACCATATATTTAGAAACATGACACAAAATTTACAATATTTTTTAATATCTTCTGATGATTCTCCACAATCCTAACCACCAACTTCAAACTTTCACCAGCATTCTCAATTATCTCCCAAACAACCTAACCTGTGCCCAACAGTAGCCCTCCACAACCTTAAACAGTAAGGATATTGTCACTCCCAGCTAAAAACCACTCAACCACAGTTGGCATTAACTCTGACAGGTATACAACTGAAAAAATTCGACAGCAGAGCATGAAAAATATATCTTTGCTGACCCCAATTCTGCCATCACCTCAGAAATTGAAAAGTCTGCCCCCTTAAAAAATTATACCTTGACTTGATCCAACTCCTCACCATAAAAACACGAACATTCTACCTGCTCCTGGGGTTCCTGGTCACTCAATTGTCACTGGATACAATTCTCCAACACTTCAGCCAATAGTGGAAAAACTCCCCACCTTTCATTCAGGACGCCATTTTCCCTGCCTCCTCTATGAATTACAGAAACTACTCCCACATGACACACTACTTGTTACCTTATACACCAACATTCCACACTAGATACCTGTTGGCACTTTAATACTTCCTGTCTCACAGGTCACCAAATTCCTTTCCAAACACCCACTTTTGATTGTCCACATCCAGTTTGTACTTACCAGAAATTACTTTTCCTTCCAAAACTAAAGTTACCAGTAAATAAGCAGTATTGCTATGGGCACTCAGATTGCTCCCTCCTATGCCAACCTGGAGCAACTGGAATGGCAACATTGAAATTTTCCATTCAAACCCTTAACCTGGTTCCAGTTCAAACACGATCTTATCATGGTATAGACCAGTTGCCTCTCTGATTTTCTACACAAACTACAACCCCATATTTCCCATTAAGTTCACTTGGAACTACTACCCTACCGAGCCCACCTTCCTAGATGTTGACCTACATCTTAATTAATAACCAACTACCACAGTCTACATAAAACCCACCAATGCCTTACAGTACCTTCACTGTCCAGTTGCCATCCTGAGCACCCCAAAAGCACCACACATCCAGTCTAGCCCAATACTGTATCAGCTTTCTTAACCACCCTCGTTTTAATCTGCCGCAAAGCTGAAAATTAGCAAAATATTAACAGTCGTAGGATGTGGCACCCAAACAAACCACATCACAACTGCCTGAATGCTGATGCATTTAAAGTAGTCTATCTACTGAAGTCTCAAGTTAATTAAATTAGAGCAATCATAATTAGACTCGGTGATTGCCATAATATCAGATTCAGCACCAATCTCTGTTGTTCTTAATTGCTTTTCTGTTACGACCTTCCACTCCTATAATGCCAATTCCAATAAATTCCCAAGTTAAAACAAATTAAAGAATAAACAGCAGATAACCCACATACAACTTAAAATCTGGAAAATGTCAAGAAACTTGACAGACTGTAATTAAGAATCCATCAAAGATGCAAGACTGATAATGATATTAATCACAAAAATGCAATTTCGGACAAGACACTTGTTAGAGAAAAATAAGATGATGATTAAAAATCTGAATGATGAGGGCATGGAAGGCATACTTTGTATAAAGTCTCATTCACTTTCAAAATATAAGCATAATTCATATGATATTAAAACTAGTAACATGAAATAGTATGCTTGTTGTAATTGAAACAAATTCAAATTTTATCAAATCCTACTTTGCCAAATCTTCAGGTAGTAGAAAGTTTTTCCTGATGTTCTGAATCACAGAGCCTGGCATTTCTTCCACAGCTTTGAACACTCGTTTTACATTGTCAAACTGCCTCCTACAATAAATATGAAAAGAAAAAAAGACTAATAAATAAATAAGACGTGGGGGTCTTCGTTAAAATACTACAATGTTTAAACACAAATATACCTGCAAGATTTCAAAGATTTCCCAGTCTTCTCACTAACTTCATCAAGGTCTTTTCGATGTCTAGAAGAAAGTTTTTTCCCCAAAAGTTCACGTATCACATCATCATCAAAGTTGTAGTACCTAAAAAGTATAAAATATTTCACATTGACATGAAAATAAAAAGTAAATCTGGATACAATTTATTAATTATGGTAGTTTTAAGTGGTCTTATGTGTGAGAGAGGTGTCTAAAACATAATTTCTTTTAACATCAAGCCACTTATTCTGACAGAATTATGAAATTCGTATCTAATCATCCAATTAATCAAAAAAGGTAACAATTTTAATTTTGTTTAAAAAGTCTAATAATTCACATCATTCTGATTACCTTAATTATGTATTCAAAATCTTTTGTGCTGATTGTAATCCTATTTGTTTTATTGTCACATTCATGAATATTAAATTTAATTGCAATAGTAATAAATAAATAAATAAATAAAAATTGTCCATCGTAAAACTGCTTCAAAGAATTACATTGTACTATGATCATTTGTCTGCAAAATTTATAATAATGTCCAATGTCTGGTATACCAGGGTTTGAGTTCACTGAGCTGTCGAATGGCAACATCAGCCCTCAGTTATTTGACAAAGTCACATACTTACTCACTTGACTATGCATATCATCATATTTAAACTGCAACTCCCTCGCTCTTTCTCTCTCACACACACACCGACTAGAAATTTTATGTCCTGTTTTACATTCACAAACCTCAACCCAATTATCTGTTCAATGCAATGCTCTAGCTTTAAAGTAAATACAAAACAAATTAATGAAATATTTTCCGTTTTTTGACAGTTCTTTAGTCTTGATAGATATTGTATTATCTTACTATAATGATTTATGGTCAATTGAGTCAGAAAAACTTTACAACTTATTTAATATTTTTTTCCGACTTAAATGGGCATTGATTATCATATTCATTTATAAATGGGCAATATTTGATATTTGTATCACTTACTTTTCTATCAATAACTTCCTTGTTTGAGGTTCAATTTGAAAAGCAAGTTGTTCTTCTAATTTAATTGGATTGTATAAAAGTCTCTCCAATAAGCTGTAAGTGCGGTAATGATCTAAGACATCTGAATTCAACAGTTCTCGGGAAGCTCCAGTTTGTTTGGTGACACCACGGGAATCCAATATATTTACTGCTTCTTGAGCTGCAATATTAACATAGAAAACCATATAAAAGTAAAAAAATTAAAGACAAGCACACCTGTAATTCATTTCTACTAATAATTGTGTTTGTTCGATCAATAACAATGGATTCCAGATCTACAATTTTTCACTCTCAACTTGTATTTTCGAAAGAATCACTAATTTAATTATGCAAAATATAAAAATACTGTTATTATCCACTATACACACTTTTTCTGGTTAAAGTAAAATATTACTTTTAAATTAAAAATTAAATAAATACAAGGGCTTTATTGTCACAATATTTGGCTTACATGAAATTGTTGTAAAAAAATCAATGAAGACAAATTTAACCTGCTAAATAAATAATATGCAAAACTATTAAAAGACTAAGAAATCTTTATACACTTCAATCCTTTGCATGTACATCATATTTCATAAACTTTTTAAGCCTGTTCAAATGTCATCAATCAGATGCGCAAACCTCATATCTTACTGAAACTAGTCCAAAATAAGTAAGTCCATGGCTGTAAAAATTTCAGAATCCCTTTTACTCTATAAACCAATGTTACCTCAATCTGAAGCAAAATGCCAGGCTATTAATCTTTCTGAATCACTTTCTTCTTAATTGTTACTTCTCCTACAGACCTATTCTAATAACAACTCCTAAAAATTATGGAGTTGACACTTTAATTAGGTTTAAAATGCTAAATATAACAACTTGTAACATATTGTAACAAAAAGTAACCCAATTCTGATTATAAACAGATTACTGTAAGTTTTGTTACATGAAAATATGTACTCACAGAATTCTAGACACATAAATTGACAAATTTACAATAAAAACTAAATTAAATAAAGTAAATGTATTATTTTAAAATAATTAATTGTAAAGAAACCTTCAATTAATATAGGAAGCTGCTAGAGTGTAACTGGTAGCACAGTAAACTGAAATGACTAGTATCACTAAACAAATGCCAGTATAGAGGGAGGGGTGCAGAAGAAGGGGGACACGAAGAAAGAAAGTTGGTGTGGTCATTTTTCCTAGCAGCATGACAGTAATTTTTAATACACACTTCAGCTTCCCATTGCTCATAGTGTGTCTCCCTTATTCTGAACAAGAGAGTGGATGACTCCAAAAATTTGAAGAACACACACACCCTACAATGGTGCCAGCAATCCTTTAACTTCAGGTAAGTCACCACATTTCTCTCTCTTTCCTGTCCTTTTATGTCAAAAATATCTAAATCAGCATATCTAAGACATTCAAATGGGTAATAAATACTGAAAGAGTGTAATAACTAATAAGAATAACAGGAAAGCAAGGGGTATGAGTAATCACAAAATTTGCATCTATATTTCTTTATTTTGACCAATAAATAAGACCATTTGAGAACAACATGAATCTTACTTTCCAATTTTTTTAAGGTTACTTGTTGAGTAATAAAAATAAAAGAGTAATAAAAATGTGCAAAACATATTAAGTATATATATACTATTTCGTTCGTACAATCACTACAGTATTAAAGTAAGTAATATTAATTTAAGCATAAAATTTAAATGATTAACTTAAATTACGTACAAGAACATCCGTCGACCCAAAGTTGGTACACATCTGGGTCTACAAGTGTGTAATTACTAATAAATACGTCAACTTCAGGGTGCATGCTTTCGAATTTTTACTTCACGTACACTATCAATTTCGGCAATCAGCTGTCTTTTCTCTTACAACTGTATTAATTCAATATCTATCAGTAATGAATTATTACTGTTCTTGAAGTTTAGTCCTTTTGTTTAATTTAATATCGCGAAAGAATATTACGTAATTAACCATTTTTGAAACGTTCTTCTTATATCCAACAATGATCGACATTATTCAATACACTTTATTGTGATTTCCTGCTGATTATTTTAGCAATCGAAAATAATTTTTAATATCCTTGAAATAACATAGTATTTAACCCACTTTCACTTTGTTCCTATTATATAATAATTTATAAATATTTTCTTATTTTAAGTTTCAGACAATTCAATCCTTTGCACCGTATAATGAAAATCTATCTACAACAAACATTAGTACAGACTATCATTATTTTATCGGTGTACACCAATCATCTTCATACATTGTATTTACACTATTTAATTTCGATAGTAGTATGATTAGAATGTAATATTGAATTGTGTAAATTATTGTGTCAGAAAAATTCTACAATGCAATTCTTCGATGATTAAGTATGCACCACACTTTAACATTAAATTTAATATGAGAAACTATAACACCAGTGGTGGCCAAACTGTTGCGCATGCGCCAAACGTGGCGCTCTGGACGATTAAAGGTGTCGCATTGTATCCTTTAGACAGTTTGTATTTCAGACGAATAATCTCCTTACATTGTTCGAAAGCATTTACAATTAGACATGTATTTTATAAATAAATAAAATGAATGTCCAAAAGTCAGAAATAGAATTTAATAACAGTTATTCTGGTAAAGAGAGAGAACACAATTCCAACCCGATCCTGCTCTCAGTGCCAACAACTGTAGTCTAGAGTTATCTTCAGAAAACGAGAATCGTGAAGCTATCAGCCTCTCGTACGAGAACATCATTCTTAGGTTTTGTAAATTGGGGCTTCATTAAACTGAAGTGAATTAATTAATTTAACTGCTATAAGTTATTCCTTTTCATCCCCTAAGAGAAGCAGATTATATCCGCATATCTACTTAACAACCCCTAACCACGAACGTACGACGCTATAAAATATGCTCGAGTCACATGGCACATCTGATTTCGTCTGTTAAAAAATTGGCGCTTGGTATGCAATAGCTTCCCACCCCAGAATTACACAGAAAATTTTTAAAATATAAAACGCAACATAGAGTCGAACCCCCCATCCATAAATACAAATTTTTCTGTCTAACTTTTCTTATATTAACATGTGGTTGGAAACTAAAGTCGTATAATTAAATCACCAAAGTGACTTAATATCAGCTTTTTTTGTTACAACGTGGCCGTGCGTCAAAAAACACAGAAAGGGCCAGCGGCAGACAATTCCTTCCGTACCCGAACCGTGCATTCCACTTCCCCATCCAAGCTTAACATTAGTCTGCTGGGAGGTATTTCCACTCTATCAAATTTCACTCAGTTTTTAGTTTCGTGAAAAATTAAGACTCATTCTGAAGTAGCTAAAAATTCGTCTTCGTTGTCGACCAACTTCTTCTACAAGGTGACAAATTTTCAGCGTGAACCTCATTTTCTCCAAAATAGATGCTCCGTCCACATTATTTTTCTAGCTTCATCTTGATCCAATATTCTATTCTATGTTCTATGATGCAAAGCGACAGAGATAACCCACTGAATTACATTTCGACGAGTACAGCGGCTTCCTCACTGAAGAAGATGATGTACACAGTGTTTCTGTCGTAAACGACTTCGTTATAACGTAAATTGATTTTTAATGGCATATTCGTTCAACTTCATTGTCCATCCAGATAAAGTTTTTTGCTATTTCCTCAATATCACATGCCTCCTGGAGTGGGTAATTCTTGATGGAAATGATGTGGTTGTAATTTTCTAATAACACGATTTTTCTTTATTTTTTTAAAATTTCTTCGTATTATTTTATTTGACCAATATGGTGTGCCTATTTATAAAGGGTACAGTTTTCGGCACTGTTTTGAAGTCCAAGTCTACAAAATTGACTTGTTACCTAACATTTATCAACATATCATATTCAGATATTGCAGCATTTCATTCTCAACCATGTTTATATAATTCATGTTGTTCTGTTGAAACAACTAGTCATACTATTAACCTTTACTTTCCCTAGAAGTTTGAAAAAATTAGGTTAAAGTATTTTGTCTGTAGTTTTTATTATTAGAAATAATTTATTGAATTTGTCACATTTATAATAATTGTGAAAAAACTGATTTCTACCATTTATTTTCCTAATACCTTTCCTCAGATTATAATGTACTGCAGTTGTTTTATGTAAGCCAATATTTAACCAGGTAAAAAGGAATCACTCTCCATCACAAGACTCCCCCCAGCAATATGTAAGGGATCAAATCTTACATTCTACGATTCACTTAATATCATAAGATTATATTTACTTCATCAATATCTAGAGAACTCAACATATATCAAATAAATCAGCAATTTAATTAATTAATATTCAAAATAAAAGTAGTATGCATATTCTTGTCTTATTAATAACAAGCTCACTCCTGCGACTTACCGCAGAAATATTTATTTTTATTTTGCCCTAAAAACAAAACAACAGGTACAGAATTTTGATAAAGTTGGATTCATTGAATATATAAAAAGGTATCAACTGTTGTTTATGATTGGTTCAAGGCAAACTTGCTGTTGATTTAGAACAGGTCCCACTATCATATGTATCGGAGCCTATAAAAATGAGTAATTCAATGGATTTATAAATATCTTCTGAACTCTTCAACATATCGAAATGAAATGTACACAAAAATTGAAGTTAAAATTCCAGGGGCAGTTCCCGAGATTTTCATTGATATCCGTTAAGCTGTCTCGGAGAAAAGAAACCATCATGTATAATTAATATTTATTTATTTATATTATACTAATATTATGGAAATGAAATATGCATGAATATTTAAGTTAAATTCCGTTTTTGAACCCTCCAATTTTTATTGAAATTCATCGAGATATTCGGAGCCTATTCAAGACAAACATACAAAAAGACAGGCAGCACTTCAATTCTATTTCTTGGTATAGATATTAATTTTAAAGTAAGTCATTGAGCTATGAGATCATTGTATATTTATTTAATTAACTGAAATTTACTTTACATTTTCAAACATTACATAGCATTTAAAAATTGATATGGCGTAACCTGTGAAGGAAAACAAGAGTAACAAAATTGTAAATGTGAACATTTATTAAATATTTGTTGAGACAGTATTACATAAAGCATTACACTTATCAAATATGTAATGCATTGTTGGTCACTAGATTTCTTTAACTGGCTTGACATATTGTTTAAGAACACATTTTATCCTAAATATATTTTGAAGTACATTAATTACTACATGTTAATGTAATATATTACCTTCATAAATCAATATATTTAAATCACAAGTGTTACATACAAGGTACAAAATACTAAAATAGAATAAAAAAAGTACTTTTGAATCAATTTTAAATTCAAATTTACAAATATAATTTGGAAGACATTTATAAAGTCATTTTAGTAAACTGTTCAAAGTTTACTGTCTAGTCTAGTAATGGTCCATCAATTCCTGGGGAAGGAGAATATAAAACAAGTATAAATTTGAATTACTTGTTCTAACAAGGTAACTAATCTTCATTCTCATAGAAGCTATGCTATTTTCACATTTTGTCTTTCCTATCCCTATCAATTATTAGGCAGTAAAATCATTCACATTTTGAGTGTGTTGTATATACTGACACACACATGAGGGCAATTGATGTCCATTTTCTGTCCCTAATTATATAAATAATTAACACTATTAGTAAAGACTCCATTGCTACCAGAATCTTTAATTTACACAAGATGTGGACTTTCCAGATGTGTTAGATTTCATTGGAATCTTTATATTGCAGATTTACTTGTGACAATTCTGACTTCTGTCTTGCTCCAGTCTTAGTTTTATGGAAGGCATTCTACTCCCCATTACAGTAGAATGAGGCACTTCTATACTAACACTCCAAGTAAATGTGCATGTGGTCACTCCTGTGCTTTCAAGTTTATCCTGTTATACCTAAATTTCAAATTGGTCTTAATTATCCCATCAAACTGGAGGCACCACTACTAAAGGATCATTTTGTCTTTGGAGGATTCCTTTATTCCCCAACTTTTCATATAGTAATGCAGTTCAATTCAGCAGCAGTGTCAAGTGGTAATGATATAAAAGTTAAGATAAAGATAAATTAGAAATTTTTGATCTTTCTGACAATTTTCAGTACTTCTCTACCAAATTTCAATACCAATTAAGTTCTCCTGAATGTAAGAACAATGGATCCTCTGGTTTCAAATTCAATTGTTCCTGGATTCTACTAGTAACCTGAATCAATTTTCCCAGTTAAATGTACATAATTACAATTATCTGTTAATGAACGTAGACTTTCCCAGTGAATAATTCGGATGAAATCTTCACAGTTAACCAACCGGGTCAGGTATTTAAAAGAACACAACGTTTCTGCGGCCATCTTCAGCCGCCGTCTTCAGGTTATGGAAGGCCTGAAGACGACTGCAGAAGATGGCTGCAGAAACGTTGTGTTCTTTTAAATACCTGACCCGGTTGGTTAACCGTGAAGATTTCATCCGTACAATTATCTGTTCCATTCTCAGAACACAGAACATACTTTTGCTATGTTTTTATTCTTTCGAATGAATTTTTCTAGTAGCAGCTTTCAAGACTAAAACGTGATTGAATAATGTCTACATCATTTCTGCAAAACTTTGAAGGAAGGCATGACATTTGCGCAACATAGTAGGAATAGTGTGAGGTGTAAAAACTACTGGTTCTCTCCACAGTTAAGGAAGAATAGTTACTGGACAGTTGAAAGAGAAAGGAATCCAAGAGTTGTCCTCAATCCTATTAAACTGTAGAAATGTGTTGTTTGTAAGAGGAGGATGAAGAGAGTGGCTTGTATGTAGGTAGAATTTAAGAAAGAGTTAGTAGTAATGTGCATTCATAAGTCAAAACTGTGTTTGTACCCAACACAAAGTAGCAACTGAAATTGCTTATAACCCAAATTATTTGTATCCCGAGGGTTTATTGTATTCATATATTAAAAAGTCTCTCAAAAAACTTACAGGACTGATTATATCTAATCAAAGTAGAAAACAGAATCACAAGGTAGGCATGCAAAATTATAAACTTTAAAATATTGCATGTACTGTATATGCAAATAATACTGTAATATATTGTAACATTAAAAAATAAGTCATAACAATAATAAAAAATCTGTTTCAAAACACATTAATTAGTATTAAATAAAAGTATATTCAGCAACCTACTCAACATTTTAAATTTACTCTATTTTTCATTGTATTCACATTGCATCTATATCATCATGCACAGTTGCTCTCACATGGACATCTGGAAATTCTATATCATTTCGACTTTGAACTAAACGAAGTTCCATAGAAGCCATCCTTCCAGGCAAATCTTCTGTAAAATCTGAAAAATATTTCAGAATCATAATTAAATACTGCAATTTTGATAAGCTTATAAGCACGTTTACTAGTAAATATATTATTTGCTAAACAGGAAAAATGAATAAAAATGTGTATTATTGTTTAGAAGTTTGAAATGTAAAGAGGTAATTTAACATAATAGCTTATTTTCACTATCTGGCAGCAATACAAATTTACAGATCTCTGGGACACTGGTTCAGTACACAAAAATTTGCTAATGTATAATTGCAATCCCATCACTGGAGTGTCCACTCCACTCCATTGCCCAAAGTGAGAAAGAGTGTGGTTGCCTCTGAAAAATTTAAGAAAATCCCACAAACAAATTATGTCTGCCAGCTTTATCCTTCAGGTAAGCTTTCTTTTCTGTCCTTATTGTTTCAATTATTTTGACAATGTGACTTTTTCATGTTTCAAACATGCATATATGGATAGTAAGAATAGAAATGAAGGAGAATGATAGGAAATTCACTTTAAGTCATATGCTCAGCATAGAATTATGCTCAGAAAATGGCACATGTTAAGCTTAGAGAGGAATGGAAGAAGAAAAAAGACTGAAAATATTTAGCGCTGCTGGGACTCTAACCCGAATCATAACAATCTCCACTAAAGCCACTGAGTACCTTAACCGTTGCTGACGTACAGAGTGCTGTCAGCCTTGTAGTTATAGCTGGTTATACAAATTGAATATTTGGATAGTAAACAACTCTAACAACCCTATAATATAAACTTATTTTAACATACCATTTTAATTCATGCTTAATAATTAATTTTTTTAATCTTTTTCAGGCTGACTCCACAAGAAATATTAAATCAGTGAAGCAATGAAATCTGAATACTGTATTTATATTTCTATTTTACTTGTGTGTATTACTCTCATATCAATTAATGAAACCTTTCAATGAATTTATTTGTTGGCAAATTTAACTTTTACAATCCCTCCCACCACTCTATGTAGGAGAAAACAAGGAACATTTTTCTATTTCAACTACAAAGTCTAACTATCTATAAGATGCTACATTAACTTAACAAATCTTTTCAAAATATTATTATTATATTTAAGGAAAAATGTTCTCCAGAGATTCAATGAGTTGTACTGTAAGTATTCCCATCAGCAGGGATAATTCTTTAGGAGTTCTTTATAATACACTATTTTCATTATTTTATACATCTATATTATCAAAATCATCTTCTCCAATAAAGTAATGTAATTTATTAGTATATGAAAATTAACTAACCACCAGAAGAACTTGCAAAATCCATAGTTTTTTGTAACACATTTTGCAATGAAGCAATTGTGTTTTCCAAAGATAGTTTAGTATTTTCTTTGGTGTGGTACATCCAAGCCATAAACAAAGCAGCAAACAAATCTCCAGAGCCAGTAAATGAGGCAGGTAAGCGTGGTATTGTTATGCTAAGGGATTCCCTTTTTCCATCTGAAAAATGACTTAAAATAAATGGATATCAAAATAAAAATTGAATGTGTGAAATATCCATACTTCTGTAATATTCATTATGATAGTAAACCATCAAATAACTTTCCAATCATTCAATGATTAATAACTGATTTTATGACAATGGGATTACAAAATTGCAAGTAGATAGTTTAATGAACCACTTTGATAAGATTTTAAATTATTTTCTGATAAATAGATACAAATTAATTTTCAATTTAGTTAGTTTCCTTCATCAATAATAATTTGCATTATTTTTCTGTGGTGTGACCTTTCCTAGATACACTATATGTTGGCTGTAGATCGTTTCTCACAGACTGTTTTTTCTCTTTCCTGTCAATATTATTATTTGGACATCAGCCTTAGTTGGTCTATAGAAATTAAAACCTCAATAGATACCAGCAAGTTAGTTCAGTGCCAAACATCAATTCATCTTCCCTCCTAGCAACTCTAGGGCAGTTCTGAAGATTCATACATTGGCTTCCTAGACATCCTGTTTTTAAAGTATGGTCCCGGCATCCTGGTCAGCTTGTCATTTTGTCCCGGTTATTTGATGAGAATTGCCGAAAATACAAGCATTACAAATATATAGTCCGAAAATAAAAATTTCATGCACAACACTGTCCGTTTTGTTACTGATAATTGAGAGCAGGGTGTATTTATACCATGGTTGAGAACAAGCTGACACCTGCATCAATAGTAAATTCAGTTAGAGTTCTAACATGAATTTTTGTGAGTTTTTTGTAATTACATAATTATAAGTAAATATTTAAAAAATAAATTAAATATTAATTTGAAATAATAATATTAAGCTCCAAAAATTCCAAAAAAAAGTATATAATTACAGACAAATTTAAAAAAAGGTTATCCATTTTTTTAAAAATTTTATGGACATATTGACAAAGTAAAATATGAACAGTGCTCATCAGAATTTTCGGTGGCTCATGGCGGTTGTTCAGACATAAAAAAATCATTTGAAATGTACAAAGGATAAGGCTAGTTTAATAGCGGTAGGAACTTCCTCGAAGATAACATATTTCAACCATGCTAATTTATGGTGCATTATAATATTATTTATAAATATTTCATTTGTGGCCAGCACAAAGCCAAGAGTTGTAACTTTCGGGACAAAGAGGGCCGCTGGAAAATCCCTTAAAGGGACAAACAAGTCTATTTTGGCCCCCTTTCTGAGAAAGGGCTAAGGAGGGGATATTGGGTGTAGCCATAGGCTGGCCAATAAGAGGATGAAAAAGTAGAGAGGAGGGGAGAAAACGTTGACCGTAGTCCCTGAGGTTCTCATAGACGCATTTGTGGTAAAGACGGCGAGAGGGATGGTCCATTCAGCGCCACAGTACGAGCGGCATCCAAGAGTCCCTGAATGTTCCAGCTTTTGGTAAATGTTGGCCACGAATGATCACGGGACCGCGGGTTCGTAACCTAATCACCACGATTATCCTTGAGAAAGGGAGACTCACTGTTAACTTTCGCCAATGGTGAAATTTCAGGACAGGCAGATAAATATTTCATATATAATTTTTTGTTTTGTTTATAATAAATTCATTTTCTTAGGATAGTTTTTTATTTTTATTTAATCTATTCTTGTGTAAATAACCTACGCAGGTGGCGCCCAAAATCCTGACCACGTGGTACCCGAAGTGTGCCACAAATTCAAGAGATAACAAATCAAACAATAAAAAAAGTGTTTTCTAATTTATTCTTTCTCTGCATAATATGACACAAATGTGTAATTATGATTTTGATTATGTAATTAATGTGTGTTTGTTAAACACACTATTATATTTTAGTACTTATATTAGTATATTGTAGTTTTACACAATTGCCATTATATCAACATATTATTTATAATTTGACTCGAAATCAAATAATTTCCCGATTTTCTCCTTCAGTTCATGTATATTTTGGAGCAAAAACATGCTCCCCCCCTCACAATTCATTATTTTTAACACCTCCTTCCCACAAAAAATCGTATGGATGCCTCTCGAATCTGTCCTGGTTAGAAAAAAAAAGGTAAGTCTATTCACAGAGCACTTACTTCGGCCCTGAAATGAGTGTCTCCCTGAATGTAGGGTGCACATATCTATTCAGCAGCTTGCTCCTAAGAATATTAGAGATCTGACTGCACTAAGGAATATTCTTCAAAATGACTCATAAAACTTCAGGAGAAATTTCCTTGCTGGACCAATTAAACCAAAATTTATAATTTATGAACATACTTTTAATACTGCTTGCCAAACCCAGCAAATGTTCAGAGTCACCAAGATCTGTTGATGAAAGGACAACTGTACGAGTTCCCCACGAGTGAAAAATATTAACTGCTTTCCATGCATCATTCAAGGTCTGTATCTTCTTACCTGTAAGTAATCTAAAACAAACACACAATTAATTGCTTATTACAGGTAATTCGATTTGAATGGTAAACATAAATTAATGTCTCTCTCCCCCATGTTTACACGAGACATATTTCTAACTAATTACCAACAAAGTAAAACTCTACTATGTTAATCACATATTTTGAATACTATTAAGACTTCAACAAGGGTCAATATTTGATTTTCAATATTTCGATGGCAAGCTCTACCATAATCGTCATAAGGTTGACCGTCAACCTAACAACTATACGCAGATCTTGTCTTCAAAATGCTTTTGAATCAAACATTAACCCAGGTTAACCTGAAATTTGTATTTGGGGAATAATGTTCATTATTCTTTGCAAAGTTAGACATAGCAATTCTTTAGCTCACCAATAAAGTAAGGCGTTTGATTAATGTAGAGAATTAAGTTTCGTTCTGTTTTTTGCTCAGGTGGCACTACTCGCTATGAATGTATGTGTTCTTTGGTTACACGTGAATTATACAAAAGTGAGGTTAGGTGTTGTCTCAAAAATTTTGTTGACGTCAACGCAAAAATACGTGCAAGTCGTCGAATCACTCAAAAGAGTATTCAAAATGTCGGAACAAAGAATAATCGAAAAACTAAATGGAACAAACTATGCATCGTGGAATTACCAAATGAAAATGGTATTGATGGAGTGCGACTTATGGACCGTCATAAATCCAGGTGAGGTCAAGCCCGGTGAAAATGTTGACGCTGATGAGAGACGGAAATACATATCGAGACAAGGAAAAGCATGTGCAAAGATTGCTCTTTCTCTGTGTGATGAACAGCAGATGCACATACGACATCTAACAACAGCAAAAGAAATATGGGAAGAACTCGAACGATTGTATGCACCACGTGACAGTAGATTTCGAATTGTACAACTACGTCGAAGACTTTATTCCCAAAAATTGGAAGAATATAATTCAATGGGATTATATTTAGCGCAAGTGAACGAAACCGTTGCTGAACTTGCAAACATTGGCTACGCTATCGACGATGGTGATTTAGCAATGACTATATTGTGTGGCTTATCGGAAGACTGGGGATACTGTTTTAACAGCATTGTGTAATTTACCAGAAGATGAATTTAAATGTGCTACAGTAAAAAGAAGACTTCTCGCTGAAGATGCACGACGACATGAAAATATTGACCACAGACAAACGGCCATGTTTGTGAAGAAAAGTAAGAATTCATCATACATAAAAGGTAAACAAGAAAACGGACAAGTTTCTAATGGAAACGAAGACATGTCGAAGAAAACAAAAGGTAAGGGAAATTTTAAATGCTATAATTGTGGAAAAACAGGGCATTTTTCTCGTGATTGTGCTAATAAATCTAAATATAAAGATAAACAAATTTTTTCGAAGACTGTAAACGCAAGTGTATTTTGTGGCTCGACTACATCAAATAGTCTGGATCGTTGACTCAGGTGCAACTCACCACATGACTCCAAACAAGAAGTATTTTTCCAGTGTAGATACGTCATCTGAAAAGGTTACGACTATAGATGGCACGACGATTTACGCTGCTGGAAAAGGTGTGGTCAGAGCAAACTTAGTTGAAAGTGGTTCTGAATTTGAAAAACTGAAGATCAAAAATGTATTACTGGTACCAAGCATATGTCACGGAATCCTTTCGATTCGTCAATTAGTTGAAAATGACAAGAAAGTTATTTTTAACAAAAGTGGTTGTCGTATTTTTGATAGTGATGGAAATCTTGTTATTCAAGTGAAGAACGAAGGACGTTTATATGTGGTGAATACAGAGCCAGAATTAAGTGCAGAAGTTAATACAATCAAGACCGAGAAATGGAAATTGGAATCCTTAAATCTGTGGCATCGAAGATTCATGCACGTGAACCAGCATCAAATATTGAAAATGGTAAGCACGGAATCTACGATTGGTTTGAATTGTGAGGTGACTGCTCCAACGACGTGTGACGTCTGCCTTACAGGAAAGTCTACTAGACAATCGTTTCCGACACATCCACTAATCGATGCAAGAAATAAAGGCGAGATTTTAAATCTCGTACACGCAGACTTAATGGGACCAATTGATGTCGAAAGTTTTGGTGGCAACAAATACATTCTCGGCATTATTGATGACGTCAGTCGATACGTTTTTGTCAAATTACTCAAATCAAAACATGAAGTTTTATCAGCCTTCAAGGAATGGAAAATACAAGTGGAAAAGCAAACTGATATGAAGTTGAAAAGAATTCGTACGGATAATGGACTGGAATTTTGTTCGAAAAATTGGGACATATTCTGCAAAAGTAACGGGATTGTACATGAAACGACTATGGTATACACACCACAACAAAATGGCGTTGCAGAGAGGTCCAACAGGACTCTGATGGATCTTGTGAGGTGTGAAATTAGTTACGGCCAGTTGCCTAAGGCAACGTGGGGTGAGTTAATATGTACAGCTGCATACATAAGGAATCGAGTAACCAATAGTCACAATACCGTCAAGACACCGTACGAGTTGTGGGTAGGTAGAAAGCCTAGTGTAAGACATCTCCGAGCTATCGGATGCGAAGTCTTTATCCATATCCCAAAGGAAAAACGATCGTCAAAACTCTCTCCTAGAGCAAATCGAGGCTTGATGGTGGGATACGCACATTACGGTCGTGGATACAGAGTTTGGATTCCAGGAACTCGTCAAATCGTGGAATCCCGGGACTGCGTTTTCAAGGAGAAACAAATAGAAATGAAAACTCAGAGAATTTCTGCGGAGGAATCAAAGAAGAAAGACTTCATCGACGTTTACCAAGATAAAGAAAGTGTTGTAGAAGAGACTACATTAAAAAATAATCCTGAAGACAGCTTTCAATCGAAAAGAGCGAAGAATATTTTAAAGCATTTGAATAGGAAAGTCTTTCTGACTCGAATGATTTAGAGAAAAATGAACAACAACACGAGACTCAACTGAAGAAAAGAGGCAGGCCAAACGGAAGTACTTCAAAGGTGGTAAATAGAGCACCAGAGAAACACAGCATGACACTAAGAAGTAAGAATATCACGAATCCAATTGACAACGCCCACACAAATATGACAAGAGCTATTGAAGTTGAGGAGCCTACTTCATTCATTGGAGCACTAGAATCCATTGACGCTGCGAACTGGATGGAAGCCATGAATGAAGAGATCAAGTCGTTGGAGAGATACAAAGCTTGGACATTAGTTGAAGCACCGCCAGACGTCACAATAATCAAATGTAAATGGGTTTTCAAACGGAAAACAGCAGGTGAAACTCAGCGTTTCAAAGCAAGGTTAGTTGCTAAAGAGTCTACACAGAAAAAGGGAATAGATTATGACGAAATCTACGCACCGGTAACAAGTTTCGAGACTTTGAGGTTACTTATTGCTGTCGCCGTGGAAGAAAAATGGCTTGTAGATCAATTTGATGTCAAATCAGCTTATCTTCATAGTGACATGAAGGAAATATTGTATATGGAGCAACCAGAAGGTGAAGAAAATCTGGTATGCAAACTACAAAGGTCCATATATGGATTGAAACAAAGTGGAAGATGTTGGAACAACCATTTTAATATGAAACTGGAGAAAATGGGTTTTGTTCGCAACCTGATTGATCCATGTGTCTATGCCAGAAAACGCACGAATTTCATCGCCGCCAACTTGTGAATCCAATAAAAATTGCGGAATGATCATTCACAAATTCATGATTCTTCCGAAGGGGGGGTTGTAGAGAATTAAGTTTAGTTCTGTTTTTTGCTCAGGTGGCACTACTCGCTATGAATGTATGTGTTCTTTGGTTTTGTCTAGTCTTCTGTTCAAAGATGTACGACGTGTTCTGTTGAAATAAAAATGTTGATCTTATGTTAAATTGAATAAAGCATTATTAATTTAACATACATTAAATGAAAATATTAACAATTACGATGAGGAGCTCAAAATACATTGGGAATTCAATTTTATTGTCATCACTAAAATTGACAATAATTAGGTTATATTTTTAAGACATTAAAACTTCTCAATACTTTCCTTTATCACTAAAGCAAGAAGTTAGTTCTTCATAAGGTTTCTTTGAAGAGGTTTAAAACAATTATTCTGAATTGTCATTTATTTAAATATTTATTTCATGAAATTGGATAACATTTGTCAAACAATTCTTTTCTAATATCTTCCAAAGGACTTTAGGTGAGTTTTCAGAATACTGGTTCAGAACCAAAGACTTAACATTGTTTCATTGAAAAATAAAATGTGACTTTTTAAAAAGGGGTATTATCAGATATAATAATGTTATTTAGAATACAGTAAACACTAAATACACTTCAAATTCAATGCCACTAAAGTTACTTCACTAGGCTTTCCTCAGTCTTAAGCAAATATTGATGATAATTATAAGAATAGGTAACAAGTATTTTTATTGAGTTAAATATGTTTATACAATCTCTGTTAAGGCTGTTAGTTTTTGGGCCATATGCATAAAAATATAAACCAAATCAATTTCAAATCCGATACTTTGTACTTTATTAACTGACAGATGCATAGCAAGCAGAGAATGTTTTTTCAGAGTTCAGTTCTTCCCATACATACTACATAGCATCAATTACTCAGTCTTCAGAAAATTCATCCAAAGCAAAACTTCTAGTAATATTCACAAGGATTGTAGAAACACTACATGCTATTTATTTTATCATTTGATTTTGTCAGCTTTATTGCCTACTTCTTTATTTAGGTAGATACAGCATTGACAACATAAGTTTCACATCTAATAGTTGATCAACTATGTATTTACGAAATGTGAAAAATTAGTTAATTTCTATGTACAAAAGAATGTATTAGGCCATTAAAATCACTCGCTACTCCCAATTTTAAATTAATTAAATTGAATGCTCCAAAGGAAAATCGTAAGCTGTACAAGGTAATTCTTGTAGTGCACAATGTATCATATACAAGAAATTACTTTATCAAGAAATAAAAATTGGAAGATCTCACCTCATAGGATACCAGTAATGAAATTTTAATTTTCGTAAATTAGATTTCACTAATTAAAATTTCTGTATAACATTTTTTTAGATATTCCATAGCCTTGAAATATAATGATAGTTAGTTATGAATAGAATAAGATATAAATTTAGTAAAAAGAAGGTAATAAATAATGTGAAAGAAATCGGGGGAAAGATTGAACAATTGAAAGAGCACTAATTCAACATTCTCAAACAGCAAAAGAATTCTGTTTATTTTAAGACACATGAAATTCAATTCATATTTAGAGCAGGAGAACTGAAAATTAATATACAGTTGAACTCATTTTTAACGAATCTCTGGGGACCGGAAATTTTGTTTCTTAAATCAGGGTATTCACATATCTTACAGTAGAATCCCTTCTTAATGAATCTCATTTATTTGCTTTAGGGTATTCCTTACATGGGAGTATGCATAAAATAAATCTTAAAAGTTTTTTAGGGTTAAACTAGTTTAATAAAAACAGGCTAATTCAGTTTAATTTTTGAAAATTGGAACAAAAAAATCCCTTTTCCCTCTTTTGTATTTAGTGATATGGAGGGTTTGTTACGAGTCTAGAATTTTGGCCAACAAACCAATTCATTGAAATAGTTCATTGATACATCTTAAGCTCTGTCTTTACTACTATTTCCTCCCTGACATTTGTCACCACAAAAGCTATACTTTTCTGATGGGAGAAGATTTAAAATGCCCCTTGACTTTAACTATGACATTTGGTTACTCAGATTTACACAGTTTTCTTATCACAGAAATCACCAATATACTTCATTCGTGGGCAAATTGTATTTTTATGTTCCTTCTGTTGGCTTGTAGTAAACCACATGAAGTGGATATTAGATATTAAGTAGTTGTTAAGATATATATGTACTATTCGTTAAGGTATTAGTTATTAAGGATAGATTGATTCTTGATCTTAGTATCCAGCTGACTGCATGGGACACATGTTGTTTGTTCTATATGTGGGAGGAGGGGATGAGAAAATAATATGGGAACATCTGTCTGAGGGATTTTTGGGGTAGGCCAGCATCAAAGAAGTGTGAACTTTTCCTTATACCTGAGCGTCTGTGAGGGTGCAAACATTATTTCTCCCCACCAAGGGTCAAGCTGGCCCGAATTCACGGGCAATAATTGGGGGCATGTTCTGCTAAAAATTACAAGTGGTGATTGGTCGTCCAGAGGAAACAAGAACCAGAGTTGGTGTGGAGAAGGGAGAGAAGACCACAGTTGCTGTGGAGAACGAGAGAGAGAAAGAACAGTTGTGGTAGAGATCGTGAGAGGAGAAGACAGTTGGGGTGAAGATGGAGAGATCAAAAGCTTAGTCGAGTCTGAGCTGAATAATTGTTGTGTAGACCGAAAGAAGGATGGTCGAATCAAGTGAGAGCGAAGTTAGCCTGGAGGTCAAAAGCCAGTCATTGACTAGTTCTGTGTGGTGAGGCCGTCTGCAAACAGAAAACTAGCTGTAGAGTCCAGCGACCAAAGGCCTTCAGCGACAAAGCAGCAAAGGGGTCCTGGTTTTGTCTTTCCACACCACAGACGAACATCTGAGGTGGAGCACCCAACGGACATCAGCCATAGTATGGAACCAATTACAAATGTTCTCATGTTAACGCGTAATTTAATTTTTTTTATATTGTCTATAAATTCTGGGTACGGAAATGATTTCTTTTCCTTATATAATTTCAAAGGGGATAATTTTCACAGCGCATATGCTTTATCTATTTATTTGGTGAAATTTTCCTAAACCACCATGGTCAACCTGTGATTCATGTGGCTGGTCGGAGCAATTAAAAAGATAGAAGTTTTTCAATATATGTAGTAATTATTTTAATGTTGTAAATAGTTTTCTCTTTTTTGTATATACATCAATATCAATGTTGTTAAAATGATCCATAATCAAATATCGTTAAAAATAAACCTAAAACCAAAATTTAAATGTGGCGTAAAGTTTAATGATTAATTTGAAAAAAAAAAACTAAAGTTATTACCTACACCACAAGCTTCATTTTAAAACATCAAATACAAAGTCCATAATGTATCATTCTAGCATTTGACATAGAAAATTCTAACATTTAATTGATATTATTCTATGGAAACAGGGTCGCAATTAACTCTACTTTTGACAATTCGAAACCCAAAGTTTCTGCAGTCTTTTTTTACCCTCAACCAGCTTCGTTATTAAAATATATAACAACACAACACACCAAAATATGAAATAGTTGGAGCTCTTATCTGGGCGCTGGAGATTTTGAAAAAGGATTAAGCACAAATAGAATGTTCACTATTTCCTTTAAAAAAAATCAATTGAAAAAAAGGTCTTTAAAATTGGAAGTTTCTTTATACCGGAGTTCCTTAAAAAAGGAAATAAATTACATTACACATACGGCATATTTCCAGGATAAACGCTAACTCATTAATAATGGGAGCCATAAAACTGAGTGTTACTATAAATGCTGCCATTCACAGGTGATCCATCCGTCCATTCTCACCAAAAACTGTCTGTGTGGGGAAACTAGGAGGGAGCAGTGGCCTTGTCAAGCCATGGTTGGATTTCCGGCCAAACAAATATTCACCATGCCAAGGCAATGTCCCGTTTCTTGATTCTTCTGTGAGTGCGGGTTCCTTGGTCCAAAATGGATTAGGGCATTGGAATGAGACTAACGAGCTCACTATGCATTCAGATGTTGAAGAATGAACATCATAGGCTAGGGTTGTTGAGGGTAAATATGTTAGGTGAAGGTGACGCTACAGAGTTGAAGTCGACTTTCTACTTATAATTGTATGACAAAAAAAACAAACAAAGATGTCCAAGTTATAAATATACAGTCATCATATATATATATAATTAATAAGGAAAGGAAAGAGATATAAAGTAGGTGAATTACCTGAGGTTCATAGATGGTAGACACCTTGTGAGGTTTGGAGTTCTTGAATTTTCAGAGGCGTCGCCCCTTCCTTTCATCAGAAAGTTAGGAAGACATTTCCAGTGATCGGCTAGCCGACAACTCATCACTCATCACTGGAAATGTCTTCCTAACTTTCTGATGAAGGGGGCGGTGCCTCCGAATATTCAAGTTCTCTAAACCTCACAAGGTGTCTGCCATCTATGAACCTCAGGTAAGTCATCTTCTTTCTATCTCTCTGTCCTTTCTGCATTAATTGTTTATATATATATATATATATATTCCATCTCATTTTTATCCATACCATATATACAATTATAATATAAATACAATTCTTCACAGTTGGTCTTAACAATCAGTTGGTCAACATTAATTAATTGTCATTTTTTACGTCTTTTAGAAAAGTAAAGAATTAATTTTGAGGTATTCTTTTTAACATTCTAAAATGATACTGCTGAGTATTCCATTCATTGGAACGTCTCAGGAGAATTGAATAAAAATATAAGAAAATGTGGAATTATCACATTTGAATTAACAAATAGGAAATAATGTATGTTTGAAATAAACATGTGTAATTTAAAAACTGTAGTAGTTTATAAACTATGAAATTAATCAATTTTATCCTTTTTCTGCAACAAGCTCCAAGAGCATCAAAGTATGGGAAGTATAATAACTATAAAAATAAATTGTGTTCCTGAGGATAGATACATTGTATGGATTTAAAAAAACAAAGGATCTCTGGCTATATACATTTCGCCATATGTGAAAACATATAGTTACATATTAAATTTTAACATGTATACAAGAATAATAAATTAATTTTGTTTTCATGAAACATGGTCAACAAATTCAAATAAGGTATTCTGAGATTATTCAAGAGCATTAAGTTATCCTCCTTTGTATTTCTTTAAACATCAGCTTGGTAATGTTAAGATTACCCACAACCAATACCGTTCGTCTATCTTTCCTACGTTTTCATGCGCAACAGTAGTCACCTCGAAAACTATTCAATTTGACTGAATTAGATTAAAATAACTCCTGTCTCATCCACATTAAACATGTTTTTATATTTGTAATCCTTATTATGCCTGTTTTTAAAGCGGTCAAACCATCCATATGAGGCAGTGAGGCCTGCCACACAAATTTTAAGACAAATTAGAAGGGAAGTCACAATAAAATCCTAAAGTATTCCTTAAAAGTGGGAAAAAATTAGAATAAATATATGGCAGTTTCATGGGGACTGAAGAAATTTTTTGACAGAAGCAGGAATTCCTTAAAAGCGGGAACCTTATAATATTTTACTGTATATTTACTCAATTCAGTCTAATCATGCAAAAAAACTAAGCTTTTCACAACAGAATATTGCTGTTTATTGTTTTCCATTTGTTCAATTCACATTGTGCTAATACAAATTTTACACACAATGGAATATCTGAGAAACAACTCAGGTGTTCACTTATCAATGCCAATAGATTTCCAATTATTTAAATGATTGTAATCAATAATAAAAAGTTTTGCATAGGACAGTCAACTTGTACGTAAACTACTATATTTCGTATGTTACTTACTCAACCTCAAATTGATTGGGAGTAATTATATCAGCCAATGGAATTAGTAAATCTCTATAAATTGGAAGAAATTCCTCTGGAACATACAGTTTTCCATTGTCACCCATAACTGGATCACAAACTGAGAAAGTACAAAGATACATGCATTAATGTTTGAAACATTTACCATCTTCAACTTTCTTCGACAGTTGGGATACAGGATATCTGAAGGATGATAGGGTACTGTTAGAAGTACAATGCCATAAGCATAAGCTAATAGGATACACATAGAAATGTTAGTGTGTTTGAGTGCACTGAATAAGATTTCTGAAAAATGAATTTCAGTTCTATTTTCCTTGCATATTACTGAATGATTATATATGCAATAACATACAGAGGGGCATAAAATATACAATTGCAAGCAAATGTAAACTGCTTTGATAAGAACAGAAGAAAGATTACTCGAAGAATTTGTTTCCCTATTCATTTACTAGCAATTCAGTATACCATACAATAAATGTTACTGCATTATAAACAAGTAAAAAACAGATTACCTGTTAACAACAATTACTTTAAAACGTTTAAAAATAAATGCTAATCGAATTTCAAAATAAACATTATTTGTTGTTTTTTTCTATTATTGCCAGCATTTACAAGATACAAATATATATATATATATATGAATATAGAAAGCACACCATCTAATAAAACAACTACTCACCAAAAATCAGATTAGGATTCCTTAGTCGAAGATGTTTTAAAACTTTCACAATCTGAGTTAAAAATTTTGCACTTCCGACATAACCAGTAAGAAGGTGGCTGTACTGGTCTAGTTTATTCTTCTGGAGTCCTTCTAGTAATTGTGCTAAAACCCAATTAATAATTAAAGAACTAAAGAATTGAAAACTAGATCAATTGCAAAGGTTTAAAATGAATGCATAAATCATTTTAGCTATTCATTAATAAATAAGACAATGCATAAGTTTAGCTTAAAAACAAGTGTATAGAGGAATCCGAATACCCGCTATGAACAAGCCACAGCAATTAATAACAGTAACGCCGCAAACATTAATTGGGTAATTTCCTGTGATATTTTATCAGAATATGAAATTATGAAAATATTTGTAATTTAAAGATTTTATCGTTCAAATATTTATCATTTCGTAAAGATTCTTCTTCATTCTGTACAGCTTTGAAATCAATTTAAAGACTTCGTCATTACAATATTTTTAAATAAAATACAGCAAATGGCCAAAAGTAGGGAGATGGAATAATTTAATTTCAAAACATTTCACCCACTATCTTTCAGGATCATCTCAGTTCAAATTACATTATTCCAGTTATGACTTTTGGGTCTTCTCTGAATTTCATTTATATTGAGTCAGATTTACAAAATTATACATATTTTAAAAAATAAAGCAATTAAATTAATGATTTTCCTTGATTGTATACAGCTTTTAAATTAACTTTAAAACCTTATCATTCCAATATTTCAAATTCAGTAAAATATATGACTTAAAACCAAATGCAGTTTTGACATTCCATCATTCAAATATTTGTAATTTTTTTTTATTTTTCAATTGGCTTAATTTTAAAGGGATGTTATAGTTTAATCTGAGAACAAATTAATGGTATTTGATTGTTTGCATTTGAGTCGCACAATTTCATTCCCCCCTTGAGGAACCCAATGATAATTATGGGGTACAAGGGCAAAGTTAATCTGAGAGTAATATAATATTTATATAATAACAGATTTTTTCCTTTCCTGTTCTACTTGGGCTATTTTAAAAAGGCTTTAAATAGTGAAATGATAACGACCCAAGTTATTTGACTAACTATATTTTAAGATGATTTCTGGTGGTGTTCTAAGGCAAGTGCACCAGCACAATTTCTCCAAAAATGTATATGAATTTCACGATTTCACGTTTGTGTGTACATCTGCATCTTCAATTGAATATACATATATCTCCAAATTTGGTATGTGTCATGATAGATGACAGTCCGCAGTCGACCCTCAGTGAGTAGTAGTGTAAATATATACACACACACGAAGAAAGTATACAAAAATGAAGTAAAAAATATCAATGCGTGTCAGGAAAAAAAATTCTTTTGAAAAAGTTTCTTAGAATCGTGTGAATTAGTGGTGAAAATTTTTTACGGAAATGCTTCCCTTTCTGAAGCCAAAGGTTTTTAAATACAAAGCTTACCCAAATCCGTGTCTTGTAATACTTGTCCAGACCAAAAACCATAACCTGTATGGTTTGACAGCTGAACGGAATTCACGGCATCTACTTCAAATCCAAGAACCTTTGAAAATATAAGCGAAAAAATACAGTATTGTGTGTAAATAGTTAAATAATACGATAAAAATCCACTACCTGTAATGGGAATGTAGCACTCTTATTTCCGACATATCCAGATACGACGTGACTTTGAATAGACAGAACTCTAGGGTCTGCAGGTCCCATTCTTGCGCCAGTACAAACCAAACTTTTGCTGACGTAGTGTGTTTTTAAGTCATTGCGGAGTAGGGCAAAGTACAAATTTACTCCAATGAAATCTAGATTTGGCTCCGCAATACAAACCTTTGAAATGAATTTCACTCCATTAGGAAGCATTGTGACCAACATTGGAAGTCAATACTTTATCCAGTTCGCTACTCACATTCTACAAACAAATTAAGCATTTATAGTTTATTATATTTTCAGCAATTTGATCACAATTACTGAATAAAGCTTCATTGCCAATTTTCGTCAACATTTCTAAATATTAAATTGATTAACATAAAAACGAATTTGGGCTTAGAAAGTCATCCGTACAAACAAAGCAACAACTAATTATTATTTACCTAATTTCTGAGGTTTCGAAAACATATTGATTGTTGTCCCAAAGAAAGGCCTTATTGTATTTTCTATGTCAATTATTTTATGAAATTATAAATAGGTGCAAGACTGAATTCAATTCATCAATATTGAAACAAATAGAAGTAAACGATTTCATGTATTTTTATTTATGAATTCATTGTTTTCGTGGTAAAAAATTATGATATGAAAACTATATCATATACAAATATTGCAACCTTCTACTTCGACAATGACATAACGTTAATGCTTACCTTTCATTGGTAAATTTATGATACTAAGGTAATGTGTGAACAAACTTCATCAACTAACCAAATCATTTTAATATTGACTTCTTAATTGAAGGCTGCAAAAATTAAGAATTAGATGCTTTCGTCAGTAGTTAGTAAACTATCAAAACTGTGCAATAGATAATATTTTCTTTGAAGGTTCTCCATTCTAAAAAGTACGTACAAATTACTAGAAAAGTTGAACAAAACAAAGAAAGGAAATAGTCGAGAGAAATTGTTTGTTTATATGTTTTGAGATATATTTATACTTACAAAGCTGTAAGTAACCAAATGTCTCAATTATTTAATAGCAGAGATAGTTTTGAAGTTCTTGTTGGCGTAAATACTAGGTAAAGGAATTCATGTTTTGTGACCAGCATCATGAAACTTGTTATGGTATTAAGGTATTTGATGTGAGAACACGCCCGTAGCTGACAGAAATTCACGATCAGGTTAGAAGAAAATGATAGTTGTATTATTTTTTAATCGAGTGGAACTGTGGAGGGCGTCGTTTTGGAGTCATCGAATCTCTGAAGAATCTCCGTCGTAAGTCAATAATGCAAACTGATTCCTCCATCCTGACACCGTTCCAAAGCATGCACTGTACATTTGGCTACAACAGAGCTGAAGCCTTTACAGCTATCTCTGTACAGTCAAAACCTCGATCCCTATGACTTTGTTTTGTTCCAGCATGAAATTGGAACAACTATGGTGTCACACTCTTTAGTGATACTAATCAGAGCTAATTTAAAGATAGTTTTCGGATAATGGAACAGTGTATTGCATGTAACGAAAATTGCTTAGAAAAAATAAAATAAAGAAAAAAGTATTGCAAAACTTTACTAGTACCCTCTGAATGGTGACAATAGGTTATCAGATCTTAAATGACAATAGGTTATCAGATCACACATTATAGCAATAAAAACGGCATTATACAGGGTGTCCCATCTGAAACAATACGACCAAATATGGCAGGTAACGAAAGGAATTCAAGACAAAAGTTGTGATGCATGCATTTTTTTATAAATGGCAACCTCATTTTTCACCCCATGAAACTTTTTCGTCTTGATGAGTTAATTATTAATAGCCCATCATTAATGTCATTAGCACTAATTTTACTGGGGGGAAAAGCCACCAAAACGAAAGATGACGTAGGGGATTACGGTACCGTTGTCGATAAGTCCGAGTAGCGGCTTGATGCACTCTTCTACACCCTCCTAAAACGAGTAAAATAACAATTTCACTGGCTGGTTGAATACATCGTGTCATGACACTAACGTAATTCTAGTTTAATTAGCACTGATTAGAAAAAATGTATCCTGGGAGTGGTCGGAAAATTTTATGTTTATTTACATTTGAAAATTTCGATTGGCGAACAGACTCGAAAAATGCTCCAAAACCTTGTTCTGAGGTCAAATTGAAGATTCATACTTTTTAGCGTGACCAAGGATGCACAACGTGGAGGTAAGTTCAGCTCGTATCCCCTGCGCTTAAAAAAAATAAAAATAGCGCGAACATGTGTGTAAATTGATAACCATTTACAGGAGATGTTCAATGTTGAGTTGTAGGTAAAACTCAATTCAAACACCATTGGGGCGCCTTGGTGTTCATAATTGTTCCATTAGTTTGTTCACCAACCGGAATTATCAAATGTAAATAAACAAATTATTATCCATTTACTTCGAGGTACCAGATGACAGAAGGTTTTTGTTTTTGTAGTCTCGGATCTACCAATTCGGCTGCAATCCAATAAAAGGCCTAAATCTCTTACAAGGTCATTGTGCTCACTCTGAGAAAATAGTTCAGGCCCCTCGTTAAAAGAAAAATCTGATCTAGATTCGTCCTGGGGAGGTAATGTGTATTCGTTCTCTGACTCACTCGGGGATTCATCTAAACTGGAGGTCGCTGTGGGATTGGTATTTCACAGCTATGAGGCGCTGTACGAATAGCTGAGTCAATGTTAGGATAATATATGTTCTTTTATTTTTTGTATTAAATCCCTTTACATCTTGTGAACAGAAATACCAATCGGTTATATGATTTTTTTGCTCACACCATATTATAGGAATTCCAAAACGAAATAATTTTTCTTACTCTTTAACCACAAACGAAGATCTTCCTCAAATCTTTTACACCTTGTGAGGAGCCCATGGTTTGTCTTAATCACAATGTTTTAATTTGAAGTAAGCAAAATAAACCACAATATCACTAATGTTTCTCTGATGACTTTTCACAACAAATAAAACAGGAGCCATGATTAGGAAATAAAAACAGCAGTGCTGTTCAGTTTCAAAGTTATATGTCTTCTGAGAGTGGCCCTAAATATGATGTGAGATACTGAACCAGTTTGACTTTTATCAACATGATTTAATCCAACAGAGGGTTTGTTACATTTGCTCCTAATATCCAGGAGAACACGTTGAAACCCGCTCAGTCCCTTCAATTTCCCATCATTGCTTAAAAGTAATTTAACATGTTTGAACATGATCTCCTGACCCTTTTGTGACTTCGCCCCCACCCACCCCTCTCCACATTCAGCCCTAACAGTTAACGTTTTAGATTGTACAGTTAGCTTTAATTGAATAACTGAATATAAGAATCAATTTTTAAGAAAAAAAAACAGACTATAAGTAAACCATAAATTTTATATAAAAAATATAACCACTTCACTTACAAAATTAGACGTGATGGAATTTTGTTGTTTTTTTGTTTTATTTATTTAGGATGTAAAAATCTATAAAAAAAATAAGAAACATCTTATGCAGTTTTATAGTTGCAGACCTGCATACGCGCCTCTCCCAAGATTGGTACTTTATCTGTCCTCCCAGCCAACTATGCAAGTAATTGTCCTGTAAAACCTCTGCCTGGGTCCAGCTCCTCCAAAAAGTACAAAACACACAAACTTAATTGTTTAAGTAGCATCGAAACTGGGTTTTTATTTAAAATACTTTTCATGTGGGTAATTGCTCTAATGTAGTTCCTATGTACATACAAATATTGCCGTGTAGAAGTGTTCATTGGAAAATAACTTCAATATACTCCACTGGCTTAAAGTAAGTAATAGTAACTCATAATTTCCATTTAAGTACAGTAAAATTAATAAGATTTATTTGACTTCAAACTGTTTATCATTTTAATATTATTCTGAGGGAACCTAAATTAGTTTTTATTCAGAAAGGATCTTAAACACAAACAGTTTGCAATACTATCCATCCGATCACTTTGTGACGACGAATGTCTGGCTTAGCTCATTAAAACTCTGCAGTTTCAACTTACATTCTGTCCCCGGCGTGAGAATGTAACTCAACTTCTTTTGGCAGTCATTTGTAAATTCTAATTGGATTCCCTCTTGGAGAATTCTGAAGAATCTTGACAGTCTTACTTTGATTGTAGGCTGGGGTGGAGGTCCTGGTCTACTCCAACCTTTTTTCTAATACACTTTATTTTTTAACTTCTGAGTGTTGCGTTATTAATTCTAACACCTATCACTGATCTTATTTTCAAGGCAATCACGAACCAAAAATCTATTCTATCTTCCTTTTCCTTAAAATCTTCCTTTTCATTCCAATCGATATAAGAGATAATACGATTTGCTAATGTAAGAACATTATTAGAACACTAATTTTTTAGTATAGGATGTAAAAATATTTATCAATTTTATATATAAGGTACAAATTGTATGTCTTCTGTATAGAACTCAAGAAAATCTTATTATAAGTTAAAAGTAATCCATAGTTACAGTATATTCTAATATTAATAAAGCAACCTATGTAAAATCTCTGACTCGTTCCACATCCTTGAAGCTTGTGCTTCTCTATAGGATTTATGGAATATGATTTTATACTTATACTTACTTATACTTTTGAATTTTAAATACTTCCACACTGTAAGGGAAATTTCTTTAAAATATTATACCTTGAAGTAGAAATTACTGGAAACAAGTATAATAAGCAAAATAGAACATGGGCATAAATAATATATGACACAACTACCTTTTAATTAAAATCTTGTATCCATACATTTACAAAAAAACTCTTAATAATGCCGTATGTTTCGTCACAACATGCCGTCTTATTATAACTGGTAAATTGGGAAGGTTTTAGCCCATAGAATAAGACACTAAGCTTCGTTGAAACGTCCTTTTTAATTGCAATTGTATCCTCATTTAAGGGTTGTCTGCATGACGGTCGTATATTTTTATTAAGCATAATAAATATTCATCAATGTTGATAACCTCTTCGTGTGAAGGTTTCTAAGTAGAAAATATTCTGAGGTTGACATATTGCAATTTTCTAAAAATTATTTTGACAAATGAAACTATTAACAATCGTATGTTTTAGATTCGTTGGAAATTAATTTTTAGTAATGAATTGTTCAAAACTCAAGAAAATTGCTCGATCTTCTTCAGAGTTGGAAATATATATTGATATAAAATTAAAAATAATTACAAACGAGATTATGTTTGTCCATGCTTCAATCTGAATATATATAACAAATTATCATTAACAGAAATTCGAGGAGTTGTGAACTAATGGAAAATGATATATAAATTTTTAAGGTGACAACATGCGAAGCAGGACGTTCCACTGCTGCTTCACCTGACGACTATAACAACATCCACATAGACGATCAGCTGGTCTCAGCACTCGCAAGTATATCACCCTGGAGGGACGACTGGGACTAACTTCATAGGCACCTCCTTCTCTCTCCGATTTTTAAAGCTTTCTCAAACCTGTAATTCAGTCACGTTTGTGAGGTGTATGTTCTGGGGTAGCAGATCTTGGGCTGCCTTCTGATCCCATTTGAAGTTCGCCCAGCAACCTGCTAAACAGGTCGAGGCATGGAAAGATAATGCTGCGACCACACAGCAAACGCCTCTCCTGCCATTCAGAAGGGAATGAGCCAAGTACTAAAATAGCTTGACCTACCTGATTCGGAATTTATAGAGTTTGCCTGCATCTCTCTTGGGTGAACACCGGGTGGGATCTTACCCGGGGGTCCTTAACACTTGGCTGTCTTGCTCTTCCTCCCACATTCCTCCTATCAAAATCCCTTAATATACTCTTAAAGTGGAGTTTTCATTAAGTGGAAAGGGGTTTGTGCTTGACAACGATAGTCTAATACCAGTGCCTACGAACTGCTCTTGTGTCCGGAATGGGACTAATGCATCTGTTTATTATAACAGGTATGTCAAACATGCCAGCCTGTTGCAAGTTGCACAGAAAAGAAAGTTAAGCAATAAAGTAGGACTACAATCGCGGAATTTCCAATCATTTGTAGTAATTAATTTAGCCCAAAATAGTTGTGGTGAATTTTATTGTGTTGAGTATCTGTTAAAACTGGACTCATGAAAAAATTAAATTTTTGGTACTATTTAGAGATAGAAAGTTGGGGAAAGTTTAATCTCGTCCCATTAACGTCGTGAAGAGATTTGCGTTCCCAATGACCGTGACAGTTATGTTAGTGAAAGCTTTAGCTCATGGTAGGGCCATTCAATCCAGGCAGATTGAATGCTAGGGACGGACCAGGTGTAGTCAACTGTTCCTCCAGGTATACCATACAATAAGTCTTGTTACGGAACGTAAGAAATGGACCCACGATCTCTGGCCGCGAAATGGCAGAGAAATTGACAAGGAAATGGGGCAACCAAACAAATCAGGAAGATCTGAGTAAGAGGATGGAGAACAGAGAAGAAATCACCAAATATTGAATTGAGAGGACAAGGCCTTCAAGGGCTGTGGTGCCAAGGAGGAGGGATGGATAGCGAAAGATTAACCTCACCTCAAAAATAAATTAAATTATTTATTAAATTGTTAGAAGAGTGAAGGCTAGATATAATACATACCCGGTTCCAGTGGATGGCTTGGAATTGAGTGCCTCAAAAATAAATTAAATTATTTATTAAATTGTTAGAAGAGTGAAGGCTAGATATAATATATACCCGGTTCCAGTGGATGGCTTGGAATTGAGTGCATTAAACCCAGCCTTGTATTACGTTTTCCTGCTCTGTGTATAATGACTCCATTTCCGGGAGTCTTGCTGATTGATTTTGTAATTTTATTAAAATTATAAAAGTTCAGTTTTATACTTTAAACATCTTGGATTGTTACCATTCAGAAATCAGGTTGAATTATATTGCAGTTAAACAGAAGAATGACACACTTCAATATAGGTTTCTTTTTCTCATTCACTGTCATATGGAACTGTGAAAACAATTTCAGAAGATATTTCGTGATTTCTTTCTTTTGAATGTTGATCTGAATTATTTTTAGTGCCGTTAACTCTTAAAGTTTCTAAAGATGAAAAATGGCTGAAAATGGAACCAATAGAAATTCAGTCGAATTCCTTATCAGAGCAAAACATTTCTGTTCATACTTCCCTGAGATTTAAAAACCTTCATCAACTTTGCCACAAAGATTATGCTAATTTCGGTTTTTGGACCTATCTGTCCATGAAATCAATGAAAACTGACACGATAATCATTGTCATCTCGAATTTTACATGTTCGGTAACTTGATAAAAGTAGAAGTCGATATTTGCCTGGATCGGTATTGTATAAAAGTGGAACTTGTAGTTAAATGTACTTAAAACTTTAGTAAATATTTATAAATATATATTAACTGAATGACTCGATAGCTCAAAAACTAATCATGTAACTGGAGTGATGTTTGAGGAAATACAGTATATGCCACATAGTGTTGATTAAGTAATATCGAATTTAATTTGTTTAGATTAAATCCGGTTACTTCTATTTTCCAAATAAATACGCGATATATGACAGAAGGGTAATATGCGTATTTTTTTTAAAAAAAATCATAGCTGAAACTCACTTTTAAATTGTTAAAATCATATGCAAAAGTCACATCACGTCAGTGGTTTATCTTCGTACTCTTTGTTCATACGTCGGCATAGTGTGGCATTAAGTTTGAAAAAAATATTTGATAGCACAGAAGTAAGTGATACTGCATATGGAAAATTTTCCCAGTTATTAAAGTTAGTTCGGAATATATATCATTACTTTTTAATTTTTGTAAATCAATTTATTACATCCAAGCAGTCATTAAATATCCTTGAAATATGTGTTCGTTTAGTACAATATTAAACCACGTCATTGAACCCTTCCTAAATTATTCCAAATTTTTAGTAATAATTATAATTTATTTTAAAACTGCACTTAATTTCAAATTGTTTATAGTAAGCAATTGTGTAATATTTACTTTCCTTTAACTGTCACTTCAAAAATGTCCGTCTATTAACTCTTATTCATTATTATTTGTCTAGTTTCTTTCCTAGTACAGTGAAACATAGTATAGTATAAATGCATTAAGATGTAGTGTATTATTTATTTGGTACATAATTCAAAACATTATGGTATAAGTATTTATTAGTTTAACTAAAGTCAAATTTCGTTTCAAATTAGAACTTAAAATAGTGCATTCTGTTAAATAATATACATCTGCTTTTGAACAATTTACAATATAGGTTCTTTAATTTGAATTAATTGCAACAAACTTTTATTCCCTTGAAGTTTTCTTCATTGTGCACTTAACTGTATCTAATAATATAGCTTGATGTCCTGATATTTTCTATAGTGTATGGAGTTAGCAGTTTGTAATGGTTTTGAAGATAAAATATACAATTTCTTTGTGGTTTGACATATCTGTAAATTTATCACGTTATAATTTTCTGAAATTTGTATTCCATAGAAGTCATACAAGATCAACTTGTATTTAGCCAAAATATATTTATGCAGTGTTGATTGTCATTGGTAAACTGATTTCATCCTGAATTCAATACTCACGTAAATTACTTACAGATATTGTGTTTTTTGTTACTCATTTGAAGATCTTATTTATTGTGTATCAATTTAATGATGGATGATGTATTTTAAAAAGTATACTTAACTAAAATGGTACACTGTTGGGCATAGTTCTAGCTGTTCCCATGTATGACAGGCTCATTGCTTTGCTGTTGTTGATTCTTTGCAAATATAATATTTAAGCAAACAAATACTATTCTTGCTGATCTTCTGATATTATTTGAACTTAAGTATTACTGTTTATAGTAGAAAAATCAAAAAGTGATGCATAACGTTTTGTTTTAACTAAATATTTTTCACTTTTGCAGCAAACTTAATAATCATGTTCCTGCTAGACACCATACCAACTCATATGGACTTTGATGGTCAACGAAGAGCTGAAAAGTTGTCACGTGTCATAATTACTCTTTTTGGAGTTGTTGGTCTTGTGTGGGGATACATTATTCAGCAGTTTTCTCAGACTGTTTACATTCTTGGCGCTGGTTTTGTATTAGCTGCCTTAGTAACAGTACCTCCATGGCCAATGTATCGTTTGAAACCTCTGCAGTGGCAAAAACCGCGTTATGAGGGAGATCAAACAGAAACTGTGTCTAAATCTAAGAAAAAGAAATGAAAACTAGGAAATATAAAACCTTTTTATTATCCACTTATATGTAAAATTTTAACTTGAATTACAGTATTTGTTTACAATTGTGGAATAATGAATTCTTATCAATATACAAATAAAACAGAGAATTTGCAAATTTTGTAATACCCAAGTTAGATTTGAATTTTTGTTTGTCATAGTCACATTTTATTTCATTTGTTGATCCATTTCATTATGAGTAGCAAGTTTTTCATTCATGTGTGTGCACTTTTGATAATGTTGATATGCTTGCAGAAATTGATTACAGAACACTAATGGCAACAAGATTCTTATATCATTATTTTTTTTTTGGATGTAAACTAGAAAGACTGATAAAATTGAAAAATGCTTGTCAAGGAAGTTTTTAAGCTTAAATGATTGTTTAAAACAGTGTTTGTTTTCTATTTTCAATAAAATTGTTAGGTCTTCTTTCATAGCATTAAGAACTATAAAAATGGTAAAAGGTGGCTATTACATTTGGGGGATATAAATATCACTGTATGAAAACTTTCAATAAAATGAAATTCTATGCTATGTGAATAACTACATTTTTCATTTAAATGTGGTATTCCACAGAAAAACAAAGTAAGTTAATTTACCATGTTTCTGACTGATGTGTGTGAATATAAAAGAAAATATTTGAGAAATATGTGTATGTATGCCTGCTATTAAGTTTGTCATTTGCAGAAAATACTAATTTATATACTCCGGTGTAATCATGGAATCTCATATTACAACTCTGTGAACTTTTAATATTCACTTGACATTTTAATTTACCTTTAACCTTTATGGCCTGTCATTTGGTTATTAATAAAAGTATTACTCTAGTTATTCTCCGAGGTAAATAGCTTGAGTGACTTTTAATAAAAAAAATATACATCTGGACCTTCCAGGACAAGTGTTAATAATATGTAAGCCAAGAAAAATGAGAATTGTTCTTTCATTATACAACAGATGATCATATTTCATTGCAAATATAATATTTAAGCAAACCAATACTATTACTGATTAAAGTTGAGGTTCCAATAAGGCAAGACATCTAGACCGGTTTTGGATGGTGACATAGGATCACAGACATTGGGCATATGGGAAGTTGTTCTCATTGGATTTGATTTAACTTATATAAATCTCATCAAGTCTGAAACTTGTGGTGCCACAACAAACCCTGATAACCTGTTATCACATGGAACCAAGACCTGACCTTATAAAACTGATTTCTCTAAGGTTTTCCTTGAAAACCATTTAGAAGAAAGCTGGCTAGGATTATTAAATCACAGCTTTTGTGGCCATAGTTGCCCATGGTCTTCAACATTCTTGCTATGATATAAAAGTGAAAGCCATCAAAGCAGATTACACACATTTTGCTTGACAGTCAAGTTGTTCAATTATTTAACTACTTAATCTATTTTCATATTTAGTAATGCAAATATTCTAATTCTCTTGGAGGTGTTGTATCTATAATTATCACAATACTAAAAACTTTGCAAAATTTATGACAATTACATCTTTCTTGCTCTGCAGCCCAGTCAGGGTCGACTGCGGACTGTCATCTCTATACAACCTGAACGTTTGTGAATAATTTCTGTGAATTATGTTCTGTCTTGATGATATGTAAACAATTTTTTAGACTTATATACCGTATTTTTTCAATTTCTAAATAAGAATATTATGTTGATAAGTTTAAAAATATTCACGTCTAATTTTTTATGAATCCATGGAAGAAATAAATGTGTAGGTTGTGTCTATGTATATCTTTACGTTTTATAGATCACAGCATCTGAAACTGATGTCATTTGGGTGTTTCACACTGACTAAAGCCCTGCTTTTCCTTGTGTCACGTACGAAGGTGAGACATAGGAAAGCCTCCATTAGCGTTATAAATCCTGTGAAATAAGAAGAAACAACAAAAAATTAAAATAGCAGATAATGCGATACTTGGCAATAGTTTTTCTTTCAACAACATTTATACACTATTACGCTTTTAATAACGAAAGCTAGGACAAATAATACACATAAAATCTTAAGGTGCTATTTAGGAATCAGATATTTGGACTTCCATTTCAATTGAACAAATACAAATGTCCTTTAACTCCGGGCAAGAAAGTTATTTTTCTCGCGGACCAATTTCATTTCCAATCTCTCTATGATTTCGAGAAAGCTCCAAATAATTATCAGTGAGATGTGAGGTTGCTAATATTTTTCGCTGAAGACGAACAAGTTCCATTTTATTATCCTTACATTTTGGAATATTGGACTCTTTCTTCCTTGCAGAAAATGGAAAACCCGACCAGAATACTGTAAATATGGTTCACTTTTCAGAAGAAAACTTTTGGACCTATTTCGATTAAACTTTATATTATTTCAAAGATTAAATATACAACGTTTTTCTTTCATTTCAGACTTCTTCAGTTATTTTTGGCTGTTCATGGAGCATGAAATTTTTATACCTGAATAAGTCTCAAATGAGACTTAAATAAAATTAAAAAAACTGACAAAGAGGCTGTTATAATTCATTTAATTATTATTATTGTTGTTTAGGTTTGAAAGGAAGTTATTAATGATTTAAAATTTCAATCTACCATCATGAAACAAAAGAAAGTACTTCTAAAACTTGAATTTGATCGCTTTTCTAAAGAAAATGGTCAAACCGATTTAGTTATCGTAGATATGTGTATGCGAAGCAAGATTTTTAACAATTTCAAACTAACAAAATTGTTGAACGCTTTTTCTCTGAAGTGTTAAATAACTTTGAGGCTACCTTAAATTGTCACCCACTATTTTAAAAAGTTAAAACTTATAATTCTGTGTGCCAAAATAAAATTTTAAGGGGCATGTATTAGTGGGCTGCAGAGTGGACGGGGATAATCATATAGAAAGAACCAGGGAAAATAATGTAATAACTCATAAAAGAAATTTACACGGGAATGTGAAGGACCACGCCACCGGTGTAAAAATATAATTTATCTTCCAGATTTCTTTCCTTCCTGGATTTAGGCGTGAGACTAGACGGCCGCTTTCTTTAAACAGAATAAATATTTTAAAAAACTTTTGAAATTCAATGTTCAATGTCAACTAATAACATATTGTATGTCTTCCTGGGCTATTTTAAATAGACCAATAATTTTTTTTTTAAATTTGATTTTTAACATCTATCAAAATTGAAGTTTCAAGAAGAAATGTACTTGCTAAAAACCAGGTTAATATTAATTTGTTTGAAATTGAAATTATTTCTTTCTGATATTTATGGCACTGATTTGTTATCCCATAAGTTTAATGCACTGTTTGTTTGTATTTTTTTTATTTAAGTGACTCTTTGGGTTCCTGAACGAAGTGTCCGTTTCGTCTGCAAATTACGTATTTATTTTATTTTCCCAGGTCCACAAACTATTTACTACGCGCCACATTAAATCACTTATCATATAATAAAGTCCCACAACTTTGCTGAAGTGTAATATTTTAATACATATTTGCTGTCTTTCTTCAAACAGTGATAAGGAATTCATGTTTCTGACGTTTCTAGATAGTCCTTACATTATCGCACTCGAGCAGTGTTACATTACGTGTCACTTTTTGGAAAGGAAAGATTTAATAACCTGTACAAAATGTCTGAAAAATTGAAAGTTATTATGGTTACTGGAGGATCTGGTCTTGTAGGAAAAGCCATTCAATCAGTTGTGAAAAAGGAAAATAAAGAAGATGAACACTGGATTTTTCTAAGCTCTAAGGACGGAGATCTAAGGTACATCTTTCTTTGCATAAAATTACCACAAAACAGTTCTTATATCAGTTGTTCTTTATTTCAGTGACAAACAGCAGACAAAAGCAATATTTGAAAAATATCATCCAACACATGTTATACATTTAGCGGCTATGGTAGGTGGCTTATTTCACAATATGGCCCATAATCTGGATTTTTTGGTTAGTATCTTACATATTTCCTTCTTATTAATACAACTATTTGAACTATACTTATGTACTTTTATAATTTACATGTCACAGAGGACGAACATTCATATTAATGATAATGTATTACAATGCAGCTTTGAAGCTGGCGTTGAGAAAGTTGTATCCTGCCTTTCAACGTGTATTTTTCCTGATAAAACAACTTATCCAATTAATGAAACTATGGTTAGTAGAGCAATTTATGTATTTAGATAAATGTAAAATTAAGATTTTTAAATAGTTATATTTTCAGGTTCACAATGGCCCTCCCCATCCTTCCAACTTTGGTTACAGTTATGCCAAACGTTTGATTGATATATCCAACAGGGCTTATCATGAGCAACATGGTTGTTGTTTTACATCTGTTATACCATGCAATGTTTTTGGGCCTTATGACAACTTTAGCTTAAAATCAAGCCATGTAATTCCAGCATTAATTAGAAAAATGAATGATCTTATGCAGAAAGGTGAGTTTAACTGAGGAAGTTTCAATTTGTCTGATATGTTTTTGTAAAATAATTATAACACTTAGTTTTCACATTCCATCCAGTAAAAATTGATTCCAATCAAGTCTCAATATTTGTTTGTCATTAAATTTTGTTGACTGGCTCTACATTCCAACAGTTACACTAGAAAAACTTATGATCCCTTTTGTACTGTTAAGTTCAATTGAATTTGAGGAAAATAGGTTATTAAAATTCTGACTGAGTAATATCTTGGTATATTTTATTATAAATACTTATCAGTATTAGTGAACCAATTTATTTAGAAATAAAAACTTTTTGTTCCATTGCTTTGAGAGTAATTCTAATTAATAGGTTACATTGACGAATAGGGTAGCGTGTAGTGTCGCATCTTTGGCCTTATTTTGTGAATTTGCACTTATACAGAGTAATTATAAAATATTCAAATCTAGTTTCTTTGAAGAATGAGGTGCTATTCTGTTAAGAATTTTGTTCCAGAAGTGTTTGGAAATGTTAATATCTTAAATCTCTCATTTCTAAAGTACAACTATTGCTTACTCCAAATTGTTACTGTTTATAATTTCCTTCCTCATTAAAATGTTTCAGTTGGTGTGAAAGTCATTATTTCATATTTTTCCTATAGTTTGATCTGATTATCACTGAACTTGGCTTTCTAAAGTTATTGCTTACATTGATAATTGCAATCTGCTAAATACTATGGACTGTTATTTCTGAAAAAGTACTGTTGATTGAATTGCAAGAACTAAAAAATTTGACATTCTCATTTGTAAAAGTATTCCTTAATGCTATTAACTCAATTGTACATGACAGTATCCCTTCTGTAGATACTATTTTGGTATTCATATATTGCAACAATTTACCATTTTGAAACTATTCATATAATTAATTACCTTATATTAAAGTGAGAAACTTTAGATGCCTGGCTAAAATTAGAATGTTGTAGTATTTCCATTATAACTCATGAGTTTGCTTTTATTTTCAGATAATTCAGAGAGTGCAAGGTTTACTGTGTTGGGTTCTGGGAAACCTCTGAGACAATTTATCTACTCTATAGATTTGGCTAAGCTGTTCTTGTGGGTTTTGAGGGAGTATAATAGCGTTGAACCCATAATATTATCAGGTATATTTCTCTTACAAACTTCTAACATTTAAATACTTTAACTATTTTTTAAGGTGTGATAGTGAATATTACTTTCCCCCATCCCCTTTGTTTTTCCTTAACATAATATTGTATTGTTATATAGGTATTTTATGAAGAACACTTGAGTGAACAATTTATTTATATTTTTTAGCTTAAGTGCGAGTGTCAGTAGACAGTCTTCAACCAGACTGTTATCTTACTTTACATAATTTGAGTTTACTAGGGTAGTAGAAGTGCTGTTTGTTATTCTGATGCATCCTTAGTTCTCATGACCACTTTTTCTTGTAATGGGAAAAGGAATATGATATAGTATAATAGGATTCCATCTTAGGATAAGTTTGGTAAAATATATGTCACGAGATCAAATACTTGACAAGTTTCAGTTTTTTATTTTAAATATAAATATAATTTCTTCCACACTTTTTAAGTCATGTTGTATAACTTGTTGTAGTTGACGAAGAAGATGAAGTATCAATAAGCAAAGCTGCTGAAGTAATTGCTCAAGCATCTGGTTTTAATGGTCAGTTGGTGTACGATATATCGTCAGCAGATGGACAGCTAAAAAAGACTGCAAGCAATGCTAAGTTAAGAAGTTTATTGCCAGACTTTCATTTCACACCATTTCTAGAGGCTGTTAAACAGACTGTGTCATGGTTCAAGGAAAATCAAAATACTGTAGCTAGATTGTAATGTATTTGCAATTGTAAAAAAAAAAAAGTTTATTTTGTCATTATTTATTTGATGAATTAAAGTTTGTTCCACTTTATTAATGTGTTTATTGCAAATATAGTTTCAGCCTCACATTTGATAATCTGATTCAAATGAGAAGTCCAATGATGGCAAGGGGTGTGATCTTGAATGAACTAATCACAATGCTTGAAATAACAAACAGAATTACTGAAAATGTGTACCACATTGGAACCCCATGGCCACAAATCCAGGCCTAGGCAGATTCCCAAACTTACTGTCAATACTATACTGGATAAGGGCCCCATTGGCTCCTGTTACACTGTGATTCCCCAAAATTTTGTGCAATAGTCTACTGGAAGCTATATTTTACTAAGAACCCCCCAGTTAAAAGGTTCTGGGTTAACACCACAACTGCTTGCCTATCTAAATTTAAAGAACCTTCAATTATCCTTTCCAAAATTCTCCCAAACCACTCACTTCAATCCTTCACCAGCATTCTTAATTTCCCAAATAACCTAACCTGTGGCGAATATACGATCTTCCACAATTTGTCATTCTTCCCATTGATGAGAGTACACAGCCGAGGCACTTTGCCAACTACTGACCCCAATCCACGTATAACTTTTGATATAAAGAAGTTTGTTCATTCTCACAGATAAATTAAAAATTATTATTTTATTTTATCAAGCTCCACACACTAAAAATGTGTACCCATTTTAGTATATATGTCTTATGAGGATGTATGTGTGTTATTAAGTGGATGTATCTAAATGTGAGTTAATATGTGGTTGTATGTGTGCATCTTCCCAGCCTCCATAAATTCTTTGCCTCTACCCTGCCCTTCATTGAGACACAAAGTTGGTGGCCTAGTGGGGTCTATTATTTAACAGCATGAGCTAGTCGTGTAACAATGTTGACTGCTTCATTGGCGGTTGGCAGTCACTTTGAATTCTATTCCTTATTTTTCTGATTAAAAATTTCAAAATCCTGCACTCAACATGGTGTGTTTTCTTTTGTGCCCTTGGCAGTTGACTAAGAATTTTGACTATATATGTTGTTTATTTTAAATCAATTGTAGAAATCACCAACACTTCCTTCAAGAATGGCATGGAAGCCAGCTTCTCATATGAATGAAGCACGAAAAGGTAACATGACAAAGTCAAAATAATTAATTCATAGGGCAGGAAAGATAGAGAACAGATGTTCTAATTCCTTAAATTGATAGACGTTGAATGGCAGCGATATAGGAAAATATCATTTTTTGACGCATTTTCAGTTGTCGGCTAGCTGTTCACTGGAAACCTCACAAGGTGTCTACCATCTATGAACCTCAGGTAAGTCACCTTCTTTCTATCTCTCTGTCCTTTCCCTATTAATTGTTTTAATTAACAACATTCTCTAAAAATTTAACTCATTACTCAGCACAGTGCTTGCCAACAGTATACTTCAGGTAAGCCACCAAGTTTTTCTCATTCACTCTTTCCTGTTCTTATTAATTGTTTAAATGTATTATATAAATATAAAGGATTTATTAAGTGACAAAGACACATTCGATAATTGACTTGATCTTTTACCAATTTTTATTGTAGGCTGTTAGATTAAAATTTAATTTACAATGCACAGAATTATTACACAGCATATAGAGTTTAAATGATGTTTCTGACATCATTCAGTATGCTCACCCACTCAAAAATTAAGATTCAAGATCGATAAAAGTCTGTTTTTAAAGTTGCTGACATTTATGTCTATACAGTTTAATAATCTATATTATATATATTTATAGATCAGAAAACTACAAACATATGTATACAGCAATTAACTTTTTTACAACTGGCTGTAATATTTCTTCATATTGCCAAGGGTTTATCTCAACTGTCTTCAACTTTCCCTCTTATTTCAGTACTATCTTCAACCTCTTTGCTTTCAGAAGTTTCACCATCTTTTTCAGGCTGATTTGAATTTGAACTTTTACTTGTAGTTTTCGAAGTTTCACCAGATTCAAGAAACTTTTCCCATTTTTGAAGCCTTTTCTTTGTTTCTTCTTCAGTTTCAACGATTCTAAAAAATTGAAGCAGGATATTTCAAAATTAGTACCTAATTAAAACTGTGCAATATAGATATAAGAACTGTAATACAAATGATAGTTACCCAACATCTAAAAAATATACACCTACAAAAATTCATTAAAAATGAAAAAACAGCCTGGAATATTAGCAACACAGAATAAGTTTAAGTTAAAATATATTCAGAATAATTATCAGATAACCTACATATGGGAATTACCTTTTGTGTTTATTATAGAATTAATCAATATGGCAAAAAAGGTGTATGTCAATGCAATAAATGACAGGAATATATTGATAAAGCATTTAATATATATAATAAATGCTTAGTGTATTTTACAAACTCAAAAATTATTAATGCATGGAAGAATGAGTTACAGGTTGAGCAATGACCCTTGAAGACTAGACAGAGGCAAAAGAACGAGAATAATGTAGGTGATAGCTAATTTTATGATGGTGGAAACTACTTGACTATGGAGAAGCAGATAAAGAGGCATAATTTTGAAAATTATGATATGAAACAAGATAGTGTTGTGCAACTTGGTCTAAAATGGTAGTAGGTATTCTTTTGAGATTTTTAGTAGGTTGCAGAGATGATACTTTAAGAGGGCTTACAAGAAAACATTTTGGTGTTCCTATATTTCTTGAGGCGAGAAAATATTAAAAATAGGACAAGTGGTTATGGTGGTCACTTTTGGTGCACTCTTGGGGACTTCTCAGTGCAAAATATATAGCAAATTAAATTAATTTATAGATTCAAATTATTATTCAAAGAAATAGTTACTTGTATTTTGTCTTGCCATCCCAAGTTTCCGCTGTAATTTTTCTTTGTCCAAACCACCTTCCATTCAGCAGCTTTATGCAAGCATCAGCTTCTTCTGGTTCTTTGAAAGTAACCTGAGCAACTCCTTCTGGATGTCTCTGAAAAATGTATTTGCACAAAAAAGCTCTTTATGTTCAACTTAAATATGCAACAAATTTCTTTAATGACATCATTTATGATTATTAATATAGAAAATAAGAAACTATATGTACATTAACTCATATGAATAGAAAAGAGATATGTAAATAGTTACCTCAAATTGATCATATGTCTCAACAGGTTTCATAGTTATAAAAATGTCAAACTTTTATTCCTGTTGATACCAACTACTGATTACTCTATTTCCTATATTTACAAGGGACATCCAATTACAAATTGATGAATAAAAAAAGTTTTATTGGAGGTGTTTGGTACATTTATGACTTTTGGTTTGCATCAAATAAGCAGAGAATACACGTTAGATAAAATTTGTTTTGTTTACAACCTCATAATGGCATTTGACAATGGCATATCCAAATGAATTTGCACATTAGTTAATCAATCTTGAACGGCCTGGACTCTATAAAATCTTTCCTAAAATTCATTACGGTGAAATTTATCTGAACCACAAAAATTTTTATAGCTGGGTAGAACAGTTCAAAATTGTTTGAACCTCAATGTCCTTGCTGGCCAGTTGAATATTGGTTGAAACATTCATTGACATTATTCATGAAGACTGGTGTATTACTGTTGAAAATATAGCACATTAAGCAAGTGCTGGAACAGTTTGTAATTTATCAGCAACAAGCTCAAGTAGAGCAATGTGGATTCTGAAATAATTAATGCAACAATACAAGGAAACAAGACTCAAAGACTTGAATGTTCTGAAAGGGACAGAGACCTTTTCCTAATCAAGATTTTAACATGTGATGAAACTTGGGTTCACCATTCTGAAACAAGGTGGTGGTCAATAATTTGTGGAAACTGGCTCAAACAACAAGACAAAAGCTACAAATATATCAAATTAGTTCACAGTTGGGGCAAATGTATAAATATTTGTATAGATTATGTTAAGTTTATTTGCTAGATCAATTTGTTTCTTTAATTATTGAATGTACTTTGTATGTACCATCAAAGAATCAGCACTGCCTATGCCAACCCATTCAGGTGTGAAACTGGGACAGCAACATTTAAATTCCTCTCCACAATTCTGCCTATAGACTCACAAACCATATGCCCTTTCTGATTTTCTACAAAACCTAAACACCAAATAGCAAATAATATTAAACACCAAATTCCCCCTTATGTTCAATTGAACAACTTCCCCATCTTTGTCTCTATCCTTGATGCTGATATGTAGGATGATAAAATCAGTGTCAAATTTTTTGAGAGCTGGCAGATACCATAAAAACAAGAAAAAAGTGTAATAAACATTAAATATTCCTTGTTTCACTTGTTTCTTGGATGATGATCAATAGAAAATTTCCTGTCAAGTTCACTTAGAACTACTTCTCTACCAACATTCACATTCCTCAATGTCGACATACAAATTCAGGCCTGGTTACCACCTATGTCCACATAAAACCAACAACACCATTCAGTACCAACACTTTTCCAGTTGCCACCCTGAACACACAAAACGCTCCCTCCCCTACAGCCTAGCCCTTAGGGGAGCTAGCATATGTTATTGGTATAATTCTGGAAGGTTGTGGTAGGTGGAAGTATAGGGCAGACATGGCATTGTTCCTACTGCAAGGTTTACAGTCACTTGTAGGTGGGGGGAAGGAGGTTTGGGGGAGTGAGTTTTATAGGGTTGAACCAGAATGTTGCGGAGATTAGGTGGGTACCTAAAAGCAACCCTTGGAGAAGTGGGTGGTATGGTTGGGAGGAGGATAAAACAACGTCAAAAACATCCTCCCTACTATACTACCCACCTACTACAATCCTCCATAAATAGGAACCCATGAAAATAGTAGAAAACATTACCTGCGTGTCCTTTCACATCAAACAAACGAAACAATATCCTCTTGAATGTATTGCCAACCACTGCTTTTTTGGGTAACAGGCTACATAGGGGTGAGCTTGAAACAGGCAACTCCCCTTTAAAAGTATAGGAAGGGGGGATGTGGAAGGTAGGGGAAGGATGCCAAGGGTTGACTAGGGCCCCGGTTTAAGGATTCTACCCGGTGTTTCAAGCAATGGGTACTATTCTCACACCCATCAATGATTTACATGAGTTAACAGACAGAATCGATCAGGTTATAAGCTTCCATGACTCCGAACTTGTTAACCAAAAGAGAAAAATTTGATATTGGTTTCGCCATTCCGAATGATGGGAGACAAGTTTGCTGTTGGTCGCAGCATTCCCTTCTCCGTGTCTCCACCAGTTTTAGGAGGCAGTTGGCCGACTGATCCAATGGGATCAGCAGACAACTCTTACCTTATGCGCAAGGTCTTCGACCCCAGTACATATACATCCTAAAATAGGTGAAGGTGCCTCGGCACGTGAGAACTTTGATGAAAACCGAGAGTACGAGGCATTCCAAACAGTCAGGTGAGCCCCGCAGTCACTCTGGGGAGAAACGCCTGCGAGAGAAAACTCGCAGAGGCATCTCCTCACGCCAACCATTGCTACACTATCAAACTATCAAAAACTCAATTTTGAACTTGACTGTGAGCCTTTGACCGTCAGTACTTTCCTAATTAATTATTTGGACTTTTTCACATTACCTATCTCATATATATATATGTACACATTCAATATTGCTTTACTTACATCAAAGATTACCACTCTTCGCACATCACCACATTTAACGCATTCTTCTCGCAAGTCTTGTTGATATTCCAATAAGAGGGAAACTTCTTTATCAAATAACTGTGGCTCAAACAGATTCTTTATTATAACAATTCTTTCATGTTTGGCTCGTTCACCCCGTAGTTTATCAGGCTGCCATGCAAATAACCTGAAGAAATAAAAAAATAATAGTAAATTAAATTATACGCTGAAAGCAATAGATTTTATACTGACAAAGTTAATGCGGTGTGTGTAAACCCCTGCTTCAACGAACTCTAAATTCAAATGGTCTAAGGGAATCAGGAATCGAACGTCCCGTTTTGCGGACAGGTGCCCTACCGTGTGAGCTAATCCTAGTCGATTCGGTTCCGAACTGTTAGGAGATTTGTCCATCCCTTGTATACCTGAATCTCAGGTTCTCCTAAAATTCACTTAATACAATTTTTCACGGCATAATTTGTAGAATTTAGTGAAACACGGACAATGAGTAAATTTACAAAGTTTTCTCGGGGTAGTTACATGACGTTTCGATAGCGAACATTGCTATCATCCTCTGGTGAAGTGGTAGCTCGGTCCGCTATCGAAAGGCCGTTGTAGTACTGCACATTCACCCGGTTGGAAGCCTGAGAAAACTCTGTTAATTATATACACCAGAAAAGCTTTCATTCAATTAATGTGTAAATTGATGAATGGAACAAAGACGGAAATCACTGCACATTGCTTCATGTCTTCCATATGAAATAAATACTAAATACGATGCGTAGTAGTGAGTATAAAAGTAAAACAGAATTAGTTGTAATTCCTTCGAAATGAGCCGACCTTTCTTGCATCTTCTTGATTTTTTCTTTGTCTTTCTTACGTTTCTTCTTTGGCTTTAGGCTTGGGTTATATGCACCTTTCATCTCGAAGTGAGCTCTTTCAACCTTCATGTGATGTCCTCTGATGTTGTAGCCGTCAAGTAATTTGAGAGCCAAGTCAACAGACTCTATCTAAAATTTAAGAAAATAATACAAATTTATTGTTACATTTAATTAAACGTTATAGATTATAATGCAGAAAGCAAACAAATTTAAATTTGAAGTTCACGAAATGATTCGAATACTCAACCAATGAAATGCAATGATTTAATAGGACAATTATTTAGCCTAAAAATATGAACTGTAATAAACAATAGTTTTGGTCGTTAAAGTTTCAATTTTTATGTGCCACATAATTTTTTCTGGGTATCAACAAATAACGGATAGTTCAAGTGTAAAACTAATTATCATTCTTCAAATGAATTTGAAATTTTGATAAGGTTTTTTTTGGGGGGGGGGTGTTTAACAGGCTACATGAGAGTGATCCTGAAACAGGCAACTCCCCTTTAATAGCATAGGATGGGAATTGAACAGGGGGGATGCGGAAGGTAGAGCAAGGTAGCCAAGGGTTGACTAGGGCCCCCGGGCTATGCTTTAAGGATCCTACCCGGTGTTTCACCTAAAGAGATGCAGGGAAAACCCTAGAAAACCTGCATCGGGTAGGTTGGGCATTGGGTACTATTCTCACGCCATTCCGAATGACGGGGGATGAGTTTGCTGTGGAGTCGCAGCATTCCCTTCTCCATGTCTCCACCACTTTCAGGAGGCAGTTGGCCGACTGATCCAATGGGATCAGCGGACAAATCTTGCCATATGCCCAAGGTCTTCGACCCCAGTACATATACCTTCTAAAATAGGTGAAGGTGTCTCTGCATGTGAGAACTTTGATATAAAAAAAACAGAGAGACTGCGAGGCATTCCCGACATAATCAGGTGAGCCCCGCGATCATACTGGGGTGAAGCGCTTGCGAGAAAACTCCCGCAGCCCCTATTTCCATTTTGATAAGTGTATCATAATTTGGAATTTATGAAATGTACATTTAGTCAAATACAAGTAAGAATAATCATTTAGCAAACAGTGCTGAGGGTACTTTTTATAAATAATTAAGGATATAATTGGACACGAATATGCTACTAAAAATGTTCTAAACACAATAAAGACGTTTTCCGAGACTCTCCTGGCTGTTCTTATTTTATTTCATCGTACAGTGTATTTGATCAGCATGCCTTAGATATATTTTAAGGTAATTGATTTAATCTAAACTGATTCAATACGAAATTTCAGAAGGAAATATTAGCCATTTATGAAACTTGCGCAGAACAATGTCATGCTCTTTGAACCACCTGAGGACAATGACAAGGAAATTGTACTTGCTCGAAGTATCCCTCCCTGGCAGAGTACGCCATTAATATAACAGGATGTACTTGATCTACGATAATACTTAAATACCCTTGAACATTCAGACGTTGTTTCCCTCAAATCAAAGGACCCATAACATGCCAAGATTACATCCCTCACGCCATAAAGTTGCCACCAACACCTTGAAGTTATTGTTCAAGACAGCGGCGAACATCTCGTTCACAGACCTTGATTAATTCTCCGCTATCTGACGCACTGTTGCACTGGACAATTCTGGCAAGTCTCCTTTCAGCTTGGGCATTAAGTAGCCTGTGAAGACCACAAACCTGACGTTGAGGCCCTGTTTTTTGATCAGTAGCGCACTCTCTGTATACACTGTCTCGAACGCTTCACAAGTGCAGCCGTTTTTGCTTATTTTGAGGGACTACAATCATCCCGCTTTCATACTCTATTAAATCACGTCTTTTGTCCAAACCTTCGCAAACAACGTAGTACAACTGACGATTCACTTCTCCGGAATTCATAACATTACAAAATATTAAATATGGGTTCTATATTGTGTATGCCTAATTAAGCCTCGAAAAAGTGACGAAACGTCGCATTTATATAAACTAAATAGCAATAAAATTATATTCTGACTTATTTGCAGTCATTTTATTTATTGTAATTAAATATTCATAATAACTCTTATCACTATTAGCGTGGCACCATTAATTAGTAAACTTGTCTAAAAATAGAGGTAAATCCTAATTCGTAGTATGTTTTTACGTTTTTGAAGAACGACTACAGTCGATCAAAAATTCACTTTGTGATGGGGTAACAATAAACGACCAACGTTGATCATACCAATGTCATTTGACTTAATGGTTGTTAGGTGTTTTAATTGGTTCAACCCAAAAGGTCAACTTTGAGTGAACTAAAAGACGCCTTAACCGTTCGTTAGAGTAATGAGGCCCTCAACCTCGTCCCTGACCCGAGTGATGGAGATTTTTCTGGATAATGTTCAGGTAAATGAGATACGGTGTCACGGGCACTCGAGTTCTTTTTCCGTCGAACAAGTTTATTAGAGTTGAAATGAACAGCCAGGTTATTTACGAACTCCAATCGAAGGAATATATTCAGTTTATCCCACAAGCTAGCGTTTTCTATATGTTCACTCATCAAAAGTGTGGAAGCGAGAATTCCAGTCCACATTAATCGAAATGACTGGATGGAAGCTCAATGAGATATAGTTTCTCATTTAGGACCGCGAGTGTACCGAATCTTCTCTCCCCCTCCCCTCATCACGTGGGTTATCATTCTTCCACATTGGCTACTGCGTTGGGTCATGACCTCAGCCTTTCTGCCAAATAATTATTCACGTCATTAAAGTTGTCGATCTTCCTTAATGATGGCTGTGTGGTTCATAACCCAAATTTTCAGGTCAGTGACTACGATTTATAGCTCTTGTAGCGGAAGTCGCTGTCTGGCACATATCCGACCAAATCTCCAAGATTTCTGTGCCGCTAGTCCCAAATTTACTACAAAGTTAACTTCTTATTCGTAAGGCTTGTGCTATTTATGTACACGTGATAAGGTACATAACATGCGAAAAAGCGGGAGCTACCACAATTTTCTATTATCAGAATAAAAGCAAAATTTTCTAACGCTATGATCTGGCAAGTCCGAATAACGGAAATAATAACTCAGTTCTTAATTAAAGTTTCCTAGCATGAACACGCTTCGGAAAGCAGTTTTTGTAATATATTTATAAAGTTAAACTTTTAATATGAGTGATAATAGTGCAAAATACATCCTATTGTCTAACGACAGTGAAGTCACATTTTACCATGTTAATTTTGTTTAGTTCTCACTTTTTTATTCTCTTATAAACAATTAATCGAATCAATAATGTTAACCATATTATCAAAGGCATGAATTTAACGGAAGGAAGGTATTTAAATTGTAATGTTTTTGATGGGGATCGTATTATATTTTAATTTTATAGAACAGGGTTAATAAACAATAAAGGAATTAAAAATTTTCTAATGTATTTAACAAAATAAAAAATAAAATGTTATCTTCCTGTAAGTTAAAAAATGAAATTTATAAAATGAATTTACAATTAAAATTATATAATACCAAAACAAACTGATTCTTTTTCTCGGAGGCAGGTGGGCTCAAATATTTAGTACTATTATTTAGAACACTAATTGTTGGTGGCGGTGACCTCTGTGACATACGGTTGACGGCTTTGAAGGTTTTATAGTTTCATTTGTACGTTACTATCGACGCCACCGGAACTAGTACGTAGAACCTTTTTAGTCATTAAAGCAGCAAAGCTTTTGGAACTAGATGGCCGACACCGCCGCCTATGAAATTTGGCTGAATACCCCAACTCTGCTATCACCAGGTGTTTCACGTCCGCATGACAACGTAACTGACTTTCTTAAATCTCTAACTAACTTTAATCTCTTCCACCACTTTCTCTTTCTCGTTCCTTCGACAACTGTCCTGACTGAGATATTATCAACCGCTTCAACTACTGTCCTCTATGTCTGTAATCTTATAATCTCTTCTTAACAAATGCTCTCTTAACCACTCACTAAAATCTTAACCATAACTTCAACAACTGCTCTTTCTAAATTCATCTTAACTCCATCAACTTAATAATCACTTGAACAGCTTTAAAACAACCTACTCACCACCCCACAACAACCATGTAACAACAATTGCCTCCTCAATCTTTTCCACCAACCACGAAGCCTCCGATTTCCCCCTCTAGATGCGAATTATCCACTTTAGCCAATAGGTATTTATCCTACATTTTCGAGTTCCCAATACAGTGTTCACATGTCTTGCTTCAAAGTCGTGAACCCTCACGCACTGGGCTATTGCACTTTATGTCGGAGGTTTTCAATCGTGTCAAAATGTTGAAATCGAAGCTTATCCACCGACAGTTTTACAATCCTGGCTGGGTCAGCTCCGCCGTTCCTTAATCCTTCAAAGTGCCACTTCAATAGATGTGGGTATGTCAGGCCCCTGATTCCTGAAGAGCGATGACACCACGAGTTCCGTAGCTCGAAAAATTGAGTTAACCAAATTATTTAATTGAAATGAAATAAAGTAACCTCCTAATAATTTATTAAACATGTGTGAGCTACAAAATAAATTGACTGAGGTATTGGGTAATTAAATGTAATAAAAACCTATTTACAAAAATTGAGAATATATGTATGCATGTTAAAACTTGCTCCGGCTAGTGGCATGGATCGATATCAGTTTGACCATATACGTTTGAAAATTACATAGTAACTGGTTAACTTTTAGAAATTATATTTCTTTGAATTTAATTTATTATACTGCTGTTAATCAGGATTTTGATTTATTATAATTTAAATTGGTATGGGTGCTAGTGAAATAATTACAATTTTGAAATTAACTAAAATCACTGAAGCCACCAAATTATTGACCCTACGGATTAAAGGAATGTATTTACAAAAAAAAGTTTCTCGTAGCTATTTTCACAATATTTCTCATGAGACAGGAATAAGTGCAATCTACTCTCCTCAGGGACGCCCTCGTTTCGTGTAAATGCAAATTGAGACGGCTAAAAGATATTACCTACTTCTTTGCAGCACGATTTCCTTAGTTGTTGCTTCGTCGGAATTCGTCATAGCGCAGACTTCCTGGAATTCCTCATTTGCGTTATCTCCTCATCGATAATAGCAATAAAATTATATGCTGACTAATTGGCAGTCATTTTATTTATTGTAAACTTGTAGTCAGAAAACTATGTTTGAATATAAGGAACAATAAAACAATTTAAACAAATTTCCTTGATTCTGTAAAGAAGACAACTCAAAATGGCGTAGAAAGGTTAAGGAATTGATTCAAATAATTAGCACTGTTAAGCAAAAACCGTTCTGCCAGTGACTCGGTGAAATAAACAATAATTTCATTAATTTTCAGATTGAAAGCAACCCACGATATAAATTGTAGCCTATTCACAATCAGAGTGAATATTAATTACATACACATCTCTAATGTATTCAGAGATAGATTTCTAAGACGTTCTCTGTACAGCAAATGCACACAATATAAAAGAAATACAAAGCAAAAAATTATTTGCAATTCTTCATGGAAACATTTAAAAATTACATAATTTAATAGAAAAATAATTAAGGGCACATGATTTTTAATGTAACATGCTACTTGAATATAATCCACGTTGTGAACGCTCCCCTGTAATACCAAAGGAATGGTTAGAAAAAGGGGATGCGGAAGTCGTCTAAATGCGTTGCCGTGAAAACTGTAGAGACCCTGAATCAGGTCAGGCTTTCGGTACTTGTCCTACGTCTTTCCGATAACAGTGAAAGTCAACATTTCAGGCTCCGTGCCTCGACAAGGTTTAAGGACCAGCTGGCTGTCTGTTTCAAAGAGAGCAGAGGACAGTTCTTGCCGATACATACATTTCTCAAAACTGTTCTGTACCACAGCTTATGGAAACTTTAATTCAACTACTGTGGTTATGAACCAAGAAGTTTTAAAACATGCATCAGTCTTATATGGTGGTATTATGTATTAGATTGGGGAAAGAGGGGGGGGGGACATGCTACATGAGAGTTATTCTGAAACAGGTAACTCACCTTTAATAACATAGGAAGAGAATTTAAAGGGGCATGTGCAAGGTAGTGGGTTATAGTTTAAGGAACCCACGCGGTGTATCGCCTTAAAGATATGCGGGGAAACGCCTAGAAAATCTGCATCAGGTAGGTCGGGCTATTGGGTACTATTCTTACGTCCTTCCGAATGAAGGGAGATGAGTTTGCTATGGGATCGCAGCAGTCCCTTCTCCGTGTTTCCACGAGTTTTCGAAGGCAGTTGGCCGACTGATTCAATAGGATCAGCAGCCAACTCTTACGGTATGCCATACTTACTGCCGCAAACCTTTCAACTATGCAAGAAAATAAATACGTCTCTTCTGGTGTTAGTAGACGAATTTATTAGCACAACCGAATTGTTCCTTAACCTATCCTCAATTAACATACAATTTATTTATACAATCAGTATAAACAATAGACCTACTATATAGTCCAATAGAAAATAAAATCTTCAAATAACTACACAATTAACAGAGCTCTGTTTACATATCAAATTAAATTCAAAGTGATCTCATTTTGACTAAATACAGGCAACTGCTCTTCTACCCACCGAGCTTCGGACATGATCAAAAATGTCTGATGTGTGTTTCGCCTAAAAGAGATGCAGGGAAACCTCTGGAAAATCTACATCAGGTAGGTCGGGTTATTGGCTATTACTCCTAAGCCATTCTGATAACAGTACAATACTGTATCAGGCAACACTGGGCACCCAGAAAGTTATACATGAAGCTCATATTATTATATGTGAATATGCAAAGTTAAAAGATTATACTCGAAAACAGAGAAGTAAATACCTGAGGCTACAGTGCGTGTTGTATTATATTTATTTGTTTGAAGGTAGAATATGTATCTGCAAAGCGCTTTGTTGGGATGATTCAATCATAAGACAAGAGTAGCAATAATCGTTAAATCAACTATTTTTTTCATCATCAGTCGTCTGACTGGTTCTGAATCTTGTTCTTATTACAACGCTTCGACGGCCTTAATTATCTGATTCCCATACCTGTCTTCCCCAACTATTCTTACCTTCTAATATAATCTCTATTACAGTCCTAAGTTATACTGATTATCTTTCAACATGCATATTATTCTCAAGGTTCCCATAAAAGTCTTAAACTTTGATTTAATTACTTTCCTGAATCAGTCTTCTTTTCGTGCATGTTTAGAAATTTATGCATCCATACTGATAATTGATAAGATCAGTAAGTTTCTCTTGACGTAGACTTCCCTCCAGTCGTGTACTTCAAACCTTTGACGTCTGATTTATATTTTCAGATCTTGGTAATCTCTTACAATCGAAATGAATTATGATATTATTTGTTAAAATTGTCCATTTGTTACGTCAATTATCCCGTTTTGTTTTGTAAAATATCATGCTCATCTCTCTGACAAGATGAAAAATTTTTAGTTGAAATCTTTACTGGCTTCTCTTTTTCTTTTTGTTGCAAGTTGTCTTTTAAAATTGTTGTATGTTGTTTAGGATATGATGAATGGAATCAATAAATTGTATACATTTCTTTTCTAATAGCACCCTCTCTGTTCATTTGACGTTTTTAATAAAGCCAGCCATTTATACAGTATTATAATGCATGCATGCAATACAGTCTCTAGAACATTCCAAATTGGTGCGGGGGACTTAAAAGGGCTGTGGTAGGTGGAACGTTGAGGACACAGTTATGACATTACTGGTTGTCTGTGACGCATTCCAGAGACTGACTGAGGAAGGGTTCGCGTGTAGTGGGACTTGGGGGGGGGAGTGTCTGAATTTCATTCAGCTCTGAGAAACCATTAGTCAGGAATCTTAGAAATGTTTGAGCAGAAGAGAGAAATGAGCATTGAAGAAACGGACGACCAGTTGGGCATAGTTTCTCAGATTGTAGTTGTATGGTTTGCAGTTTCAGCAGAGACGGGCTAAAAGTGACATTAACAGCACTAGTGAAAAAATAGTACCACTGGTCTGCGAGACGTCAACCGAAGTCTATCAGCTGGATCTACTCCTGATTCAGAAGTTATCAGTCGTATTTTCGTTGATGAAGACCCGTAAGTGATCATATTCATACCTTCCATATGCCCCAAAATTGTAATTTAAATGTTCCGATTTTGTCCCACATCAAGAACCAATAACCTGTTATTAAATAAATGTTAATTTTGGTTTCAAATTCGTTTCTTTTGTTGTTATTTATTTTTCCATTAATACATATATATATTAAAACAATTAATGGGGAAAGGACAGAGAGATAGAAAGAAGATGACTTACCTGAGGTTCATAGATGGTAGACACCTTGTGAGGTTTAGAGAACTTGAATTTTCGGAGGCACCGCCCCCTTCATCAGAAAGTTAGGAAGACATTTCCAGTGGAAATGTCTTCCTAACTTTCTGATGACGGGGGCGGTGCCTCCGAAAATTCAAGTTCTCTAAACCTCACAAGGTGTCTACCATCTATGAACCTCAGGTAAGTCATCTTCTTTCTATCTCTCTGTCCTTTCCCCATTAATTGTTTTAATAAACATGACAATGTCATTTCCTATCTCATATATATATATATATATATATATGTCTCATAATAATTATTAAACAATAAATAAAAATTTTGATACAACAGAAAAATATTACAGTATTTATCTGACTGTTTTTGTTGTGGTTTTCAATCCTACGACAGGTCTGATGCAACCCTCCATGCTAACCTATCTTAAGCAAGCCTTTTCCTTTTCTCATAACTAGCACATCCCACGACGTTATTAATGTGCTTAGCGTATTCCATCCTTGGCCTCCCTCTTGTTTTTACTCAACACACTTCCCCCTAATGCTAATTTTAAAAGACCCTCGTGCCTTAAAACGTGGCCTATTAATCTATCCTTTCTCTTTGTCAAATAATGTCTCTCTCCTCCTATTATGCTTAGAACTTCTTGGTTAGTTACTCTATAGGACCACATTTCAAAATCTATCCCTCATCTTGGTCAACGTCCTCAATATGTTTACTTTTCCCTAGTTCTGTTTATAAACTCGTCGTTAGTTATTCTGTCCACCCACCTGTTTTGTCTGCATTCGTCTATAACACCACATTTCAAAGGCTTCTATTCTTTTCCTTTCCCTAACTCCTATCGTCCACGTTAGGCACCAATATAACGCCACGCTCCATACGAACATTTTTAGCAATGATTTCCTAATATTCACACTTATATTACCTGTAAGTAAATCCCTCTTTTTCGCGAAAGCCTTCCTTGTCTGTGCTATCCTACTCTTTATGTTTACTATACTTCTACCATCCCTAGTTATTACGTTTCCCAAGTAGCAGAATTCCTTAACTTCCGTCAAAATATCCCTTCCCTTTGTTATTCCACTGTTTCCCAAACTACACCCCATTACCTTGGTTTTACCTCTATTATTCCTCATATTGAACTCTTTCTCCAGGACTCCGTTCATTCCATTTATTTGGTTTCCAAGTCTTCTTCTGACTCCCCTAATACTACAATATCATCAGCAAAGAGTAGGGTTTTTATTTCTTCTCCTTGCAGTATGATTCCTTTTCCATATTCCCTTTTATCTTTCTACATCGCCTGTTCTACATATAAGTTAAACAGCATGGACGACAGACTGCATCATTGTCTTACACCTTTCTTGATTTCTGCTTTGTTTTCTCGATCTTCTATTCTAACTGTAGAGGTTATGTATAAGCCTCGTTTCTCGATATTATCTGACTATAACGCAATAAATAAATAATACGGATTCCGTATTAAAACGAATATGATATCTAGCTGCAGATGATACTGGCTATTTTGACAATCCAAAACTATTAATCTAATAACATTTATGAACGGCGACTTGAGTGAATTGCCTGTTGACCGTTGTTTTTCCGCCGTCCAGCTAGCGTGTTTGATGATATGGAGAGCAAGTGCAGGTCCAGCAGGGGCGTGATCGCGGCAAACTTAACGCCCTAATTACAGTCCTTCAAGCGACGTTAATTCATATCCAACTGTTGCTAACCTTTCATTATAAAATATTGCTCCGAGGAGTGTTTTCTGTCAGAACAAAATGAGTACCATTAACAACTAAAGCAATTCTTATCACAAATTATTCGTTACGAAATCGCATATTCAACGTTGAAAATCACATTTAAGAAAAGATACGTGATATTTTTCCGTCACTGCTTTTATGATACGTTCAAAAACACACTGTTACACGTATCTAACATGGGTTCAATCATGTCAGACGTATTTATAGACAATTTCTTAAGTGTCATATATGAACACAAAAAAGAAAATGAGCGTCATATTTAAGGTGTTTATTGAAATATTAAAGGCTGTAGACGATAGTTATTGCCTCATTTCTGTCGCGTAAATCAGTAAATAAGTCTCTCGTAGATGGATAATTTTGGAGATGGAGGGAGTGCCCGTGCTGTTGGCAACTCGGTCCAAAGGCAAGCTTAATTGCCGCTATAAAGCGCGGCTACACAAATATTGATAACGTCACCAAGGCGTTTAAATAAATTACCTCTAAACATTGCTACTAGAAGATCTGGTAAAACAAGTAGTTCCTACCGAAATAGATACGAGATTTATTTGTAACATAGGGGAAAAACTGTTATTCGACAGCGCTTAAAAATGTCTCTGTTAGATTCTCTAATACGCTGCATCGTAATATGAATTTCTCAATTCAAATATAACTTCATTAACTTTTCATTATACCCTTGTTATGCAACATATATAATCCGCTCATATTTTATAGTTACGTTTGTAGTAAATCCTAAAACTATCAAATATATTTATATGTATGAATATTTGTTTCTTTCGTCTTCTGAAACTGTGTCAATGATATCAAGGAACTTGATTCTCAATATTCATACCATAGGATACGATTGCGCATTGACTTCTCTAAATTAACTTGTTGTCCAACCGTGTTTCTAAACACGGATAACAACAGGGTTGCCCAATATCAGTATCAGTCGATGAAAACATCGATTTGGAGTTCACACACACAAAAGTAAAAGTTTCATGACATTCAATAATTACGACTAATTTATGTATTAATTGAAGTACGGTATCATTTATTTACGATCGATTCAGGGCAAACTTTATAACTCGCAGTTGGTTTTGAACAGGTCCTTCTGCCACACATTTCGGAGCCAATTCGATACAAACTTGCAGACATACAGAAACTTCAATTATATTTATTGGGATACATTATATTTATTTTCTTTTCTTTTAAAAATGAGCAATTACTAAATATTTAAATTTACCTGACGCGAAAAATAAAAACAATTTACGTATACATCGTATCGACGATTCAAAGTAGTTTATTATTTCTCAAGCAGTTACCTCTTTGTCAACAATAGGTTCAAATCCTGCTGCAACTGTAGATGGAGTGAGAATGATCGCCCTCCAACTCCCTCTCTCATGCTACCAAAATTACGCTTATAATAAGACAGTAAATGGGATGAACCCTTAATAGGACTTATAACAAGCAGTCGATTTTCACGCCACTTTTCGCGCGGTAATTAAATGGGTTTATAAATATTTACATTAATATCATCTGAACTCTGCAAGATATCGAAATGAAACATATACGAAACTTCAAGTTGAAACCGTTAAGCCGTTTCGGAGCTTAGTTATAGAGTATAGGCAACCCGCACTTACTATTTACAGACTTCAATGCCCGTATGCCAAGAAACCTTCATGTCGATCTAATATTTATATTGTAATATAACTTCAGCAATATATCGAAATGAAATATGCACTAATATTTAAGTTAAATTTCTTGTGTTTAAACCCTCAAATTTTCATTGAAATCGGTGGAGCCGTTTTGGAGCCTATTCGAGACAAACATACAAACAGACAGACACTTCAATTTTTTTTATTGGTATAGATTACAATAAGTAAACCACCAGTTTTTCATAATGTCAAAATCGATTTTTCCGTCTGTGTATTATGTTAACTGTTGAACTAGCTTATTTTCTCGTTAAGACTAAGTGAAGTTATAGAATTAAATTAACGACCAATTCACAGACATAAGTGACCTGATGTTAAAATACCCTGTTCGCTAACACTAGCTCATGAGGGCAGATTTTATGAGTTACTCCAACATGATGCACAGAATCTTGATTATTCCTATATGCGCAATGAAATTCCGAAAACCTGGCAGTTCTTATATCCGTCTGGTTTCATTAAACTTTCCTGTATTATAAAGTGCGAGTGTACTGTTAACCATAATTAGACAACTTTCTTTTTATTTCTTCCAAAACGATTCCGTCAATTCATTTATACCGATGGCAATGTTCATGTCAATCGTCTTTGATAAGTAAAATCCAGAGCTTCAGGTTAATTTTATTTTTAGAGAAACGTGTTGGCGCCGACACCTTGTCGTCATCCCAAATCTTTTTTGTAACCGTTCCCGAAGTTGAATAGGTACTCAGAAGGCCTGGGATACTTTCCTAATCTTCTCGTAGAGGATTCGACTAAAGTAAAATGTATTTTCTCAACTAAAAACATAGTAACCTCGAACGGTAAACATACACATCGGTAGACTGTAGATAAAGTGTCGTCATAATTGTTAAGTCAATTATAGTATGCCACGATGAAGTCTTCGATGTGGTTGAATGACTGACTCACTTGAAAGGAGCAACGATATGACGTGATATTACACAAATTTGTACCATTTTTAATACATTTCTAATGTTGTCTTCAGCATATTTTAATAAAGATCTTACAATCTTCCTTTGATGATGTTAACTGGTTCCAATCTCATTCCACACCAATTACCCGAAGGGTGCACGGAGCACTTCATTGAATGACGTCAAAGTGGGCGGGCAGGCCCCCCACGCTATGTGTAACTTAGAGAGAGACGTCTTTCCTTCTCAGAGAGTGAATTATTCGTCTTGTTTACATATAATGGAGGCTAGCGAGGTATGACGTAGTCCGTGACGTCAGCATGACCTTTCCCTCCGTCGATTAAGTCATAGCGGTGAGTCGTACTACAAACACGTGGACGGACTACGGAAGAGCTCCAGTTGAAACCTTGTCAGGTGCCGTGCCGAGTGATATTTTTGCATAGCTTAAGTGTTGGCGAGACTCCAAAATTAGCGGGGTCTTGCGTCCAAGTGGATAATTCTGTTCTGGCGCAGACAGGCCCGCCGTTCACTGCGGGTGAGCTGACCTCCGACCCACATTTCCTCTGCTCCAGGAGGTCGAGGCCCGACCAAATAGCTTCGTAAAGATTACATTCCAAGGAAATAACCACAAAGACCACAATTCAACGAAGGGTTGTAAATAATATTCCATAGAATCATTGATACGATCTACGAAAGGGTTACTAGTACCATCCAGAGAGAAATGCACTTCAAAAACACTGCGGATTTCGCAAGGTATGACTCGAACTCCGATCTAATGGCAAGGTGACTTCAACAGATGAAAATATATTCTTCATTTCTGTAAGGAAAATGTATCGAAGGTCCTATGAATTCATTGTAACTACTGCACGTTATATATAGATTGAAACTGGGGTACACACAATTTTATAAAGTTACACCTTTGTAACTCGAGGTTAAATTTTCGATATTTCTTCGCCAACAGTTAAAGCAACCTCTAACGCTATCTAGATTTGTTTTTGTGCCTCAAAAAATCGTAGATTTTAAAATTTGTCAACGATTTAGAAAGTTATGAAACTTCAGACAATTTTTTTATCGTTTGGACAAGTGTTGATTGTGGATCCGCCAGACTACCTTTCTCGTTTCCAAAATTAAGCATTGCAACAGATACTTTTAAAACTGATCTGTTCCAAATAAAGTTGGGGACGTTAAATAATTTTTGAGCAGTTCCATACCTGGATGTCCTGTGATACCCTGTTTTGAAAATTTCCCTTCTATCTACCTTTAATTTTTCCGATTTCTTTCGCTTACGCACATTTCTTCCTGCGTATCTTCTGAACAACGAATGAAATGATTTCCATATTCTTATTACTTCCTGCAACACTAATCGTTATTAATCGACCATATTTTTCGTTGGATTAAGAGTTTACGGGACTCCAAACGGGTGCTAACATTTATTTGTTACAACGTTTCGATGACTGGCGCCGCTATATTCTTCAGGTGAAGTTAGAAAAGTTATTAAGCGTGAGATTATTAATATCCTAATGCATTGCAATTGTCGTGTGCTAGTAGAGAATCTGCTGGGTGAAGAGTCGCGGTATTCCAACCGGCCATCTTCTTCAGCTAATGAATTAATTTATCCCTCATTCGCCACAGGGGATTTTTTTACAAACTTTTTTACATTTAATTTTCATTCAGCGTAATTCCTGCGCACTGTTTTCTTACAAAGACACTTTCGTATTAAAGCTCTGAAATATCATGTTTCGATGCCTACAGCGTCACCTTCACTTTTGTACCACTCAGGCTATGTAAGACCGAAGTATTATAGCGAGGTTGCTGAGTATCTTCAGGTGAAGAAGATGATTATATATTCGAAACGTTGCGGCAAACGAACGTTCATACCCGGTTGTAATCTCGAAAACTCTTCATCCAGCAGCTACAACGCGAAAACCTACGTTCCCTATCATATTTGCTATACTCTATTAAAACATGGCAATATCAATCCATTAGGATTTTTTATAAATAGCACTTTCAAAGTGTGCCCTACTTAACGCAATTAAAGTCTATAATTAAATCACTCTATACTTCAACTGAACTTAATAAATACAATAATGAGTCATTGAACAATTCTGGTGAACAGATACCGAATTAGCGGGAGCTACAAAAACAGCAATTCAACATTGTGACAGAACATTCTGGAAAACACGAAAAATGAATATTGGCAACTATGTAAATGTTACACTGAAAAATTTACAGTGATAACGATGCGATAAACTGCATACAAACGGTCAATTCATTATAAATGTATATTGCTACTAAAACATAAATAAATATACTTAATTTACTTAACAATGAGTTTCTGGAAAATAATATCAGCTGTATGGCGACCTCCAGTGGTGTAGTGCCTAGCGTCGCTGCCTCACAACCCAAAGGTCCCTTGTTCGAGTCCCGGTATGGGCTTGAATGTATGTGCCGTCATGATCACGGACACTGGGATTAAGACTGCTGGAGAATCGATACGCTCAAGATGAAAGTCCGCAGTCGACCGTGAATTTGCTGGAGGACCAAGGAAGAAGAAGAAGGATAACTGCTGTATAAATGTCCTACAGTTCATAAAAATTGAAATTGATTATTCTGATTAGTGAATTTAGTTGCTAAATAATCGTACTAAAATAATATATTATGTTCGCTAATTAAAAGAAGCCTACTGTGTTCGATTAATTGACTATAATTTCAATAAGGATGAGAGGTCGATATTGATTGCACTATTAACGGATATAATAATACATACTAACTAAAGTCAATCAAGAGGTGACATAATCACTCGTGTGAAATCGCGCGCAGGAGGCGAGTTACTACGACGTTTGCTTAACATAGCACGTTTAGCCACTATAGTGGTCACTTTTATGCCTACATTCGGTCTCAAATCATAATTACACTGGGTTTTCCTTTCCATTATAACGCGCCTATAATACTTAATTACGCAGAATAAAGCGTCCAATAAATATAAACATCGTTTTTGAGAGTCAACAGAAAATCATATATTTCAGTAGTCGTCGTACGAATGTCAGGGGAATCATAAGAACAAAGCTATTGAATTGCGTCCATATGTTATTGTATTTGTATGTTTATACAATATTTTTATTATATTTCCTTTCTAAGTATAGAAGTAGTTATATAAGAGGACAAAGTGATAATGCCAATAAAGACAATGACCCTTTACTGTTCACTATCAAGTACTTCATTTGTATAACAAAAAATGAAGTAATAATTATTTTTTAGTAAATTGCTACGTGATGTTCTTTCACCTTTAATAACCGTAAAAAGAGAAGGATAGAAAGGGGGAGGTGCGGAAGCGAGTGCACGGTAACCAAGGGAAAGGACGGCCCCGTGACTATAGTTTCATCATCCTACTCGGAATTGCCTAAATCAGATGCAACAAAACCTTTAGAGAAACCTGCATCAGGTAGGTCGGGGTATACTTGTCCCACGTCCGCCCGGTGAGTGGAGTGTGGTTTGCTGTGGAGAACAAATAGAGAGGAGAGAGGGAGCTCTGTATTTTATGTACAGGAAATAAATTATAGGCAAAGAGTTTTGGTTAATCGTGAAAACAAACAAATAATTATTGTACTGCATGACTATACTCCATACACCCTATCGATGAGCTGAGATTGAAGGACGTGGAAGAAGTAATACGTATAATTAATATGATAAGTATACTTATAACTTCAGTTGCAATACTATCGTTTATTGTTTGTCACTGGACATTCATTTATATCATGTAGTCGTGTTAAATTCTATATAGCATGTAATAAGATATAAGGTAATAAAAAGAAAAAAACACTATTGTTTACAAAAGGTTTTTAATAATCACAGAAGTTTTTTAAAATTTAATATTGAAGATAAAGCCAAAATTAGGTTATTTCAAATTTAATTCGTTTTTATTCTTTTAATAATTTAGTGCTGTATGCCGAACACTCTATTAACCATAACAGCGAGCTTTCACCTTTATTTACATTTTATCCGTAATAATGGATTCACCATTTTATTCATTACAACTGACATTATGATTAGTTAGCGCTGTAATTTCAGTGTTCGCTAATTATGAAGTTTAAGTGTTTAAAATATTTGTTCTTTGCTACTGAATCCGTTATTTTGGATATTAATAGATCTTAATATTTACAAAACATTCTCAGAACAATTTTTTATGCTTTTCATATTCGTCAGTTTCGTGAGCCCGTTTGGGACTCACATTAGTCGTTTAAAGCCAATTATATGGTTGAAGCCAGAAAAACGCAAGATTTGACACTTGACGAAGGTGGTAGAAATAAAAAACCGCTCCTCAATAGAATAAATCCCTCGTTTAAGTGACACAATGGAATAACCGGAATAATAATTATTTTCAATTGTCGGGTCTCTCTCCAACTAGAGAAGAGTTGGTTGCAGTCGATCAAGTTTAAAAATCTCGAAAGTCTAGAGCTCATGGACAACAGCGCAAATCAAAGAGAAATATATGAAAAGGAGTGAAAGCTTGCAAGAGAAAAGGGAGTAAATTTGGCGAGCATCTGCGGCGTGGCGCGGCGCGGCACAAGGCTTCACTGTGCGGGCGTCCTGTTTACGTCACAAAGATACGCACTGACAGGGACGGGAGGGCGTCAACGCCGACCCCGACAGCGATACAACGCCGATACTCAGCGCCCTCGCTATCTCCGCAAAAATCCCTCACACCAGCCACATTTCACTTCTCACATCGTCTCACAAGTCATGCTGAAGTTGTACGCCACGTAACGTGATATTTCGGAACTTTGTAAATCCATATTTTAAATTACAATCTACATCTATATACAGAGCATTAAGTACGTTGAGTACAAACGTGTCGTTGTTAAAAAATATTTCGTACGTAAAAATCACGTCAAAAAAAATAGAATTAAGTAGTCAAAAAAAAGGTTTTCTCTGTGCCGTAAATTTTAATTAGTTATCAACAAGTCTTAATAAATAGATAGATATAATTTTCCACCCTAGGTAATCTTGCGAAAAGTCAGTTTGTGACAGTATGCCTAGAATTTTGCGACAGACCCTTCGACCATGTTCCGCATCATTTTCTAATAGAGAAAATAAGCACCATGGGGATTGATATACGTACAATGCACAAATTTTATAAATATTAACTAATGCAAGGGTGAACTCGCTATAGGAGAACGGCCCATATTTTCAAAATTAAGTCTAGGAACAACAGACAGTCATTGGTAGAAATTGTCTTTAATAGAGAAATAATTCATTGAAAGAATTAACAAGGTTCCGTGATTGTAAAAGTCGTCTGTGTGATAGAAATTTTATACTCTAATTTAGCTGATGAGCGCGAAAACGTCCAGCGACTGTTACGGAAAAATAAGTCAGTAATAAATTAATTCTAGCAGCATAGAATACGAATATTACAGTGATGTGTTGCTGTGTGTTTCACTTTAATGCAAATTAACTTCACGTCCGTATTAATGGTAAATTGTGTAATTTAATACGTGATTTTACAATAAATAAAATATACTTTATATTGCAAGATAGCGTTCATATATAATATATCTGGGTGTAGTAAGGTCATGCGACTGCTATCGGGCTAATTGAGCGTTCGTAAATTAATAAATATATACACATACAGATTTGCACTTTTTGCAGACCAATCAGAGAAACACGGATATATAATCAATTGAAATTGAATGTTCGGACAATTTTTTATGTTGTTATATACTCTGACGTCGAAAGTTGAGAGCTGTGTCCCTGAGCTGGGCTGAACCGAGTACATCTAGGACAGTTTTAGACTCGCATGCTCTGAACTAAACTAACCAAATCTCTCATCGTTATCGTTATAACGCAGTTCACCCAAAGCTCTCTCTCCCCCTCCCTCTATGTGTTTTTTATAGGCTACTTCTTCTCCAAACCAGACTGGAACGGTATATTTATTGTTTGCGAATAATAAGGTAATTTGCGAACGATGTTAAATGGACGGACTTGGTTTAGTAGGAAAAATATTGTGATTGCAATATATTTTCTGTTCTGGTCAATTCTCGGGAAAAATTGAAATTCCAATGCTAAGGCACGGCTTGGAGGCATCACGAACGATTTCTTGTACAGTTTCTTTGTTTAAGATTAATTCTGTGAAACGTAAAAAAAAAAGATGCGGAAGGAAAATCACTACTTGTTATTAATAGCATTACCAAGAAATAAAAGCGTAATAATGAATGCTGTAATGTTTTGAACTGCCGTGGAATTTTATCTTTACTTTGCTCCGACAGATTCTTAATAAGACAATAATAGGATATTGGCTAACAAATCAGGGTATTATTAAGTAATATATCAGTTAAAAATATTTTATTAAAAATAACAAAAAAATTATCCCCCTGCTGTAATAGAAAATTTAATTAAATTACCGGTAATTAACATGTCAAACAATATTTTATTTCCCTTCGAATATGCGGGCTTAAAATACCACGGTCATATTATTTGTAAATACAGTGATTATATAATGTCACTATGACGGACATATTTGTGAACACATTGTTACCTCTTGCTTTTCGAGAACTGTTTGGTAATTGTAGCTTGCGAACTGCGTCGTCTTTGGCTGTGGAGTAGTCGGCGCTAGTTTCGAGCAAACGGACTATATAGTATCTCATCTGCCAACTTTCAAATTACACGTCTTTCTCTTTATCTCCACCACTCAAGAATAATCACGGAACTTCTCTTATATTATTGACCACTTTGTATTTCTGACTCCTCTGCTATCACTTCACTTGTTCAACTTATCATTATGCTCTATAACCACTGACACTCTCCTTTCTATAAATTATTTCATCACTCGTTGAGTAAATGTTCCCCTCACAAGATTTCGAACCCCCCTCACCACCACGAATCCCAATACAGAGCAACATGTATTATTTCAGGCCTATGGGTATGTACATTTCTGTGGAATTCCTTTTTCCTGCAAAAATCCTCGTAAGTGCCTAAAATCTTACGAGCTGAGATATGCTTTTGGAAAATATTTACAACTCTTGGCCTGAGTTAATCTCGTCAAATGAATCGTCGTCGTTAATACTTGGTTTATTGAAGTCCCCTAGCCGGGTTCTGTAAAATGACACAGCCAGCCTAAGCGCGCGAATATAACTTCCCCAAAATTATTATAAAAAAATAAAATAACTCCCTATTAATTTATTTCACCTATGTACACTATAATACAATCAATAATTTACATTATTTCATTACTTTAAAGTGATTATATAAACAACGAAGTTTTTATTTAGTCAGGTTCTTTTAAAATATTCTTACACGTCATCCGTCTGAACTGTTTTTTTCCAGTTCTCTGTTGCCAATGACAGACTGTTGAATTTAGTAGGAAATTAAATATAAATGGCATATTTTTTCGAAAAGGGAAAACAACACATCAATTTATTCAACAAATACCGGAAACAAATTCAACGAAAGATTTGGATAAGTATAATTTACCAGTAAATAATGTAGACTACCTATGTACACTATAATACAATAAATAATTTACATTACTTTAAAGTGATTATATAAACAACGAAGTTTTTATTTAGTCAGGTTCTTTTAAAATATTCTTACACGTCATCCATAATTTACACAAATTCCCTAAAATGTATGCAGTTATAAATATTTTTCGGCTATGAATATAAAGTAACACTGTGTCCTTACATCATAGTTGATCAACAACAAATAGTGTCAATCTTAAGAAAAAGTTTTCGTTGTGCACTAGTACTATAACTTATTCATGTCACACTCCAAAAAATCGGGAATGTGTCATGACATGTGACAGTCTGAGAGTTCTTCCTGCAGGCCAATGCCTGTACTGCCGGGGAGGAAGAAAAAGTTTCATGTATTTGGAGTATTACGGCCCTGTTTCTTCCATCGTGCGGTTTACGCAGCATTAAATTCTACACCAAATTAAGTATTATTGTTTGCTCCATAAATTCTTCTCTTCAGGCCATAGTTTAAGGCGAGTAACATCTACATCGCCTATTACTCGTACATTTTCACTGCCGTCTGAACTGTTTTTTTCCAGTTCTCTGTTGCCAATGACAGACTGTTGAATTTAGTAGGAAATTAAATATAAATGGCATATTTTTTTCGAAAAGGAAAAACAACACATCAATTTATTCAACAAATACCGGAAACAAATTCAACGAAAGATTTGGATAAGTATAATTTACCAGTAAATAATGTAGACTACTGGTACAAAACAAAAAAAATCTGCTTCTATAATGGAAATTTAGCTAACGAAAGGAATAGGCCAGCATAGCAAATCGAGAGGCAGTGGATAAAGAAAATCAATTTCGTGCATCATAAAATCTTAATAATTAAAAGGCCAAAATACAACGTGTTTGGTTATGGGTAGATGCAACCTGAACAATTAACAAGCAATTCATATACTACACATGTAACTCCTAAATGTTACTAATGGGACAGAAAACAATATTGATACAGTATATAATAGTAGGGGTGATTTTAGCAGAACTAAAACATATAATTCCAATATCAGACAGTTATGATACTTTTACCGTGAATTAAACTTAAAAGACGTATTTATATATTTATTTAGAATTCAATTTATTACAATGAAGATTTAAATTACTGATCCATGTAATTATTCCGTGTAAGCCCCGTGTTGCAAAAATGTGAATTTGTTGGATGGAATGTTAAACTCTGATTGGATATAAGCCAGAAAAACGGGGACTTGAGTCGTCTTCACCATGTTAACAAAAGGGAATGCATAGAAAGTATTGGGCCAGTTGACTCTAATCCGAGAAAATTGAGGAGACAATTGTAGGAGGTGCCGACAGAAATGATGCAAGCATTTCATGTTGAAAGTTAAAGAATTTCAAATGTTATACAATAGACATAGCGAAAAATTCAGTCCAAAACGAACGACTAGGAGTTATAAGAAGCCGCAACCAAGAAACCAATTTACTTCTAATACACAAATCCGCCACAGGACAGAGTTATCTTTTAAAAATAACAGTTTATTAACACAATAGTTGACTATCGCGTCGGGATTTATGTAGTTTTCCGGTTGTTCAGAGCAGCATGAGTAACCTGGGATGAGATTTATTTGCTCTAATGTTATTAATGTTTTCAAATTAACTGTATAATGATCAGATAAGTGTAAAAATTATTCCATTCACAGTAAAACATTTCAGGCGCTCTGTTTTATTTCTATTATAATAAGTAGGTCATTGTGAACCTGGTTTAAGGAAAATTTCCAAAGTTCTCCAACCAATTGAAATTGTCATATCTGATAACAAAATAGTGTAGAATGCTCGTCCAGGAAGTAAAGAATTTCAAAGCATAAAATTGTAAAAGCATTTCGTTGAATACAATAAATTTTATGCTGAACTGAGATAATAAATGTTTTTAATTACGCAAGCATCAGAAATATCATATATTGCTTTTTCCCCTCTTTTCTTATCCTCGTGAATGTCCGAAGAGCTGGACATTTCTTATTCCGAGAACGTCGCGTGTCAGTGAACTTATTTATGTACTCTATTATGTTCCGTCTATACAAATGAGTGTTTATGTTGTAAGAGGCGTAGGCGTTCATCACTGTCTCCAATATGTGAAATGTTTGGCGCAAAGTATTTGATGTGTACCTTCAGATACAAGATAAATGCGTAAACTGTGGGCTTTTATTATTATATTCTTAATGCGTTTAACTTCTGTTAATTGATAGTTATTTATATAAGCTATTAATTTTCAGCAGTGCCAATTTCTTTGTTTTCCACAGATAAATACAAGAAGAATATCAGAAACAAATATTTTCGGGATAGTAAGTTTCTTATCCAAATGATTAAATAATCCCAGAAATTGGTGGTAAGACTAAAACATGCACAACTGCTATATATCAACAGTAAAAATATGCAGAATGACATCACTGCTCCTGGTTGCCTTGGACTGGATTCGTGTCGCGTGATGCTAAAAGCGAAGCTGGAAGTGCTAACGAGCTGGAGTTGACGTGCGCGGCCACAAATATTATGCTAAGTTTAATACCAAACGAAAACATTTTACCTTCCTGTTCCACTTAAAACTCCGGCGAAAACAATTTGAGAACTGAGAGAAATTTAGACCTCGAACTGAGGTTGGTCGAGGGATTTGCTATAACGTCCAACTCTAGGTTCGCTTTTGACAATTAGGATCAAAACATGAAGTTAAGGAGATTAGTTTTATGTTAGCAAGTTAAGCTTAATTAAAATAGAAAGTTTCTTTAGATATGATTCGAGAAGATTACAGGAAATGTTAAGGTTATTATTAAAAATAGGAAAACTAAAACCACCACGACTAATGGGGTGAACGGGGCGTCACAAATGGCCATTTCTACTTTAGACGAAACCAAGCATTAACCAGAGGCAGTTATATGTTTACCAGTAAATAAAACAAAAAAAATATTACATTACGAAGAGACCTTCTACCTAGTAACAATTGAGAAAAAAATACTAATAATTATTTTAAATTATGAGTACTAATTGGAAGCCCACTACTACTTGAGTTAGAAATAGCATGTAAACCGTAGAATGAATAACAATGTGAATTGTGTAATGATATCTTAAATTGATTATTTTTGTATTTTTATTACATTAAAATAAAAATATAAATTTTAAAATTGGACACAAATTTTATAATTTCTTTGCTAGTACTCTCTTAACCCACGGCATTAGCATTTATAACAGAGGATATTTAGCTAGTGGTGTGTAAACGCGATGTGCCGAAGACACCTTCCCGAATACTCTAGTGAGGGAAGTCCAGAGCTCAGTTTACCTCGTTGAGAGTAAAGTTGGTAGTGTAAAATAAATCTGTAAACATTGGCGCTAGGAAATATATTGTTTTCAGTTCAGGATAATTATGTTGAAGGTCAAGAAACAGGCCCTGGACGATAGGGGTTAATAAATATAGGGTGTGGTAAAAAGACGTTGCCTCCGTCTGTGTATCCCGTTCGTAAAAATTTAATATATGCTTTAAACAATGACAATGGCAGTGCGTAGACACGCTTGAAGCGGAAGTTCCTTCTCAAACGACAATAGTCACTTCCTCTTCTTCTCCTTTCTCTACTGCGGATGGGGTATGCCACGTTAAACCTCATGAACTGAATACTTCTTGGCGCCAAAGGGCTCTACGTGACTGTCAACAAAGTAAAATACAAGGGTATAATAATTTATACCTATATACGTAATTTTCTCAAGTCTTCATAGTACACAATATTGCTTTGATTAAAATAATTGAATACTTTAGTTCTGGCTTTTGGATGACGATGACCATAAATCTTTTACTGTATTACGATAGTGACTTTATTGTCCATTACGAATATGTGAACATTGTTTTATGATAATACAGCACTTTTAGATTCTGTACAACGATATCTTGCATTATTGTTAGGAAACGTCTGCACGTAATTGTTGCTTTCAATGGCAGACGTTTCGAGAGTGTACTGAGGAAGGTGAATGAATGGTGTCGTGGGCATACATATGGTAATTACTCTCACACCTTTCTCGGTGGCAGCAATAAAGGTACAATAGCGGCCCACAGGCCAGAAGCAAGTAACATTCTGCACACGACCAACAGGATGATCCAAACAAGCCGATATTTCCAGACAATGGTTGTTCAACGGCGTATCTGATCCGTAGCTTACTGCTGCTGCCCCAAGCGTTAACGAAAAAGAAATCTGGGCCACACACCGTCTTGTTCCTCCACATCTTCACTTGACCGCCAAAATTGACGTCGAGACCGACAAACAGAAGCTTTCATTGAAAAACATCAGCTTCTTTTCCCGCACTCCATCGTTTCCTGTTATGCCGAGATTCAAGGCTACACGGTTGCTCTGTTACCGATGAATGAAAGTAACTATTATCATACCATTTTTACAAATTATGAAATTTATAATTTAATTAACCCTATTTTTATCAATCTCAATATATATTTCTTCAAAACATTTACTAGTGGCTTTCAACCTAAACTTCTAACAATTTTTTAAATTTAATTATTAATTCAGAACATAAAATAAATTTGCAATTTATACGGGGTGTTAAAAATTATCGAATATTTTAAGAGATGGTAGTAACCGTCAATGTAAGAAGTAAAAGTCCAATAAACATGGGTCCAGAAACGAAAAGTTTGTTCCTGACACTTGCTATAGGATGTGCATGACCACATCTGTCGTCTTTGTTGTCACTGCACATCCTCCAACAAAATACGTTAACAAGAAATGGTGAAAATGAGTCTCATTTAATCTTTGCGGTAGGATACATGGCCCAAGTAATTTGTCACCAAGAGCACTTGCCCAAACGTCTAAGGAGAAAAGATTTTGATGCCTTCTTTCTGCAGCTGCATAGGGATTTTCATCAGCACACACGTGATGGCTCACAACGCCATCTCTTGTTGACCATGCCTAGTTGATAAACAAAATCTTCGACAAAAACAAACTTCTGCAAGAGCCATTGACAGAACTGTAATTTGTTGTCTGTGCTGTGGTTTTCTATTCATAGTCCTGGACGAGTTGAAGATAGTACCACTCAGACAAGAGGATGGCTCACACCTTCTGCTGCTGTCATTTCCGCACACTGGATTCTGGTCTTTCATCCAATAAATGTAGCACATGCTCCTTGATCTGAGGTTTTTGGACTGAACGAAGCCTTCGACTGTTCGCCTTGTAGGGTACCAGAGAACATGGTTTCTTAAGAAATGCGACGATATGGACCGGCGTACAGATCGCAGAAAGTACGTGTTCCTCCCGCCAAAATTGACGTGGAGACCGACAAAAAGATAAGCTTTCATTGAAAAACATCAGTTTCTTTTTCCGCACTCCATCGCTTCCTATTATGCCGAGATTCAAGGCTGCACGGTTGCACTGTTACCGATGATCAAACCACGTTTATTGTACTTTATTTTTGTTTTGATGGTTGCTTCCACCTCTCAAAATATTAATTACTTTTTCAAAACACCTAGTGTATGTATCCATCACAATTACAAACATTTAAATTTAATTTTTATAAAAAATTCATTTTAAGTTATATTAATAATTTGTCGGACGCACCGATAAATTAATTATACCTTAGGTCTTGACGATTGAAACTCAAAATAAATATACCAATAGTATGTAGTAACGTGTTGATATAAAAGCATTATGATGTAATTTTTATTAAAAATTACGTAGAGTTTGTAAAAATAATTTTATGTTTCAAGAAATAATATAAACGATAACATTACATAAATTGGCATTCTATTTTGGGCCCTGACTTAAAATTACACTTAAAAAGACGAATGGACGTTGTGCCTATGGTCGAACACTGCTAGTAAATGTTTTGAAGAAATCCGAAATTTTTTTCATGGAGACTAACAAGAAAGGGGATCATTAATATAATAAGTTAATAAAATATCAATATTCAGAAAAATACAACTGCATTCTGAAATTTCAATTTATCCACGGAATTCCTACGATAACAATGTAGGAAATCAAAACAAAAGGAAAGAAGCCAGGTCATGAATCACTGCATCATCTTAATACAATTTTTTATTTTAAACTTCAGCTCACTTTATTAAAAATGACATGTGGACAATCTTCAGAATGAGAAAGGATTATAAGGAAAATTTTCGACATGTATTCGCCGTATGATAAAAACGTTAAGCTGCGTTGAAAAGTCCGGCATTTTAATTTTTTGTTTAAATTAGTTAATTAACTAGCTCCTGGTTTTCCAATAATTAAATGAAATAAATTAACGACCAAATACGTACACAGTTTTCATTTAGTTAGTTGAATCGGCGTTTCGTCACCATAATTCGGACTTCCGCAGGTAATGTTAATTTTTTATGAAAAAGATGCCAGATGTATATAAATCCAAACTTGACTGCCTGCTAGGGCATCTTGAACCGAAATGTAATTTAAGACATGCTACTTTTGAATTTATATACATCTGGCGACTGTTTCATCCAAATTTAACATTCATTACCTGCGAAAGGCGAAACTTAGATTCAACTACAAAAATATAAACTTTGCTTGTACATGGTCGTTCATTCATTTAATTTCTTTGTAATTGTTTCTCATTCTAAAGTTTGAACATTACTTTTATTTGTTAATTTTAACAGACGTTAATTTCAGTTTTTCGAAAACGGTCCGCAAACAACACAGCTTATTGACACTTCCACATAAGAATGTTTCTCATTTATGACATATATATATATATATATATATATATTCAAAGAATCGATGCCAATAAATTTTGAGTTATAATATATATTCTATTAAAATATACTAATCAATTTATTAATTTTTGCACATTACCTTTCGCTATAACACGATGTTCAATATATTCAAATCGCTACATTTACTGCTAACTATACGCGTGTAAAAATCTGAATCTACAGACCAATGAAGTAATTTGAGAATGAAGACCTTTGGTGAATATGCTGATCAAACCAAATGTCTATGACCTGTTGAAATGTCGTGCGTTTGTGCAACGATAGAGAACAGTTCTAGTTTTTTTCATTATGGTGTAGATTAATTAGAAGAAGACCTTTTCGTGTATTTCATCGGAGACAGTAATTGAAAGACTATGTTTGTAGCAGCAAAAATTGTTTGTGTACAGATAAAACTGACGGAAACAGAGGATGAGACAAATTACTATAGGCAGAAATTTTAACATCTGAGCTTGGAATATAGGGTTACAATTTAAATTGAAGTTAGGTGGGAGTTTATAAGGTTTTTGCTATGTTCAAGGTGAGAACTACATTTTTGGTACAATCATTTAAAAACAGTTTTGAATTCTGTCCAAGTTTTCGTTTATAATTATGAGATTCTCAAAATATAATAAAAATGCTCTTGTAACATAAATTTTAGTTGGTTCTTCATTACTTCGGCTGATATGATTTAGCGACTTCTCAGTGCTGAAAGTTTCTTATTTATTCTTTTTTTCGACATTTTATTCTCTCGGAATTCAGGGAATTATAAAGTAGTTCGAGGGTTTTTAATAAGATTTAGAATAGTTTTTTTTGCTCTGATGAGATGCGTGATTTTTAATTGTGCTACCGTGAACTATGAACAATAAAACGCTCACGAAGAATAATGGGAATATTCCAATTTTTCAGTTACATAAAAGTGTATTTCTTGTAATATTCCTCTGAAAATTGTTTCACTTTACAAAACTCGTGCGTAATTTATATACTAATACGATGCAGAAAAGTAGTTCATGCTTCTTGCACACTAGTCTGAATCTGAGACGATAGTCGCGAATTTGGGCCCAAAGGTCATTCGCGCTTGACTGTTTCTTTTGAGAAAGGGAAAGGATAGTCTTTGCGCAAGGTTAAGGCGAATGGCAAAATACTTCCATGCCGTGATAGCCTTTTTTTTACATTAAATTGTACATCGAAGGACACAAAATGAAAGGTTCTAATCTAAAGAAATCGGACCCCGTGAGGCAAGTTTGTGATATTGTTTATTATAAACGTGTATTTTCAACCTTAGAACGCTCCTAGTTTGATTAACTTATCGATGTTTATTATTAATAATACATTAAACAATTATACAAAACGTAGAAATAATTAGAGATTTTTATTTTTTCAATATATGAAAAGCTTCTAACCTAGGCTGTAACTTAGGCAAAAGATTAATAAATATCGGAATTAAGAAAAAGTCGAAAGATGAATATATGTTGCGCTACAAAACACTCACAAACACACACACACACACATATATATATATATATATACGTCGCATATTTTTCTTTCTTTTTTTATCGATTATTGGCTACTTCCCTTCACTAGCATCGGAAGGGAATTTGAAAATGAGGTTTCAACGTGATCGTATTCTTCTTGAATTAATAATAGACTACATATAAAAACATCTGCGAAGAGGAAATTCTGATATAATCGATTCACACGTAATCTTGTAAGCATCATTTGGACGGAATAGTATACTAGTATATAATAGTGTACTATATTTATCAAGGTTGTATGAAATATTCCGTTAATAGGGATGTGAAGAGAATCCGTCAAATGTCGAGAAAATACTGCAACAAACACGGTTCTAATAATGTTCCAATTTGAAGTACTTTTAAACGTAACTAATTTATAACATTATTTATATTCTGTTTCCAAATTACCAAATAAGTATTTTCATTTTCATTTAATAAAGGAAACAAACTCTAAGGAAGCCATTTTAAAGACTCGCTTTCCCGACCGCCACCCGGAAATGTCGTTTCGTTAACAACTCGATTACTCTGTTGAAACATTCAAAAGAGGAAGCAGATATGCTTTCTCTCTTTCCAGACAATGTTGTATCAAGTTCACTATAGACTAGTGTTGGCACGTCTCGGTCACGGTCAGATACCAAGTGCGTGAGTTCACCTCAGTTACCGTGACGTAATGGAACGGACAGGAGGTGCGTGGCGTTAGAAAAGCTTCAACTTCCATCTAATCTTGTATCACACGTGTGGACCGGTTTTTTTGTGGATAATAATCTTCAACACAATATTCTTCGTAACTGTAGTACCTAATTAGATTTTTCGTTTCTCGGCATAAAATCGTTAAATGATTCTTGCCATTCATTTTTGAAGGGCCTGAGTATATAAACTTATTATTAAGGATACCAATGGCTATTACTTACACAACGATTATCAGAAGAAGCATTGAAAGTTTGATCTCATAGTTTTCAATACTTGTTGGAATTACGTGGCAACTGGACCTGTACCTTATATATGTATATATATTCACTTTGTGTCTCTTTCGTCAGCATAAGATTGTCATTTTCGAGACGTTATAATAGGTTTCATCACTTGCAAATGAGGTACACATCAACATTTACCAGAACGGAAATAAATCAGTGGCAAGAAAATATTTATAACCTGAAATGCGTTATAGGAGCCTCGTATGTTTTATTTGCTTCACGGAATTTTAAAAATCTAAAATCATACAGAAGATAAAAGCATTATAACAGAAAGAAAATAAATTCAGTTTTCCGAACACTGTATTATAGATGGCTTCTAATCATGACAGTCCGCTTTTTTGAGTGTCAAAGAAACTGTGCTGCCGGATCAAGATAAATTAGACGAAAAGAAGAAACATTTGATTAAAACTCACTTGGAAGTACGATACAGAAGAGGCAATTTACTTCAACTTAGTTGGAATTAAAGATATGTACCTCGCAAAAGAAAACTGAGTTCAAAATATCGATTTATTTGTAACGGCAATGTTAAACGAGTTTTTCTAAGTTCTAAAATGCATTTTAATTACTTTAAGGGTTTCTGTAATTACCTTATACATACGTGAATTAAAATTAACTAAAATTACTTAAGTTCATTACATGTATATGCAGTTTAAAATTTTAAAAGTTTCTGAAAATAAAATATTATCAGTGGGCTATTTCAAGTGAACGCCGGTTTGTTGCTTTGTTTATATAATATATCAGCTGTATTTCATTTCATAATATTGTGTGTACATTTTTAAGTTATTTACGCTAATCAGACAATCGTTATTACGTGATAAGAGTGTTTGGAGTAAAATAGAAACCGTAAGGAACATTTCAGGAACTGTAAGGCGGCCTTTAACTGGACCTATAGGTTAGAAAAGCGGAGAATAATTTAGTGTACTCGTCGCCAAAATACTAGCATGCTTGTTATTTTCTGTTCTATAAGCAAAATTGCTTCTTGGAAGAGGTAACGCGCCCGGCCTTACACATAACATGATTAAACGTCAACAGTGACCGACATAACATGCGGCTGTCCAAGACACTTGTGGACACACTTTCAACCTAAGCTCTTCGAACACCTCTCACAAAAGTTCTTCACGGACCACTAATTTAATTGTACGCCACGTTGGAAAAATTATATTTTCCCCTGGAGGATGAATCACTAAATTATGAGGCCCTGAATTGATTAATGCATACCCTCAGGCAATGTTCTCCTTACAGAAGGTTATTGGTCGCTACAGAAATTAGAGACCAAAATATTAAGATGAATTACAAATTAATATATGAAAAATGTAGTAGTATATTACATGAAATAGTACAGCGCAACAAGATTCATTAAGCCCTTGGAAGGTCAAAACTTCTTGCAGTGAATATTAAAAATAAATTATTAGGGGTTAATATTGCTATACTGATATTTTTACAATTTTGTAAAATAGCAAATAGTGAACCTTGGACAAGTAACTGCATGCACTTTACCCCTTACATTAACTTTTAAAGGTAATACATTCTGCGTGTTTGTGGTTGAAGTAGTAAACTGGCTGCTTACATTACACACACACACACACACACACACATATATATATATATATATATATGTGTGTGTGTGTGTGTGTTTGTGTGTAATATAAAATTTTGCAAATATTATTTTAAAAAATTCAATACTTTAATCAAAGATTAACACACAAAATAGAAAGCAGTCTTATAACAGTTGTCTTTGCGGCCTAGTAATACTATTAAATGCGTCAAAATTAATATTTAATATTACATTTTCACATATAGAGAAGTGAAAATCGGAAACAAGGTGATTATTTCAATCAAGAAATTGCAGTTGCCCACATAACATTATTAAAGTATTCAGTTATTATCTTTTTGAGAGAGGCGTGAGGAAAGGAGAGGGAGATAGGAAAGGATTAACTAGTTTAAGCAACCTTCCCGAAATTTTACTTAATAGTAATACAATGCAAACTACGAGAGAAATTAATAAGTAATAATCTACAAGCTGAAATAGGGAGTTTTGATCTGTGCTCGTTCATTGGCTAAACACTTTACACACAACGATTATTTCGTACTAGTAACATTTCAAAACATAGCTTTTTAATTATTTATGTTAACTCATTATTGACTGTCGCGACTAAAAATAGTGCAAGGGGTCAAAGCGTCGCAGTTCATCGTCCAAGAAAACATAACTGTGAACCAAAATTGGCAGAGGAACCCATACAAGTACTTTTTACGGTAAATCAACTTTTGACAGAGAATGGGTGCGCTGGCAATGGCTTAACCATGACCTACTCGCATGACATCAACCTAATTCAGTGACGCCTACGCCCGCGGGTTCTGTCACTCGTAATTGTCAGGGCAACACGCGGACACTTCAATTAACGGAGGTGCCGAAACAGGACATTAGCGCGCTCGGCCTAATTACAATATTAATTGTCTGTGAGTGTGCGATAGCATCTGCGGCTGCGGCTATGGCCGTGGCTGCGGCAGACGTAACACGAAGCCTTGCCTTATTCAGCAGCTGCCGCGTCTCAGCACAACTGATAGCATCTGACTCGGCCACGGGTAACATCGCCTACGTACTACACTGCAGACAATAATCCTGAAAAAAAATTCTTGGAGGAAGTGAAGTACGAAGTGTAATTGTGAGGCATATGTCCAAGTCACAAGCGATTTCCCTCTGTTCCGCGTTACGTGCTGCATTGAGTACCTACGAGAAAATTCTATACCTGCAATTAATGCGTGTAATACTAGACGGGAATGAGGCATTTCCGACTTATAAACGAACGAAACAATAATTGATTTTAATGAATAATAGAACGAAATACAGAGAAAATATCAAGCAAGATGATGCGGTGGGAGACGTGAAAGAGTTGAGCAAGGTTAGCAAGGTCAGCCGCAGTACTTGTGAAGACAATAAAAGTTTGCTAACACAACTAATGAGAGAATACTTCAGCGGAAAAGCACCTATGACTTTCAGAAGTGAAACAAGGTAGTTGCGACCATGGAGCACAGGATTGTGTGAAACACGGACAGTTGGAAACCTTAAAAGAAACAAGTGGAGTTCTCTAAATAACTAAGTATATAGTTTGTCAGGCTAAATAAAAAATTAGACTAAGTCGTGTTATTTGGACTAATACTGAGGCAGTAAGTCCTTTAGAACAGTTTGAAACGGATGATGGAACTGAAAGACAAAAGTAACATTCCATAAAATTATAGTAGTCATATAAATCAAATAATTAAGGACAGGTAATTGAAAATACAAAAAGTTGACATAAACAAGGAAAATTATATTTGTGGGCTTATCATTTTTCAGTTGTATAAGGAACATAGCATCGCTGTTTACAAATAATAAACGTGACATCTCCCGACCACAGTTCGAATTCATGTATTTAAGACTAACTGTTAAATATATCAAGATATGCTGTGAAATACTGAAACACAGAATAAAATTTAGTTTCGAAACGAACTGCACGCGTTTATAATAGCATCGACTGCAGCACGAAATTCATCACTCGTCTGCTGCTAATATTCTCATCAAAAATAAATCTGATGAAAGTGTGTCAATGACATAATGCAGTTATGAGGCAGTTAGGGGCCACGTGTTTACTCTTCTTGCTTTGATCTGGCTCGTGTAGTAAACATGAAAGCAAATAACTCTCATTCGGCACGGTAATAGGCGGGGACGTTATTTTTAGCAGACCCCGCAAAAAGTAGGAAAATTTCCTCTTAGCATTACTTTATTTACTACGACCATAGATAATCTCTGTAGGATATACTACAAGAAAGCTTTAATTGGATGCATTGTAAATTATGTACTTAGTGACTAATCTTTAGCATTTGTGTAGAGTTGCTTCCGTTCCGCTATACTACTTCTAATTACAACTGAAAAGTATGGATATTAATGACATTAAGGTATGAGTTAAATACTCGATTGATTCCTAAATCCAATAAATTAAGCGATACAAGCAGGATAAATATTTGTCTGCAGATTCTCAAGTGTGCTTTGGTTTTAATTGCATCTAGTAGTACTGGAACCGTGCTGTAAAGGCATGAACCGACCTTGAGACGGAAGCCAAAGAGAATAGGCGAGGCTCTCCAACGTTCCACGTATGGGTAGCCATGGGTTACATGGAAGTCACGTACCACGCACGAACAAGCCTGATACAGCAGATGTTACACAAATGAATCCATTACGTAGTTAACTAGTACAGCCCTCCGTATATCTGAATGACAAAGTTGAAGTGCAATGGTAATTGTGCCACGCAAAATATAATTAGTTAAGAAACGTGTACCGTTTTGTAAAAAAAAAATACTGCAACGTAATATGGTTGCGCAAAGGTTTGGGAGTTGACGAGACAGAACTTTACAGGATAAACAAAGAATATGTTGGATTATAATTTCTTCTACGAATAAACCTTTGACTATAGTAGTGTACAACTTGTAACAACACAAAACTTTGATTTTAAAGGAAATTTTTTTTCGTCCAACAATTAACGGACAACTACATATAAGATGAAGAAATTGAGTCGATGAAGATAAAAAGAAAACACAATGCGATCTCTGAGTCCAGAAAGCGAAATCGCCTACTTCTCTTTAACTTAAATTTGGTCGAAGTAATTGTTGCGACTTTCGAACAGGAAGGCAATAAAGCAGTGGCATGAAATGTTCAAAGAAACTGGCAGCGTCGGTGACCTTCCTAATCAGCATGCCTACAGTGAGTAAAACAAAAATGGACATCGTTCTTATCAACTCAAAAAAGGAAAGACTCCTTGCAGGTAACTGATTGCCGAGAAGTGCTGACATTACAATTGCAATTGTGTGTTTACTTGCGAATCGAAAATCCCTATGTTTCTTCAAGAGGAGAGAGAGTCTGAGGTTAATGTTAACTGAGGCCTTAATCATATCGAAGTCATTGCGTTATTTCTTATACACTAAAAAATTCATCTCAGATAAAGTTTACGTCGACACCTTACGATCTGTCAAATAAATTTCGACCATGGGTCATTTATTGACAACATGGAGCATCCAGTCACAGAGTTGTTCAGTTCTGAGTCGAAATTTTTCCTGGTAGTGAACTCGAAGAAACCTAGACATCCTCTCCCTCAGGGAATCCCTGCTTGATTTTGTGATTGTATCAATAGCAGTCTACCACACTAAATAATGATATTAAAACACTTAAGACTAGAATATAATATGCTAGAGAAGATGTATAGAACAACACATCGCGAGTCCTAAATGACATTTTTATACTACCAAGGGGAGACATTGAAAATCAGTGAGGTAAATGATGTTATTATAAAGTTACAGTAGTACAGTAAACTACCGACTATTAGAAGAAATTGGGACCAAGATCGATTCGGATAAGAAAAAATTAGTTCGTAAGAAGTTACGAAAAATGTAAATATGTAAAATCATTTAATTATAAATATTAGAACAAAAATTAATATATTTAACAAAATTATTTTGCGAGCTGTTATGGTGTAGTGGTCAGAATCGCAAGAGACCCGGGTTCGAATCATTGCTAGGGCCTGGACGTTGTGTTGTCAGAGCTCCCATACTGCGATGCCCCCACATAGAAATAAGTACCCCGAATGGTAGACTGTCGTTAATGGCCATTAGCAGTTGGTACGACTATAAATAAAATAATATAAAAAGTTTCCGAAAAAGCAACCGATGCTTTTCTAGGATTTATCTTGCCTCTCTTGGCCGCGGCATTTGATTGTATGGTTTCTCAGAGGGAGATATTTTATTTGATTAACTAGTCGGTATCGTCTTCCTCAAACATTACTGGTTGGGGACCATATCAGCGATTTCGTCGTTTCCGTGGCCACAGGAATACAAGTATATATATATATATATATATATATATATATGTAAAACTATGGATGCAATGACAATTATGCTGTTAGATGAGAAAATCCGAGGAATCTCCAAAATCCGTTTTCCCCCCAGCTTATAAAAGTACTTCGGTTAACCAGGAGACTCGGTTAATCAAAATTCGGATCACCGGGAGCCTACTGTATCTGAAATTTATAATATATGAAACAATATTATGTCTGATAATAATACAAGGTATTTCATATCGAGTGGGACAAAAAATAGCTTATTACAAATTATGTAATTGATTATTTAACTGAAAATAATTAATTCTGAAACTACTATTATAAAGATTTATCTGACAGGAAAAATATTTCGGTTACGGAATAGCCGCTAGAGGCACTGTTAATAAAAATCGCGCCATCCAAGCAGAAGAATAGCATTATGTTTTGGAATATGCCGTTCATAGACACTTTCGCACGAAATTTGGTAAAGAACCGCCGTATCGTCACAACAACGAACTGTGGGTGAAGGAGTTTCAGGACACGAGCAGCTTGTGTAAAATTTAGTCCAGGACGAACAGAAGCCAAGCCCGAAGTTCTTGACGAGTTCGTGAAACGTTATTACGAAGCCTTACAAAATAAACGCATCGTGGGAGTTCTGAACTCAACGTGGGGTGTCGTGTTTTACGAAAAAGTACAATTTTGCTATACACCTCTCAGATCTTACAGGCGTCACAATCTACCGAAAAACCATTGCGTAAATCTTTCTTAAAGAATTTGCAAGACATGCAAAAAGACTCGTGCTTGAAAATGAAGCCACTTTACACTTTTCTGGCAAAGTCAATCGCCGTAATTTACGTTTTGGGAGCACGGAAAATAAACATGGAGTAATGGAATAACAGCGTCGTTCTCCAAAGGTGGGCGTTTTATGAGCAATTTCCAACAGTTGTAATTTTGGTCCTTTTTCTTTCGAGAAAAACCGATTAACAGGTGTATTTACCGAGATATGCCATCAGAATAGTTATCTCAGTTGGAGGATCCGGTTCCCAAATTAATTCTTTAGCAAGGCAGTGCTGCACCACACTGACATAAAAGTGCAATTCAGTACCTGAGCGATAGTCTACCCCATCGCTGGATTGGTCGAGCTGGGCCAAACGATTTGCCACGAGATCCTCAGATCTTGCGACCTTGAAATTTTTTATATGGTATTTTGTTAAATAGAAAGTGTTGGTTCCTCTACTTCCCCAGGACTTACAGCAGTGGATAAATGAAGTGCTCAAGGCAAATCATATTCTATCACAATTACCACATAAACTAGAATATCGCGTAGATATTTGCCATGTCATCGGAGGGGCACACACATAACATCTACTTGGATAACTATAGTTTCACTGTAAATTTGATTTATCAAAGTGAAGTAAATGCAGAGTTCCAAATATGCATAATTTTTTTCCCACTCAATATGAAACACCATGTAGGATAAGCATTTGTAATACGAAAAGACCCTGTCTTTTCGACTGTGGTTGATGTTCACCCGGCGATTTTGCAAATTTAATGGGCAACGACGACGTATTTTTGTTTCTAATAGAAGGGCAGGAAGTTGTTAATGCATTTCAAATTTGCCGATAACTTGTTTAACTAGTTAATTAAATGTTATTTTAATTTGGTCTTATAATTATTTGTCAGTTGATGTAATGTGTAACATCCTCTTTCCGCAATGGAAATAACAATAAATATATAATCTAATCTGAAAATGTATATATTGTGATTTTTTATATAGATTAGAACTTCGAACTAAAGAATTATTCGTTACGAAGTTCTATCATTGTTTATTTTACAGATTATACAAATGAAAAGTATTTAATGAATAACGAGAGCATATTAGTAAAATTCATGATTATATACTTAGTGCCTGCCTATGATTAAGCTATACAAACAGAATGAACAAGAAAGACCTTCATCTAGAGCTAAATTTGGGAATAAATTTACAATCACTTCGGACTTTCTGGAAACCAAACACACAAACCCTTATAAAGGATGCTGCAAGACAGCTAAGCTTGAATATGAAAGAAGCAGTTAAGGCAATAAAAACTTCTCTACAATTCAAGGACGGCAAATATACACGTTACGAAATGCAGGTGCTGTCGTCTAGCAAAGGAATTCGCGAGAAGATAATAAGTAAACGGATGTTAAGAACGGCAGAAATGGTAAAGATGTTCCGCTTCAAAAGTAGAACAAACTGATTACGATTATCTTAATGAATGGATGAATTCTTGGGAAGTAAAAATAATTATTTTTCTACAAGAACTGAATTATATATATATATATATCATACAACATTTCTGCCCGAGCTTCTTCAAAAGTGAAAACAGGCAATGTGAACGCTTTCCAATACTAAGCAATGTATTTCAGGATCACTTAAACCATCAGATAAGAGTTCTAAAAAGCCGTTGCAATGAATGAAAACTTAACATTGTAGTATCCACTTTATATAAACAATCATGATTCAGGGCACGGAGTGTGTTTTTCGTATATGGGATGCCTTTCTGACATGTAGAAAGTTAACCGGCGTTGTATTTAGTATTAGTGCGGCTATTACAGGCCAGGTATGTGGTTATGTTGATGTCCCGCTGCGAGATTCTCCGTGTCCGTATTTGCATAAGTAGAGAAATTTCTCCTGAATGTAAATTGCGCGGGCAATTAACAGCAGATGGCAGTCTTGGTGCGTGACGAACAGGTTTCGCTAATGGTTTTCTCAAGCTCGGGGCTAAAACGACGAGCTAACTTCGAATACAAACAAACACGATAATTTTCGAGTTGATCGCTTCTCGAGTTTCTACTTACACACGACGAACAGGAGAGCTGCTCGTTCTTCTTACCAGGTGTCAAGAATTAAAATATCCAACTGTAGTTTAGTAGTCAGTCAATAGTAAACATTTGTTACATTATTAAATTAATTACGCTTGTAAACTTAAAGGGTCAGCACAAGCAAACACATTATGTACTTGTTATAAGTATAATATTAATATCAATAAAATATTTGTATTAGGTCTTGTACAGTGATTAATTGGCAGTTATTCTAGCGATACCTAAAAAGACACGGATTTCTTATACAAGAGTCCGAGGAATAGTAATTTTCAAAAGCGTACTTAAGCCACTGAAAAGTAAACCAGCAAGCCTGTTACGTAATAATGATGATGTTTACATGTAGCTTTCGTTTTTCGAAGTATATATGAGAACTTAATACATACTTTTAGATGCTGCGTAAGTGACCTTTAATCAATCATTGACAGTCCAAAAGTGCATTATCCTTGAAATCCAAGACGTTCTCCTCAGCTTCTAACCGTAATTAAACGAAATTGATTTATTTTTAACTTGCTATCATTATTTACTAAAAATATATCCACTAAATGAATTCATTGTAAGATTGCGGCTCACGCACATATAAAACTGCTCAACCTGACGAATATAGAACTCATTGCCTATATAAACTCACTGCATTTTTAGGTATATTACGCACTATTCGTTAGTAAACTTCGAGTGTTTAACAAACAACTCTGTAGAGAAACATCAAAAAATCTTATTATACCAACGGAATTTTCTTGGTTCTCCGAGAAGAGCTTTTATCATTACATTTAAATGAGACAACTGAGATCGTGGGAAAGGCTTCAGCAGTAAACATAAGAAATGGCCAACAGGCAAGGAGCAGGTAAAGCTTATCTTGAATCACTACCGTAATATTTTCGTGACAGATGTCAGGGTCGAAAGACACGTCCCTAGACCCGGCATTTGGTTGAATAACTTCAAAGGAAAACGAAAAATTAAACGACACTATACTACTTTCGGTAAGGTTAGGTACGTTGCGTGAGCTATATTTATATTGTATATTTTATTGTATTCTATAATTTAAACCCGAAAATGACTTAAAACAAATTATTTCAACATGTCCATTCCTTATTTACATGGAATGGAACGATGTTAGGAAATTAAAAGTTCCTCTTACAGGAACGGAACTTAAATGTTCAATTTCAATCAATAGCTTCCTAAAGCAGAGACTGACTTTCCTTTTGGGATTCGAGTTACAATATAAAAAAGAAATGAACAATATTTCCTTTCCGTAAGTTAATGTCAACTGTTAACGTAATTGCAAGGGAAAGTAATATTTAGTAAATAAGAAACGTAACGTTAGCTGTAACCTGAAACGTTTTTTTATACGTTACGCTTACAATTAGTAAAGCGGTTCGAGGACTTCCGCTATTACAAAGAAATGCAGGTTAAATAATAAATTTACATCAAAACAGGTTTTTCATTGAGAACTCTTGAGACTTGCTTTAAGCACAGTTAAGTACCAGTTTTTTTCCATAAATATTTCAGGTGATTGGCTGCAGTGTGTTTTCGATAAACCCGCCCTTGCATTGAATTCTTTCTCTGCGAATGTGGCACTAGCAATAAATATGAAATACGACAGGAAGAATAATTGGAACTTGAACACAAATGCGCTGTCATCACCTCACTATAGCAACTACGAGCAATGATTGAGAGAAAAATTCCATAACGAACATTTCGTATATTGTTGAGCATTACAATTACTCATTTCTACCATTCAGTTGACATATTATCCACTTGACATTAATTCGTTCTAAATCATTTTCGCTTCCAAAATTTATTGGCTTGTGACTTCTTCAGTCAACATTTGTGGTCTAACATAACAGAACTTCTAATACTTCCATGCTGTACAATAAACGTATTACTTAAGTAGCTTAAGAGTAATTTACGAATTATTTCGAAATATAAGGTCGCTTATGTTTTATTAAGTCTACACGTTGTAGTTGAGAGATAATAAGCGGATGACACTTGTTTCCTTTGTATTATAGTTTCGACAAAGCCTCTGGCTGACAGACACATCTAGACGCTGCTGCAGCTTATGTTATTTTCGTCTTCTTGAGAAGCTTTTATCATTTCTTTGCAGCGTTCCGCTGCTAGGAATAGCATCTTGATTTTAAGAGACTTTCTGAGAAGAAATTCTAATCTAAACGTTCCAAGGCGGAGAATGCTACGAGGAAAAGAACTGGGAATACATTTCAATGGGAACCACTAAAACTTATGTACGGCGTTAATATTCAATTTGATGATTGATTACTGCTTTGATTTTATATTTCGCGTTTATTTGGCTACGTAGTCTTTAGTCTACCTACAAACTTCGCTTATTTGCGTATACTCCTCTGACAATAGGAGTCCCCAACAATCAATCAACATTATATATTGGCGAAAATTTTACATTTATAAACTGTTTCAATTAGGTGAACATCTTCCATGATAAATTCTATCGACTCGTAAAAGTTCATATAAAATGTGTACTTTTTTGGAATTCAGGTAATAACGCCCCAACCGAGTAATTGGCAGTCGCCTGTGTGCATTTTTGTCAAGACAAGTTATACAGACGTAAATACTAAAATAAACATGTTGCCATAATTTTAAAAATGTGCTATAATTCTGGAGATATTACAAGATTAGAACTTCGTTAATTACACCCCATGTTTTTTTTGCGAGGCAATTAATCGAATGTATTTCCTCCCGTTTTCTAAAAACAACCCTGGTTAGACGAGATAATATTAAGAACGATAACTTTTTGTATATACATGTCTACGAAATAAATCTTAAAGCAGAACAGGTTAGATTGACTTAACTATTGAACCATCTTAAATTTTGGACAATTTGTAATTTTATTTAATTGGATAAATTATATTTTAAAGGAATATAATAAAGAAAAAATGAATTTAAAATCAAAATTTAACATTTCTTCAACAAATGTGTGGCTGAATAATCAGATTTATGAAACATACAAGTAATTTAAATAAAAACGGTAGTGCACTCAATTTTTATACGGACTGTTTAAATCAGGGTCACCTGTGGGGTGAACAATGTAAAAGTTGTCTTTGGCATTTTGGACTAAGAAAGCGTTTAAATGTTTAAACTGTTAAATTAAAGATAACGAAAGGTTTCAGACGCTTTCTTGGAGCCGGCTGCGACGGGCCTCATTCTTTGTTTCAACGTATAATGGCTACCTAATCCCTTTCCCTTTTGTTTTTGTGAGTATTGCAATCAGAGTTGGACATACATTTAAAAAATAATTATTTTTACAAGTTACAAAAAGTAGCAAAATATAGATAGTAAATAAGTGATTAATAAGTACGATAGCCTTGTAGCATTCGTCACGTGATGACAAATAAGAGAGCCGTGAGAACTGAATAACAAATTCTTTGCAATTGAGTTCGTCATTTGTGTCGCGGCTTTCATGTTTGCCATCAGATGAGCAAAGCTACAAGGCTAGCGTTGTATGGTATTTATTTAACAACTAATTTACTGCCTGTATTACGGCTACTTCGTTTTGTATTTTGTACACTATAAACATTCATGTTTCATACTTAATGAAAAATTATATTTTTTGTGAGTTGAGTGACAACTCTCACAGTCTGCATGTGTTATCCAACGTAATTCGTGACATATTCATGAATTAATCAGTTCAGTTGAATAAGTTCAATACAATGAACGAACAATAACTGAACTATTCCCTTAAAACAACTAATTTGCCCATCACGATTAATGTCAAGTTATATTTGGTGGTTGTGAGAACGAATGACGAATGCGAACCTTTGTAATGACGCATACGACCAGGAACATTGAGAAATTGAGGAACTAAACGTTGGAGTTATCCCAATAATTAATGCGAGGCTGTTAGTTACCACGACAGCGCATAGAACTGGCACAGAGTATTTCCGTACGGTTGCTCGGAGACAAATGACAGGTCTGTTTTCAATCCTGTCATTCACAGTTACATGTGTGTGTAGCTCTTGTCGCCGCTGAAGTGAGAACGATCTCGTTGATGGACAGAGTCTTCAGGCCAGGGCACGTGGCTCTTTTAATTGCTGTCCGTTGTGGCCAAGTCTCTGCTGGTTCTTTCTACACCAATATCGGCTTCAACAACACTACGGCTATAACAGTTCAATGCGTAGCACACATCCTTTATTACAACTTGCAAGGTAATCACTTCGCCCCGTCTTTATTATAGTTTCACTTATTTTAAGACAGAATTGCCAATTATCGAACTCGAAAAAACAAAAAAACAACAAGGGAACGGATTACGCTAATGGTAATGAAGAGCTCTGTTTGTCGCTAAGTCCAGCGGCTCTAACTCATCAATGAAGAAGGTCCCACCCTTCGAACTTTCACTTAGTCTCATCAACAACGAGGTCTAATCTGCAGCTGTGCTTGACAAAACATTTGTCACATTAACTACCGCGGACCATCGCGTGCGTTTTCCATATTATTTAAAAGCATTCAACGTTTATTAGATTCTAGAAATTTGTGTGGCACTTTTAAAAATAGAGTGTATGAATACATTACAATTTACAAAGAACGGGGGGGGGGGGATTAATTAGATTACTGACACGTTACGTGGTAAACTAATAGTTGTTCAAACTTACTAAAGTTTTTAGCCACGCATGTCAATCAACAATTGATGAAATACATTCATTAAATTTAATATCTGAAGCTTTTTTGCACAATTTTCATCGATGAGTATACTATTTTGGTTTTAGGGACAACGTTATAGAAACTTACGCCACAGTGTTCTCTGTCTGAATATTTCGTTATTTGTTTAGAAGTAAATAATATAATTAGACCTTTAGCGTAGATCAAAATCAGTTACCACTCTAGCGAAGAAGTCCTTGGATCGTGACATCACAACATCAGTAAACTATATTCATTCTAATACATTTTAGTGAGAAGAAGTTCTTGCAATATTGAGCAACCATGTGGTACACATTGCATTTCTTTGTATTCGGTTAGTCACTACATCTTTTCATAAAAAACTGGATAATGGTAAGCGATTTTCATAAAGCTAACTCATGAAAAGCAAGTTGAACATAACCAAAAGTCCAGTGTACAAGTGGCATCCGTCTGCAATGACGAAATTGGATATATAGATCCCCTACGACATAAGATATTGCTGCTTACAGAGAGCTACGCGGGACTCAAGTTTCGCCCAATCAACGACATACATCGCACATGATCGGCTATTAAATTTTGATTTTAGATATATATATGATAAATTAATTATTTGCAGGTTATGAACAATGGGATTTTCTTAATTCAAGCCGGCGGAAAATCCTCGGTCACTGAAACATAAGAATTCGCTCGAAACTAAAGCTCTGAACGTATTTGAAACACTACAATCGTAACAGCAGGACTAATTTCTTCATTCTATATACATTTGCGAAACAAAAACTATTAGGAAATGTTGAAGTTCCTTAATTTCATTCATTACGCAATAGTGTAATATTTACTTAAAAGTCGAAATGGCCGATTTATTCTTTCCTGGATAATTATATGTTGAATTTACTCCAGTTAGAGGAAATCATAAAGCTGTAGTTAATGCTAATACTATATATAGAGAGAGACGGGGAAAGGGGGGGGGGGCAGTTAGGCTGAAGGCTGATAGTTTATTTACGTGATGCAATTTTACGATGAGGTCATAATCCTTTGATAATGAATATAGATGAGTAAACAACGCCATACCCTAGAATGTCGACACCTAGAATAGATTTGCGTTATGATATAGCTCATGGTTTACAGATCGTATGTAGCTTACAGGCAAAATACTTTTTCATACGTTTATGCCAGTTATTCACCCTTTCCTTTTCGCCTCCCCCTTTCGCATTTCTTTCCTACGCTATACTGCCAGTTACTGGATCACCCTCATGTAAGTCTGACGTCCAAAACAAGTCTTCAAGTTGAACAAACTAATTTTTTTAGTGTTTATGGGAGGGAGGGGGGAGTAACAGGCTAGATGAGGGTGATCTCGAAAAAACTCCGCTTTAGAAGCATAAGAAGGGAATTGAAAACGGGGGTTTATGTGGAAGGTTGATCAAGGTGGCCAAGGGTTGACTAGGGTCCCCGGACTGTAGTTTAAGGATCGTACCCGGAGTTCCACCCTATGCAGGGAAATCCATGGAAAACCTGCATCAAGTAGGTCGGGCATTGGGTACTATTCTCACGCCCTTTCGAATGACGGGAGACGAGTTTGCTGTGGGGTCGCAGCATTCCCTTCTTCGTGTCTTCACCAGGCAGTTGGCCGACTGATCCAAAAGAGACACTTGAAACAGCTGCGAATTCTTTCATTCGTGGAATGCAAAGATTCCGATTTTTATATATTCCAGTACACCAAACTTGTCTGTTAGTCTACATTTTAGTTAATTTCACGCATTAACCCAGATATTTGGTATGTGGTTTAGAGCAATAATACTCTCTTACAACTGAGACGAGCTCTAGTTTGTAGTCATGATTCCATTACAAATAAATACGGAAAGGGTTAAACCAGAGGAGGCCCAGGGGTCTCGCTTTTTAACAAGGGTTATAATAGTTTGTTTGGTCTGCAATAGACTCCTGGATTATATACTAACACTTATCTCCTCTAGCAATCATTCTTTCGACGTCGCGAGTTTTCCGTGCAATTAAACACAAAATCCATTAACCGTCCCTTAGATGTAAGCTGAGCTTCTCAAATCTTTGTGACACTCACTTAACTGTAACCTATTATATACAAAAGGCGGTAACGATTTATTTACTACTTCCACTACTACGAGCTATTCTCGAAAACCTGTAATCAAGGGTACGATCTCGGAATTTATTATTAAACGGAGAAGATTACAAGGGACACGGTAGAAGCAAATAGCCCTGAATTACTTGGTCTTCAATTATCTTTACTCAATTGAAAATAGTCGGTTAATATTTAATTTAGCAGATAACAAATTATACGCTACTATATATAATTAAAAGTCGGCAGAGAAAATGTCTTATGAGTGTATTTCACGACCTTAACCAAGCGAAATGAAATATTATGTGCACGGAAGGACAAGACGAGATTTAGTTGGAACTGTGGCCACGAGTTCAACGGCCTGCAAATTGCTCCGCCTCGACTTCAATTGCCGCAGTTGTCTGAATTCCGGAAACGGTCAAGCCGGCTTTCTCCCAAAACTTTATACAGACATTCTTTTGGTTCTTTATGCTCGCGCTCTCGCTATATAATTTACAATAGTTATGACACCGAACGAATATACACAAAACGGAGTATGTCTGTATTTTAACCAACACAAGCTGTTTAGGCTGGAAGAAATGCTAAGAGTAAATTTTCGGAACAAAACACAATCTTCAAAAGCGAGACTGAGGGTACGCCATTTTTGTAAAGTACTTCGATTCTAGCATCGACACGACGGTTAGAAGTGTTTTCGCAAGAACAGCCTAAACTATATTCCGCCTTTAATTCTTATTGTCTCTGCAGCAAATACTTGATAGTCATAGAAATGAACATACAGTGAACAATGATACTGCAAACACTACGTCACAGGACATTTTCCATGATTTCATTGCCTAAACAAAGCGGTTCGAATAGAAATTACCAGATACGTTACCTGACTACTAATTGAAATAATAAATAATCTAATCTTATAATGAAAAACTGAATCTCACTTTTGGACTTATCTTTAGAAACACCATCAAAGAGATGTTTTACGATATATTCACTTAGCTGAGTGACCGGCGTTAACCCAGTACACTATTTAATTCGACAGGAAACTGTGTTTTAACCGGCATCGAGCGCGTCACCTTTTTGAATATTTACCCTTACACATCTATCTGTTCACTTCAATATTTAGTATTATATGATGACTAACAGTAATTTAATTAAATCAAGGAAGCTCCTGCTTCATTAAATAAGCATGCAATTTTAAGAGTCTTAAACGACCCTGTGAAAAGGTTAAAATATTCCCGATACTTTAATGGCGTTAAAAAATCAGCCAGTACATGCGGTACTGGCCTTAAGGAAGTGAAAACTTTTTCCAATACGTTAATGGTGTCACAAATATTTCCGGTAACTATGCCTTATTTATTTAATTGCCTCAATCTTGGCACGACAGTAACAAATCGCGCAATCATGTCTCGTGTCCGTTAAATTGGTCCTCCTACCAATTTAAATTCTGTTGCAGAACTCGAAAGAAGCGCCGCGTTAATTAATTTAAAACGAATTTTTAAGTTGAACTTTTAAAACGGTGGGTGAACGAGAACATTAAAATCTGTGTAGGACGTTTCAAACCTGCATGCACAGAATTGAAGTTTAAAAGAATGGATCACGCTTCACTGTGTGAAACAAATGTAAAAAAAAAGGAAACCCGCCAACTCTTCAAAAAAAGTTAATTATGTGTAATGTAAATATTTGGAATTTACACATAAAATTATTTCGTCTTTCAAATCTATGAAATTATAATGATACAATTCTTTTAGTATGTATGGCTTATTTTAAGTACACAAAACTAAAAAACATAAACATAAATTTCTCAGGAGTTGTCTCTTGAAATTATTTCGTCAGTCTTAGCGATTGAAAACAAATCTAGTAACTATAATGATTAAAATATCTTACGTGCGGTTTTTTGGTCCTATCACCCTTTGATATTTCCTGATGTTTGAATTACAGGGTATAATTAATCAAATGTGAGAGTAGACGGATAATCACGCCATATTGCGCCAATTAAATATGACGAGTTTATTTTCATCGTCTCTCTGACGTCACGCACGCATGATGACACATTCGCATATTTCTTCAACAATGACTCCAACCACCTCTGTAGGGGTATCTCAGCCCACACTCACCCAGAAGTTTCTCCGTTTTTTTTAAATAATGTGTACTGTTGTATTGATACCCGCATATAGAGTATATACAAACATACTTTTTTAATAGGTAGATTGCTAACATCTGTTGGGATATGGTTCAATAATACAGGATTTGTAAGAATGTAACGGGTAGTAAAATATAAAAATCAATTTCTTCTAATTTATTAGAAATTGGAATATTTTTTCTACTTAATCTCTCAATTACAAAATATTTCACAGAGGTTACTCAAGTTCTCGATTTGTTTTCCGTAAAAAGAAGGTTGTTAATATTAATTTGAACAGATTATCATCGGTTTCACAAACAAAAGTGTGCATCTTTTATGCTCAGCTGCCGACAGCGTTCTAAACTAAAAAGCTGGAGGAAATCAGTTTAATTAGTCTCGAAAATCTTCCTTGTAGTCCAGACCTTTTACTATACCTATACCTATATCTTCCTCTGGGCCCCTATATAGTACTTGGGGGAGTGGGAGAGGAAAAGTTTTTACGATTACCTGGTGCCCGTAGTTCTACGCGCTTATTAAGGTTGACATTTCTTTCTACAAAAAAGAAATCGAGAACTCAGCCAGACGCATGAAGACGAGTATTTTTAAGTTAGTTCAACTGCATAAAAATATAAGGTTTTTATGTACTGTTATTCAATACTTATTTTGTAAAAAAGGATATTTCAGTTTACATTTGATAGTCGCTCGTAATATATATTAACCTCAATCAAAGCTTACAGCTTCCGACATTATGCTTTAATAGATCATAAAATTTTCTTAGAAAGCAAATACATTAAAACGTTATTACTAGCCGACGTGAAGTTTCATTTCAGGTCTATAAACAACCTTAACAAATTCAAATACTCGAAATGGAAAGTACCGTAAAACTTATGTTGATTATCGTAACGTAAGAAGTAAGTAACATGACACTTACCTACGCTATATATTTTTTAAACATCGGCATACATGAAAATATATCACAATATTATGAAACATTCAACGGCTCCTGAATCGTTCTATTCTACAATAATGAACCAACTTTTACTAATACGCTATTCGCAAATGAACGTTGAATGATTCTTTTCTACTGATCCAAAGCAGTCAGTCCGTCAATTATACAAATAACACTGAGGAAGATAAAAGATTGTTTGTATCAAAAAGTTAAATATGTGATCCTGATTGCATAATTTCTCCTTAATTCAAATATGAATTCAGATTTTGCACTTCACGCAAGGAGATAGGCATTTAAAATATCAACAATTCTAAATACAATATTCAAACATTCTGAAGCAACTATAAAGTAAGAAATGAAGATTTTCTGGTATATTTCGCCTCTGGTACATCCCTCTTGATAGTCTAATAATAACTGGTAAGCATATTTGGATTCCATTGTCCTTGATACCTCTTTTCTATAGCAGAAATCTCCTGATTAAAGTGGTCCAAGTGCTCATCGCTCACTACGCCAAGATTTTACGGCAAGAAATCTAGGTGAGAGTGCAGGAAGTGTACTTTTACGGACACATTACTACTCAAATCTTCATAAGAGCGTTAACAATATTAAGGTAATTTTCCGCCTTTCAATTTCCCAAAAAACAGAATTTTTTTAATCCTAAAATGCTGGCCGATTATTGTTGGACCATTAAGAGATATACTCCACAGCTAAAATATTGCAGAAAATCTGTATCTCCACATTCTACGTCAGTCAAAATGTTGGTATATTGTGTAGTTAAAAATGTAAAAAGTATTAGTGCCCCAAATTATAAATGCCAGTACCTTGGAAACATAAGATGGGGAAAAGCCGATATATTTGAATTCAGGAAAAATAGCACTATCAGAACTATCTGAGACAAAAGAACATTATTTTTTGTTCCAGAGTGCAACGGACGGAGAAACTATTATTTTAAACAACCAAAACAAAATTTAAAAATCTCTGGATGTTGGAGAAATTCCGAACAGATATTTGAAAACAAGACAACAAGACACAGAACTGCATCAAGTACAAATATTATTACTCGTGACAAAAAATTATTTTGACAGGTGTTATTATTTTTATGCGAAGAGCGTCTTCATTTTATTAATTACTAGAAAACATTAAAGATAATTTCTAACAAATTAATAATAATATAAAAGTTATGACTAGGTTATAGAATTTCTATGGTGTTCAGCGTTGTGTTTTTGAATATTTCGGAGTTTCCACGAATTTCTGGGTTGTTCGCCGCCGCCAGGAGCACTAACACTGCACTTCATTTTTTATCGTGTCGCTAGTCGACGCAAAGGAACATGTACCAGAGTCACGTAGCGGACACCAACCTTGTCAAAGGTATTTTTAAACCAACGGATGTTACATTCACACTACGTTGGAACATGTGAACATTAGTAAAGGTATAGCCAAATCCTGTCTAACAAAAGATGTTTGCTGGTTGACATGACCGAAGTCAAGCGATGTCAAGAAAGCGTGGTTGGCATATTGCGTATTGGAATTAAGAATCACTCGAAAACCAATTCAAATTTCCACACATCCAGTACGACACAAGCAAACAAAAGTGAGTGGGAATTCTTCGCAGGACTACTGAAATAAGAAATTCCCAGTCTCAATGTCTACTTTTTTGGATTTCAAATGAGTTTTAAAAAGATATTTCAAAGGCTAAAATCAATTCTGCAGACTTTTCCCTGGCATCACTTATTTGGTCCAAGGTTACGAATAAATTCTTGGAATAGGTCGGAAGAGCTGCGGCGGTACAATTTCATCGGTAAAGTAGGCATTAATTTGTTAACTGATGGTGACTACAATAGGCCATTCCTCTGCAGCATGCAGAACAGCGCTTGCGATAGCGGTTCAGCCGACGGCCAAAGCAGTTTCCAATTAACATAATAAACTTTAAGGTCATGCAAAAATTACTTGCCTTGATTATTCCCAGCGGCACAACCATTAATCCCATATGGTAAGCGAGTAAAATTGCCTATCTCTCTGGTTTATCTACCGAGTAGCCATTCCTGCTACCATACGGCCACGTATGTTTTATCATCAATGGGTGAAGTGATTTAGGACTAAGAATATCAGCCCCATTCCTCCATTGTTCGCATGGCATATCAACTTTCACATCGAGAGTAACCCTACTACTTATTACTAAAAACGTATATTTATTCGTAGTCTCGCGTAAGTTGAGTTGTGTACAATTTGCGCAGATCGAAATTCCCGTACACAGTGTCACTTTACATCAAAATGTGAGAGCTATGTTGTGGTTGAATACACTTATTTGGAATATGCATTTTTTACGAATTTAAACAATAATGTGTAATGTATAGCTTCTTAAATGCCGCGGAAAATAATTTGAGGAGCATGATTATTATTCACTATTTATTTTCATCATCAAAATATAAAATATACAAATAAATGACCATGGGGGAAAATAATGAACAGTGATCATTATTTATTATAATTATTGAATTTATTACCCTATTACAAGCAATACGAACCAAGACTCTTCAATTTATTAACTCAAATGAGTCTGTAATTATAATGATACATACTGATTTGAATCAATTGAGAGTGATGATATATTGTCTGGCAATCCACTGCACTGATCATGATTCCTCTTTTTAAGCTAAATTTATCAGAACCTTGGCAACTATTACTGCAATCCAAGAACAAGCAATGTTTGAAAGATCAGAATCCAAGACCTGTGTTAACCCTAAATTTAGGAAGCAGGTCTCCAGAGAAATGATTTCAGAAATCTAAAACAACGAAGTCTCTGGATAGATTAGCTCTCGCGAGTGTAATCTTTCAGGAGAATAGAAGAAGGCTTTTGAACTAAGATTCCCACAATCCAAGTAACTTCGATTAGCCTTGAAAGATGTAAGTTCAGGGGTCACAGACCTCGGGTATGCAGTAAGATATCCGGTATTCTCATTGAAAACGTCGGCCAGATGTCTTCTAAACTAGTCTAGGAATGAAGAAGGAAATGCTGTGATATAGCTACCTTTGACATCTTTTTACAAAAAATATTTACAATATAAAAATTTGACATAACTAGTTGCTTGTAGAATGATATCATCTTCAAAATTGTACCTTCAGGAGCTTTCGGCGCATGTTCATTCAGTTTAGATGTGTGGATGATCTCCACATATGCAAATCTATGTTTTTTATACATTTGAAAACATATACGTAACAATTACACTAACAAAAAATTAAATAACATTTTAAAACAAAAATTTATCATGGACTGGAATACTACAGATCCTTTTTAAACTTCCATCGAGCCCCAAGGGGTCCATCTGAACCTTTTGGGAATCTCTAGTAACCAATAAGGAATTAATTACAACTTACAGTGAGCAATCGAAACAGCCAAAAAGCACTCTATTTCAAATATGTCTGCAATAAATTTTCGACTACCTTTGCAATAAAAAAAGCAACTGATTTTCTCTTTTCAGCCATACGTTTTTATAACTCATTACGAGTTCATGTTGAATCATTTCCTTAAGAGTTAGAGCTGGTACATTTTTTTGCGCAACGTAAGACTTCATACACACAGAGAGGCTTACAAGGCGATAAAGTGATACCGTCTTATACAGCACAAAACTAGGCTGGCCGAACCATTGGCAGAAACATGATGCAAATAGCATCGTGTATCCTGTGTTCTGTGCCAAAGGAAAAGTGCCAAAAGTATTTGCATATCTCTACGGGTCACTGTGCAGGACAGGTCAACTGGAACACAGCTCAGCCAGAGGAAAAAATTAGCAAAGAGCATCGCGGCATCAAAATATCGAAAGAAAATTACATGAAATATACCTGGAGAGGAGAAACTAGAACTATAATTAATGAGAATAAGTTGGGACCAAACTGAATACACAGAACCTTTCAAACCAAAATAAAGATTCAAATACTCATTTTATAGTTTGTCAATTTTGTATGATAACTTCAATTAATCGAAAAACGTCTTCAAGAGTTATTAATATAATAATAATTACAAAGTTTTAGAATACTCAAATATAGACATGAGTTTCTCTTTTCTAGCCATTTAAAACTGTATCAGAAAAAAGGAGAATCTATTTTCATGAATGTTTTCAGTGTTTTTAAATGGAGCACACAAAATGTTTTTTATATTGTTGAAATCAATACTAACACTTTAAAATACATGCAAACATGTTTCCCTAAAGTTAAATAATTGGACGACCGATAAGGGAGAATTGATCATATATTCCATTTGGTACTACATTATTTGATAAATAACAACAAATAGGATTAACTTGACGAAATACAAATTATTAAATGATTAATGAGCAATAAATATTGTCATCAGTTTCATTATAACCAAAGAACGAACATTTTCAGCGGAAATAAAAATATCAATTATTTACGGCGGAATACCAGTTCCACATACCCCTATTCAACGAAATGGAACGTAAAATAAAATATTTACTATGCAAAATCAATACAACAATAATCAGTACACTGACACCTAAAATGAGCGGATTAAGTACTCAACCTAATGTCCGCTAAGTGACGCCACTTAAAATATAGCGCTTTGGCTGTGGGCGATTTCGGACTCCATGAAACCCCGCTAGAGGTATTTTCACTATCAAACTTCAAGGCATTAAGTATTCAGTAGAGTTCCACGAAGTATGGACGCATAAACAGCATTTATGTTGAAGCCAAATAAAATATTTCATAGTATATGTTAACTATACATCTGCCACGTTCGAAACAATTACAACATCCGGTCTACTACACGACCCCACAGAAAGCGACGCCATGTCTGTTCGCCTGCTAACTTTCCTGACCACACATAACATGCGGCATCGGGTATCACCTCCCAGTTAAGTGCCTACAAGTAGTAGTTTAGGACCATTGTTGACATGTGCGACGGTGCTTTGTCGTGGAGGAAAATCAGATTCTCATATCTTTGCTGACAATACGGCCTGTATTTACGCAGAGCACTGTGCAATTTGCTCAGGAGGTAGTTGTGGTCATTGACAGTTTCACTAGGTTTCAACAGTTCATAGCAAACGACACAATACTGATCCCACCAAACGTAGATCGTCTCCCGTCCTAAGCGATTTGGTCTTGCGAACGATGTTGGTTAGCCGGGATCAACCCATGGTTTTCTGCGTCTAGGATTCTCAAAATAGCTCTACTTTTCATCGCGTCACAATCCGATGCAGGAACGACTTTCTTTTTTGCCTGCAGAGCAAAGATTTCTCGTGTTCGTTGACGTCTGTCTGTCGTTTAATTCACGTGGCACCCATTTTCCGATCCTTTGAACCTTTCCCATGGCACGTAGGCGAATGAAAATGGCTGGTTGAGTAACGCCCAATTACGCGGCAAGCACTTTTTTGCGATTAGGTATAGTCCTCGTCCAAGAGAGCCTGCTGGTCCCCAACCTTCCGTCAAAATTGCCGTCTTTGAGCCGACGAAATCAATCTCTGCACGTTATTTCCGATAAAGCACTGTTGCAATTGGAAATAAACCAGACGTTATGGTCAAAGGAAAAATGTATGTTGTTGAATGAAATTGCGTATTAGGTGCACCGACTATTGTTGACAGATGACAAACTCGTAAAAACAGGAATCGCGTGTCAATGATAGCTTCATATGATCACTAACGCCATCTACGAGAAACAGAGGATTAGGCTTATACCTCTGATATATTTAATAGATTTATGGAAAAATAAAAAAGATCAAGAGGAAATGAGAGCATGAACTGAACCATCGATTAGTGGAATTAATCAAGTCCCATCACTTGATGGAAATGAAAGGAAGTGTATTAATTCAGGGACCCAGGCAGATGAAAAGAAAATCTAAAAATAGGCGTTGACAAACAGATTACAACAAGCACTTAAAATCTACCCTTAGTTGACAGGTTCATTGACCTCCCTGAAACTGTCAAAAGAGATTATTGCTATTGTCATTAAAAAGAGTTAAAAGTACCGAACAGCGAGAAAAGCTCAAGGAACACCCGTAGAGTCTGATAGACCGCTGGAATTTCGTTTGGCATTCTTGTAACAGAATTGAATGAACACAGGTAATGACGTCAATGGGTGTGAGGGGCAACCGTGGAATCGAGATTAATGGACAACTAGTGTCACAGGTTGCATTGCTCAGTGAGATCAAGAAAAGGAATACCGAAATAGGACAGACGAACTATGAATGGACAAATAATTGGTTAAGTCAGGTAAAGAAAGAAAACATTTATCACTTGTAATATGCCGGTTTAACCACCAGGAAGAAGTTGATAGAAACTAGTAGTCATCACCGGGTCACAGCTGGAGACTTGCATCTAAGCGACACAAAACAATGACAAACGCAGAATGAAATAATCACAGATAGAAAACCCGTAAGGATTTGATTGTGAGGAATGTTCGTAGAATGATGTCTATAAGACGGTGATGAATGGGAAGAGGAAACAGTTGACACACAAAATTAATGTTCCATTAGGACTTTCATTTCAGCATCAGTTAAGACTTCAGTAGAATTCTACGTTCGTGGACTTACACGTCTCGCGTGAGAAAAATTTGGAACACTTAATATCAAGTGACACAAAGCAAAACCAGGTAACGAATCAACGCCTCATTTTCTCGCTGCGTTACATGAGATTTTTGAAGTGAAGTCGTAAAACGAGGCAATCAGGAACTACGACGGACTATCAGAATCGGTTAGAATGGAATACAGATAACAGAATAGATTAGCTAAGAATTGCGGAGCTTAGAGTGCTGCCTCAATATATTATTACTGTACTTAAGAGAATCGGAATGGAAAAAATCTCTACCGGACCCGGGAATCGCACCCCGGACCTACCGTATCCGCTCTAGATTTTCCATTCTGATCCAAATTTATTTTCACAACCTTTGCCTTAGCTTCAATTGTAATTAATTCTTCTCTCTTTATATTATTACTATTTGACCACACGGTCTTAACTTTTGCATTACTAGATTACGTCGTTTCCTATAGGACCAGGGTGTTAGACTGATACAAACAAATGCCCTGTTTACATTGATGAAATAAGATAAGTTCATATATTTTAAAAGATCTTATCTATATAGCATTGCACTATTGCACAGTAAATTTAATTTCATAAAAATTGTTCACTAAATCAATAATCTGGTATTATCTACAATTACGAATAACAAATGTAAATGTGTCAGCAAACAATATTGATATTTATTTAAGACTTCGTCGGGTAAATTTTAAATGGATAAAACCTGTATTCACATAAATAAAATATACCAGATGAAGTCCACAAATATGGACGAAAAGTTGTAGATGTCTTTAATATATATTGTCTCCTGACAAACTGGCTGGATTTTTATTTATTCCTTTAATTTCATGTTATTTCTGTATCACTTTTAAGAACGTGTATCATTGAAATATACTTTTAATATCTGTAATTGTGATCTATACGTTATAGATTAAACATATACCGAGAATCTTTTTAGAATGGCTATTCCAGTCTTATCGAGATGGAGAACTTTAAGCAGAAGTCCAATCAGCCGCAGAACTTGCGGTTAAAACATCGTATATCTGAGTGGCAGACAGTCGTAATATAGTGAAGCTACAAATGTAAACCACAATCAAGTGATTGACGGCCATTCGGTGTCTGCATCGTTAAAAAAATTTCCACCTTGGTTGCGTTCTAATTTACATTGACTTGTGCCTAAATTAATCGCAACGTATTGTGATGTTCTTGTAAGTTGACTCTAAAAAGCAGATTAATCTTGATCTCTGTAGACACTAAACACTGAAGTTCGTTAAAAAATATAGCAGGAATGCTAAACTGATGACGATCTTGGGTTTCTCCGGAGGAATAGTTTGAAAGAAACGTGTCTTAAATAAAAGTGGAATTGCTATGGTAATTTTGTGGGTCACGCATGCGCATGCGCATGACGGAAGAGCCGCGCCAGGCAGGCTTGCGCATTCCTGCGACCTACATACGAGTGCCAAGGTCACGGTTAAGCGATGAATGGGAATGCGGCAGGCAGCCACGCTTGCGCAACGTTACATCAGATACGTGTACTCTACACTAAACAAACGGAAGAAACATTATACAAGATGCAGGTTTCATCCGACGACAGCTTTTTGTAAGTGATTCTCACTAGGGTGCACTTGATGCCGGACAATATGCCAAAGAATTTCAAGATTATAAGATTAAAATTCTATTCCAAATTAAGTAAATATACAAGTTACAAATAATTTTTTATAATTTTCTAATTATCTTTTTTAAACAATCACCAGTATCAAGCAATGGTTTTCAGTTCCAAGTTTCGCATAAATACTGCTACACTGCTATTTTTCTTCCTGCAGGTAACTTACGATTAGAACATACCAATCAATCATTGGTTTCCTTCGTATCAGGTTACAAAAACGTAGTTTTTCATCTGATCTATCGTCGTTCGTTGTTGATTGCATTCCATGTCGCGAAGTTTCACTTAATGTAAATTCCATATATTAAAAAAAAATTGTACGCACCGTTGGTTTGCTGTTGTTAGAGAGTAAGTTTACATGCCCACAAGTGTCGCAGAGGAAGAATATATTGAGAAAATCTAGGAAGATATTGAATCAAAGAAAAAGAGAGTTTGTTAACGGGAGATCGGGAAAGGATATTTTGAAGTTAAGGAATTCTGTTATATAGGAAGCATAATAACTAGGGATGGTAGAAGTATAGCAGTCCTAAATGTAGGATAACACAGGTAAGGAAGGCTTTCGTAAAAAAGAGATATTTACTAAGGGTAATATAAGTATGAATATTAGGAAATCATTATTAAAAATGTTCGTAAGGAGTATGGCGTTACATGGGTGCGAAACGTGGACGATAGGAACTGCAGACAGGAAAAGAATAAAAGCTTTCGAAATGTAGTGCTATAGAAGAATGGTGTAAATCAGATGGGTGGATAGGGTAATTAACCAGGAAGTTCTAAGCAGAATAGAGAAAGAGAGAACAATTTGGCGGACGTTAGCCAGAGAAGGGATAGATTAATGGCCACTTTTTGAGAAATGAAGGTCTTGTAAAATTATCATTAGATGGAAGTGTGGTCTAAGACAAAAGAGGGAGACAAGGATGGAATATGCTGAGCAGTTAGAGAGGATGTGGTAACTATGTATAAATGAAAAGGCTTGTACAGGATATGTTATCATGAAGGGTTGCATCAGACCTTTCTTAGGACTGCTTACCACAACAACAAGAATTCAAGGAACATCCTTCAACTGTGGCGATAAAACTTAACGCCACATTTTTTTATGTAAATGAAGCATAAAAGTCTTTTAAAACTAAAAAATTTAGCGGAAACTAGAATGTTGCATAAGTATTCTTCACAAAAATAACATTTTTTGTCATATTCAAAATCGCAGCAAAAATAGAATTTCCTAATACTGCAATCAAATCATAAGTAAAATCTCCCTTAAGGCCTTCCAATAATTTTTGTATATTAGCGCGTAAGCATGGTTGATTATTGTAGAGGAATTTGTAATGTACAAACAGTTCGGACGATCCTTAGTACTGCGAGACTCTGATCAGGTCAATGTTTGTGTCGGTAGAATGGTTGATGATCTACTAGCGGTCAACGGGGAAGCTGTCAAGGTAAAGTAAGGGTAGTGTCTGTAATTCGCAAAGTGCGGAAACATCATGGGAAGAGATAGAAATAAGTGGTGGTGAGAGACGGTTAACAGATATATATATATATAAGTGGTCAACGAGAGTGGACAGTTTGGTGAATGGCGGAGGAGGGGTGCTCGAGGAGACAATAGTTTTGGTAAGCAGGCGGAGACAGAGATTGTTGAGTTTTGGAAGGCCATTGGAGATATATTCGCGCGTTGGATAAGAGAAGAGCACAGTCTGGAGAGAAGTAAGAAAAGCCGTTTAGCTTAGGATAGTTTACATCATAAGTGATTGCGGAGCCGTGTAGCTGAGCTTTGGCCGTAATTATAAAAATTATTTTCCTTGTTAATTAAATTGTTTTAAAACTAAATTTGACGTCAATCAGTTCCCTCAAAGAATCACGTGGATCGCGGTTGTCGCTCTTGTATAAATATTTAATTAATTCTTCTGATGCAATTGCGCTCATTGAGCGGAGAAGCATTACAATACTAAATGATCTGGCACAATTGTTTCTCTGCAATTTTCTCGTTTCAATAAAAATTCCTTTACGTTACAATTTCTGTTATGAGTTTTTAAAAAAGGATTCCTATTACGGAGACTATCGTTATCATCACACTCGATTTAAATGATCGTCGTCTGAGTTATCAACATTTTCTCCTTCACTTGAATATTTTATAGCTATAAATATTCTTCTTACCGAAGGTGTTAATTGCCCTATGCTGATGTTCAAGTGACAAGGACGATCGTGCCCATATTTTACAGACAGCAAGTTTCGACAGAAACCGACCTGTCACTTCCCACGTGACATATCATTAGACCGCATCGACAAAGTACTGTTGTCACCTGAGGGTGGCTTACGGCCGTTAAATGTTCATTTTAAATAGTGCACCCGAGAGTTAACGAAACAATCGGATCTGTGGGCGGTAAATTCCGTTGTTGTACACAAAATAAAAAATCGAGTACAGAACAAAAGTATACTCACAATTAGAAACGCATGTACAAACTAAGCTCTAAAGTTCACTTTTTTGAACAAACTATTAAAATTATAAATAAAGTAAATATACTATCTGATTAATATTATAAAAAACACAAAGAGTGACCAAAATTCAGTAATGGAATAATTCCAGTCAGCAAATAAATATATCACTTTTTATTCACAAAAGCGACGTTTCATCACCATTTTGAGACTTCCTCTGGTTTAAAATTTAGTAATACAGCATATTTACTCCTTGACTCCCTAAACCGAACAAATTATTGAATTTACATGTGCAGAATTTATGTGGTGCATGGACCATCTCCAGAGAGAGTTACGGCCGAAATGGTCTTAAATATTATGTATAGCTAAATTTTAAGTCTGAGGAAGTCTGAAAATAGAGATGAAACGTTGCCTTTGTGAATAAATAGTGATATATTTATTTGCTGACTTTTTGGCCGTCTTTTTCTTTATTGTAAATATTTAAAGTCAGAAAACTATGTTGTAATTCATGATAATCACTTCTTAGCAATAGCATCATCGGAATGTGCACAATCACACTACAAAAATATTGACAAATAAAGCATACATGAGAACGCCGTAATTACTTTATTTTGATAAATCAAATATATAATAAAATTATAGTTAACGAAGTTTTTATAGATGTTCTATGTCTGTTCCTCCGGTGACAAGATAAATATGTATACGGTATTCCAGTTTCTACCACACTCGTAATAGAATATTATTTGTTTGGCGCACTGCAGTTATCCGCTGCTGTAAGTCCTGGGGAAATGGAGACTCTAACACTTTGTCTTTATGAAAACCCCACAGAAAAAAATGAGAAGAGGTAAGATCTGAGGATCTCCGCGACCTGAACGCAATGTCATAACGCTTGACCCAGAACGGCCAATCCAGCGATGGGGGAGACTATTGTTCAGGTACTGACGTACGCTTTTATGTCAATGTGGTGAATCTTAGTGTTGCTACAGAATAAAGCCGGGAACCTCATCCTCCAAATGAGGTAATAACCAGTACGATAGCATATCAGGCGTATTCCAACACAAAATACGCTTCTTTCTGCATATATGGCGCCATTTTGATTAACACTGCCTCTAGCATGATTTAGTAACCGGAAGATTTCTCTGTTCCAGATAAACTTGTATTATACAATTTCCAAAATTAATTTGTTTCTACAAAATAAATCAATTACAGAAGTTTTACTGTGCTATTCTTTTTGTTCCATTCAATATGAAAGCCTTGTATTGTCTTTAGAACGTTTTTGATCTGAAAAAAAAGGCAGGGACCACGCTGAAATTTTTACACTGCTCTTCATTCCCTATTTTATACATTATTTATAAATATATTATTAACCAATTCACTAATTTTATGCTAATTACAGAAAAATATAAATGAAAAGAATAAAATTACGTAAAATACGATAATGTTCACGAACTAACCACACATTCAATGGGACACGGACTTACTTAATGTATTCTGAATTCTTTGTGAATAAAACGTCTAAAACCCTGTATTTGCGAATTTAATTGCCTGTGGAATATACGCCGAGTAAAGCATTAAGAGAGAAAAGGGGGAGCAAGAACAGGCCACATGAGGGTGATCCCGGAACATCCTTTAATATCATAGGAAGAGAATTTAAAGGGAGATGTGGAAGGTAGAGCAAGGTACCCAAGGGTTGACTACCCCCCCCCCTGGCTACATTTAAAGTTTCATACGCGGAGATTCACCTAAAAGAGATGCAGGGAAAACCCTAGAAAACTGCATCAGGATGGTCGGGTTATTGAATGACGGGAGAGGAGTTTGCTGTGGGATCGCAGTAGTCTCATCTCCGTGTCTCCAGTTTTAGGAGCTGATCCAATGGGATTAGAGGACAACTCGTACCTTATGCCCAAGGTCTTCGATCCCAGTACATAAACCAGGAGATACCTCGTCTTGTAAGAACCTTAAAATTATAGAGAGAACGAGGTATCCCCGAAGATAAGCCCCATTATCACTCTGTGGAGAAATACCTGGGAGAAAAAGCTCCCACAGGTCGAATGTGTCACGACACAGAAATACGTATATATGTATATAAAGCAGAAATATAAGAGGCAGTTGAGTGGGGTATAAAATCGTAAGAAGAATGAATGGAGGAGTTAATATTTTGAAGAGCAACACTGCTGTTTCCTTTCAAAGTACTGACTGGCATTTTTGTTTGTTACGTCTGCGCGAAAGCAATGATTTGACTCTTTCTTTAAAAAATATGTTAATTTGCAACTGCGTCTATTATTAGTATCAACTGTAATGTTTTCTTTTTGTAATTTTCCAGGATTTGCGGATCAATAATACACATTTGACAGTGTTGTAGGGTTTCCCCGAGGCTGCCAGGAGCCGTCAAAGTTAATGGCCTCATCTCCCTGTGCGGTCTTTACGCTTACATCAAAATTAATGACTTTATTTCCATGTAGTCGCTCGAGGGAAAAGACCGTCGTTTCCGGTAATTTTTTAATGTAAATCTGACACAATGGAAATCTCTGCAATCGTAAAATTTATGCAGGATATGTGAATAAACCAATGGGAGAATTCTCATAAAAGATAATATTGAAGTTCTTTGCATACAACTTTTCAAATTAAGAAATAAAAGCAATTTTTTCTCGACAAAGACGAATAAGAGAATTAGTTCGAAAATTTTTAATATTGGCCGATCAATATCACGTGCTATTAGAATTTTGCGGAAGAGATATATTAATTAGTTACGTTATCAGACTGTTTGGAAAATATAAATAGTATAGCACCATATACGTCGGAAAAAATTAATACAAACTTATATTTAACAGCAGTTATTACATGACGTTTCGTTGCTATATTTGGTACCTCACCTGGTGTAATTTAAACTGAAATCACCTTAAGCGACATGCACGTCTAAATTTTCATTTGTTTCCAGCTTAAATCAAACAAGATGATGTTCCAATTTTACGAAGCAATAGTTGTATAATCACCACTGTTATATATGTTTACAATAATTTTTATGAGTTTTAATTATTTGTGTGACATCATTTAAAGAATTCAATGTGTTAGTGATTGGAAATTGAACTGTTAAGATTTACTGAGTTTAAAATCCGAAATTTTAGTAAAATCTCAATTAATTGTAAGCGGAAATAAAGGTATGGATTAAAGTAACACAAGTAATTCATTGTTCGGCTCTATCGACATGTAACGAACAGATACAGCTGCTCGGGCTTTGGCGGAGGAATCAAAACAAAGGAGACAGCGGTTGACACTTGGGCTATAAAACCTAGACTCGGCGTCTCGGCTCAGGAATTTCCCAAAATCGACGACTGGGCGGCATGTTTTCCCCAAGTGTAACCATGTATATTATTGGAGGAGATCCATCCCTGCCACCTTGGTGATAGAAGTCGCAGAAGTGGGGACGAGGTTTTAAAGAGACAGACGGAGACATTTTGGCAAGTGATTGGTGGTAGAGAACAGATTGTTGGGGAGATGTTGAGATTGTGGTGATGAGATTGGTGGAGACAGATTAGTAGAAAGTGAATTAGAGAGATTGGTGTTCGAGAGCGGTGAGATGGAATTTTGAGACAGATTTTGAAGGAGATTGTTGGAGAGCGGTGACGATCTGGAGAAATGACGAGGAAGGAGCTGGAACCTGCACTAAGATGATTAGGTAAGCTACTGCATCTATAAATCTTTGTAATTTTCTGCCACATCCGAGTGGTTTAGTGTAATAAAATATCTGTTCTATGAGAAGGCCCATAAAGTGCGACCCTGAGATGAGTCTTAAAATTGTTAGTGTTTAAGTAATTAATATAAATCATTTTGTAAATTTATGTGTAGTTATAATTGAAAATAAGTGCCGGCGTAATTATTGAAACTATTAAAATTGTAATTATTATTGTAAATATGTTGTTTCATTAAAGTAAATTGTACATTGATATCATAAAATATTAACATTTTTTAATTATTAAAATTAGTATTCCCCTAATATTCTTTATGGTCATAAGTAACTAGGGCAACCTCGTCTATCTTAATTCTCAATAGAAAATATTCAATATCAAGATACCACGCAGAGATAATTGTTAACTATAAGATGCCTTCAAACATTAATTTTATTTCCAAAACCAAAAACTGGCATACTGTAGCTAGATCCTGATGGAAACAAAAGAATCATTCACTTCGAAATAAATGTTACATATGCCATTTATGCGAAAACTGTTTCACAACGTTTTGTTTTATGATTCAGCTTTGTGTGTCATCATAGTAATTATTTTTACCGATTCTGTAAGTGGAGAATCATCAGTCGTGTGCTGTTCCTTGGTGTCTTAAAATTATTTCTGTGGGCACTGTTTTGTATCGCGAAGAGACAAGGTCTTTCATAAGATATATTTTGAACTCAAGAACCTGTTATCCGCAATCAAGAGCATCTACATTGAGTTTTGGGATGTCTTTTTTATTTCTCTTGAGACATGTTTATATATCTGGTTTTTATAGACTGTTCCGGATGCTAAGTCAGGATGGAGGTGGTCGAACGTTTCCAGGATAATACGCGTGGGCTTCCTACACCGGTTGTGGAATCTCGGCTATCTAGCTCATCTGTTAACCAATATTGAACGTGATGAACTTCGGATTGGTTAAAAAACTTCTCAACACAGCATTTACAAAGCAATCCTTTCTTGATACAAATCTTTAACCGAATTGAGAGGCGACGGAAGCTTCCATTATTCATAAATGCCGTTTTATCCATGTTGAAACGAGAACATTTCCCGGCAGGTAATTTGTTCATGTATAGTCTTATGATATTTGTCTCTTTGAGTTCAATTGAAAAGCCACAGAATCGTGTTTTCCTTCTCTAAAATATTCAGTCAGGAAATTGTATTAATCTAATCAAACAGCACGCATTAAGGTTCTTAAAAGTTTTTAGAAATTAAAAGGAACACTTTGCGGTCGTTACTGATAAAGATGGTCGAACCAGTATAAAAATTCTGGCTCGTAATGTTTTGAATAAAAACTATTTGTATGTGATTATGTAAATAATCTCGAATATAAATTGATTTATCAGGAACATGAATTCTTATCTCAAGGAATATTAGTTAGTGAATTACGAAAATAAAGGGGGAAGAGGGAAAGAACACTTTATACAGAAACGACCAGAGGCGAGATAGCTTTGTACATGACCAGGCGTTGTCGATCTTCCTTCCTGACGTCATTAGTGGATGGTCTGTTGATTTGTTGGCGGGTCGATGAATGCTTGCCATCCGGCTAGACTCGGCGGATGCAATTATTCTGAAGCTCTTCTCCAGCGATGTGTGTGGATTGCAACAGCAAGTTTTCACCTCAGTGTTCACAAATAGCACGAGCCTCTGAAGTGATCAAGTCTTGGTGCTGTAACTGAATTTGTTTCTCCAGAAATATACTTGGACGAAATGATTGAATCTCTCCAAACCTAACTCGGTCTGAATAAATAAGATAATTGAATAACAACTCGTCTCTCATGATGTGCTTCAGTTTTGCTCTGAAAGCTCAATATCCGTACTTGAAATTTTTACCCCCCCCCCCCTTCCCACGGTTCAAGTTGTGGGCATGATACTTTTCATCCTCCTATATAAGGGGTTACTGGAAGCAAAATTTTCCCCATCAATCTGCAAAGTTGGACTTTAATAAAATTCTGAAGTCACTGTCCGTGTCTCATTAAAAGACTGAAAAAATATTTTTGCGCTTTTCTCACAGTTAAGATACTTGACATTCTTTGCAGTTCTGCATGGTCAATTATTTTAGTAGCAGTCCAGGACTATTTTAAGGAAATTCTGTTCGCCAATTACGGGACATGAGAACTTCTAAGAACACCAAATTCTAAAACTAAGATGAAACTATTTTCGTAAAATGTAAACCTCACGACTGAAACGTGCACTTCATGAAGACCAGTGCTGGGCTGTATCCTCTCAGGTCTGAAAATCCTGTTTTATGGTTTATCGGTTCTATCTACACGAATCTAATTGACAGAAACGAATACGTCGGACTAAATGCCAGTAAGTCGTTGTCAATAGGGTTTAACACGAGCCCTTAATGAGACAGAAAAATGTGATTCGGAAGTCCTGTCGCGGACTTGGCGCAACAACTACCACCGGTAGACACCCAATCTCAATATCTTTTACAAGTGGAGGTACTAAGAGACTGAATTTTTGGACTCGAATAAGTTTGCAGTTTAATTATTTCTAGTAATTAAAGATTATATTTTGACGAGTTTTTGTTGAAATCTAAATACTTCACAGAGACACACAAGACGGGAAACTTTGTTTGGAACGAACTGAAACGTCATCTTTCAGCAGACTGTTCGAAATACTGGGTCAACCGCCAGAACTGTAAACAACTTCGCCGGCATGGTAAGTTATCCTGCAACTTTCACGAACTCTTTTGGTTAGCATATGAGGATAAACACAAGAGTAAAAACTACTCTGAAAAAAATCAGCTAAGCCTGAATATCTCAGAAATTACAGGAAACTTGAAGTGTGGATATACAATTTTGTGATAAAATAATGCGCCGTATCCTTTTAAAGGAAACACTTCCCCAATTGGTATTATATTGACCCGAAATGTATTAATATTTTTAGCCTTGAAGCAATAAATCATAAATAGTACTTCACAAACGGAACTTTTCCATTACAGAACGTAGGCAACTTACAACATCCTCGATTTTTTTTCTCGTTAAGAAATCGAATACTTTGTCCTCGAGAACCAGTACTAGAACTGCAAGCAAAAGGTAATAATTTATTTTGATTTTGACTTGTGATTAGTCCGAATGAATTGAAACGTGCCTCGTTCCAAGGACAATTATTACGAAAATAATATTATTGCAATGATAGGTTCAAACATAAACATTACAGACGAAGATCTAAATATATACTTGGACGTTACTCCAGACTTCTCGCGATATTCTAAATATTTACGTTTAAAGTGACGTCAGACAGCTGAACTAAAAATATGCCCTTCGTTTTATTAACTGTCTTTTGTGTGTGTTAAGATACGGACATGTGTCGTTGCCGTTATAGAGAGACTTCAAAACACTTTTAGTTCTTTATGACTTAATTTGTTAAGTTGGTCGCATACGATGGAAACGCAGGAGCCCCGACGAATCCATTAAATGCTCCATCTTTGTTGACAATGAATGATTCTAAACAAATTGAGACAGGAGAAAGTTAAACGATTCTCGTGAAGTCTTTTAAATATCAGCGTCATCCTTCCACTTGAGATTGCAGTGTACCTCATCCTAATCCTATTTGATGTTACAGCTCAGCACCTTCTTCACGCACATTCGTTCTACTTTCTTCTTCGTCTCTTCTCGCGTATTTAGATTAGTGTTACAACCTACTAATTCCGATAACAAATATTTCTTGAATAGTTAACACTAGGACCAGCTGTTTTTGAAAATAGATTCTCAAATTTTATAAAACAATAGTTGGTTCCAGTGTTTAACTACACGACGAATCAGGTGCCTTGACTACTATACTCAGATTATAGAAATTTAGCTACTCTGTCTTCAAAACATACATTTACACAAAACAGAAGGCGTAATAGTCTAAAATATCTGGACCGAATGTACAAAAATTGGGAAATAAAAAATTAAGATGGAAATCACAGTGTTACAAAAGCCGCCGGTCTGGGATTACAGTCTACAAATAATTACTAAGGTATTTTGGCAAAGCGTTTTTTATTAGGAACGGAGTCTGTTGCACAGTCTTAAAAGACATTGGGCTTTATTTCCAATTTACTATGACACTTCAAAATACTATATCATAAATGATACACGAGCTAATACTCAATACCTTTTATCTAAATGTTAGTATTCTAAAACAGGTCATTAACAGATGATTAATGATGTGAAAGAGAGTAATCAAGACAAAATTAACTTTTTGAAAAATAAACAGAACTGGCTGTGTACGGTCGTGGTCGCGGGTATTTTTGGCATGACCACGTTTATCTGAGAATAGAAGAAATAAAATTCATTTTACACTACAGTTTATTAATTACAATGAACTTAATTTAAAATGTCGCCAGAATTTAATAACAAATTACACGAACTCAGTTTTCAGAAAAAAATTAAACTGAAAAATAATTTAGACACAATTTTTTAATCTAACTGGTCGATTCAAAGCGACTTTGCATCTTTCTATAACAACACTTAAACGCCGTTAAAGAAAGACGCAAAGTGGAGTAAAAAAGTTCAGTCTCAATTTTTTTTAAATGATTTGTATAATTTTCTCGCATATTAAAATTTGTCTGAAACTAAGGTTGTATAATTTATTATTAATCTAATAAAACTTTAAATTTATATGTATAATTAAATTTAATTTGTACCGATGAATGACACGGTTTTTTATAAGGCGACGATATAAAAAAATATATATGTATATAAGACCTGCTGCAGTGGGGAGACGAGGGAATATGAAGGAGAAAATAATTCCACCTACCACCACAAAATTGTATCTAACATATCAGATTGTCGTGGAAAACTATAAAGCACATCCGTAAATGTTCCACGAGAATGTGAGAATATTCATGTCCCCGCCTATCCATTATTTACAATGACACAAAGTCACTGTCTGATGAAAGAGAGATGAGACTTCTTAGGGACCACTTCTTTGAAACTGTAACAAGAATAAATGATAATCGGGGAAAACCAAACTCGATGTTCGAGGTCAGTATTTCTTTTAGTACGACGTCATTTCTTTGTAAAGAATATTGTGGTAGTGATGAAATACAGTCCCCTCAAGAAGTGGAAACGTACAAATAACATTAGACAAGTCTTGATCTAATCGGTTGAGGATGAGAAAGTGAAGAAAATCCCTGATATGGGTCGGGCAACTAAAAAGTATGTACTTGAACGGATGCACCTTTGGAATATCCTAATTTTGTGCGAAGAATGAATGCACCGACACGGGAAAATATTTTATTACTTAGGTTCATTACGGCGTTAAAAACATTTAGTTAATAGCAATTAGAATCAAGAGAGGTAAGTACTATTTATCATACAATGAGAACAAAATTAGAACTAAATGTGTTTAAAGTTGGCAATGAAGTCCACAAAAGTAAATAGAATAAAATAGGAGAAAATGTGTATTCCAGGGAACAGCGAGGTTCAACTTTTGACAAGTTCTGAATAATCCAGCTGTGTGCGCAAATTCCTACTACGCCCATGGCTGGTTGTAGTGACGTCAACGTAGTCAAAAATGCTGTTTAGACAAACTGATAACGCGAAATGTTTCACACTATGCTCCACACAAACACGCATTGTTTCAGATGATAAGAAAAATATATACTCAGCGTTCATAACGAAAGATGCGATTAATAGACTAATTTCATGTAGACCTTAAAAATAACAGTGACGGGTAACAATGGAAATTTCAATAAATATTTTTTTGATCTTAAGAAGCATTCGGTATTTACTAACTGGGATTTATAACACAAGCTACTAAGATGTGGCATGCTTAGTTCGGGTACGAGGTTCATTGGAGGCTAAAATGTGATTGAGAAAAAAAAAACTATGACTTTATAATATTGAGGTCTTTTTAAGTTATATTTATGTACGAAAGATTGAGGCTTGAGTAACATCATTTCACAGCGCACTAATATTTTTATTTTGCGTTCGACCAAAGGCCTGACTTTTGTAAGCGACTGTGATATTAAACTGATATATACGTTTTTCGGTTTCTATTGTATAAAGTTTTCCACTCCCGACCCGAAAAACAAAATCACAAATTTCTTAAAATGGAATATAATATCAATCAGATGATAACGTATTGGATTACTAATAACTAAAGAAAATTTTCTGAAATGCCAATCTCCAGCAGCCGCCACTCAATGTTCTTGGAAGTTCCATGCTCCAATTCCAACAATTCGACGCACTTGACTCGGGCCAGCGCCATAACGCTAATGCGTGATTTATACTTCGCAGTCGTGGAACTGTCACGGCCGTTTGGTTTCCATTCTCCCGTCACGGGCAAATTCCAAACTTGGACATAAAATACGGGAAGCAATAAAAGCGGGCGAGCCGCAGTATATTTGAGGCGTGATGCGACGGCGCCAGCAGCTGCGAGAACCTATTAAGTCACGGACACTTCGCCCTATTGTAAATCTGTGCCGTCTGAAACATAATTATTTCCCACAAACAAGGAAAGCTGCCAAAAGTTTACTGTACGAAACTATAGAAAAGGACTCATTATTAACTCTATACTATTAACAGAAGATAGTTGTAGAATTGAATTACCTTCCAAGTAAACAGTGAGCAGCAGTTTCATAGTCACAGAACTGCCCAGTAAGTCTTTGGAATGACTTAACATACAGGGGTTGGACAAATAATATGAAGACATGCATTTAAACAATACTTATTCAATTATAATTGTCGGACCACCATTTGCTTTGAGAACAGCTGCAATTCGTCGCGGAATAGATTCGTAGTGTGTATGAATAGTTTCCAACGGAATGTCCTCCCACTCTTGAACAGAACATCCGCCAATGCCACAACGATGTTGAAGGTGGAAATCTGCTCCACGCGCTCTGCTCTAAAACTCCCCATTCAGGTCTGGCGATTGTGCTTGACAGCGAAGAATTTTGTTGACATTCTTATGCGCTATAAAGCACGCCTGAACCTTTTTGGCTGTGTGTATGAGCGCATTATCATCTTGGAATTTGGCAGTCTGGATGTTGAGATATTCATTCGCAGTAATTCGGCCAGTAAAAGTAATGTATACCTTTATAGTCGCCCAAATCATAACGGGACCTCCCCTATGCTTGACGGTAGGAAGCAGGCAGGCCGGATCGTAGGCTTCTTTTGGTGTTCTTCATACATAAGCCCGGACGTTTGTAGGAAACAATGTAAACGACGATTCATCGGACCATACCTCATTATTCCAGTCATCCTGTGTCCAGGTTTTATGAACGTGGCACCACTTCTTTCGCAGGTTTGCGTTGGCTTCCGTTATGAAAGTTCTGAAATTCCAGCCATTCCATGAATGTTAGGTTTGTGAAGCTCCAGCCGCTTTGCTTTTTTCAAAACAGCATTTCTCAAGTAAGTGTTGAGTTCTGCAGTCACTTTTGCCGGGGAAGTTTTATGTTGTCTGGTCACAAACCTTTTTAATGTTCCTCTATCTCTGCCAGTTAACTTCGGCATTCGGCCACTATTCCTCTTCGCTGGTGACGATTTACCATGTTTTGTGAATGCTGTCATTACTGTGGATACTGTCGCTCGTGAAACAAACAGTTGAGCCGTTTTGGTCACAGATGCTCCCGCTAACCGTGCACCAACGATTTGCCCTCTTTCGAAGTCTAATAGATCACGCATTTCACCGATCATTGGTGTTAACCGTCGTAGAACAAAACAAATAATATACTGCAATATAACCCGCACAATAACTTGGCACTGTCACAGAATTTACACGTACACATGGTGCCAACCTGCAACAAGCCGTACCCCATTGCATGGGTTCATATTATTTTGTCCAACTTTTGAACCTACGAAGAGTATGACTTACATGACAAGTCGCCGATAAACTTTGGGTAGTGGTCAGGAAATTAGTCTGGTGAGAAAATCTACACATATGCTAAATATGGTTTTGAGAAACTGATTCAAATTCATCCCGCAGGAGAAAACATTCACAACAGCAAGTTTTTTTAAAATTCTGTGTTTATAGACGCACCCACATCAATGGTCGTTAGCGAACTATCTGAGAAGCTGTTTTGCTGTTTAGCCCAGTTTGCTAGAGTAGGTAACGTGAAAACAGACACAACGCAACCAACCAGGCGGGCCCATGCCAGAACTCGAACCCGGGACAGAGGCGTTGCTCTAGTTTAGCTCGAGCGTTTGAAAACGAGCATTTCACTGTCGACAGCGGGAATGGCTGGAGTTGCCTCCTGGATCTCTGAATGACCATACCCCACAAATTATGGCCTGTCTCATTTACTGATCACGATTTAAAGGTGTTAATCCCAACATGATAACGGTAAAAATGACTCATAATAGCAAAAAATTACAGATCACACAGCAAGGTACTTAACAGGAGTCTCTAGGACCTGCACAAAAAAAATATATATATATATATACATTAGTAAAATATGTATAGTACGAGAAAAAAAATAACAAAGGGAAGTGATATTTTGACGGAAGTTAAGGAATTCTGCTACTTGGGAAGCGTAATAACTAGACATGGTAGGAGTATAGTAGACATAAAGAGTAGGATAGCACATGTAAGGAAGGCTTTCGTGAAAAAGAGGGATTTACTTACGGGTAATATAAGTGTGAATATTAGGAAATCGTTACTAAAAATGTTTGTACGGAGCGTGGCGTTATATGAGGATAGATTAATAGGCCACGTTTTAAGACACGAGGATCTTGTAAAATTAGCATTAGAGGGAAATATGTGGGGTAAGACCAGAAGAGGGAAGCTAAGGATAGAATACGCTAAGCAGATTAGTGAGGATGTTGGGTGTGCTAGTTATAAGGAAATGAAAAGGTTTGCGCAAGATAGGTTAGCATGGAGGGCTGCATCAAAGCAGTCTTAGAACTGAATACAACAACCTGTAATTTATTTACCTAACGGAAGCATTGAGCAATATTCAATTTGAGGCACAATTCTAGACTTCTTAAGCAGTTGATCGCACAAGATAAAAAACGAAAGATCGTTTCATATTCTGCTAAAATGTATTTTTTTAGATGTAAACACAATGTTTTTCAAATTTCAATATGTCGTCAATAATTACTCCCTAATATTTCATCCTTATCTAACCATATTTCAATGAGCTTAACTAAAATGTCGAAAAATACCAAACTGTTCAAGACTAATTATAAAGGTTACCTCACCCAAAAGGAGAAGCAATTGAGCACATACAAATATCCCCTTTAAAAGTATAATCTTTCTATACGGTCAATTTTTTTGTATGAGAACTTTTATATATATTTCGGTTTCCTAATAATATTAAAAATATATACACAAATCAAGGTCATCCAGCCACATACGCATGTGAAACAGATCAATACTCCTACCACATGTAGTTCCTCGCGACATCCTGATCGAGAGGTTAGATGGGACAGGTATTGACAAAAGAGTAGTTCTCTGGGTGCAAGAATTCTAAAGAAATTGCATATTTGTCATTAGTACGCCCACTTATGGAATATGGTGCAGCATGCTGGGATCCGTACAGGATAGGTCAAAGAGAATCCTTAGAAAGGGTGCAAAGAAGGGCCGCAAAATTCGTACAAATAGAACCTGGGCATGGGAACGAAAAGGTAACGCGACTAGGGTGGGATACGCTACAGACGAGAATAGAAAGAGCTAGGATACACATTTTCTACAGAGCTTTTGCAGGTCAAAAACCTTGGAAGGGAATCCGAGATAGAATGAAAGAATCGACTCGGAACGGGAAGGGAGGAGTGATCACCTATTTAAATTACAAGCAAGGAACCAAAAAACAGACGTTGGAAAATACTCATTCCTAAATAGGACAATTAATGACTGGAACAATCTTCCTGCAGGAGTGTTTGGGGAACTTCCTCTAACAGAAAGAAAATTTATACTTAATCGAAGTTTAGTGTAGTGCAGTTTATTAATTATTGTTTAAGTTCTATGTATCTGCCACCGGGCATCTGCCCATTTGTAGATTTAATAAATACAGTATTCACTAAAATTATCTCGCTAAGAATTGAAGCAGCCTATACATTGGACAACCTACTGAAGTGTAAATCTATCCGAGGGGAAATATCCAGGCCATAATTTTTTGTTCCGTTAAAATAGTATTGGCCGAAAAAGTTCCATGCACAAAAAGCGCTGATGCTTGACAGACGCTTGACCTCTGGTCGCCTCCTAAACAAGCTAAAGAGAATTGCCAACTGGGAATAAGAAATCTGTGTATGTTGTTAACTAGCCCAGGTCTCGGTGATAAAACAAAGTAGAAATTGTTCACCTAATTAAATAGTAAAATAGACAGCGACATACGGCTGCTAATGGTAAAATTAGGGTGCCAAAGATGTCAGCAGACCTGCATCACGAATGTTGATTTGTTCACCCTTGAGAAAGTTTACGTTTTATAATCCGAAACCGTAAATAAGAGATTCATTTGGAAGTTTACTTGAATACACCTATGACAGGGTCGAATGGACGTACTTCAGGGAATCAGGAGAAATGATGTCGTTATGGATATAGTGAGAGAAAAAGACATTTACAGCTATATACAGACATAAAGATATAGATATACGATCAGGTTCACTCTTCTGCTCTCTGAGCTGAGAGATTGTTCTTATTTCACGATTCCAGATTAAATTATTCGAAGTCGATTATGTTCATAACAAACAGCTCTTACACGCTGAGGTACGTAAAGGCGGTACTTAGTGGTTGATCATACAATTGGGAGCCTCTCGGACGTCCACCCAATGGACCGATTGAAAAGGGAAGATGAGAAGTCAATAAGTAAGTTGTTCAGTACTTGATTCCACCAAAAAACTATTGCTTTGCTTTCAGCTGAGAATCCCTCATCACTAACACGAGGATTATTTAAAAAACGTTATTTTTCATTTAAGCTTGAGTTATTCTCCATAGTCACCGCCGTTATCCAGGCATTTATCGTAACAGAAAACAGTTTTCATATGTCTTCAAAGAAAGATGATGGCTCACATCATCGTCGTTTCAGATGAATAAAAGATAAAAAATATTTGGCGCCAAATCAGGAGTGTAGGAAGAATGGTCTAATTGTTCACAACCAAATGTCGCTATCAGATCATTAATTAGTCTGGTGGCGTGTGGCCGACGTTGTCATGAATCACAAATTCCACGAGAAAGCATTCGATGCCTTTGGTTTTATATTGCACGACGTAGCCTCACGACTGTTGATTTCCCACTCCGGCGCAAATTTCAACCAATATCACACGCTGTATTTCAGCAACACAGCACAAACGGTCGGTCGCACCGCACCTCGTCGTGAGCATTTTTAATACCTTCGTTATGCATTCTATCACTCATTATTGTGTCCCCGTGCATGTCACACAATTTACGATTAACGTTTTCTGGCGTAACAGTCCTTGCATTCAAGAAACGAATCTATGATTTCACTTCCCAGTCGGCGGGTCGTTGAATTGTTTTCAAAGAGTCTAAACGCTCTTAAAAAAGGAAAACACAAAGCTGCGACTAGCTTCCTAATCAGTGAAGGATGATATCGTGCATGTTCAAAATCGCAATGCAGTGCTACTGCGGCAAAATATTAAAACCATATTAACTTCAAAGAGAGAAGAGATTCCTCAATTGAAGCTCAGCCAAACGCCATGATAGTAAATTTAGAAGATAAGAATGGAAAAATGTCGAGCGGACCCGGGGATCAAACCTGGGACCTCCGCTTAATGTGTTCTAACCATTTGAGCTAGTCGAGGTCGACCACCAGATCCGATGCCACATTCCTCCACTCTTGTAAACCTTAGATCGACTCACCTACAATTTACTAATAACATATCACAATATCTTACTTTACAAACAGTGCTCTTTATATCAGATTAAAAACTTTCTATAGGATACTCAGCACGTTTAATAACTTATTCTTTGGTATATTTGGATTTTGTGTGTTATCGTCGTTAATTTTATACTGTGTATTTTGATCGAGTTCCTTTGGTATTGATAAAAGGTTAACAAAGGCCGAAACGTAGTAATTACTTTACTACTTTTATACATATATTAAAGTTTTATATATCTATGGCATAAATATGGAGGCTGGCCTCTCGCAAGAAAGCAACCATCGAAATCAATATATATTTATGATAATTTTTTTACGAACACCGTGTGTATCCCGTTAGTACAACATTCTTATATAGTTTTTGTAGTATGAATTTTAAGGAATATAAGAAGTTCTGTCTCTTTGTTAAACTAAAGAGGCTATATCTGCTGAATGAGATACACTCTTTCTTGGTGAGGAATTATTCCTACGATCTAAAATGTAGCGCAACGGTTCGTCTTTTCAAATAAATATAAAAAAGTCGTAGACTACTGAAAATATATGAGAGACATCTCTAGAAAACACAATTTTAGAAATAAAGTCAAAATTTCCTCCAACAACACAAAGAAATTCCTTCGAAGGTATATTTAGAGCGCAAGACACTAATTCAATCGTAGTCTAGCAGGGAAGTGAAATACACTCCGCTCTTCTCTTTTGGTCTGAAGCACGAGAGAGCTCGGCGCAGAAATGTTAACCAGCAACTTTCTACAACGACCCGTTTTTCTAGAGCACCCTAAAATTAATTGGTCCTTTGCACCTTAAGGCACAAGAAACCTAGATAAATTGGGAAATTGTTTAAATAATAAAAAATGTAAGCGGAAATACACCGACCATTACATGTATCACTAATTCTGTTCTGACGAAATTTCAAACATATAAAAGTCACTATGCAAATAAATTACTTATAATAAAGTTATTAAAATCATTTCTTTATATTCAATATAGGCACAAGTGCAAACAAAGCCAATCTCTTACCATGATTTCATTTATATTTGGTCGTTACAGTATTGAATTCGACAGTTATCTCTTTGTAAACGTGATTAAACCAGCAGCAGCAGTGTCACAATTTTTACAAGTTACTTTTTAACGCTCCCTCCCCCTTATGAGCTGCTAATGTTAAGTTCACCGTAATTAGCGCAATGACTCGCGGTATCTGAATGAGTCAAGAAATCTACTTGTACCTTAAATAAGTACAGTTCTAAAAACGGTACAATTACAGGCGAAAATACAGTACTCCCGGTACCTTGAGAAGATCGAAAATATTCCTAGCGCACTAATACAGCCAAAATACGCCAAATCGTCCCCCCCTCCCTCGTTATCCAAATTTTTCCGATGGGTAGCACCCTTAATTCGGCAAGATGGCCGAACTAATCAATGACCCCGAAAAATATTATGCGTTGAAAATATCAACCGCTTTTGCACGTTTTAAAATTGCCACCCCTGCCCCAAGGGCTGGTAATAGTGTCTTACCCCGACAGTGTTTGTTTTCAGTACAAAATTAGGTCGGAATTTCTCCACACGTTTAGATTCGTATGCGAATCATACATACATGACATCAAACATACACAGAAACAGTCAATTATATTAGAGGGAGAAAATTACGCAACCATCTCTTCGGCCCGTCTAGCGTGAAATAGTGTTTTTTTAGTAAGATCTTAATTAAATAACTTTCTACTAATTTCAGTTAATAAATATGAAAAAAGTTTTACAACGTGCAGTGCAGGTGATTGAGGCTTATTGTGTAAAAGAATCACCAGGTCTGCACACACTCAATTTTATCTATAATGATTAATAACCCTAAGTTTTAATCAGTTGCTCCATTAATGAACCAAAACTATGTATTAATCTTGTTTCAATTTTATTTATTCAATTTTGAAGGAGCTTTCGGTATATGCCATAGTCATCTTAAAATTTAAAAACAAATTAATTGGACCATTACAAAGTTATATGGAATTTTTACAATATAAAAACTAATTTCGTTTTAGTATGTTTTCAATCTTAAATCGTAAAAATTCAAACCGACTTATTGAATCCCGTAGAACAATCTGTGTAAGTCCAAAACACCAAACTGCTAATGAATTAGTGTTTTTAAATTTTTAGATGACTATGGCATATGCCGAAAGCTCCTTCAAAATTGAATAAAAAAAATTGAAATTACAATTAATATATAAACCTAAGATTATTCGTCATTATCATCTAAATTAAAAATCAGTCATTTAAAATATTAAAACTTTCTTGACGAAATATTCTAAATTTAATTATTTTAGATTTGATTGCTTATACCCCCAATATATTTTCTTGAATCAGATCACGCGCTAAACAAGTTCACCGTAAGATTTTATAAGGTTAGGGTATCTGTTAGTTTCCAATATTGAATTATGAATGCGAAAAACGTTTCAAAACCTCTGCCCACTGAGATCACGGCATCAAAAGTTAGTCAGTTAGTGAGTCCAAACTGATAAAACGAAGCTTTGAAAATGTTGTGCTATAGAATAATGCTGAATATTAGACTGACGGGCAACGTACTAAATGAGAAAGTTTTTGAACAAGTTAAAGGATCGTTAAATGTGTTCAATAAAGAATTATTATTTTTACGAGCATACCTTCACTTTTCCTCCAAATTTTAAAGGCGCAAACGAAAACCAAATTCTGAAAATGGATGGCACTAAACTCCTTTGACTAGAGTGGAGCACTAAAGCTCAACTCAAACCGACCACCCGTTAATCAGCGCGTGTCTGAGTTGGCAGGATAAACGGAGATCAAAGGCTTCTTGCGCAGTGGTCGTAAGAATAATCGTCTCAACAAATAAAAGTAATGGAGCCAGAAAGACAGCAGTCATGTATTATGTGCCTATACCACAGAAAATGTTATCGCTGTGGTTTCCATTTAACATGAAAAAGTCTTACCAAAATTTGCTCTTGACCAAATACACTGTGCCGTTGGTCACATTCTCAAGAACGTTTTGTACCACAGATATTCAAAGAATCTGCAATACAGCGTCTTCCTGCTGATGTACTGCAATTGCAAATTGCGTAAACACATATTCTCAAAATGTTCGCTTGATTAGAGATGTGTTCCACTAGAAGAGCGTTAGAAAGACAAAATGAGTAATAGAGGGAGCTTAGCACGTAAAATATCTAGTGATGAGGGAAATTCAAGAAAATTTAATATAATATTTGATTACTGGAAACCCGCATTCCAAACAGTAGACGATTATTCTGTTCGTCAGCAAGGCATATTATTTATTCATTAGCACGTCACATGTAACTGTACAGTAGCACCGGCAAGGGCCGAGTTAGTTCTCTTCGGCATAATGGTGACTAAGTGCCTGCTACATTATCTTTTAAATGGAGCGCTCGAAGAAACTTTTTTCCAAAACTTGTTATTTTTAACAAATACAATAAATCATAAAATTTTAGGGTACAGTATTCGTGGTTTCCGCATCAGAACGTAAGGATGCTCAGATTGAAATTTGATCCTTCCAATTAGTGCAAAGGAAATCAAGAACAATTTCTTACAAAATCAATGATGTATAAGATGTCCATAAAAGTTAATAGTATCAACTGTGTTTTAGAGTGTTATTTCTATTCTTTTTCTGAATAACAGGCCACATGAGGGCAATCCTGAAACAGGCAATTCCACTTTAATACCATAGGAGGGCATTGAAAAGGGGGGGATGTGGTGGGTACAGCAAAGTAGCCAAGGGTTGACTAGGGTCCCCGGGGTTTAGTTTAAAGATCCAACCTGGTGTTTCACCTACAATGATGCATGGAAAACCCTGCATCAGCTAGGTCGGGATATTGGGTACTATTCTCACATCCATCAATGATTTACAAGACTTGAGAGGCAATTGAACAGGTTATAGCTTCCATTACTCCGAACTTGTTAACCAAAGCGTGGAAAGATTTTATTTTAAGTTGGATGGGTGTCGTATAACTAAAGGTGCACGTATTGAACATTTGAAGGAAAAATTTGTTTACTTTATCTTCAATCTGTTTTGTTGAAAATAATCTAAATTAAACTGCTATAATACTCTATTAAAACTTGGGCATTCTTTTAAGGACACACACAAATTGCTCACTCTGCTGTTGCTTAAGACATAAAATCAGTATAAGAGATATCATGGAATACGATTTTTGTTTAAATATACTGTAGTCAACGGAGAGTTCAATTTGCAAAAAATATATACAATAAGAAAAGAATACACTATATTGAACAAGGTGGAAAAAATCAGGTGAATGAAGTGACAAGTTAAAGATATGAAAATAAATACAAAAAGATAAATAATTTTAGAATATGAGTGAAAAGAGATAGAAGACGGGAAAAATCGAAACAGGAGAATGTGAAAAAATTTGGGTTAGGGACAACGTCCGCGCTGGATAAAAGAAAAATATCACATTACTATGCACGGTTTATTTGTTACATTGAATTAATTCTAAAACTTAAGCAAAATTATACATAAGATGTGTCCTTGGATATGTATCTAAGAGTTGCTGTGGTGAAGCAACGAGCAGGTGTAAAATCGAGATTTGTTACACTGAATTGCGGAAACGAATGCGTGGTAATCAATTCACAATAAAAATGACAGCGTGTTTTACGTTCCGAGTAGTCGTTTTTCCTTTCTTTAGCGATTAATTTTTTCTGCAATTGTTGTTTGTTTTATATAGCTTTAATTTTATACAGTTTGAGTTACCCCAGTTTCAAATTACGTACGACAAAAATAACTTCTTTTTTTTCCATTTTGGCCATTTTACACTTACGTGCCTTGCAACCTGTACACTTTTATATTTTACGTCTTTTATAGTTATGCTTCGCCTCAGCATTTCCCTCCTTTCGACGATATTATTGGTGTGAAAATCAAAATGGTTATGAGTTATCGACACACTTTTTTTTTCGCCATTATGTTTGACTATTTTCGTATTGGAAATTTGGTCGGCGTGTGATTCAAAGTAAGTAATGTACAATTCATTAAAAGAAACATTGTTTCTAAGGACTGGTGCACACGGGACTTGCAGGCTGGTTAGAACGTATAGTGACGGATAAGTAATATACTAATTGCAGGTTTCCGTAAACAGCTGAGATTAGACAAGAACGGTAAGCTTTAGTACGTGTAGACCTGTGAAGTGAAGCAGGGGTTGTAGGGACGAGGCCGGTCAGAGCTGGCGGGCCTGTAAATAGAAAGTTGGCACTGAGCTTGGTGCCCCCTCCCAGCACTGCATGGCGCGGCTCGGAGCGGAGCGGTGCAGAGACGACTGCGGGCTGCGGCGGCTGAGGGAGTGGTAGGAGGAGTGGAGTGGAGAGGAGTGGTACGTGGCGCGAGCCAGCCATTCAGTCTGGCACATGGTAGGCATGAGGACGCATCTCCGCTATGCAGCTGCTACTGGTGCTGCTGGCCGTGACGTGCTTCTCCGGCGCCACAGGTGGGTCACGACTCCCTCCGGCAAAACGCCGGAATCTTAACCGATAACCTCTGGATAGTTCCGTAAATTCGCTTTCCATCATTTCTGTTATACACGTTTGAAAAAATTAAGGTTCGGAATTCTACTGAATTAGGTTCGACTCCGCAACAGGTGGTACGCCGATTCTAAATTCGCGAGACGAATTATTTGCATTATAGAAAAGGCACCCATTGTCGTCGACGTTCTGATAAATATCAGCAATCTACTGGATCTTTAGTGATGTGTAACCAGAATAATAGATATTGTGTGTGAAAAATTGGTAAGGATTGAGTTGATATCTAAACAATTTGTTGGTAGATGTTGTTCTCTAACCGCGAAGTTTTATGACAATTCCAGAGAGTGGAGCATGATGGAAGCTACTCTCTCCAGATTTGTGAAAAGTGAAATGCTATTGCTAAATGCGACAATGAGGCACCGTATGTTTGGCAGTCAGTACACTAAACGCTTCGTTTTTTGTCAAAATTCCCTATTTTGTTTTCAATTTTGAAATACGACCTAATTTTTATTTTAAAATGGCTCAAGGGTTCAAATTTTGTATACTCAGTCAGATATAATGAATACTTAAGCACTGACACATTCGTTTCCCAGATTAGTAAATTTCCCTACCATCTTCATACACGATTGCACTTTTTTATCGTAGTATTCACGAGACCTCGGTGCAATATATTCCCGCTAACTTTTTTCTCTTCAATTCTCGAGATATTCAAATTTATATTTTTATTTTTTGTCACTGGTATTTGACGACAATGTATTAATATTTTAACCCACTCCACAACTATAATTTTTTTCCGATTTTTTATTGCCGAAGATCTAGGTAATTACCAAAGTTTGCAATTATGTTTTTAAAAAATTAGATGTTCCTTGGTCTACTTTAATTTCACTTGTTTTTTTGCAAATATTTATTGTATAATATGTCAGAGGCGTAGCGTAGCGACCCGGAAGCAGTTTGGGGGCGGCGACATTTCAAAAATTTATATTATAATAACTTGTGTTCTGTACTAAAAAAAATGAATCCTATAGAATACAAAATGTATTCTTGCCTGTACTTTTTTTAGTATTTCTGTAAATTTTGGAATCTTTTTGATTTAAAAACCTAAATAAGGGGGCTGCAAAACTGGTCTACGCCCCGGGTGGATAAAATCCACGCTACGTCACTGTAATGTTTTTTATATTTTATTTATATCCTGATGGAAACGCTAATGTTTATATATTAAACAGGAACCATTGCCGATAATGTGTTTAATTACCACAATTCCTGCTCATCATTGGAATCTAATATATTTCTCAATTTCAAGAATTCTTCTCAACAATGGCAATCTTGCTGCCTAAAACCCATAACGCTTGCCACCACATCGGAACTAATCAAAATATTAAAATCGGTTTTTTATTTTTCTTCTGGCCACAACTTTATTTCTTTAAACATCTGTCAAGGTGGCACTGAACTCAGTATTTTTCAAATATTCTCTTTCGTCTTTTATAGTAGCATAATCCTGTGGCTTTTTAATATCCTACTACTTCCCACATACCTTTATAAGGTTAAGAACTAATGTTACGACACAACCCTGGCTTACACTTTTATCTAATATTTTTTGTCTCCGTTTTTTAAAAGTTGGTTCTCAACGGAGTTGTAGACGCTTACTGCATGGCTAAATTAATGGCAGAGCATAATTTTTCTCCTAGAATAATTATATTTAGCAATGCAACAGGAATCTGCAAAAGATCATTTAAATCAAAATTTTTAATAAGCATTAGTGTTTCAATATAAATCATCTCGACTGTATAATGATTAACAGATCTTTTTTTGGCGTCTATAATTACAGTTTAAGTTTGGAAACTATGCTTAATAAAAGGTTTCAGTAAATACCATGTTCTAAACTGAATTTATTATTCATTTGAATGAAAATCATATGAGTAACGATGTGTGAACTTAAAAATTTCTGAACATCCCGCATATCTACGAGAAGTCACACACAGGACACAGAGCTTATCATATCCCGGAAAATCTCAAGCACCTTCAACAAACTAATACTTCAGAAACCACAGCAATCTCTACGGCGAACATAAAATTCTCATTTAAACAAATAAACTGGAAACAATGCAATTATGTAATGTCACGAAAAATTAATTGCAAAACGGTTATTCTTAGAAAGATTTTCGCTGCCTTTACAATCTGATTTTGAGAAATTTCAGTTAACAATTAATTGTGAGTCATGTTAAACGCCATCATTGTAGGTTGAAACATCTGAAATACAGCAGCTGGAAACACTCGAAGTTTCGAACAGATAAGTGTTGCGGAGCCGGGAAGCACTTGATCTCGTCGAAGGAGTATACAGGCTGAGTAGCTAAACTTTGCTGGCTATGGTGGTTGAATAAATAAACGCAAGATTTGGAAGTAGAAAAAGTAAATTCTGCGATTACTAGTGGGATTAAAATGGAAGCATGTACCACAAAGTAAAACAATACTACTATCGACTGATTTGATTCGTTGTAAATAAATGTTGGAGAATGTCATCATATAAATCCCATCCCAATTTTATTAGATAAATGTGCATTTGAGAAATCAATTTTTTCCATTGAAACGTTAAGTTCCATATAAAAACCTGATACCATAATCATGTAATTAAACAAAATAAACATCTCTCTCTATATATATTATATAATTCATTAAGGTTTCATTATTCAAATCTTTGATAAAATGTACATTTCAGAATTACTATAATCCTTCAGTATGGTAAAGATTGTTTTCCTAAAAAACACAGATTGTCACTACTATATACAGTGGCATTTTTGTTCGTAATTACTTTCAATTACTATAAAATAGAACGATTACTAACCAAAACAGGAAAACTGTATGTAATTTTGTAATTGTGGACTATCACTGGACTATTCTAAATTTGGCAGAATAGCAAGTGGTTGAGTCAGAGCCAAAATAAACTTGCCATCCAGACATAAATACATCAACAAATAACATTAAGTCTTGTAAGACAATGTGGCCCAAGACACTAAATTAGCGGGTGATGTATTAGACACTACTGTGATAATCATGGTTCAAGGCTGGCTCAGGAATTTGAGAAGACAAAATTCCAAGACTCTTAATGACTGACTCACCATATTTTCTCTTCAAGATGTGACATTTCAACTGGACTATGACTCTAATGCATTGGGAACAAGTCTGCAAATCACTGCCATTTAACCACATTCATAACACCTGTCTGTTATTTAAATATAATAATGTTCAATATCTTTTAAATTATTCATATTAAATTTTGGTGACAATATTCTACCTATTCATATGGTTTAAGCTAAAATATAAAATAACTAAATGAAACTCTGCCCGTTCCATCACACCAAAGACAATGGCCTATTGTATGCTAATATTTAGAAAATTGTTAGGTGCTCTGTAACCACATGGAGGGGAAAATACTCAACAGTGGAAAGAAAATTGCATTCATTCTGTCAAGTATTAAAAATCTCAATGATGATCAATTATGCAGATGAGGTCATATTCAATGCTCAAAAAGACTGAATTATACTTGTATATCATCATAGATGATCAACTGCAACTAAGGTAATAATCAGAATTATGAAAAGAAAGCTTCAAATGTGTTATGTATTATTGGGTTAATGGTATTCATAGGCATTATGTAAATTTAGAAGTAAGGATTAAAGACAAGTCTATTATATATTTATCGGTTGCAAAATTTCGCTAGAAATAACATTATGATACCACAGGATTTTAGTGTTTAGAATTGAAAGTTGTCTCACTACAAAACAAAGAAGGATGAAATGGAATTTGAGGTATTTTGTTATTATTCTATATTCTATGGGCCAGAAAATAAAAGAAATTGTTTGTTTTGTTTCAGGTTCAGCTGCACAATTGGCTAGAAGACAAGGACAGTACATTTGTCCTAATATGTTCATTAAGCATGGAAATAGTTGCTATTACTTCAGCAGACACATGGCTTCGTGGCATGAAGCTCACTACAACTGTAAAGATATGGGTAGTGACTTAGCCCGCCTAGAGAAAAAATGGGAAGATAAAAATATGAGGGCATATCTTAACAAACCTGAACTTGGTAAAAAAATTAAATAATCAATAAATATATTCAAAAAACTAAGGGTGAGACATTGTCAAAATAATTGGTATATATTTGATGGCTTAACTTAAATGGGAGGCCTGTGTCACCATGTCAGACAGGACAAAGTTCTTCAAATTTTCAGAGACATTCTTACATTCAGCTGGCACATGCTGTGAGGTAGATTTGAAGAACTTTTGTCATGATTGACATGACAACAATGGTCCACATTTTCAGGTAAAGCATCGAATATTTCTCTCTTTACTGCCCATTCAATCAATTAAAAATATGGTTAATAAATTAACATCTTCCTTGTATATATTACATGCATAAATAAGAAAAATATGGATATACAATAATATATTAATGGATTTATATATATTTGAGTCAGAAAAAGCAGCAACATCTAGGAAATCAGATTAAAATTTCTATTGGATGCCAAATGCAATAATGATAATTGTCATTTCAAATACTACCAAAGAAGCACAGTAAAAGAATTTTGTCTTTCCTTATATTAACTCTAGTGTTTGAAAATTAATAACACTGGTAGATTTAATAAATTAATATTTTACTTTTTTCTAAATCAAACCAATGGAACAACAGAATAATATGGTCCACATTATTCTTGCTTGTATAGTAATTATCATTCAAGTCTTATAAATGACAGCATTCACATTTCTAAAAATAGTATAAGAACACACTGGGTGTAACAAACTCATGGCAAAATTTCAGGAATGGATTTCTCAAATTGACAGAAGAAAGAAAGTGTGTTACAACATGGGTAATGCATAATTACAGAATCGTCATTAGTTTTACGAATGTTAGTGCATGACATCATGCCTTGTTAACTGGACTATGATGTAAGACTCTGGTTACATTGCTAATGAGTAAATGTGTTTCACATAAAATTGACGTTACGTGAATACTTCTTAGCACCCATTAATGGTTAATGGTTACTTAGCTGTATCTGAGTTTGTATGAAACTCAACTCACTAGTTGGAGCACTCTGTTCACATATCAAATGAAATGTTCCAAGATGACTGAATATAGGCAGCTGCTCTTCTTTTACAATTAAAAATGCCTGACATACTACTAAGTACTGTCTGACAGAGTGCTACATGGAGGCTTGGATCTTTAGTAAATGACAGGTAATTATGAGCAGTTGCTGAGAAGTATTAGGGCCAAGATTAAATTCATTTGCAGCACATCTCCGCATCTAACAATTCTGTATTTTGGTCCTCTTTTACAAATAAAATGATTAAATGAATCTGACTTAATATTATGAATAAAATAAAAAGAATGGATGACCAAAGCTCAGAAACAAAAGAATTTTAAATTTTAAAATGTTTCATCCAACTTTTGGGCCTCTTCAGTTAACTAAATAAATCTTACTAAAATTTTGTGTCACTACCACAAAACCCAACTTTTGGCCATTCATTGAATTTTATTTAATCCCTTTCTGTCATAAAAAATCATATAACTATGTAATTGTGCTTTTCCAGACCCGCTTATTGTATACAATGATAACTAGTTTTCTTGTGAACAAAACATTAAGATGACTGAATAGGATATAATATAAAATATTATTTAAAAACTAGTTTAAGAAAGTAAATTATTGATTTGTTAGTATTCTTATAATTTTTGGTAATAAAGCTAATAATTATGAAATTATTTTTCAGCAAGGTTAGAAAGATGGATTGGTGGTATTTATGACTGGGGATCCCACAGATGGACATGGGGTGCAACTGGGCAGCCATTGGTATATCAAGGGTTTACACGGAGGCGAGCTGGAGAAAACCCCAGCTGGCACTGTATTATACTTGATCCCGGCATGGCGTATAAATGGGGATCACGCAACTGTTTTAGCCGAAAACATTATATATGTGAAACTCCATTAACAAAGATCAAAGCACCACAGCCAGTAGCAACCATCACTACCAATACAATTGAGAAAGAAAGAGGAAGGGGTAGAGGCAGAGGAAGAGGTCAAGGCAAGGGAAGGGGAAGAGGTTGGAGGAGAAGGACAACTACAACTTCAGCACCAAACTGGTAATGAAAGTGAAAACACCTGACAAATAAAGAAAAAACAATGAAGGGCATGTGTTCGGAATTACTCAAACTATAGTGTACAAATTAATGGTGGTTAAACCAACTGAGACATCAGTATTGTGTAAAAAGAAACACTAAGAATTATTAACATATATGTAGTAGAAAAATAAATTCTTACATTATAATTAATAATTTTGTGCCATATGTTGTACAGATATAAAATGATCAGATTTTAATTTTTTTTTTACAAAAATCTTTGTAAATGTTAACATACAAGTGTGTTTGCATTAAGCTCTGACAAGAGAATTGCAGACTTAAATGTGGTAGGTTAAGTAAATTATTTATGATTTACTATCTTTGTTCCATTTTACCAACAATATTAAGGCAAACCATAAATAATCCACTTGTAATATTATTTCTATGTCTGTAAATATATAAAACTACATATTTAGGACAGAAAAACTCCAAACAAAAAATACTAAAATATTTTCTCATCACTGCCAATGTATTATCAGTATTGTACTTATTACTCTTATGTACACGTTTCTCTCAATTCCTTCTTATATATGCAAGTTTGTTGGACATTATTTTTTTTAAAAAAAACATTCTTATAAATTAGTAATAGATTTTTAAAACTTAATACCTTATTCACTCCAAAAATGAATATTAAAAATAATTAATAAAAAGCTAAATGACACTCATTTATCTCATGGTACACTCCTGTTTACTCAATTATCACACTGGATGCATATATATGCTTGGATATGATTTTTATGACAATATCTATTTATCACCACTTTTATTTGATAGATAAGTGATTTTGAACAGATAATGTTAAATATAATTAGAACACATCATTCACAAAATGAATAAATGATTGTGTTCAATATTTAATAAATTCTTCAGCAAAGATTTTGCACTCTGAATAAATATCACACAATGGTTAATTGTAAATTTGTTGTAATTTAAATGTGTATTTATTTTTATAAAATAAAAATTCAGTAAAGATCCTCCTCTACTGCTTGAACATTTCAGCCATTAATATGTAGGTCATATTTTTATTAATAATATATTTAAATTGATTTTTGGGCTCCAAATGTTACAGCAGCAAAATGAAAGTTTTATTATATTTGTAATTATAGAACTGCGGAGGTTCTATAATTGGGGAATGAAACATTTTTAAATTAAATTATTCCATTTCTGACTTTTAAACCATTATTTGTGTTTATGAAAGTTATCCTGTCGGAATATTTACAACCAATAACTACCCATGTAAAAGATGCAATTTATACAGAAAATATTGGTAAAATGTATTTTATCTATTTTGCAACATATTGTGTAAACAATTATTGTCTAAATAGATTATAACAACCTACAACAATGTCACAATTCCAATTAACACATTCCACGAATTTTACTGTCAGCGTAATTTATACAATTATTGCACATAAAAATAATTTTGTGATCATTTATAAGTTAGGTGTAAGTGATCTTAAAGAGGTTTGATGCCTTCAGAACTATGAGCACTATTTAACACAGTCTAGGATGACACCACAAAGAAGTGCTTTTCTAACTATTAATACTAATAAATAATGCTTAATCTTTTGTCTACTTATTTCCTAACAACTATAATCTCAAAACACAAGAATTAAAAAAATAGAGTTGCAAGACTCAAGTCAGAGACATTGAGCAGAGAACTAATTTGAAAACCTGAAAGAATTAACAGACGACATTCGCCGTCGGCAACTGTAGCCTAAACAGTAAAGGCACTGTACGGCTACAGTGGAGGTTCTGTGACAATCCAGGCTCCATATTTACTTTTATTAAAATGTTAGTGTTGTCTGCAACCAATAACCTCTGTTTCCACAGATAAATATTTCGTTTATTCATGTCAATAGCAAATAGTAAGACAAAAGAAACTTTCGCACTTGCACACAAATAAATATGTAAATATTGAAACTTTCTGAACTCATTTTAAGTGATATTTCACAAATCTGAGTTAAAAATGTAAAAAAACCAAATGTGTATAAGAGTTTTATTCCTACCTTAATATAAGTACAGAGGCCATCACCTTTCAGTTCTCCTGATGCAGGATCAGTGTAAAGTTTAACTTTCATACGGCCTGTATCAATATTTCGCATGATCAAGCCACACTTCTGCATTACATCAATGAATTCTTGCTCTTGTATGTCAGGTGGCAAATTACTCACATATACTTTAGTGTTATGCTCTTCGTCTAGTTCAAACCAACCTAGGCAGATATAATCACATATATAAACCGAAATTACATGGGTGTATCAATAAACAGTAAACAAATAACAAAAATAGTATTAATATGTAACAAATTCAAACTAGTACCTGATCCTTAACAAACCTCTAATAGGATCCATGGTAGTAATAAATAAAGCACTTAAAAATAAGGAAATTATTTTCCATTCGCGCATCAAGAAAGTCCTGTAACGACTGGAATTGATGTAAAATTCATTCGACTGACTTCATTATTATTGAAATGTTTGTTATATGCATAAACACACACTGTTAAAAAGACAATTATTTCCCTGCCACTTCTCCAATTACTGTGCCTCAAACTGCATTCCATATTTCTATCTTTACTCACTATCCAATGTGTGACTTTGTCACAAATCAAATATTATAATTACAAGGATATGGCATTTTTAAAATAATTAACACAATTGATAAGGTCTGAAAATACAGAAAGTAAGGTGGTGGCTACCCTGAAGTTTAAATATGGTATTCACCATTGAAGGTTGTAGGGATGTTTCCACCATGCCACCAAATTTACCCCTCAATAAAAGTCAGAGGGAAGGCAACAATTTGATGAGGGCTAGAGGTATATGTAAATAAGCACACACACATCCATCCACATATTACTTAAATGGGTTCACATGGACAACTTTGGGTGGTCGGTTATGGAATGTTACAATCTAGACACACAAAGTATAGCACAGTAGAACCTGTGTCCAATTTGTTTTATTATTTATGGAAACTTAAATAACAAATATTTTGGCCTGAGAAAGCCGCGGGCCAGGAAGATGGGGTTTTTCCACGCGCCATCTTGGCGGCTCAGAATCTAAACAAAGAGAATTCTGCAGCGTTATTCAAATCGATCAGTTACATGCGTGTGTGGCTGAAATGTTTTACAAGGAGATTAATGACACTTGTGGCACGCCATCAACAATACCTTCCTGTCAGCAAGTCCCAAAAGAAGCCGACAACAGAGGAGTAACTTCATGTTACAATACTTTATACCAAAATTTTGAAAAACAATGACAGTCCTTAGGACATTGTGTATAGGACAAACAAAACGTGATACAAGGTGATGGCGAGAGGATATTGAAGGAGAGTGGTGGACAGATTTCTGGTGATACAAGGAGGTGGAGAGAGGAGATTGGCAGCAGAGAAGTTACGGCGAGAGTAGATTTGTGAGGGGGCAGCGGAGAGGTGGACCATGCTTTGATCAGTTCAGGAAGCAGGGAAGAAGGGTCTTAACAACTCAGGTTCGTCAACGAACAGAAAATCTGCCACACGTGGTCACCCAAACCATTAATACCCTGAGATCTTTAATACAATCCCATTTTAATTAATTAATTTTGTACATAATATATACATGCACGACCCATATTAAAATTATTGTGTTTACAATTAATAAATATATATATTTAAACCCAATTATTAATTTCATTAATTAATATTCCCCCCAATAAATTTACAAAAGAATAAATTCAAAATGACTGCAACGAGTAGCTGGAATCAACAAGTGCATCTGGTATGGAACTATTTACTGATGCACTAAGTATCACCAACATTCTGGCAATTGCAAGTCTACAAGTGGAAGGGTATTGTACAGCAATTTACATTGCTCATCCTTAGCTATCAATGTTTAAATTCAATATTATTTTTTGTTATATGCCCACTAAAGCCATGAGATGAGAAATTCATGCTCTCCATTGAGTTGGACAAAGCTATGCCCAATTTTAAAAGAAATTAAAATTAACAATTTTTTATTAATTAACCAATTCATTATAATAATTATTGAACCTAGCCATTTAGCCTCACAAAATATTGAAATAAAGTAAACTCTACCTCACATGTTATATCTGAAAATAGTTAATTTATCAGTTGGACATGGGACCTTATACTAATGGTTCAAGTTATGTATATTAGGTTTTAGTTTGTTTTTGACAGTTTAAAAATGATTTGCTTTCCTTTCACAGCACATAGATGTATGTATATATAAAAATGTAAAACAAAAAATAGTGACTACAGAGTAAAATTTTAAACTGCAAATAAATTTTGAACTGATAAGTTTACTGTTCTCTAGTTACATCACACTACATGTCATATTCACCACTCACAATGTAATTTTGAATGTTCCACATGTGTGTTCCTTCCAACTCAGAAACAAATACTATGGGGTGAGACACGACTACCGGCAAGTGAAGAATTTTTTTAATATGTAAATTCAGCCTATATTTGCATTTAATAAATTTCTGGTGGGGGAAAGGAGTGTTGCTTTTATTGATACAGTTGCTCCTTGTGCATAATTTCAAGCTCATTCACTAGAAGAAGCACTCACAGGGGTATGGGTGAAGTAGCGTTACATAAAATTAATGTGAAACCAGATTCAGATTGATGTCTATTTCAGGGTTGTTGAGGAGACCCTGTTGGTAGTCCGTTTCTTCATCTGGGCGGTCAGCTGCTCTACAGTTGCATGTCTATCTACTCGTACACAGTCACCTCTGGCCTGTGGTACACCACAGTTGCCTCAGTGCCCATTTTTGATAGTTACATTTTGCAATGCACAGTATTCTTTAACCACAGCAGTATGCAAACACTGTACAAACTATTTCAGAAATCCATCCACCCTTGGCCCAAAAGACAATAATCCTGCACTTTCGCATGTCAGATAAATCACTCAGTTTCTGCTTTGTGACAACTACAGCATTGTTTTCCAGTTCCACCTAACACACTCTATATGTCGTCCAGCTTCAGTGGTGCAACCTGTAATATGTTATTGTACATTTATGTTGAACATAGGCAGTGGTCACATTAATGTGACTGGACTGTGTGTAACTGTTGAATGAAAAGTGTTTGGGAGTCCCCAGTACCATAGTATCATTTTCAAAGCTGTCAATGTCTAATTTCAAACCCTAATGACAAAAAAGTAAAACCTGTAGAGGAGGCCACAGAAGGGTTTCACATACAATGAATGCAAAATTCCCCAAGAACGGTGTATGTTACAGGGTTATTGGGGGTTACTAAGTTTAATTTTGACATTGACAATTCAGATTAAGTAGTTGTTCAACTCATATATGCATGAGTAGAGGAGGAAGGATGTTGAAACCTGTTAAATAATTATAATGCAAAAATAACCAAGAATAGAGTCAAATCTTGGGTTTAGAAATTAGAGTTTAATTACGACATTCAACAAGCCAGACTTAAAGTTCCACACATAATTGGAACAATTTATACTCCAACATTGTAAGTATTACTTACAAAACAGGATAATCTCCATATTACTAAAACGCCTCTTGCACCTGCAGTATTTTACTTATTCTTAGGATACAACGGATCTTATTAATTCTCTTAAGGTACCACCAATATTTTGGACCTATTACGGTACCATGAGTATTATTAACTCTCTCAAGGTAAAGGGAGCAACTCCCCTCTTAAATTACCAATGAATCAAGAAAGGAAACAACCAAAATTACTTCAAACATTCACAGAGTATAAAGATTAACTTGCTCCAAGAATAGATATGACAGCAGAAATGCCTTCATCAAATGTGTCTGTCAGTTTTTCTATGTATACTGAGTGAGAATATTATTTCATACCAAAGTGTATGTATAATCCACAAACACTAAAACTGAATTTTTTGTAAAATTCTCTGTTTATATTAAATAAGACTAGTATTATTCTTGAATTACAGTACAAAGATAAAAATGTAATTAAAGAACTTAAATGGAGATATTGTTCAAATTAAATTAAGGAGACAATGAAATCAATAACAAAAAAGAATATTTTATATAAAGAATACAAACCAGGAAAAACGGAAGTGACAAAAGTAAAGAATGGAGAATAATGATTACATCAGGTATACACACAAATTATACCATTTTTTTCTTTTAACCGTTACATGCAACTTAATTTTTTCTTATACAACTCAAATTCCCCTCTAAAGTGTAAAGAAACTGTTCATCTTTATACTGGAAGATAAAATATCTTTATACTAATTTATTTAATGATTTTCTTCCAAACTAATTATTTTATTGTTGCTGTGACATTTGCTGCTTCATAGTGCAGAAATCGAAACCCTAATTTGTTTGGTCTAATGTGCTGTATTTTTATCTTACCATTACCACCAAAAGACATTTCATCACCACCACGTGAATCATCAGGCTACTTTTTAGACTTCTATGAGAATACAAGTCTAATGGTCACTGTAGCTATGTCTCTAAGAAAAACATTTCTTTTTGTCTGGGACAGTAAAACACCTATGGGTTGGGTATTAATAAAAATACAAGTAGAATTTAAAATTTAGAAAATGTTAAGAATTAAAAAGATATTTTTTAAGACTGGGACATTACGATATAGTATGATTAAAGCTAAGTGACACTATTCAATACACTTGGAACAGAGCATCATAGTAAAAACACAACTAGTTCTCTTATTTTTCAGTGAACAGCTGACATTATGCTACATAATGATAAATGTGGGAAGAGATTCCTTGTTCACATGTAATAAGAGCAAACAGACAGCTTGCAATAATGATTATAGACATTGGAAATTTCATCTATCAGGATGTAAAAATTGTTAACATTGTAGTGTCCTTAATTTACTGCCCGTCAGAAAACATAGGGGTCATTCCACGTCAAATCAACCCAAAAAAATACGATTCGACACCCATGGTCTCAGATTTTAATGAAACTTGGCATGTTTGTTCCTTTCATGGATATAAGGAATGATATGAAATATTTCTGCTATATCACAAATGGTTTTTGTTTTACAGCCTGCTAAAGTTTTTGAAATCGCGTGTTTTTTTTCGATCGGTGGATGAAATGAAATTTGTTCTCCCATAGAAAATACATTATATCTTCCTTATTTACCAACCGATGTTGTTGAAATTTTTTATGGGAATACTTCAATAGGCAAGGAAGCCAGAAAAAAAAATTGTATCTATAAACTATCTGGAAGTGGTCTGAAAAAAATTCTGAAGTGGTGAAATGATTTTTTTTAAATGAAATATCACTATCGACGCGAAGCGGAATATCATCGTGAGGGAAAAGGATAACGACAAAAGTTTTTTATAATTATTATTTTTAAAGATATACACTTTTCTTTATTATTTTCGTAACTGAGCATTAGATTTATCCTAGAAAATAATTTTCAGGATCTATTCTGTAATATCTGCCGCAATATTAAGGCTCAAAAGAGGCATTTTTGAAACGACGTCTACCTTGACGAACGGCTGCCTTCTGCGAAAAAACTCGTATTTCAGTCAGAAATGCATATTTCGAACTGAAATTTTTCAGATGTTCATCTAAGGCCTCATAGTACAAACTGTAAAAATTTCATCAAAATCGGAAATGGTTTCTCGGGGATCGGTTCTGAAAACTAAGCCACATGACATGGAACGACCCATTTCCTATTTTTGAAGTGAAAAAAAAACAAACAAGGAGTGAAAAAACCATCAATTTTATTTTTTCATGTGGTAGTGTATATCTTTAAAAATAATAATTATAAAAAACTTTTGTCGTTATCCTTTTCCCTCACGATGATATTCCGCTTCGCGACGATAGTGATATTTCATTTTTAAAAAATCATTTCACCACTTCAGAATTTTTTTCAGACCACTTCCAGATAGTTTATAGATACAATTTTTTTTCTGGCTTCCTTGCCTATTGAAGTATTCCCATAAAAAATTCATCAACATCGGTTGGTAAATAAGGAAGATATAATGTATTTTCTATGGGAGAACAAATTTCATTTCATCCGCCGATCGAAAAAAAACGCGCGATTTCAAAAACTTTAGCAGGCTGTAAAACAAAAACCATTTGTGATATAGCAGAAATATTTCATATCATTCCTTATATCCACGAAAGGAACAAACATGCCAAGTTTCATTACAATCTGAGACCATGGGTGTAATGGCTGGGTTGAACTGACATGGAATGACCCATAGGCGGATTCTTAAAATCAAAGTAAAACAGTTGGACACATAATTGGGAAAATAATGCTCCCAATACACAGGACCTGAGGAATAAAGAGTTGTTTTGATTCATTACTCCAATCCTGCTTTCTGAATCAGTGAAATAAATACAATAGTTTCACAAATATTTTACGTTAAAGGATTATTACATGATAAGCATTGAGAATCAAAGCACATATATAGCTAGGAATACATACATTTCAGGGTTTCCCAAGCTTTTTCTGCAATGGAACACTTCACAAAATCTGACATTTTAACAGAATACATGGCCTATTTTCTAGGTTTGGGAATTCCTACTTGTAAAAATTAAGAAATTTATATTTAATTACTAATTTTAAATATAGAACTGTAATAAGAGATAAACATACTAAATATGCATAACTGAATAACATCATGACTTTGATGATGTTGGGTCCTTGCATTGTTTATCTTGTTTATATCAGACACAATATTTGTAAGTTGAATTCTAATTTCTGGTGTGGCATTGAGCCTGTTACTGCATTTTGACTTCATTGCAGCATAATAAGAAAATCCCCTTTCACATAAATAGGTTGTAGAACACGGAAGTAAAACAATAGCTTGTTTTGAAATATTGGGGAACTCTTCTGACAATCTTGCCCAGAAATCACTTACAGGCTTATCTTTGTATTTCAGTTAAAATTATAATGACTGATTAAATCAATTAGATTTTCACAGTCAGTTGCACTTAAACTTACTGTTTTAGCTGTCAAGGAACCCAGGAATCGTACTTACTAGTTTTCAGAAAATATTGCAAAAGAATTGATTCAAAGTCGTATAGGTGTTCTAAATCCATTTTAGAAACTTCTTCAGTGACTTTAAAACTTAATTCATGTAAGGCAGGAAAAGAATTAAAATTAACTGATAAAATCCAAAATTATATTTTTTTTGTTACCAAAAGATGCAATAGCTGAAAGTATAACCCTTCCAAATTCAAATTATAAACACAGAAACATATTAATTACTTGAAATCAAAATTCAGCTCCTAAGTGCTATGAATTAACATATTAGGGTAGAAATAGCTTGACCAAACCAAGAATCGAACCCAGAACCTACACACAGAACACAGTTCTCTTACCAACTGACCTACATTGGTCAATTACCTATCAGGAGCAAACTTTCCCTATTTGATGTATAGACCTACAAATTAGCTTCCCTATAAATTACTAAAAACTTTTGTTCATGGCCTAATTCAAATTACTTCATAAAGAAAGAAGAATTGTACAGATTTTCTGCAAAACATACAATTGTAACACTATTTGAATTAAAAAATATTATTTTGTTCCTATAAAATTCAGATATTCATAAATATGAATGTGTTGGAATCCTGACACAGCTATTAAAATCTGAAAGTCTTAATCTACACATAGTATTAAAGATACAAACTTACTAGGCTCCTGCGGTGTTTCTTTTCTTTTTAAAGTTCCTTTTAAATCTTTCTTTTCATCTTCTATTGCAACAGGTTTTTCTTCTAATGGTTTTGAAGAGTCTATGAAACCATAACTCATTTGATATTTAGCAAGGAAGTCCTCATCAACCTAAAATTTAATAGAAATAATTATGCTTACTTACAATCACTACTTCACACTACTTAACTCACCAATTAATAGGGAAAGAATGGAGAGATAGAAAGTAGGTGACTTACTTGACTTACAGACATAGATGGTAGACACCTTGTGAGGTTTAGAGTACTTGAATTTTCGCAGGCACTGCCTCTTCATCAGAAAGTTAGGAAGACATTTCCAGTGATCGGCTAGCCAACGACTGAGCAGCCAAAATTTGCTGCCCTGCTAGCTTAGGTCGTTAACAATAGACCCTACCAGTCATCAACTTTCTCTCTCAATGAGGGTCTGGGAAGAGGCAAGGACTTGATGGGGGTTGGGGAGATGCATACTAACATCCCCATCTTGACATACACTCATACATACAACCACTCCTCAAAAACACATATCAAGGTATACACAACTTACACACACTCAGTATACACACATCAGGTTTTATTACACATACAAATTTCAATGAGCTTGTGCTGTTATAGGTGCAGTGAGGAAGGGTGGGGGGGGGAGGTTTAAGATAAAGAGCTATAGGATATTGAGTCCAGGGCTTTGTCTGGACTGTAGGACATGCTGAAACGAAAGTTCCTATAGATGGAGTTCAGCTTCTGAAGAGTCGGGAGGTAGGGCTTTGAGGGGGGTCAGTGTCAAGCAGTGATTGAAGTTGTTGGTGTTGTGGCTATGGGCATGGGCGGCTATGGAGAATTGGGTTTTGTTAAGTTTTACTGTACTACGGTGGTTGGCAATCCGTTCGGAGAGGGGTCTCTTTGTCTGACCAATGTAAAATGCTGGGCAGTGTGCAGTTTATTTTGTAGATGGTGTGAGAGGACCGACAGATTATGTTTTCCCTAATTTTGTATGTAGTGTTGTTGGTGGGGTTCTGGAAGGTTGTGGTAGGTGGGAGTATTGTGCAAACATGGCACCTGTTTCTGCCACACGGTCTGCAGCCTTCCCCCCCCCCCCCCAAGGATGAGATCATTGGAATTTGTATATGCAATAAAACCTTCTGTGTGCGTACTGTGCGTGTGTATACCTTGCTATTTGTTTGAATGGTGGTTGTATGTATGTATGTATGAGTGTGTCAATATTTAAATATTGACACCTTTGTGGATGGATGTGTTTGAATGAGTGTGTGTGTCAAGATGGGGGTGTTAGTATAAATCTCCCCAACCCCCATCAAGTCCTTGCCTCTTCCCAGACCCTCATTGAGAGAGAAAGTTGGTGACCTGGTGGGGTCAATTGTTTACGACCTAAGCTAGCAGCGCAGCAAATTTTGGATGCTCAATCGTCAGCTAGCCGATCACTGGAAATGTCTTCCTAACTTTCTGATGAAGGGGGCGGTGCCTCCGAAAATTCAAGTACTCTAAACCTCACAAGGTGTCTACCATCTATGAACCTCAGGTAAGTCACCTTCTTTCTATCTCTCTGTCCTTTCCCTATTAATTGTTTTAATTAACATGACGATGTCATTTCCTGACTCATATATATATCACTCATAGAAGGGAGCCCCTTGCATATGTATACCTTACTAACATCGTTTGTACAAATGGAGTATTCTTCAAAAACTGTATTATATCAATTCATAATATTAAATACCTGAATTCATGCAACTTGCAATTTAACAAAAAAGAAAGACCTAATTTAGCACAAGTCTGTGATAGTTTTAACCATACAATGTAATATTAACTGAAATAATAAGAGTGATAGAAAAAAACTCATTGCGATTTTAGAATAGAATAGTACTCATTGATAGCGGTTAACAATTAAGATTACTAATACCTATATTAATTGCAACTGAATACTGAAGTCAAACACAAAACCTAGTTGATATACTTTTATCCCCTCAGTACTGCATAATTAATGACTCAACAGTTCTTGGCAAAAATTATAGTTATACTGACGATACCAAAAAGCTTCAACTACAAGGAATGGAGTACATAAGGCCATTCTGAAACTTTCTATGAATAAGCTACAACTAAACAATTGTTTGGACCACAACCCTGTGGCAATAAAGATATTAATTAAGATAGCATCGTGTGCCAGTTAACCACACAGGGTATTAAGCTGGATCATGTCAGAAAATTTGAAGAACTTCCTGCTGCTTGCATGGTGACACCAAATCTCAATTTTAGGTAAGCCATCAACTTTCTCTGTGTAAATACTAGTAGTTTAATTATATGTATGTGTGTAAATTGTTATTAAACAATTATATCCTTGGCCTCATAGAATAATCAAAAGCATTACCTTTGGAAACCAAGCATTTTTTTCTCTATCCCAAAGATACACCGTGCCATCAGAAGGGTCAGTATATGTGTGAGATTCTCCATCAAACCCATAGGTTCCGACTGTCATGTCTTGTTTTGTGACTCTATCATTGTCTTTATCATTTTCTTCAACATCACTGTCTTCATCCTTACTTTCTTCCACAACCCACATTCCTTGCTTATCACTGTAGTTGTATGTAACACCTGAAAAAAATCAAGGCATGATATGTAAACCTAACATTATTTTTCCTTAAAACTGTATACATTATATAAACAGGGAGTAACACAAACAGTTATCAGCTACTTTTTGGGAGACGTAGCTTTGGGAAAAGCTTATTTCCTCATAAGAACTATGATTCTAAGACGCCTCAATAAAAAATTAACTGTTTACTAGTAACTATTGAGTAATTTGCAATTAAAGTTCATCAATACTCTGCCCCATTAATTATGCTGAAAAAGTTAAGTCCACCCTCACTTGCCACGTCTATTATGGTGAAAATGCTCACACATCCACAATCGCCCTATGAATTAATTTCGAAAACTCCAGGCATTACATAAGACATCATGTACCACCACTTACATAGCACCTAATTACATTACGATAAGTTGGTCTTGCCACAGACATGTTTTTTTGGAAATCCACTACCACAATGTGATGTGCATGTGGTGGATTGTGGTGTTTTAACACCACCAGCCAGCACTTGGAACATGTCTCTTGAAGAACACGTCTCTGAAGAAGTCTAACACCTCCAAAAATTTAATGAACTTTACCTTGTTATAAATGGTGACACCAAGCTTTAATTTAAGGTACGTTGCCCCTTTTCTCTCTTTCCTTTCCACATCAATTATGCTAATTATTTTAACACATCAATAAAGTTTTAGTTTTAAAGCTTGATGAAAATATTGGTAAAAGGAGGAAAAGTTTAATTATCCAAAATAACCGATGAATTCTTAAACTAATAAAATAATGTGTTGAGTGAATATAGAAATATAACTCAGTATTAACAAGACAAGTTACAGTTAATCATCATTACCATTATTATTACAAAATTATAATAGTAAAAAAAATAATTTGAAGCAAAAAGCAGTTAAAGTGGATAATATTTATGATGCAAGTAAAGAATACATGCAGACGAATAAAATATTTCAAGGACAAAACTTGGCTCAATACAGGCATTTGATTAATAGTATTTATCTTTAATGTAATAAAAATGTTTATATCAAATTAATTTACACACCTGATTCAGAATCTGTGTATGAATACTTCCTATCGCCATCATTTTTGTCGTTTGATTCATTTTGCGAGTGTTCTGTTGGGGTATCACTATGTCCATCACAGGGAGTAGATGCCCACTTATTCTCGTTTTCATTCCATTCATATTTATATCCAGATTTTGGATCTGTGTAAATGTATTTTCCATTAGTAAATTCAACATTTTCTGAATTGGCGTCTTTGTTATCGGCTACTGTTTGTCTGAGTTCATCTTCTTTGATACTTTCAATTGAACACTCGGAAACTTCACCTGACTCTTTCGTTACCGTTCCATCCATACTTAAATAATGAATAGGATATTAATTTCAGGTGGCTTTCTTTGGCAAATCAATGTAAGCACAAATACAAATTTCCAAATTCTAGTTCATAATTGTATGTTATTATTTTTTAAGCAATATTACACATTCCTTGCGTTATTATGTATTAAAAAAACTGTAGTTAAATTAATCTAGGATAGAAACTATTTGGTGCAATTTGAGACACAAAATTCTCTATACATTCGAACTTTCAAGTGGTACCATAAAACGTAAAAATAAATGTTACCAACAGCAGAAATTAAATTTTTTAGAAAGAATCCGAAATTTCTTAACTTGATTTTACGTAAGATTTCACAATATAATCTTAAAAAATCCTGAAATATCTGTATTGCAAACAAAAACAACTTCAATAAGACCAATATGCTAAATATTACTTTAACTTTTCAAACACAAAAGGAAACCGTGTGAGTGAAATAATATCCTGAAAAATATCCTATAAGAAAAAGCGTTCTCAGTAAACAATAAATTGAAAATATCATTTAATAAAAAAAATACTTTATTTAGAATTGTTCCCGAACCCCCTTCACATTACAACATTAAATTAATTAAAGTTATATAGTATTTGCACCTTAAAATTAAAATATATAACAAAATCAGCAGGTACCTACGTTTTTACATTACTATATAAATATATATATATGTACTAAACGGTAGGTAAAGAATGATTATACAATGGTTTGATTGAATAAAAAATTAACTATATTATAAAAAGATTACAATTAATATAATAATGAACTTAATCTCAGGGAGTATTGAGGGCCTCTCGAGAATGAAGAATGCCGCTACTGAAAAATTAAAGGAAATAGAAACCAGATTCGACTATAAAATGTAAAAGAATTAGCAAGTTTTACATTTACATTAAACTACCAAAATATTGGGTTGCTTATATCCTCATCTCTATATCACGTGCACGAAATTAATTGTACATACGCTAGTACTACTGCTTCAGCTGAGTTATCATCCGGCCACGTCCATGCGCTTCAATTATACTCGTTAAAAGATTATAAACGGAATATAAGACTATTTACGTTAACTTATGGGTATAGTGCCCCATCAATTAATTATACCAAGATTTACAATTATTTGATAACAGTTTTATCATCAATATTCACGAGAGGTGATTTGTTTGTAAGGAAAACAAATTATAAGAACCGCTTTAAACATGAAAGTCTGTTAAAAAGAAAGATTTTTAAAAATGTATCATGGTTATAATACTTCTGCGACTCGTTATATCATACGTTAACGCACTCCTGCTCCCAATCAGCCTTCAACTATTCTGGTCTAGTCCTTGCAATATTCGTCTCTGGCTCGATGCTATCTCATCACCTCGTGCTTATACAAGAACCATAGCAAGGTGCCTACACTCGCATTATCGTACAGCAATGTCCATATTCCATGGTTTCCCACCAAGGCTGTACTTCCAGATATTGTTACTGCTTCAAACACTTCCGCCAACTATAGCCGCTCGAAGTACTGCGTAAAACTAATTTACACACTTGTAAGAAATTTTTCTTTTTCCTCCACTACATCCAACACTTGTCTTCAAAATTACAGTCACTCTCCTCAACCACCATTCCCGCCTCAATAAAACACAACCTTTCTCTTCAACCGCTCTGTCAAACACATTCTGGGGTCGACTGCATTTCAAGTTCCTTCCTGGCTTTACGCCATATTGTTCCAGTATGGTCACCTGACCTAATCCACCAATCACAAGTCTTTAAATTCCCGCGCAACGTCGGTCATTTGCAAAACCTAATTTTACCGCGTTGCTTGCGACGTCGACAATAAGTCAGCGTCTGAATTGGCGCGAACTCGATTATCAAGTCGTATTTTGCCTGATACATTTCCTGCTCAAACGTCCAAATAAAACAGTACACAATATGGATGAAGAGTTCTCGGGATTCCAGTCGGGTGATGTCGTTTGTAGTCCACAACGTTTCTATGGCTGACACCGCTATCTTCTTCAGGTGAAGTGCTAACGAGTCTTTTTTTTTCTTTTTTTCCCCAATGGGCTAAAGGCCCAAGGGTGGTGCCCCCTGAAAGCACGCACCGCCCGCATGGGGGTCTACCATATTCTACACCCCCTCTGCACGTGCTGTTAGTACACTAACTGGAACACAAGGATCGGGATTTTGTGTTTGATCCGCACCTGAGGGCATAATACCCTTTAATACGGTCGTTCACGGAGATAGATTGTGAGAGAAACAGAATGAAGAGCGTAGGGCTGAGGGAAAAAAGTGCCGATAATTTGACCAGAAGGATCTCCTTGCCGGGAAAAAAACCTCAGCGATAGTAAGAGAGGTTGAAGGGCACAAGAAGCTAGTATACTACTCTTGTGCGACAGCAACATGCGTTTGGTAATTTTTGGTAGGATATTGTTAGTAGTTGGGCTTGGGTATCATGCGCGTCGATCCACTTTTCCGTCACGTCCGGATCGCCGAGCATGTCCTGTAACAGTCCGTTAGAAGCGCGGTCAGTAAATTACGTATAGACAATCATTATGTGTTGGGTTCGAGGAGGAGGTGTTTGGGGCGTTTGTATCTGGTGTCGCGGGTGTGATCATAGTTGCCCAGACGCTTTATGATTGTGTTGTGTGAGAATTGTGTCTTGCTGTACAGACGTACAGACGTGCCCTCCAAGGTGCCTTGGCAATGATTTTAAGGACCTTGTTTTGTACAAACTGGAGGTTACGGAGGTGGGTTTTGGCTGCAAAGCCCCAGACTGGTCCTGCATACGTCAGAATTGGCCGTATGAGTGTTATGTATAGGGCGAGCAGTGGAAGTGTTTATGGTGCTTGTTCTGTTAAGCATAGGGTATAGCTGTTTTAGTCTAATGTTTGCTTTTCTGATGGTGTTTGTGGTATGGAGTTTCCATGTTGGGGCCGGATCCAGTGAAACTCCTAGGTATTTAACCAAAGACATATATAAACAACATAGACTGGACAAGGCGCCGCCATATTTGAAGCAAATTGAAGGCTCAGGCGCCATTTTTTGAATGGAAAGGTGGGCGTGTCCTGTCGTCTGCTGGCATTGAATTGAGGTGGACTTACGAATACGTGCAGGAAGCGTATCTCGTAAATCAATATTTAAAAACTATATATACATATGTATTAAAGTTACAAATGAGCGGAAACCAGCTAGAAAGTGTTTCATTACATATAATATATATAACACATCACTTAAAAATTGTAAATTATTTCTGTTGTCACACAAGGAAACTGCCGAAATTAAAGTTAACACGGATAGGCTCATTAACATCATCTCAATGCTAAATACAACATGTAAACACTGACAGTTAATGAACAGGAAACTTTATAATAGTTAATTTATAATTTTTGTTTTAAATCAGTCATTTCTGATATTAATGCCGAATTATTAGATGAGATATGAAGCATCAGTCTATAATAAAGATTACTCCAATATCTAAAATTTTAATTTTTTTACAATTATACAATTGTACGTTGTACGTTGTAAATGCATCTAGACTGACATTAAATATAGTTGAAAGTTGATAGGGATCAAGGTTAAACGACATAAAACACATTCATTAATTACAGTACAGAGAACTATTTTCATAAAAAGAGAGCTGGCTTGCATTCTAGAGCACCACGAAGATCAGAAATTTGGTAAATATCGAAGTTACAAACACGTCCTGTCAAAAGTGAAAATATGATGATATTTACTTAAAATACGATATTCCAGTTGTTTTTGAACTACGATTAGTACAATTGTACGCTGAACACACATTTGGCATGATTTCGGATGAAAAACAATATATTTTAATCACAAAAATACACGATTATTCAACCTCAGTCATTTAACACAGTACATACGGTCAAAGGTCTTGACCGTAGACATTGTGATTGTCCCTGTTGTTAGTTGCTGCCACCCAGGGCGCTGTAACGTCCTCGTAGCCTCTCTATGATGTTTATATATCTCTTTGTATTTAACCGCGTCTCGGAAATGAATCGGGCGATTGTGGAGTGTGAGTGGACGACAGTGTTTGTGTAGGCGTGCGTGTCGTGCCCTACGTGTTAGTAGGAGTGCCTCGCATTTACTAACGTTAACTTTAATTCGCCATCGTGTTAGCCATGGTTCGAGTGTACTGAGTGCGCGTTGTAATTTATTGTTAAGTGCCGATGGTCGCCTCGACTGAGCAAAGATGGCGGTGTCGTCTGCGAATATGGTGACCTGGGTTTCTGGTGTTGTGGGGACATCGTTAATGTAGATGTTGTGTAGGACTGGCCCAATAATACATCATTGAGGCACTCCTGCTTGTATTCCCCTTATAGTGGACTTGGAGGTGTTGACATCAACGAAGAATGTCCTGCGTGAGAGGTATGAGTGCAGCAGCCGTATTAGTCCCAGCGGAAACCTACAGTCATTGAGTCGCCGTATCAGACTGTTATGCCATATCTTGTCGAAACGGCTGCCGTAGACCTTGCCAGGTCTACCTTCTGTGACGTGTTCAACTACTCGCAGCAGCTGGAGTGTTGTGGAGTGATGATTCCTAAAGCCGAATTTCTCCTGACTTAGGAGATCGTTTTCTGTGCAGTGTTGTGTGATTCTGCGCAAAATGACCTTCTCGACAACTTTACCTAGGGAGCAAAGTAAAGTTATGGGCCTATAGTTTGTCGGAAGTGCGTGGTCTTTCCCGGGTTTCCGGAAGGTCAGGACCTTACCCTGCTTCCAGGCGTCCGGGAAGTGTTGTGTGCGGAAGATGGCGTTCGTGATATTAGTTATCTCTTCGAGTGCTCTGGGGGAAAGCTGTTTGAGCACTCGATTTTGAATGCCGTCCGGACCAGGCGCCTTACTGGAGTGAGTTTGTCGTATGGCCCACCTGATTTCAGAAATGTTTGTATGCCGTAGAGGCTCGACGACTTCTTGGGCTAACAACTGTGTAACCACCTGGTCCGTTTCCAATGTGAATGTCGGATCTGATGGATCGTCATTCGGTTCGAACGTGGCCTATAATGTGTCTGCCAGCAGTTCTGCCTTCTCCGAGTCGGAGTAGGTATATCCTGCCCGTGTGAAGTGTCTCACCATCTGCCACGTAGAGCGCGTGGAGGTGTCGAAGCTGGCTAGGAGCTTGTCCCATTCCTTGCTTCGGTGTGTCTGGATTTGTGCTCGAATGGTGTCTCTAAGTCTGTTCATATGTGTTTTGTATATCTGCAATCGAGTTCGCTGCCAATACCTTCTAAGTCTATTTCTTAGGGTTATTAACTCCTTTATTCTCTCAGGGAGCACCGTCCTGTGTTGATGCGGAGTTACAGTTGGTATTGATTCGGATATCGCGTCCTGTATGGCAGCAGTGAGGGAATGAACAGACTGATTCTCCCCCATCATAGCTCCTTGATGAGAAGAATTCTCATGTAATTGAATAAAGCCGTGGCAATTATTTAAATTGAACCCAATCGCCCACTTTTTGATGGTTTAATTTCAATAATTATAGTTTATTACAATTCTTTATTTTCTCAATAAATTGTATTTTTGTTAAGAATAAATTTGCTGTAATTTGTCTTAAAACAGTTACTTTTATTTCAAAAGTCCCCATTATTCATATATATTAATTACAACAGTAGAGTATATATATAATTTAAGAGTCTGTGTTATTTTGTTAAACTGTAACAGTTAAATGAACTACAGAAATAAAATATTAATTCCGTTTTGAAAGTCTAATCTTGGGTTTGAACGCAGAACTATCAAGTGATTCATACTTATGGCTCAGATTTTCCCAGCACTATTACATCAATTTTGGATTTAAATCAAATCAGAACAACCATGAAACATATTGTCACATTTCTGAGGGATTCAATAACACACACGTAGAGGTTATATGCATTTATTCATCGGCGAAGTACTGCGTAAGACTGACCTCGATTTGGAATTCAGTCCAATTTATACATACATGGAATATTCCAGAAGCATTCTCGAAACAGAAAATACTAGAAATTAAAGGCAAACAATGTAAATAAAGTAAACAAATAAAAATGGTTGCGTCGGGTGGGACTCGAACCCGAGTCTACGTTTCTGCAGTCTCTCTGCCATCACTGCAGGTCTTGAGATATGGAATTTCTCCCTCCTTTGGAAAAACAGTGTCTCGCTGTTAGTTCTGAGCTTCCCCGAGTCCTCTAGATCTCGTCGTCGGCCCGACGTAAGGAGATCCACTTCTTCCTGTTCTTGGGCTGGCAGTCGTCATTCCTACGTCTTCGTCCCCGTAAAATTCCGCGTCGTCGTCGGGTCGTGTTTGGTCTTCAACCTCCCTTTGAGCGTCGGGTTCGTGGTACGGCTTCATCCTCAGTACGTGGACGGTGTCACGGTTCTTTCTGCGTCTCGAATTAGGATCGTAATCCTCGATCTCATGTGTGACGTCGGATAAACGTCGTAATGCACGGCACGGACCAAAGTACCGTTTGAGGAGATTTTCCGAGAGTTCGACTTTGCGAATAGGAGTAAAGATCCAAACTAGATCCCCTGGCTGGTACAAAACTGGACAATGTCTTGCGTCGTATCGTAGTCGGTCCGTTTCCTGAGCTTGGAGCGTACGTAAACGGAATAGTTGTCGGGATTCTTCGGCCCTCCTTACTAAGTCACCAATGTAAGGGTCATTCACAACGTCGGGATTGAAAGGTAATATCGTGTCCATTGTCGTTTCTGCCTCGCGACCGTGAACCAGGGAAAAAGGTGTGAATCCCGTTGTTTCTTGCTTAGCGGTGTTGTAGGCGAACGTCACGAATGGAAGTACGGCGTCTTACTTCTTCTGATCGACATCGGTGTACATAATAATAATAATAATAATCATATTCCGTAGATCCTGTAAAGAAGCTAAGCTTCAAGGATGTTGAATGGGTCAGGGTGTACATTTATTACATTATTTTATTGTATAACAAATTTTTGTATTATAAACTATTATAAATTACACTTCTCCGATTCTTCTATAAATTCCTTTATTGAATAGAAGGAGTGGCTAAGCAAAAATGAGCATAATTCAGTCTTAAATTTACCTTGATTATCGGACAACTCTTTAATTCTGTGCGGCAGTCTGTTGAAGATGGATATCCCTGAATAATGCACACCTTTCTGTGCAATTGACAATGTTTTACATTTTTTATACAGATTATTTTTGTTCCTTGTATTGAAGGGATGAATATCAGAATTATTCAAAAATAAGTGCCTATTTGTAATTAAAAATAACATCAATGAATAAATGTATTGGCACGTCAAAGTGAAAATACCTAACTTTTTGAACAGAGTTCTGCAAGAAGTTCGTGAGGAAACCTGACATATTGCTCTAATAACACGTTTTTGACTAATAAAAATCTTATCTACACCTGCTGAGTTGCCCCAAAATATAATACCATATGATAAAATAGAATGAAAATATGCAAAGTATACTAATTTTCTTGTTTTTAAATCACTGAAGGTGGACATTGCTCTGACAGCATATGTAGCTGAGCTGAGTTTCTTAAGTAATTGATTAATCTGATCAGTCCAATTTAATTTATTATTTACTAAGAGACCTAAGAATTTAACAGAGGAAGTTTCATTTACATTTTTGCTGTCGTATTTAAGTGTTATAGATTGTAAAGTTGTGTTGAGTGTGTGAAATTGCATGAAATGTGTTTTGTCACAGTTATTTGTTAGTCCGTTCGCATTAAACCATGTTAGCAGGTTAGTTAAATTATTATTACTTGCCTCTTCTAGTGTGTCTTTGTTACTTTTTACTATTACACTAGTATCATCTGCAAAGAGGATAGCTTTAGAAGTTGAATCTATGGTATTAGGAAGATCATTTATATATATAAGGAATAATAATGGCCCTAATACTGATCCCTGCGGGACCCCAGTTTTAATAATTCCCCAATCTGATTTATGTATTTCACCTGTGCACGAGTCTTTTAATACTACTCTTTGCATTCTATTTTGTAAGTATGAATTAAACCAAGAAAATGAAGTTCCTGTTATTCCATAGTACCTCAGTTTTTGTAGCAATATGCTATGGTCTACACAATCAAAAGCTTTACTTAAGTCACAGAATATACCTAATGGGCGATTTTTTTTATTTAATTCTTCTATTATGTCATCTAAAAGAGTAAAGATCGCTTTCTCAGTTGAATATCCTTTTCTAAACCCAAACTGTGAATCGGTGAGTAAATTATGTTTGTTCAGATGTTTTATAACTCTGTTGTATACTACTCTTTCGAAAATTTTTGATAATACTGGCAACAGTGATATGGGGCGATAATTTGATATATCTTCTTTATTCCCCTGTTTGTACAGTGGAGTGACTAAAGCACATTTGAGCTTATCTGGGAAGACTCCAGAAAGAAGTGAATGATTACAAATGTAACTAATTACTGAACTAATGCTACCTGTTATTTGTTTGAGTATAATGCTTGAGATACCATCATGCCCTGATGAATGTTTATTTTTTAGAGTGTTTATTATTTTTTTAATTTCGGTTGGAGTTGTCAAAGAAAAGTTCAAATTACTTTCCTGGACTGGATAGTTTTCTTTCAAAAGTTGTAAGGCATTTTCCATTGATTTATTTGTATTCATCTCGATTTTCTTTGCAATGGTTAAAAAGTGATCATTAAATTTATTTGTACATTCGTCTGTTTTGAATTTACCTAACTGTGGCTGTGTCAGTTGTTTATTTGTTTCTTTTTTAATTATTTTCCAAATAGTTTTAATCTTATTAACAGAATTGTCTACTGATTTCTTAATATGCACACATTTTGCAGCTTTTATGACCTTGTTCAATATTTTACAGTATTTCTTATAATGGTCACTCATATGATGATTAGGATTATCCCTTATTATCAAGTACAGTTCCCTTTTGTGTTTACATGAAACTTTAATCCCATTAGTTAACCACCCTGCTACTTTATTAGTATTACTAGACTTTGTTACACGAGTTTTTGGAAAGTAAAATTCAAAATATAATGTTAATGTTCTCAGAAATGAATCAAATTTCTCATTTACATTGTTTGCGGAGTACACGCCTTCCCAAAATTCTTGTTGTACTGCTTGCTGAAACAGTTTCATAGAACTAACATCAATTTTTCTTACATAATTTACTGATTTTTGTGGGACACATTTGAAACATATATTATTAATTGTAAGTAATTGATTGTCATGATCTGAGAGACCATTCACAATTGGCTTGATACTGTAATTTTCATAATGAGTTATATCAATGAACATGTGGGGAGCAGAGATGTTGCTCCAAACGCAGCAGCATCGCTGAGAGAGACATGGCAACGCTGCACCTCCCCCCACTCTGGCAACAGGCCGCGTGGGGTGCAACCAGCCTCTCTCTCGTCCACTTGCTCAGCTCTCTTGAGACGGACTGGTCGCCCTCTCATGAATAAAGCAAACTAACGCCACGTGGTCGCCGCTCGTCATTGGACACCATCGCTCCCAAATTGGTGACCCCGACGCAAGCCGATGGAAGACCAGCAACAGCCAGGCGTTTAGAGAGTAGCGCTGAAGCTACCTGCATTTTGGCCCGGCAACGTAGCATTATGGTTCGCGCAAGTGGAGCAGCAGTTCGCCATCGCCGGCATCACACAGGACACCACGCGCTTCTCCCACGTGGCCGCATACTTGGACGGGCGCTGTGCCGTTGAGGTCCAGGACATCCTGATAAACCCACCGGCGTCGGACAGGTATGAGTGCTTGAAGAAAGAGTTGATATCGCGTCATCGCGTCTGTCCCCTGCACAGGAGCAGCGGACGCAGCAGCTGCTGACCGACGCCGCGTTGGGAGACCGGTCCCCGTCGCAATTCCTGCGCCACCTCAGGGTTTTGGCGGGAGGATCGGTCTCAGAGGAGGTGCTGCGAGCATTGTGGCTGCAACGTTTGCCGACTTCAATGCAAATGATCGTCCGATGCCAACCCCTCGTACCACTGAACGAGGTGGCTAAAATCGCGGACAGCGTCATCGGCTTAGCACCGCTGGATCCGCCGCCCGCGTCCGCCGCCATCGCAGAAACCCACGACCACGCCGACCCACGTGCTCGTAGCCGCGCCACCGACCTCGAGCTACGCGTCGAGGCCCTCACCGCGGAACTCGCCGCACTCCGGGGGAGATCGCCGCCTCACAGACCAGCCCGACCACGCTCGCAGCAGCGAGGACGAGCCAGCCGCTCGACGCACGACTCCACCGACGCCTGGAGGTGTTGGTACCACCGCCGATTTGGTAGCCGTGCCCAGCGCTGCGAGCCCCCGTGCAGTTACGCCCAGGGAAACTAGCAGGGCGGCCAACGATTGCAGCCGTTGGCCGCCTACCTGGACGACGCGTGGTCATCAGGGACCGAATAAGCGGCCACAAGTTCCTGATCGACACCGGCTCCGACATCTGCTGTTTCCCCCGAGCTCTCCTCAAGAGTCACCGAGAGCCCACGAAGTACAAGCTGCAGGCGGTGAACGCGACCAGCATCGCCACCTACGGGTACGTGCCCCTGCGGTTGGACCTGGGCTTGCCCCGCAAGTTCCCGTGGCGTTTCGTCGTAGCGGACGTGGCGTCACCCATAATCGGCGCAGACCTTCTGGCGCACTACAAGCTGCTGCCAGACTGCAGCAACGGGCGCCTCATAGACGGGATCTCCGGTCACGTCGCCGTCGCGACACCCAGCAACCAGTCGCAGCCCAGCGTCAAGGTGTTGACGACGGTTTCGCCGTACCAGGAGATCCTCGATCGCTTCCCGGAGCTCACGCGCCCAGCCGGCGCACCCCGGGCCGTCCGCCACACCACCGTTCACCACATCCTCACGACGCCGGGCCCCCCGGTGTCCTGCAGACCACGACGCCTCGCACCAGAACGACTCCACATCGCGCGGGCAGAGTTCCAGGCCATGCTCGCGGATGGGACCGCACGGCGATCGAAGAGCCCGTGGGCATCGCCGCTCCACCTCGTTCCGAAGAAGAAGGACGGGGAATGGCGCCCATGCGGGGATTATCGCGCTTTGAACGCGCGAACCATCCCGGACAGGTATCCCGTGCGCCACGTGCAAGACTTGCCCTTAGCCTACAGGGCAGCTCGGTGTTCTCCGTGCTCGACCTAGTCAAGGCGTACACACAAAGCCCGGTCCATCCACCGGACATCCCGAAAACCGCGATACAACGCCGTTCGGGATGTTCGAATTCCCGTTTATGACGTTCGGGTTGCGGAACGCGGGGCAAACCTTTCAAAGGTTCATGGACGAGGTGCTGCAGGGCCTCGAGTTCTGCTACCCTTACATAGACGACATTCTCGTTTTTAGCTCGTCACCGGCGGAACACCGAGAACATCTCAACACGATCTTCCAACGTCTGGCGCAGAACGGCATCGTGCTCAACACCGAGAAGTCCGTCTTCGGTCGGTCAGCCGTCACTTTCCTCGGCTACCGCGTCTCCCACGAAGGCGTCAGCGCGGTCCCGGAGCGCATCACCGCCCTGCAGCAGTTCCAACGGCCGCCCGACTCCCGAGGCTTGCGCCGGTTCTTGGGGATGGTCAACTACTACAGGCGTTTCCTTCCCCACGCGGCGACTAACCAGGCCGTTTTGCAAGAGGCACTATCGGGCCTCCGCGGAGCCCAACCGGTGCCGTGGACACCTCCGCGGCCTTCGAGAGCTGCAAGGCCTCCCTCGCCGACGCCACCCTGTTGGCCCACCCCGACCCTACGGCTCAACTCGGATTATTCACCGACGCTTCGCAAGGAGGAGTCGGCGCCACCCTCCAGCAACGGGTCAACAAAGCATGGCAACCACTGGGTTTCTTCTCCAGGAAACTAACTCCCCGGCAATGGCAGTGGCCGGCGTACTACAGGGAGCTTCTGGCGTGCCGTGCCAACGCGCCAAGACCACGCGGCATGTCGTGACGGCTACCGGATCTTTTCAGACGCCCACCACCCGATTCCGCCACATCCACGTCGACATCGTCGGGCCACTACCACCAGCAGGGCCTTTCCGCTACCTGCTCACGATCGTCGACCGCGCCTCGCGCTGGCCAGAGGCAGTTCCGCTGGAGCAGATCACCGCCGAGAGCGTAGCCAACGCCATCCTCCACGGCTGGATCGCCCGATTCGGGTGCCCAGAGGTCATCACAACCGACCAAGGCCGTCAATTCGAATCGCGGCTGTTCGCGGCTCTGGGAGCTTTCGCCGGGTGGCAGAGATCTCGGACGACGCCGTACCACCCACAGGCGAACGGCATGGTGGAAAGATTCCACCGGCAGCTGAAGGCGTCGCTAATGTGCCACACCGGACCATCGTGGCTAGAGGCGCTCCCGATAGTCATGCTGGGCATACGCACCGCCTTCAAGGAGGACCTACAGTCATCGGCAGCCGAGCTGGTGTTCGGCGAAACACTCCGGCTGCCCGGCGAATTTTTCGCTCCAGTTGCAGCACAGTCTGCCGGAGTCGACCCAACTTCGCTCGTCGACCGCGTCCGCGCAGCAACGCAGCACATCAGGCCACAACCCGTGACTCGCGCCCCGGGACCTTCGTTTTCAGGGAGCTGCCATCCTGCACCCACTTCTTCCTGCGCGACGACGCCGCGCGACCACCGCTTCGCCCACCCTACACCGGCCCCCACCTGGTCGTCAGCAGGGACGACAAGACTTGCGTCCTGCGGGTGCGAGGGAACGACGTCCGCGTTTCACTGGACAGGGTGAAACCGGCTTTCACCTCAGCCGAGGAAGCGACTGGCGCACCGCCCCGACCTGTCCCCGTCGCGACGCAGGAGGCTCCAGCGCCGCCAGCCAGGAGCGGACGCCAACCCAGCAGGGCTCCGGTGCCTACGGTAACTCGCGCGGGCCGCAGCACACGCGCGCCAGCCAGGTACTCCCTGTCGCCCCAGCGCCGCCGCACCTCTCCAGCACGCCCGCCGCAGCCCGGACCCTCTGCGAGTGCGTCGTCAGTGCAGAACTTTGGGCCGCACAGACATACGTAGAGACTGATAGTGCTAGTTTCGCTTATATGTATATACATTGTTTTTCGTTCTATGTTTTAAAACCGACTCCGTCTCTCGGGAGGGGGCTGCTGTGGGGAGCAGAGATGTTGCTCCACACGCAGCAGCATCGCTGAGAGAGACATGGCAACGCTGCACCTCCCCCCACTCTGGCAACAGGCCGAGTGGGGTGCAACCAGCCTCTCTCTCGTCCACTTGCTCAGCTCTCTTGAGACGGACTGGTCGCCCTCTCATGAATAAAGCAAACTAACGCCACGTGGTCGCCGCTCGTCATTGGACACCCTCTCTCCCAAAAACATATTATCTATGGCAGTACCTTTTGAGTTTTGTACTCTAGTAGGAAAATTGACTACTGCATATAAGTTGAATGTGGAAGTTAATATTTCTAATTGTTGTTTCTTTGTGTCTTCCAATAGGAAATCTATATTGAAATCGCCACACATGATTATTTTCAACTTCATTTTGTAAAGTTGAAGTAACAATAACTCTAATTGTTTCAAAAATACTGCAAAGGAACCTATAGGTGATCTATAAACTGTTACAATAATTAATTTTGAGATTTGAAGTTCAATTACCGTAGCACAACATTCAAAGTCCTGCTCAGTGCTGTAGGGACTAGTGTCAATACTTTTAAACTTAAAATTATTTCTTTTACAGATCTACAGAAGTAGGATGTAAGTGAATAACCATTTAAATTTACCAAACCTATTTCTGTGGTTTTCAGATGATGCTCTGTAATACAAATGATATCTAAAGATTTTTTACAGTCTTTTTCAACATCTGTTATGGATATGATAAGCTCATCTGTTTTATTAGCTAAACTTCTGATATTTTGATGATAAACTGTTATGCTTTGTTTATTAATTACATTGTGATTATTTTTATTATTGAGATTTAATTTATGGTTATGATTTGTGACTACTTGAATTTGAATTTCCTTTAGGTTACTTAAATTTACATGGACAACATGTCGGCCAATGTTTTGTTTAACCTCTCGGTAAGCACGTTAGTTTGAGGATGGTAAGCTGTCGTCATTCGGTGCGTTATTTCACACAGTCTATTTATATCATGTATTAGTCTAGACTGAAATACCGTTCCCCGGTCTGTGATTATGGTTCTTGGAGCTCCATGCCTAAGTATTATTTCTTCAACGACGAAGGTGGCGATCTCGAAAGCTTCCGCCGATGCTACGGCTTTTGTGACGGTAAACCGAGTTAAGTAATCGGTGCAGACAATAATCCACTTGTTTCCCCGGGATGATGTTGGAAATCTTCCGAGCACGTCGATTCCGATGCGTTGAAATGGTGCGTAGGCCGGAGGAATCGACAGTAGTCTCCCAGGTGGTCGTTGGGGAATTATCTTTGTTCTCTGACACACTCTGCCGTGGCTTACATAGTGTCTGACGTCCTTAAGTTGTCGCGGCCAATAAAACCGCCGACGGATTCTATCATATGTCCTGACGACTACTAGATGACCAGCGATGGGTGCGTCGCGGAACTGCCGCAGGATTTCTAGACGCAGTTGCTTGTCATAATTTTTCTTGTGTAGTACGTTATTAATTATTTCGAAGTCCCCTTTCACACCTTGGGAAGAGTTCAAAGCTCGTATAAATTCCTGAAGTCGTAGAGCCCACCTGGCGAGTCGTCCAGAAGGATCCTTGAGTCCGGTCAGCCAGCAGACGGAATGGTGGTCCGTCACAATCGTGAATGGTTTGCCAAAGAGATACGGCCGGAATTTATTTATGGCCCAAACAACAGCAAGGCATTCTCTCTCTGTCATCGAATAATTCCTCTTAGCCTTGCTAAGTGTTCTCGAGGCATACTTAAGTTAACACACAGTGGCTCCTATTAGATCTCGACAAAGCCGGAGACTCCAAGGCTTGAATGCGGAATTCGTTCCATATACAAAACCAACCAGCAGATGGATCGACAGGAAAGAAGCTACCCGGTACCTCCACTAAAAATGTCACGTTTCTGATGGATCGTGAGATTCAATAGCACACACACACGTAGAAGTTATATGCGTTTATTCAACGGCGAAGTGCTGTACAAAGCTCGTACTGCGTAGGACTGACCTGATTTGGAATACAGCCCAATTTATACATACACAGAATATTCCAGACGCAGAACATTCTCAAAATAGAAAATACTAGAAAGTAAAGGCAAACAATATAAATAAAGTAAACAAATAAAAATGGTTTAATATGGTGGGACTCGGTGGTCTACGTTTCTGCAGTCCGGCTCTATACACCTCTGCCATCACTACAGGTCTTAAGATGTAGCAATATTACTTCCATTTTGTTCCACACATTTATGTGAATCTGCTTTTTCTACACTATACATACAAATCAAAATATCATTCAAAATTTAAATGTATTACAACCTGTAATAAATGGCATGAACGTGATCCTGGAGGAAGAGTACAACATGAGGATTAATAGAGGGAAAGCCAAGGCATCAGACTGTAGTATGGGGATCCGTGGAGTAACAAAGGGTGTTAGATTAGGGAAGGATATTTTGAAGGAAGTTAAGGAATTCTGCTACTTGGGTAGTATGATAACCAGGGATGGTAGAAGTAAAGTAGACATAATTAGTAGTATAGAACTGACAAGGAAGGCTTCTCAAAAATTATAACTTCCTCATTTGTGATTCTATCCATCCATCTGATTTTCAGCATTCGCCTATAGCACCACATTTCAAAGGCTTCTATTATTTTCCTTTCCCCAACTCCTATCATCCACGTTTCGCACCCATATAATGCCACACTCCATACAAACATTTTTAGCAACAATTTCCTAATATTCACACTTATATTACCCGTAAGTAAATACATCTTTTTCGCAAAAGCCTTCCTTGCCTGTGCTATCCTACTCTTTATGTCTACTGTACTTCTACCATCCCTAGTTATTACATTTCCCAAGTAGCAGAATTCTTTAACTTCAATCAAAATATCCCTTCCCAATCTAACATCTTTTGTTATCCCACTATTTCCCATATTACACTCCATTACCTTGGTTTTACCTCCATTAATCCTCATATTGAACTCTTTATCCAGAACTACGTTCATTATTTATTATGGTTTCAGTCTTCAAAGAATAGATTAATAGGTCACGCTTTGAGACATAAGGGTCTTGTAAAATTATCATTAGAGGGAAGTATGTGGGAGAGAACAAAAGGGAGTGAAGGATGAAATACACTAAGCAGATTAGGGAGGATGTGGTAGCTAAGTAACAATGAAAAGGCTTGTGCAGGATAGGTTGGCATCAGATCAGTCAACACCTCCTGTACTAACAGAAATAGAGCTTGGATTTTAACAAGTAAAAACAAACAGGCTCATCTGTCACATTAATATTGTTTGATGTTAATATTTGTTATAAAAATGTTTAAGAAAAAATATAGTTCGGAAAGTTTATTCTTCTAATAAGCATATGCTTGTCAAATAATGTGTTATTGACATAGTAAATTCTAAAATAGATTTGTATATTGACTATCATATACCTAAATTTAATTATATTGGGGGTGGTTTACCTTGAAAGTAAAGGATTCACTGTTGGAAAATGTTTAAGCAGCAAGGCTCTAAAATATAAAGCTTGCACTAAACCTCCACCAGTTACACACAAAATTGTACACAGTAATGCATCAAGTATCCACTCATTGGAGGGGGGAATTACTTCTGTCCTTCCACAGTTCAGAAAATCTTTATTAGAAAAAGTTTAAGAAGCCAGGCTACAGTCCAAGGTTTTCAAAAGCTGCATATTAAAGAGATCGTTGTCAAAAGTAACCCTTGCTTCCTTTATCCTACCTACTCACTGTCCTCTCCACTTTTTCCGTCTGGCAATTTCTTACTTCCACAATATATAAAACTTGCTACATTTTCCAATCCCCCCCCATCCAGAGCCAAGGCTATGTTGGTCATCTGCTAGGTGTATGGAGCATGTCTTTCTTACAAGTTATTACAAATTTATAAGCATTTCTTTGAAGGTGGCATTTGTCAGGTTCTATGAAAAACCTTTGAAGATTGGTTCTAACGCCACAGGAGTTTCTCTCTAAACTCCCCAAATAACACAAAAAGGATAATCTAGTTTTCTATAAATAATATTAGTAGACTATGTCCACATTTGAATGGGAAAGGCTCTTCAAGTTAGAATTTTTATTTTAAGTCAGTTTAACATAACAAGGATTGTACTCAAATTTGGTTCAGAAGTGTGATAAAATTCATATTCAACCCTAACTGTGCACCTTTCATTTACTCAATCATCAACAATCTAATCCTCTATACATAAATTAAAGTGTATTTGAATACAGTTATCAGTCAAAAGTATCACCCTTAGGCTAAGCTGATGTGTGCCATTTGCTAAAAATCTAACCTAGAATCATCTACTCCATAACAGCTTTGCAACCCTTCTAACAGGGAAGTGGGGGTCCAATAAATCCTTCATGATGCCTGCAACATGACCTTCAGTCATTAAGTATACAGATTTCAGAACTGGTGGTTGGTGCACAAGTAGATACATTACAGTCTATTATCATGTATACAAAGAAGGGATTTATAAATTTGAGGGATCATACTCCCCTTCAGCGCAAATTTCTCAGGGTAGGCTAACCAGTGATACAGAATAGTATCGGTAGTGTAGTCAATTATGACCTTTGGAACCTTAAAAAAATGGTAAAGACTTAGGCAAGGGAAAAAGAAATTTCAAGAATTAATGATTTGATAAAGCTAAGAATTTATTTAGAAGATTATAAATAACTACACAAAATGAAATAACAAAATTACAAAGTTAAGAATTATAAATAAGGAAATTTCAGTCTCATTTCTCATCAATTTTGCTTAAAATTAGGACTGTTCCATCTTCTCAGGCTGAGGTTCAGTAATAGCAGGTGCATTGGTCTGGACAATTGGAACAACTCTCTCATTACCCTCTGGAGCTGGGAGAGCCTGGATAAAACAAAAGTAATAATGAGGCTATATTTCACAGCTGTCTACATTACAGTAAACAGTACTGGAATTTTCAAGTACTCCACAAGCATTGAAAACAATTAGAACATTGTTAACACTTGCCTTTTTAGGGGCGGTTATTTTAAGTACACCATCTGAAGAAAGGTGGGATTGAACCAAAGCAGGGTCTACATCTTTCGGAAGCTTGTAGCGACGTTGCATTTTCCTCGAAATAAATCCATGTTCATCTTCTCTTTCTTCATGCTCTGCTTCAATAACGACAAAGTCGTCGATCATTTTCACAGAAATTTCCTCAGGTTTGAATTGTTGAACATCAAGGTTTACCTGGAAAAATCAATTATAAGTTAGGTACCACTTTACAGTTAAATTCTTAACAAATGCAAGTCCAAATACATACAGTGAAATTTTCCTTAGAGTCTTGAATATTAGACCTTCCACTATTCTTAACCAGCTGGTGTCTCCATGGTCTGTAATATCCAGAAATAACAGGAGCATGGGAAAATCTTGGAGCAAATAGGTCATCAAAATCCAATCCCAGGCCAAAGTGCTGGTCACAAAGCGAGACTGGGCGGTTAAGCTCGTTGATCAAATGCCTCATTAAAGCCATCTGAAACAATCTGCACTTCAGTACAGTACACCTGAACTCTACAACAAAATTGCAGAACAAACCGGTTAGCAATAGTTTGTAAGCAAACTCTAAATTTCAATCAAATATTAACTTTAAAATTTAAAGTACTTAACCCCCCATCAAAACGAAGTCCAAGAAATAGTCCCCAAAAATAAAGTTCAACATTAGAAATATAGCAAGCGCGCTTAGCTTTAAAGTTATAAACAAATTGGCCAAACGTCAGATTTATAGATTCACAAATTAATAGCGCATGCCGGATCATCTACTGGAACTGAGAGTCGCATGAAATAGTCACAACTAATGGAAGAAAATATTCCCAAGAAATATACAAACACGTTAGGTTACTCACAGCGAAAGAAGTGGTTCTTATACTCCAAAGTATACCAACGGCGTTTCGACTGTAACTGTCACAAACCGGCCTGTGCAGCCCCTTATATACAGCCTGCGCGAATCGAACAATTGACGCTCAAAATTGTACCAGAAGATTCCAGACTTTCACGCTCCCAAGCGGCAAATCGATGAAGTTACTAGACTGTTCTAGAACCCCATTGGTTGAAATAATGTAAACAATTTCGTATAATGGGTCTTGTTGCATCATTCAAATATATATCAATAAGTTGGTAAGCATTAAAATGAAGCAAACCAAAATAAACTTGATCATAAAATCTGCTGCACGAAAATGGAGTTATTAAATATAAATATATATCTAATTCTATACAAATAATGATATTAGATTTGCATATTACAAGCCATCGTGTCATGTTTCCTCCTGTTTTATAACATACTAGAAATTCATTAAAAAGAAGTACTGTGATTACGTCAGGAACTAAAGTTGAAAAGTAACCAACAATTTACATAATAGTTTTCTGACTTAAATATTTAGAATAAATAAAAAGGCGGCCAAAAAAGTCAGCATTGAATATATAACTTTTTATTAATCAAAATACTTTTTTGGCCGTCTTTTTATTTAATGTAACCAACAATTTTATGCACGCTAAAACGAAATTTTCGTATTATTTATTTATTTATTTGCTTTTTGTTAACATGAATGTTAAGTGGTTCTTATTTAAAACAATGAACTGCAAACTGTCCTTACATTGTTGTCGTATCTGCATATTTTGAAGACAGACTACGTTAATTAAACTTTTTGGTGTTCGAATTGAAGTGTCTCAAAACGCTCTATGATATGTGCCGTGTAATTTTCCAAATTGTAGCTGTCCCGTAACCTCACGTACGCATTTACGTAATAGAATTCTTCAAAACAGCCAATATGTATCAAAATAAGTCTTTCTGGTGTGAACTTGCTTTTCGGAACGAATGGATGACAGATTTATCACCTCTAATTGACCCGAAATAGATTAAATGATTTGTATTTATTATTATGAACTCTGGTAAATTAGAATAGTAAAACCTTTACAGATCAAATTCGTGTTTACTATAAGTAAATTCTGAAATATGCTCATAGATTAAAAATATTTCTGTTCTACCCCGGAAGTCATTTAATATCAATCCACGAAACTGCGTATGAAATGGTATAGTGCTCTTGCTAAACATTGGTTCCCGTGTTGTTGTAATTTGCAAAGCTACTAAAACTTTCGAGATTCTTCCCTGTGTACTGGCAACACTGCTTGATGTAATATCAGTAACGGTGCCGTCATCATATCCGGTATTAATATTTCCTAGGTTCCATTTGATTATTAACTTAACGATTCTATGAAATCACAACAAAATGAAAATTGTATGCTAATACGATTAGCCACAATGATAATTGTAATTATGTAATTCGAGACTTTAAGTATTGATTTTCTCCATGGTATAAACCAGGCGGTGAGACAAGTTGGCTTTTTATTTAAACAAATATCAAAATGATAGGGTACCACAGTGACTATGCAAGACTACAGTTACAGCTATGCATTTATTCATTTTATGGAATACTTAATTTTTATTTACATTAAATTCATTATCAGCAAATTTAGAATAATGGTAAATATTTGACCATATATTAAGTACAGTATTTACGCCTTAATCTTGTAATATAATAATCACAGATTATCTCGAAGTCAATAAAGTATGTGGCTTTAATAATGTCTGGATGTGCCCTCTCGAATTCCAATTTTTAAACAGGGAAACAGTATTAAATGATTTTTCTCTCACACACGTTTTGAAAATCAAAATGATTACCTTTTAAACAACAGAGGAAACAATTACTTTAAATGGAAAGAATTTTAAGTCCATGTTTTAGATCTTCAGTTTGCTTGGTTGTCAGCGATCAAAATGTTTTCGTTAAAGATTTGATGACACGTCTTACCTGTACTCTTTATAAAATGTAATACAATAGATGCATATCTTGTATTTTATGGATATTATTAAGTATTCATGTCGATCACAAGAATACGAAAACACAAACCAATTAATGAATTTATTGCACTACAGAATTTGATTTAGACCTTGCAGTTGATGCAACTATAAACTTTTTTTTTTAAAAAAAAAGTAGGTTACAATTCACAATAGTATAACTTGGATTTAAAGTTTAATGACAATACGCTAAATTAAATATGGGAGTAACATTATTCTAGAGTTCATTTGCCTTATGTTGCTACAGAAATTAAATAAAAATTGGTAGTAATGTAATTGGATAAGATGTATCACAATTTTCCCTTCTTTAAACAATGTTTCTTTCTTTGCCTGCATCTAATTAATTTTCTAAATTCAGGCAATGGAACACCCGAATATTATTTCCCTTTTCTATATCTGAAATTGTTTTTTAAGAATGAACTGATCAACTTAAGGAGCAGTACTATTGTTCAGTCGCTCATATAGGTCCGGACCATTCGAAGAGCAATCCTATTAGAATATACAATCTTTTCCTGACTCGTTAAATGATTTGGCAACGCTGTTACAGCTGACTCAAAGACGGGGGTTGTGCCTGACCTTCCTTCCATTACAATAGACAGCCTACAATCCCCTCGTGATCCGATCGTTGAACGTTGAACAGCTGTAGGGTGTCAATGTATCGAAAAACGGTATTCATTACGTCATATTTAAAGTTCTCACATTCAATATTTCGTATACAATCTGGTTCAATTAACTGCAGTAAATTAAATTTTACTGAGTTAATGAATGCTGATTGTATGAGAATTAGTTACTCCGTTGTTTGTTTATTTCCACGATACCAACAGACCTCTAGGCCGGTGTTTCCCAACGTGGGTTCTATGCCCCACAGTGGGGGACATTCGAAAATGTGCTCATATAGAATTTATAAACCAACTTATTATTGTAATATTAACTACAATTGACTCGAAAAGTATTGTTTATGGAGGAACAGTAGTGTACTATATGGCACGATTATTATGACATACACCGCTGTGGCTGTGGCCTACACGAAGACTTGAGACTGAAGCTCTTAAGTATTAAAATCTCTCGCCAACAGGCACTGGGGTCTCACTAAATTTAGTACATTAATATAGAAAAAAACGTCAAAATGAATCTTGGTATAATTAAACAATTAAATAATAATTTCTAAGAATTAAAGCTACTTAGAAAATCTGTAATATGTTTTATACTTTAATTTTGACTGCCTATTATATGTTTTGAAAATATATTTTCTGTTTTTTCCTTAATAATGACTTCTTGCTAAAAAGTTTTTGTTCTCATCAATAAGAATTAGGCTTCAGTTAGGGTATAATTCAATTTTTAAATATTAAAAAATGTTACAATGGGAGGGGGAACTTGGTAAAACACAAATGTTGGGAAACACTACTGTAATCGTATATTTTATTCTGATTAATTACTAGTGTAAGTAGAAATAAATCGCCTGCTCTTTTACTTCACCTTTGCCTACAATTTTCTTCTCAAAACATCAGGCAACGGAATATTCTAAAATACTTCACAACTAGTTCTATATGTTCTAGTTTTTAGTTTTATATTAATTTTTTACTATACAAGTTTGAACCTCTACATAGAATATTTGAATGGTTTCCAGTACTTGGTATTTCTCAAATCGAACTTTACATCTTGTTTACAAAGTAAATTATACTCTGAAATGTAAAGTTCTTCTTTTTAAGTTATGCGGTTATGAAAATTAATATGGATATGATTCTCTTTGCTTATGAGAACTATTTGAGATCGATAAAGAATAATGTTTTTATTTTGATCGTAAATTTATTCTGAAAAACAGACGTTAATTGATGAACTGTTAATGATATTTTTATTATGTTAAACTACTTCCTCTCCACAAATCTCTAACATTTCACAGTTAAATATTAGTGAAGTCCTTTCCGCAATCAGCTTAAATTCGTCCAACGGAGCTAATCCCTGCATCAACTTGCTGTGGCATAGTGAGATAAGTATCCTGTTTGATATGAAGTATCATCCATATGGTTTCGAAGCTGATCCAGTTTTAACTTCCCTTGTCAGGATTCCTACCAAGGGGAGATAACGATAAAAGGTTCTGCTTATGCCCACGTAAACAGTTCTGACTGACAAACACTACTTATAGGGCCTATTGCTGCTTGTAACTGTTTTAGGATTGTACAACACAGTTAAAGATTCGTTTTACGAATATAATATATACGCTACAACATTCCTGGAAAAAAATGTCTCCATTTTATTAATTCAATTTATCCATTCGGATCATGATTTTATATTTCTAATGAATTTTTTTTCGATTTGAATTAATTGTTATCTATTAATTATGAAGATAGGCAATAATTTTATGACTCGTGGGTTCGGACATGTAGGTAAAGAATAGTAACCGTTTATACGAATCACGTTTAACATCGGTTAAGTTTTCAGGTTTCTCAATCCCAATCTGATTCAATAAATTCTTCCAAGTTATGCCCTTCGGGGTTCCTTCTCCTCTCTGGTTTGGACAAGTGGAGACATACCATAGAAATGATGATGAGAACTGGAGAAACTGTAACTAACAAGTTTTGAAGCGACTAGGAACAAAACGATCATTATTTAAAACAGGGATGCCAAAGAGTATCTTAAATATATAGAGAGGCAATATCGTGACGGCCATCCCCTCCACTGTAGGTGTAACTTGCTCGCAGGCCCATAAGAGCCCATGTTAAAACAGCGCTTTTTGAGTACGCTAAAATCCTTCTTAAAGCAGCAAAAGACAAATTTAAGTGGATTATTTATTTACCCCATATATTACTATTTCCAAATAAATAAGGCAAAAGAATCAATTCAAATGGGAATATTAAAAATATTGAGCATGTTTCGAAATCGGTATTGTGAGTTGGATGCGAAATTATATAAGCATATTTCTATAATAAATGTTAAAAATATATAATTTTCTATTCGCATATGTTCGAGCAGAACGTAAATTGTTTTACCTAGGATCTGAATTCGGAAAATAAGATATTTTAATAATATAATTTAGATAGGCCGACGTTTCGATGCGATATTGGCATTTTTCGCAAATGGTTCTTAAAGAGAATTTAATGTTTTGAATTAATTCACTCTGATTCTTAAGCTCCCTGCGTTAAATAAAGTCGTATATCTTGTGTTATTATCTAAGGCCAGTGTCAAAAGCCAAGCATTGCGTGAGGATAACAATGCATGCTGAATTGTTGACGAGTGAGAGCCATCTATCTTACTGTATACAGTTTATTTAGGATGCTCCAACGTTAATTTGTCTCAGAAGGGAACTTGTTCAGAATTATATTCACCATCTGATTTCACTACATCATCGATTATTTCCGAAAATACTATTAAACTCAAACGAGAAACGGACAAATAGCCGTGTTATCACTATTAAATTAAAATATATAATCCTTACTTTTTCAAATTAATTTGAATTAAAAATATATCAACCAAACTTATTATCTCAGTCAGGTCCTTTTATTATTATTTAATCGCTCTGAATAAGTCGCGCATACATAAATACACCGAACGTAATCTTTTTCATAACTATATTATTTAGAAACATACACAAGTGTATTATATATATATATATATATATATATATATATATATATATATTTGTAATATAAGACCATCTTCAATAGTACAATACAGTATTAGTCTTATTAATGAAACAGAATCTGTAAAATATTGTAGATTGTATGCTATAGTAACTATAGTTGCGGCTGCTCCAAACGAAAGCATACTTGGTAATTTCCCTAATGGTATAAGATTTTTCCTGGAAATGCCCGTAGATCTTATATTTCGCTCAGTGTATATCGTGTGTTCCCTAGTGTCTTACGCATTGAAGCAGTTAAACGGTGTTTTTGTTCTAATCGTAATGTCTCAGTGTGTTGCGTTTGGTTGTAAAAATTACAATAAAAATAAAATTGCTGGAATAACATTGCATAGGTAAGTGTACCTACGTTTTTTCAAAGAGTTTTTGTAAATTAAATCATGCGTAAAATTTGAATTCTGTTTTGCATTTTATTTTCAATTTTCTGCAAAGTTCAGGGTCATTTCAAGTCAAATCACCAAAGGCTTCCCACTAGACCTTCTCCAAATCTCATGTAATTTTGTAAGGAACTAAACCCATAACCAAATCTAAAATATGTAAAATATTGGAGCTCATTGTACACTGGTTCAGAAGTTACAAGCCCATCTTCAATGGTCTGTCATCGCGTTAACGCGCACGCGCTTTGAAAAGGCCAACTTTGATCCCTTGGTAAATAAATTCTAGAGGCCAGATAAGTGTGAAACTCGGCTTATCGATACAGCTTCTAGTCCAGAATGCAGTGGTATGATCAAATTAGTAATACGATTAACCGTTCTCATATCTGCTCAAGCCAAAGTTGCCACAAAGTTTTGTCGTGGCATACTTTGTCGTAAATTTGGAGGCCTATTACTCAGCAGAATAAGATCTATATGCCACCATATTTTCGAAACCAGGAGAGAAAGTACCATACTAAGACGTACAGAAAAATAAAAACTATTATATACATATATCTTGAGATATTCCTCATGAAAGTTGCCCTGAAAGATTTTACATGTAAAAGTCTCGCGTGCAGCAACATAGTTCGCTTAAGAAGCCTATCCCTGTTCTAAACCGGCAGATCACAACATACAAATGCATGTTTTATGTACATAAAAAAGTTCTTTGTAATGGTACCATTTTAAAAAAAATTGGGAGTGACGTATTTTGAGATATTTTAGCCTGAAATTTAGATACTTTTACATGTAGAAAGGATACAGAAAATTCCTTTTTATCAGAAATTAGACCAGAGAAAAAACAATTTTCATTCTCCACCAACATTTGCGAATATAAAATTATATAATTTTAACATTTAATGTAGAAATATATTGATATTACTCGCATCCAACTCGCAATACCGATTTAGAAACATGCTCAATATTTTTAATATTCCCATTTGAATTGATTCTTTTGCCTTATATATTTGGAAATACTAATATATGGGGTAAATAAATAGTCCACTAAAATTTGTCTTTTGCTGCTTTAAGAAAGATTTTAGCGGTACTCAAAAAGCGCTGTTTTAACATGGGCTCTTACGGGCCTACGAGCGAGTTGCACATACAGTGGAGAGACGTTATTGTTTTTCCGAGCCATCAACAGATGATATTCTTTTAGGGAAATAACCTATTTTAATTAAATACTTGGAGAATTAACGACCCGTATAATAGATATACTATAAATTTTTCAACATAAAGTAGACGTTTCGACCATCCATTTTGGTCCTTGTAAATAAACTAAAACTAACGCCTGTTATATGGGTAGTTAATTCTTCATATAAACAATAACAATAATGCAAAACCATCAGAAAAATAATATTTTAGACTTTGTGCTTTTATAGTGATAGTATTGTACATCTTACACAAACTTGCTGGAAAGTTGTACTCAACCTTTTCAAATAGTGATAAAGTCAAACATAGTTTACTTTAAACCACATAACTTTGATCGTGAACGTGATATTAGTTTCACGAATGTGTTTTTATTCATAAACGAAATGTGTCCTGAAACTAAGAGCAAGAATATTTCATGCAAACAATTTTTTGATTTGGCATGGAACTGATTTCAACAGTTCACGATATAAAAGTTTCTCTAACCTACTCGAAAAAAAATTAATAAAGAAACTAAGTAGTACAGACTCAAGATGTATAACAATTTTTTAAATTAAGCCTCTTACGAATTTGAAATAAGATTTTCTATTTAATATAGACTATTATCTTACAATGTATACAATTCATGATTGTATCATAATTACGAATTTATTATTTGACTAGCTAACTCCCGCGACTTTCATTCGCGCCGTAATAGTTCTTTTTATTTTTCCCTAAAAACGAAACAACAGGTACAGACTTTTAGTAAAGTTGAATTAATTGAATATATAAATAGTACGGTATCATCTATTTATGATCGCTTCAGGGCAAAACTTATAACTTGCAGTTGGTTTTGATCAGGTTTCGGAGCCAATAAAAATGAGCAATTACTAAATATTTAAATTTATCTGACGCGACATATTAAACCAATTTACGTATACACCGTATCGACGTTCCAAGAAGTTTATTTCCCAGGGACTTAGCTCTCAGCCAACAATAGGTTAATAACGGCGCGAATCGTACTTCAACAATAGATGGAGAATAAACTGATCAAGAGTGTGTATGCACGAATATTTAAGTTAAATCTCCTGTTATTAAACCCTCAAATTTTCATAGAAATCCATTGAGTCGTTTCGGAGTCTATTCGAGACCAAACATACAGACAGACACTTGAATTTGATTTATTGGCATAGACGAGTTGTTTGCCGTTATTGATTATTCAACGAAATTTTGAAATATAAACGTCGGCCGTTTTCAATAGTGGGATTGTATTCTTGAAACTTCGAAAGCTTAGTCCTTGAAAAAAGTAATTGACAACAATTTAAGTTTTGTTTTCAGTTTGAATGGCAATGTTTTTCCTGCAATTCGGTCTGGAAGTTGTGGAAGCAGTCTGTTAAGGTTTTATTTAAATTCTTCTCACATTTCGTTAATTATGTAAGTAAACATGATATATTACATTTATGTAATTGTTCGTAAATCAACGATTGTCTTTTTCATTAAATTTAATTACTGGTTATGCCCGTCAAATCGTTCGCGCGGAAATAGCTCTTTTTATTTTGCCCTAAAAACGAAACAATAGGCACAGAATTTTGATAAAGATGATTTCATTGACTATGTAAAAAGTACGGTATCATTTATTTATGACCGCTTCTAGGCAAACATTATAACTCGCAGTTGGTTTTGAACAGGTCCCGCTTTCACACGTTTCGATACAAACTTCCAGACAGACATAAACTTCAATTATATTTATTGGTAAGTTATAGATTTATTTTTAGATACACCTGAAGAGGCCCCCTATACATAGGGATGAAACGTTTTACGTAATGTAAATACTACGAAATCAGCCGAGTTTGGTGTCTATTTCGGGGTTATGAAAGCATCTAATTTCACTTCTGAAATTCATCTCGCAACTTAAATCATTATTCAGCCATAGGTTGGGGGGAGGGAATTAAAAGGAGGTGAAAGTCAATAAAACGAAATCAACTCTGATTATTATCGGAATTTTTTGCCTTAAGAAACCACGAATGTTTCTTTACTCCATTAGGTTACTGGATCAGCAGATATTTTGGGGGATAAATACTTTTCTGTGCCAATTCCTTTGATATTACTGACACTACTGGTGATTATTTTATGCACCGGGAATATTTTTGTTGTTACAAAGTGTTAGGAGTATATTTTTACCCAATTTATGTACTATTACTGTACCGAAGAATTTAGGATACTCGACGTATTTTCGCCTGTATTAAAGAGCGGAGAATTCAAATAACTGTTTATTTTAGTTAATTTGACTAATTAAGAAGATTTATATGCATGTAGTTTTATATGTATGATGCTGTAAGTCATCACACCTGTTGTGATGAAATTAGCATTCTATTGTTAGGGTGCGGGTGTGAAAAGGTTTGGCATCGTCTGTGGTGTGCGATTGCATCCCACACGTATATATTTGTATGAGAAATAAGTTTCCTCCGTAATAACTTTGATTAGTTTTGTATATATGTATATATTAGTTAATTATTAGGAAGAGATTGTTAATATTTAATTAACGTCCAATTGAGATGATATCGATAGCCAGAACGAGAAATGAAAATCAGTACCACTAGAGGAGTGACAGGTTAGCCCTTAGACCTGACAAATTGGGACAAAGACCTAAATTTGGGACTCGAAAAACATCTCGTGCAATATAAACACGTGTTGCAACAACGAAGGGAGGGACTCCGACCTGCAACTCAGGTCAGCCCCGGAAGAAAGGACACGAGCCATCGAAAAACAACACCAAGCCCCAGAGAAAGCCAACACATCCCGCCACGCAGAAGGAGGTGGGCCATATATGAAGAAGCAGAGCAGATTTTCGAACACTACATTACGTACTGTCATTACAGGGTATTCCATTACATTATATGAGGTTAGAATGCATTACATTATTACATTACTCTACATCAGTATGCCGAGTATGAAGGTAATACGGCTTGGAGTAAATACAGCTTCCAATAGCTGATTGTTGGAGTACCTACGTCGAGGAGCTGACCACAGCCTGACCAAGGAAGTGATGTCATATCATCACCAGCTCCTGAATCTACAAGCGGTGATGTACCAGATTTACGTTTCTCGCCCCCTGGCTTATTTGAGTCCTAGTAAAATTTTCGATGCCAAATTTTGTTTATACCCCACTTAATCCTGCTCTCCGTTGAGTTTAGCAAGCAGTCGGCCCAAAATTTTAATGATCTTTGTAACTTAATGTTTTATTTTATTTATTTTAACTTTTTTAATCCAAATTGTTCTATTTTAATTTAATGAAATTGTTCCTTTTTCTTTATTAACATTGTAATTTCATCATTAATAGTGATCTCCAAATCCACAACACGTCCTGTGACGCTCTCGATGCCGATTTATTTACGTGTTGACCAATAATTAAATAGTGCACCTAGTTAATGTAAATAAATAGCCTGGCAACATCAGGCTCCCAGTTAGTCTCTATAATAAAATTGACCGTATGTGTGTATGTTTTGCATACATATTTAAATGCGTGGAGCAATTTCGACTAAAATTGGTACTCTTGTATTTGATGGCTTACTGCATCCCCACAGTTCGATCCCGTAAGACCATATAGGAATTAAGATGGTTTTTTGTTTTCTAGAGTGAGATTGTGATCTATGTCCAAGTAGTCAGTGCATTGCTTTTGTCTTTGATTGAGCTGTTGTTTCATGGCTTTTATATGAATGATGGAATATTGAACAAGTGGATTAGACAGTTTAACGAAGGTCATGAGGATTTGTACGATGAGACGCGGTGCAGCCGACCGTTTTTGATAACATTATGCATCTTTCTTTAATGCAGGGATACAAAAACTGGATTCCCGTTACGGCAAAACCAGAATAAAGACAGTGACTGTGTGGAGAAGTAGTGTGAACTGTAAGGTAATGGTTGATAGTATAATATATAATAACTATGTCCTGTTATTTTTAAAAGAAATATTGGTACTTGCTGAAAATTCAGCCCTCGTACTTGTTTGTGTCCTGGCTTCAAGACTGAGAATTTCGGTTCTAATCGGACTGCGGTATATAAAATAGTTGTCAACTATGCTATGGATCGGATATGCAGTAAATGGCAAACTAATGCGGGTAAGGTATAATGGCAATAGGGCTTTGAGTTGCAGTCAAATAGAAGTTAAAAACCATTGTGACATGGTAAATTAATTTCCACTTGTAAAGGAGGTTATGAAAATAAAACACTTTCCCTATTATTTGTTTGTTTCCTGTGTTTGTGCTTCAACGCTTTACGTTTGACCATATGTACCTATACGGAAGGTGATTGTTACAGTGTCTTGTATCAGCGCTCAAAGTTTGTACTATGAATTAGCAGTCACCCTGTTTAAGTTGCAATATTTTTAAATAATTCTTAAGCTTTAAATACTTGTATTTACTACTTACAACTTTGGCCGCATGGGTGAATTTTTATTTTCTACGTATTAATCACTGTTGTATATACTGTCACAGCTGTTGTAGTTGATTTGCACAACAATTTGTTGTAATACAACTACTTTTCAGGGGAATTCGGCAGGATACCCATGGTCTCACTCGCAGTATTCCTCTCCAGAGTAATGTTCGGGGATGCCTAGTCCCCTCTCTGAATTCAAGATTCTCACTTCCCCGAGTCACATTGATCTCTTTTGGTATGTGTAGGTGTCCTGTGGTCGAAGACCTTGGGCATGCGGTAAGAGTTTTCCCCTTATCCCATTGTATCAGTAGACCATTGCCTCCTAAAATTGGTGAAAGTACGGAGAAGGGAATGCTGCGCCCCCACAGCAAACTACTTTCCCATCATTCGGAAGGGCGTGAGACAAGTACCCAGTAGCTCGACCGACATGATACAGGAGTTCTAGGGTTTTCCCTGCATCTGTTTTAGGTCAATCATCGGGCTACCTTGCTTTACCTTCCACATTTTCCCTTATCAATTCCCTTAATATACTATTGAGGGGAGTTGCCTGTTTCGGGATCACCCTCCCAAAAAATATACTTTTCGTATTAAACTTAATCTGTATCAAAAATCAAACTTTAATTTCGTAGGGAACACGCCTCACCAACACTGCTATAGCTCAGTGAGCAAGGAATCAAATCAAACCAAAAATACCACAAAAATTTGGGATTTAAATTTTTAGGTCATTTTACATTCGAATGACATCTTTTACATTGTCATTACCTACGTCGATCAATGGTTGCGGAAATCCACGTAAGGCAAATTTGACGCATCAAAACAGGCAGTGAAGTACGAGAAACTGAATAATTTGTAAAACGCAAATTAATTTCACAAATATGAAACCAATTAATGGCTGATATTAAAATAAAATAATTTCCGACTGTTTTTAGACAGTTTCTTTTTAATCAAACGTTTAGGCGCAAATTATTGTTACATCCCATTTTTAAAAATTCAACATATTATAAAATGTTATAAACATCAATTTTTTATATAAAGAGAGGTCCGAGGCAGCACTAAGAAAATTATATAGCCACAGAATAAATAGGCCGGACATCCTTTCTTCCTGCTATCTCTCTAAACTATTAAAGAAATAGAGAGTAATGCTGAAAAATTAAAATTATTTATGTATCGATACAACAAAACACTTATCGAGTTTCCGTTATCAATTGAATTTTAGTATTGTGAAAATTATATGTAGCAATTAGTTTGCTCATTTATCTATTTGGAACTTACTAAGATAGTGTAGTTCTTTAGCCAACAACGGAAGAAATTAACTTATCTGGAACATTTAAAAGTTTTGAGAATAAAAATTGGTTTGAAATAATTCAAACGTAATATTTTTTTGCATTTATTTTGATTAGTCTGTTTTAAAGTACATGATTAGGTGAATTAAAACAGTCTATTTCAATCAAATGGATAAATATATGAAGATATATATACCACAATTAAAATGCATTGAATTATGGGCAAATTTGTGCAATAAATGTTTTTCCGTTTGTTGTTAAATGAATGAATATGAAAAAATAGTCGAAAATTTTATTTTAAATTAACCAATTATTAGAGATTTCTATTGTAATGTGTGTATTAAACATATACAGAAACTGTACAATGTTTTGGTGATATGACATTTGGTCCTACAAACAGTTCGTAATGGTTCAACTTTAACTAGGTCTAGTACAGAAATTACTTCGTCCTGCTTACAGGTAAAATGATTATATTTTATACATACATCTCGTTTAATTATTCATACACAAGAACGATTACAGAACACGGATATATAATACATGAATTATTTGTCAATTTCACCAATTCTGATTGCTGATAATAAAATGTCTTATTTCCTTTGGCTTTTAGTGTCGTAATAGATTTATTCATTTCAAATTAAATAAGTGTTCCATTTTTAATTTTAACATACGCTTTCTAAATTTGTTTATACTACTACATGAGATTTCTGGCTGTTTAGTTTTGACGTTACAGTCGACAATCGCAGGTTGTTCAAAGAAACTTCGTAAAAGATAAAACTCATTGCCAGTTTTCTTGTTTTATTTTTAATAGTTTTAACAATTTGAATGTTTTTGAGAAAATATTTGGTCACGGATTTATATTCAAATTAAATGATTTCACGACTGTATAGTACAGATCCTGACAATCTCTCCTTGAAAAGGAAGAGACAAATTGATACCCTTAAGATTTTTAATGCAAAGTAAGTTTGGCGTCAGCGGATAGATTAAAGCGGTTGGAAATAACTAGTAATTTTATATATGTGCAGATTATTTCATTTTGTAATATGTCTCAAACTCTTGTAATTTGCAATATTAGACTTACAATTACAGAAAATGAACTTTTATCATGTCTAATACAATAACCAAAATTAATAGTTTCTGTGTAAGGAAAAAAGTTCTCTTACTTCAGTTTATGTTTCAGATTAGACATATCACCTTTGAAATTAGTTGTGGCATTGCCTTGACTTCAGGATTTAACATGACAGCTAACCATACCAATAGAATTTTTAAAATTAAGTATTGTAAATTTTACATAACTTTTCAGCATTATACTATAATAAGAATTTTTTTAGACATAGTCATATTGAACAGTTGGACACAATTTTCACTTATTTCCTAATATTGCATAATTACAGTTCAGATATACAAAGCCATATTACATCCATATGTTTTTAATCTAATTCTAAGTTCATTTGTAGGACAGAAGAATTTTAAGTTGCTTGAAAGTTTCTTATGTAACTGTAATACATGTCTTTACTAAATTTTTATAGACAGTTGTGCCTAAAATTTTTTGCCCTTGGGCTATGTTCATGTATGTTTTATCTGTCAAATGTTTCCCTATCTAATATTATGAACTTTTATATGTAGACTGAAACCATAGTCCAGTGTGTCTCTTGTTCAGATGATTTGAGGCACTTTATCCCCAATTTCAATACCATGCACGATACCTCAATTAATTTACATTTTTACATCTGACTATATCAAATTGAATCAAACCTGTTTTATTTATATTAGTTTATAAATGATTAGACTTGTAATTACACTATTAGTTGCTTGAGATATAAAATTATTGAGCTGCTGATCAGTCTTTTTCCCTGCATATCACAGTAATATAGTCTGGAAATTTAAGCAGATAAGTAATATACATTCAAAATTTAACTGCAGTTGCAGTTTAACACAAACGTCACCATGGACACTCCACTTTTCAGGACATGACGACTTCTATACCAAATATTGTGAAATAACTAAAATAAATAGTGTTTTGCTGACATATTGCCTGAATTGTTTATTTTTAAATTAATTAATATCAGACATTTGAAATATTGATAATTTAGATTTTTCTCATGAAATAGTTTTATCACCTGATTTTTTTCTGTTAATTGTCTACTTCAGCATCAGTTTGTTAATTTTCATCTAATGCAGACATTTTATATTTCCAGTAATTTAATATAGAATATTGACAAGGTTTTCTCACAGTAAATTGCTTTACAAGAAATGTTTTCAAGCTATTCACTTATTCTGAAGACTTTCTGTTAAATATTATTCTTGAATTAATTGTGTTTTCAATGCTTAGTGTTACAGAGATTCTGAATGATTCTGAGTATCGAGTAGAGTTTACTTCAGGTGGCTATCAAATGGCATTATTAGTTTCCTTAGGACCTGATTTTCCTCATGAAAAACCCATGCTACGCATTACTCCAAATATCAGTCACCCATGGGTAAATGAAAAAAGTGAAGTTGTTAGAGCTCCCGGTTTGATTAATGTAAGTAATCCATTAACTTTTTCTCGATAGCTGTAATATGGAAGAAGTATTTTGAATTTGAGATGAATATTTATGAAAAGCATGAAATATTCTGTTTTGTTTGTATTGAAACTGATAATTTTAATAAATTGTGACACTATTGATGAGGTAAATAATATGGTTTTTTAATTGGCATAAAATTGAACAATTATCATTCATTTAAAACATATATTGCAGCTGACAATAGACTATCTGGAGATATTTATAATTTACTAAATTTTGGATAGGTAATGTATTTCCAGAAAGATCCCAGTTTCCTTTGTAATAATGTTTAACACAAACGTCACCATGTGTTATGACGACATGGACACTCCACTACAATAATTATTCGTAGAAATTCAATTGGCCACACGTTACATTTCACTGTACAGCAGGGGTCCCCAACCCTATGCCCACAAGCTAAATGTTTGAGATGTGCATGTCACTGTGTTGTGCGATTGTTACATTTACTGATTATTTTTACATATACAATGTTTTTACCTTTTAAAGTAGTGTTGAAGTAAAATATTTCATTTTGATTTTTGGTTACATGTTTATTTCGACAACAAAGACCCATGCGCCATTATGTAAACATATGTGAAGTAAGATATTCGCTAAAGATCATCACGCCGTCAATATTAATAAACATTGCCAATTTCTTTTATATAAAAGTGTAAGCAACAATTTTCATTTGTTAAAATTGTATTTTTTAAATTAAACATTGTTTTGCACATTTTGTGTGTTATTACCAATTTCCAACTATAAATATACCTTTACAAAAATTAATTGTTCCCGCTGCCTCCCGACATCATAGCATGTACTCTTAAGTTCAAAATGGTTGGGGACCGCTGCTGTACATAATCAAAGGACACATGCTGAATGTAATTGCCCAATTGCCATTAGTTATAATAAAGATTAAAAGTTTTTCTAATGATAGTGGGTTTTCTATTAGAAGTGTATGTTCCCACTGGACTATTTTAAGGTATTTAAAATAAGAATCTTTTGTGTGGAAAAATTGTTAGCTGTTGTTGGCTACCCGATGACTGGAAATGTCTTCCTAACTTTTTGATGAAGCTGTAGGTTATATATGATGTATATAGTTGGAATAGATAGAGAAAAGTGGGTTAGAAGAGATATTATTAGGAGCATCCATTTTAGGATAAATTACAAATTAATGAAATATGTAATGTGACAAAGTCACACGCATTGGATATTTGGAAGTAAGTAAGGATAGTAAATGAGGGAGAAAGATAGGAAATGCGCTTTAAATCATATGTTTGGCACAGAATTATGTTTTATTTAATTTTCTTTTTAGCAGGTATTCACACATTCTCTCATTTAGTTTACAGTACACTCTGATCTGGGAAGAGTTGTCCAAGCGATCATTAGAGAATTTGAGAAAAATCCACCCCCTCTTGCTTCTGAAACTGCTGCAAAACCACCAAACCGGGGTGAGTTAAGTGTGTTAAATTTCGTAAAAATAAACTTAACTTATGGAAAAAAGTTTTGTTAGTTGTGTCTGCTAAAAATATGAGCTTATTGTGAGTGAGAAAGTTTTTATTCAGATAAAATTGTGAAAATACGACTGCAAAGGACAATTTATTTTATGTTCATGAAATGGTCTATGGTAATATTAATATGATTATAGTCTACTGTACAAGTAAGCTCTTTGAATTGGATTTATACAGGGTGTCCCATCTGAAACAGTAAGGTCAAATATCTCGGAAAGGGGGCAGTTAATGAAAAAAATTCATAACATAAGTAGAAGGGTTTCGAGGGGGAAATTTTGAGCTTTTAAGCTCATTCTTGCGAGCTGCAAGCATAAAGTCCTTTTGCTTAAATGGCAATCGCATTTTTCACCTCCACGAAACTTTTTTGTCTTCAGGCACCCTATTATTGATGTCATTACCAAAAGAAAAAAAAAAAGCATGATCATGTGTAATGTTTACATTAAATGTTTAATATTAACTTGCAGCATAACTCTGTTAAAACATCCTTGGGGTGCCTTGGTGTTGATAATTCTTCCATAGGTTTTTTACCAACCACAATTATCAAATGTAAATATACATAAAATTTCCCAACTATTTTGAGCATTTTTTTATTCTTATCAGTGTCAATTCAACTAGAATTGAGTTAATATCATGACACTGTGAATTCAACCAGTGAAATTGTAGATATTTTATTCATTTTAGGAGAGTGTAGAAGAGTGTATCAAACCACTGCTCAAACATATCTAGAGCGTTACCCTAATAGCCTACGTCATCCTTCATTTTTGCGGCATTTTTCAAGTAAAATTAGTGGTAATACCATGAATGATGGGGTATCTGAAATTAACTCGTCAAGATAAAAAAGTTTCACAGGGGTGAAAAATGAGGTTGCTGTTAAAAAGGGGCTTTGTGCTTGCAAGCCTCCCTTCATAGATATTTGGCTGTACTGTTTCAGATGGGACACCCTGTATATATAATCCATCACTGATAGATGTATTAATTGAGGAAAAAAACCTATTTAACAAGGATAAAGGTGATGAGAAAAAGAAAGATGAATCTTAAAGTAAAATAGAACTACAAATATCAGCCGTAGGGGCAGAGTGATACTAAACATTACTAGTAGTAAAATGGATATCATTTTCACCTCCTGTTGATTACAAAATTTTTTAATCATAATTACTAAAACATTTAGCAGGATTTTGTATGTGTTTAATGATTATTGTAATTTCAGTGTTAGAATCTATTCCTGCGATGCCTGATCCTGTTTTTGGAACATCACATTTCATGCCTGCATCAAGTATGCCAATACCTGCATCATCTGAATCAAGTCCTTCAGGTCTTTCAGAATTGCTTGCTGGTATGACAGTCGCGGAACTACAAAGAATACATGATAATAAAGACAGGCTAGATGATCTGGTGGAAAATTTGCCTCCTTTGCAAAGGCTTTTGAATGCCAGAACTGAGCTAGTAGCAACTAATATTGCACTAGCAAGTAAGTTAAACTTAAGCTTTTTGTTTTACATATTTATTTTAATATTTAATTTTTTTCCCATGATGTATAGCAATATATCAACTTGAAAGTGTATTCATTTTGTTTTTAAATCTAAAATAGTTAAATTATCAATTCCTTTTTATATTTTATGAAAGGAATAGACCCATTAGTTAGTTTATGTTTATCAATAAATAAAATTGATTGTCTGTCTGTATGTCTCGAATAGGCATTGAAAGGCTCAATGGGTTTCAATAAAATTTCGGGGATTGAAACAGGAATTTTAACTTACATTTTCGTGTATATTTCATTTCAATATATTGCAGGGTTCAAAAGATATTTATGTAAATATTTATAAATCCATTAAAAGAACTTGTGAAAGACAGCATGAAAACCAATTGCAAGTTAAAAGTCCTATTAGGCATTCCTATACCATTCATCATTATTATAAGCCTAATTTTGGCAGTATAAGAGAGAGGGGGGGAGGGCGAATATTCTTACTCCATCTATTGTTGCAGTAGGATTCACGCTGTAACTAACCTATTGTTGGCAGAGAGCCAACTTCCTGAGAAATAATAAACTTATTTGGATTGTCGATACGATGTATACATAAATAGATTTTGTCTTGTCAGGTAAATTTTAATATTTGTTAATCTTAATACGATGTATTCATAAATATACATAAATAGATTTTGTCTTGTCAGGTAAATTTTAATATTTGTTAACCTTAAAGACAATACAGGCAAGTTTGCTATCAGAATGGGTGCTATGGGAGTCTTTGAGTTTTATTCTGATATTTAAAGTGCAAATTAAATTGCAGTTCATCCTCAAAAACGGGTGGGACAGGGTAAAACACACTTCTACTCAATACATTTAAAGAACAACAATTTTGATAAAATTTTGTTTCCATATTCCTCGCAACCCAAAACCAAACAGTTTGGAGACAAGCCACGGCTACCACCCCTATGGGTAGGGGGTTGAATTAGCAGAATTTTTACATGTAATAAAGGCTTATATTTGTGTTGATAAAGAATTGTCAAGATCAATTACTTTTAAATTATAATTTCAACCCCTTCCAGGATTTGAGGGGTGAAAAATGAGTCATATGAAAATAACAAGGAAACTATCAAGTTTGATGTAGGAACCCATCTCTGTGTTATATTATGTCATTTAATATGCAATTTAAGTAAAAATTCATCCCTTGAGTGGGCGAGAATTTTTATTCTCTTAGAGCACTGAAAATATTTTTAGTCTCACTATTGTACTGGGAGTATATTTGAAATTTATATTGTGACGTTTTCAATCATGTGTTAATAAAGAACTAAATAATGTTCTGCGATAATATAAATAAATAAGTGGACAACACTGGGTCCCCAGCTAGTTTCTAATGTAAACAAAGTACTTTTTATTCTGTTTAATTAGTGATTAAAGAGTTAAAACCTTAATTGTGAACTGAAATAAATTATTTCATTTGTTTATAGAAAGCAATCTTACTTTGCAACCACATCTGGAAGAATTGCGTGCAGAAGTTATACAACAATTGGATAAAATTTCTTCTCTGAGGGAACGTTATGAGGTGCTAAGCCAAGAACACCAAAGATTGTCTGACCGCTATGCACCCGACAATATAAGAGTATAATTGTTTGCCCACTTCTTAAATATAGATATGTTTATATATGTTCCACATACACATTCAGAAATTTCAAAAGACTTTTTACATGTTACATACATTAAAAGCAAAAGCAATGTGAGAGAAGAAATCCCTATAATCTTTCGAGTTACTAGTTGAAGATGGGACATGTAAAAGTAATATGAATGCTGGATATATTAGTGTATGATTAATAGTTTTTAGGATTATTAAGAATAATAATTACCCTGCCTTTACATTTTAAGTACAATTTCAACCTTTATCACAGTGAAAGGTGTGTGTGTGGTTTCTTATAAAATATACAAAATGACCATGATTGGTGTCAAATTGATAGTTATTGTGATCTCTGATGTGAGCAGCAACTGGTTATACACCAGCTTTGGAAGTTGTTAATCAGTTTTGATTGAGGAATAATCAAAACTGCTTACCTACATAGTTATTGGGGGGGGGGGGGGGGGTTGCTGAGATGAGTAGTAGTAAGAAAGTTGCTCTAAGCTGAAAAAAAACAACAGAATATTAAAGGTTACTAAGATTAGTGTCTACTTCATATGTTTAGGGGTTGCTGTGTTGGATAGTGGCATTAACCATTCCAGTTAAGTTGTAGTTCAGACAATAACACTTATGATGGTGCAGTGAGACAGGGTGAGGAGAACAGTGATGCTCCTGTTGCTGTAATATCATATTCCCAGTGTTGTTTGTATGTGGTTGGGCAAGAATATGTAACTACAAATATTTTGAGTTTCCAAGAGATTAGTGTCAAATTAATTCCTTATCCTGCCTAGTAGTACATGACTACTCGGACCATCTGCTATATTTAATTAATTAATAAATGTATATATATAACACACACACACACACATACAATTAATAAGGAAAGATAGATAGAAAGTAGGTGACTTACCTGAGGTTCATAGATGGTTGGCACCTTGTGAAGTTTGGAGTTCTTTAAATTTTTGGAGGCACCGCCCCCTTCATCAGAAAGTTAGCAAGACATTTCCAGTATTCAGCTAGCCGACAACTAGAAGTAAAAATACTTCTATTTTTATAGTTTTAATAATTTTTTTATACGTTATATAGAATAAATAAGAAATGTTACATGTTATGGGTCATTGAGTATTATTAACACTGTAGCTGTTGTAGTATTATCCTCATAAAAATGGAGTGATTTACCACAAACTTTAAATTGAGATGAACAGTAATATTTTTTTTATTCCACTTATGTCATGTGTCCCTTGTCAGTATATGGCAGGGTGAGAAGGAACTATGAAATATTCCAATTTACCCAGTGTTGTTGAAGTAGTCTAATCAAATTGGGATAAGTACATATTTGGGCAACAACTGGTAATTTACCAGGCTTTAATCAAAAGTTCCATTCTAAAATACATAAAACAAAATGGTAATGAATACTTTGTGTCATCATCTGCTGAATACAATTTATTAGAATTTCTAATTTTCTTTGTGGAAGTATATTAGCAATATAGTACACAGTTTATAAATAATTAAATTAATTGATAAGCTCAAATGTATGGTTATTCATTATTTTAATAGAGAAAAATATGATGTAACAAGTTGAAAGTATAGTTTTATGAACCTCTAAATTTGGAACTTAAATAGTTATTTTGTAATTGAAGTTCGAAGGGATTTGCAGTTTCTATGTGAGGGAGATGCTGATGCCATGTACATTACTCATTGTTACAAATGTTTTCTGTATTCATCTCACTGAAAACAATGCTATTGTTTATAAGCATTGACTACCTGATTTTATTTTAAATGTTGGTGTATTCTTTCACAGGAAACTTCTGTCAAGTGCCTTCTAATTTTAATATTACCTCTTAAACATTAATGCCTGGTGAGATTTACTAGAGCCATAGGGATACAAGACCTTCATATACTAATAACTTTGAAAATAAATGTTGAAAGCAATTCAGGAATTACTTGTTGAAAACAATTCAGAATATATATAATATTATCAACAATTGGTTGTTTAACTTAATGTATATGTAATTCATTTCCATATTATAATATTTATTCCAAATACTGCATATTGATATTTTCTTTATGATTAGAGACTATTTAAAGCAAAATTCTCATTTCAGGAGGCCTTAAAACTATTAGCAATTAAAAGTGACGAGGAGAGTGAACAAATAGCTGAAAATTTTCTTAATGGATCTACAGATGTTGAACAGTTTATTGCAGAATACATTCGCATGAGAACGGTAGGTGACAGAAATTCCTTTTATATTTATTCCTACTCTTGTTGTAATCAGTCAGATTGGTGTGATGGAACCCTCCATTCAAATCTATTCTGTGCAAACCCTTTCATTTCTACATTACTACCATTCTTGAGTCCCTCTTCTGTTCTTACCCGACCCCCCACCCCCACTTGCCTCTAATGATTATGGTACAAGACCCTCATGTTTCAAAAGTGGCCCATTAATCTATCCCTTGTCTTGGTCAAAGTCCTCCATATTGTTCTCTTCTCTCTTATTCTGCTTAGAACTTCCTGGTTAGTTACTCATCCACCCATCTGATTATACAACATTCTTCTATAGCACCACATTTCAAAAGCTTCTATTCTTTTCCTGTCTGCAGCTCCTCTTTCTCGATATTTTTTTCCTGTTCTGTTCAAAATCCTTAGCAGGGTGTCCCAGTTTACATTATCAATGGCATTTTCTAAATCTACAAATGAATGTAGGCCAGTTTTTTTGTTATTGCTTCTTCCTGAGACCATCTTCTTATATGGGATACTAAACTAATTGGCCTGTTGCTACTCTTAGAAATTGATTAACAATTATTAATTTAGTAATTATAATATGTCAAAATTTTATATAGTTTGTTGAAAGGAATGATGACTTTTTCATACCAAATATGGATAGCATGTATGTAATATTAAACTAAAACCTATTTAGACAGATCAAACTACATTTAATACAAGACAGTTCAGATTCTGAAGGTCATGAAATTGCAGTGATATACACAAATTAATCTGTACTGAGTGAAATAGAATGAGCATATTATGTGAAATTCTGTATCATTGTTGAAACCCTGTATTTTTAAAATTTTGTTTGTATTACTCCTCTAATTAATATTTACACAAGAAATAAAAAGCATTACTTTAGATTTGTATCCCCATATGTTTGCTTACTGGCACTTTTCTCTGCATTTTGTTAATTTATTCTCTTGAAGAGCAGGTAAGTTTTGGTTTTATATAATGTGCTGTGGAAAGTGTTGCAGAAGGAGAATGCTTTAGTTAGTTGTGATTATTCCTATTTCTTTGTGATAATTTTGGAATTTTTATAAGATTGGAAGTTATATTATTCTTAGATCTTCTTTCATTGTTTTAAAGAGTGCTCTTTTTTTGTTACTGGTACAAATTGTTTAATTTGAACTGGTTCTTGTGTCCATAATCAAAGTAAGATCATAATTGTGTGGCTCTTTAGACAATTTTATGGCAATTAAAAATGATATGTAATGAATTTTTAAAAAATTATTAGTGTCATTTTTTACATTAAAGGTTAAGATATTGGATATGATATGAAGCATCCCACTCACCAGTATAAAATAAAGATTTATATTCTACATCTAAAATTTTTAGATAATTAAGAGTTTCAAATTATGAGTTAGTATAATTTAATTTATATTTTAACTATTTACATAAAACAGCAAAACTACATCTGTTCCTTATGTAATTCCATGTGATTTGTAATGCAAACAAAAATACTGTAAACTTTAACTTTTTGTTTTAGGTAAGTCAGCTGAGAAAGACTAAAGAAGAAAAACTTTACAATCAGTTAAATGAACTAAAAAGAGCAGGTTTTTAAGATTTGTTATTTTGAATTCATGAACTGCCTTACAGAAAATAATGAGGGGTGTTACAAATTTGAAATTTTGGTTTCATTGTAATAGAAAACAAGATGGAAGAAGTTGGATAATTGTTTCAACAGAAGTTTGAAATCTATTTTTAGTATTTGTGTTGGTTATGTTGTTAATGTATTTATTTATCTTTATGCAATCATTGATATTTTGCATAATATTGTTGTGATCTCATAATTTTATGCTATTATACTAAAGTTTCTATTCATATTTCTGATTTTTATTTTGTTATCAATTTTGTTGTTTACGAGAAGTAAAATTAGCATTTTACATATTTATTTTAAGGTCACTGTACTTCCTTCTGTCAGTCATTAGCTATGGTATTTTTAGATTCATGTCCTTGTATTATGCTTTAAATATTTCAATAATTATTATTTACCAGTATTATTAAAATAAGAGGCATGGATTTTAGTCAATGTTTTTTGGTAAACATTCATATTAGATTTCAGATTTTTGTGAAAATGTTTTTATATACTCTCTAAATCATGTGGTTTTTATTGTATTTTAAAATAAAAATATTTTACAAGAAGAAACGTTTTTCAATTAATAAGTATCCTTCATATGTAAACCACTGAAATTATTATTTGAACATCATATGAAATATTACATTGTTGGCTAATGTAATATTAGCAAGATACTAGGCACACAAATTTTTATATTTAAAGTTTATTTTTATGTTTTATTAATGTAATAATTGAATTAAATTTTTGACCAATTTCAGGATAAAAACATGAAGTAGATACAAACAAGTACCAAAACATTGTTTCTTTTTTATGTAATTGTTTTAAGTATGGTCTGAAATTGATCAAAAATTTCATTTAATTATTACATTAATCAAACACAAAAATACAACTTTAAATGTAAAAATTGGTGTGCCTAGTATAGTTATATTATTTTGCGTCCACTGTTATTTGATTGAGGAATAATTTCAAGGGTTAAATGAGTTTATAGTGTGATTAAAATAAGATATTCCTGTGTTGAGGGTGATGCTGTTGCCACATTGCATATGGCTGCAATTGGACTTTGTACACTGCTTACTAAAAAAAATACACTGCATGCTTGGCGTTAATTTTATACATTTATTAGACGTAAAGCAGCCCCTTCGGCTCGCAACTCACTTAGCATTACAAGACATATAATTTAATATTCATCAATTTTTTTAAATATATTCCTTAACACTTAAGCAGTTGCAATATCCGAGAGTTGTAAAACATTAATAGTAAAACAAGCTATAAGTATTCATTCCACAAATATGGATGAAGCGTCGTAGGTTTATTTAAATAAATATTGGGCTACGTTTTTTATGACAAATTATCTGGATTTTTCATTAATTTTTGAAGATGCCAAATTATTTATTCATTGTACATGAGACTTTTGTGTTCAGAATAAAAATCTAAATATTTTCCATCAGTGAAACATAAATTTTATAAAAGTAGCGATTTAAATTTATTTAAATTACTTGTCTTTTTTTAATAATAATAATAATAGCCGAATTGTTCTGATGTGATGCACCTCACTCATCAGTCTAAAATAAATATTATACATAATAAATAAATATTATTACATCTGAAATTATAATATTTTTCTAATAAATCTTAAGCTAGGTTTACACGGGCAGTGATGTTCGTCGAAGTTGGGTTGACTGTGCTCTGCCTACCGTTTACATATTGGGCAGATAACTGCCCACTTCTTCGCTGACAATTCTGTGCAAGTGCTGCCCTCACTACAAAACGGGCAGAGAACTCTGATGCATGTTTACACTTCTCTGCTATTTTTGGCAACTACGATCGGTTGGAATGTTGTTGCATAGTATCGATATATTGTTTATATAAGTTGATTATTTCCCTCCTTTGTGGATACACTTATAAGCATGTCTGTGTTTTATAAACAGAAAGTTGCTGCATTGCTTGTACTTTTTATGATGGAAGACGATAATCAAAAAAGAATCAAACGAAAACGTGGAGTGTGGGTTGCTAAAAGGGGCACTCATGGGTTCTTGAATAATTTGATGGAAGAGTTGAGGCAAGCTGATGCCTCAACTTATAAAAATTTTCTTAGAATGTCAAAAGAAAACTTTAATAAATTATTGGAAAAGGTGGCACCACTAATTAAGAAAACAGACACACTAATGAGGTCATCAATACCACCAGAAGATACTTTCTATCTCTCTTTCCTTTCCCTATTATATATATACACCATGTGATCAAAAGTATCCAGACACCTGGCTGAAAATGACTTAAAAGTTATTTAGAAGACATTCATTTGATGTATGATTAGTTTATTGAGTATTTACTCAAAAACATTACTCAGACAAATTTTAATATGAAGACAGTAACAAAATTTTTAAAAATGTGGTTGGACATGTTTAACAAAGGTCGCAATCTAATAATACATAATATCCCAAGCGTTTTCTTGTCGTTGGACGCCGAGAAATCTGGCACTCCAAGGATGTAGATTTCTGAAACAAGTAGAATAAAAATTAACAATTGTATAATTGTTTTGCAATTTGGTTAAGTATTAACATAAATAATATCTTATGTGGAAATAATTAAGAGAAATAAGGCATTTAAAAACATATCAACTCGAGTTTAGCATCTTACTCTGAAGGCCAGTATTAAAATTAACACTAGTTGAACTAAAAATCTCACTTTCTGTAAAATGAGAACAGATTGATATCTCTGTCTTTGTACAACTTAAATTAAATTAGGTTCACTCTCCAACCTGTCATCAGAGTTGTTCTCACATTCTCCAATAACTGGCTGATCTTTTACAGCACGTACCCCCATTCTTCAAAAGTATCAATATTCCTATCCCTACAAGATTTTAAAAACATATTTCACCAGGTTCCTGGCTGTTTTTCTTGCTCCCACATGGAGTTACAATTGCCTTAGCGGATCAGCTCGTACATTCTATTGAATTAGTATGGGCCCCAGTCTCTGGGTCCTCAGAAGTGACTGTGATTTATCTGAAATAATGTGTAGTTTGAAAATAGTATCTAAAAGACATTTCTTTACAAAATCATTTATAACTACAGTATCTTACTTTTAGGTGCTCATCTTTGGGGCAATCCTAGGCATGCCAGCAGTAACCTCGTAAATACACGTCTGAAACTTTCAAGAACTTCACTTAAAAATGATGTTGGAAGGTGACAGCATAGGCCTTATACACTAAAAGTACCGGAATTAATCATTTTCTGTTTGTGCTAGGAAAGGTGTAACAAATGAGGAGGAAGGCTTTGTGAAATTCTCTCAAAATAGTCAAACTCAGTATTATGCTACACTATAGATACAAAAAATGAAATCTATTGTTTAGTAATATTACTTCATATTATTACTAGATTAATTAAGCGCCTATACTTTGAAGCTGGTTTTCAGTGTTTAATTGACTAGGTGTTTATTACTTGTTGTTTTATTCCCCTTATATGTGTCAATTACTGAAGAAAACAAAATGAATTATTTTTCATTTCGTGTGATTTTAGTACGTTTATAGCTATATATCATTTTTTCGCGTAGTTTTTTTGCCAGTTAAGTTTGTGTCTGGAAGGTGGACAAAAATTATATTTGGAAAGTTAACCTAAAAATTTATAGGTGAGTAAATGCTACTTATCAACTCTATCCCGTATGTTTTCTGAACCAAAGTACTTTCCACTGTTCACAACAACGATCCACTTACTCCAATCACACATTAAACCAAACTCCACGCGTATTTAAATTTCAAAATACAAAGTGTTTACTGTTTACTATTGCGCAATCGATAGTCAGGCCTTCCCCACTGTTCACAATCGATAATTGACAACCGTAACTGCCACTGACTGGCCTCCCATGAGGGCAGCGTCTAGGTCGGTGGAGGGGGAACGTCAGTCATGACTGACATGCTGTTGACACGCTCCAAGAAAAGTGAGGCAGTGCTCTCGTGTCAGCGACGGACTGGCAGTTGTCAGCGCAGCACTGACGTATGTTGACACGGCACTGACATCACTGCCCTTCGTTTTCTGGCAGTCATCACTGCCCGTGTAAACCTAGCCTTATGATTGTTTCAATTTGATATTCTTCCACAAAACTGAATAATTTTTTACATTGAATTGTATTTTTTTCCAAGTCCTATTAATGCGGATACTAAATGTGCGCATAGTTTGGCCAATATAACTAATTATATTGTAAACAGGTCCCGAAATTATTTATTTTATTTTTAATATTTCAACATAGCTTAAATTATTGCAAGATTTTAAGGTAATTCGGATATCATAATTCATTAAATCATAAGTCATTAAGTTTGTATTATTTCTTACTGCGTAATTTTACGGGTAAATTTTTAATTTCATATTAATATTAGTCAACCCAATTTTAATGTATTTGTAAACGAAATACAAAGGATAAATATTAAGAAGAACACTATTTATATTTTTTTCCAGATTAAATTTTTGGTAGCAGAAACAGATGAATTTTATTTATAATTTAACTACTCGTATGTATTATCCATTACACTTCCAAATCTCTCATAATTTGCGCGCAAACACGACAAAGAAAAATTCCCAAGGTAGAACTAATGATTTAGTGATAGTAAATGTTATTGAACAAAAAATAAGAGGAATGTATAATTACATTTATTAAGATAAGAATTTTTGATAAAATAATTTTTGTCAATTTGGAAATGTAGTTATTCCATCTATTTTTAAAACTTGGTGTAATTGATGAAGGGGTAAAAATTAAATAAGAACACTTCATCTAATGATAAGAAAACACGATCATTAGCGACGTTTAAATGGTCAAAAAACTTTAAAAGCCGTAATTTAACATTTCAATTCTACCACCACTTTTCCTAGTGATAGAGCGGTGATACTATCGCATTGACATGGCATTAGGTTGTTGACGTATAATCCGTTACGTCAAGGGAAAGGATGATGTGGTTATCGATTACTAGAGCCGAAAATACTGGGATTCAATGGTGACTGAAAAGGTTAAACGTGAAGCGGTGGAACGAATTGCTATGGAAAAGTGTCAGAAGCAGAAAACGTTGGACAGGAAGTTGATAAACAAGAAAGAACAAGCTGAAGATGAAAACTTGAAGAAAATTATAAATATGGTGATATCTGAGGAGGAGGAACGTCAAGAGCAAGGAAGATTTAAGAACAAATTGAGTGATGCAATACTGTTAGTGCAAAGATGTCTGGCTAGGAAAGAGTGGGTGTTGATGATACCAAGAACCTTTCAGCAGATAATATTTGAATTCTTTCACAAAAAAAATAGTCATGGTGGAGTCAACAGAACTAGGAAAATGATGTCTGGATTGGTGACAAGGAAGGGCGTGTATAGAGACGCAAGGAAGTTTATTAGAACATATCAAGACTGTCAGTTAAATAAATGTAGGAATAAAAAATTTGAAGGGCCTTATCAATCTATTATCCCAAAGGAAGTTAATGAGGTTGTATCGTTGGATTTATTTGGTCCACTCCCGAAGAGTGTGTTTGGATGCGACTATGTTCTGGTAATAGTGGATTTGTTCTCTAAGTATACAAACGTTTATGGGATTAAAGCTGTAACAGCAAAATCTTGTTTAATTAAATTATTGGTTGAATGTATCAAGGAATGTGGGAAACCAAGGATAGTGTCTGATAATGGAAAGCAATTTAACTGTAATGAATGGGTGAATACTTTGAGGCAAGAAGAAATTAAACCTATCTCCACGGCAACAGGATATTCTCAACCAAATCCTATAGAGATATATATACGGGAAGTAAGCATGTTGTTAAGATAATTTATCGATACGGACCTTAGTGAGTGTATGACTTTACTTCCGAAAATATACATTATAAATAAGAATTTTAGTTTGACAACCTGGTGTGTGCCAAATGAATATAATTCTCTAAATTTTTCAAGCTATCGTTCGAAGAGATGATTCCATATCCAAAGTTTAAAGGGGAGGAGAAGGAGAAGATGGAAGGTATGAAGTAGAGGAAGTACAAGTCTAAAAACGCACGTTATAGAGCTAAACGACAGGGAGTGAAGAATATCGAGTTTGAAATGGGAGATTTTGTATTGGTCAATAAGTTAAGAGTATCCAATGCTGTTAAAAAGATCAGTTACAAGTTGCATAATATTCATGAAGTACCATTCCGAATTATGGAGAGAAGAAGGTTGAACAATTATCTAGTGGGAAATACAGACGACCAAGGAAAACGTTCAACATAAGCCATCTTGTCCATTACTACGAAAGAGAGAAGGCCAATTAGTAAAATAAGTTTGTAATTTGTGAAGTAGAGTGTGTATAAAATAATAATAATAAAAAATGTGTTAATTTGAAGTCGAATTATGTCCTTGGTAATTTATAAATTCCTAAAAAACGTGTCGAGAATGGCATCACGAAAAACAGCAAAGAGCTGTTACGACAAATTAGATTAAGATGTGATAAACTTGCTGTTATATTTTGTCTAATAGAAAATCCTTGTTTACCGAAAACTTTAAATTCAATATATTCCTTTTAATAAGAAAATAACCCAGAGTCGAACTCAATTTTTTGGGGGGTTAATGGGCTACATGAGGGTGATTAAACAGCTAGAAAAATATATGCGGCGAAACAAACATGAGGCACGGGTATATCGCTTATTTAGGGGGAAATAACTGTAACCATAATAACTGTGCGTATTATTAGTGACAATGGAACCAGTTTTAGCTGAAGGAAATACTCGACCCATTCTGAATTAGCTACGAAAATTTTTATTTTGTCTGATAAGTCCCGTTAAGTTAAAAGAAATTGAAATATTAGTACATTTTGGATTCTATATAGAATTTGTAATAGTAATTGTTAAATGTTAGCTCCTATGAATCAAGATGCCTTTAATATTGAATTTCATTGAAACTGTATATAGAGCATCTGAAACTCCTCTTTGCGTATAGGAAAGCATCTTTCGTTTCAATTTTTTGTTCTTTGCCAATGTTTATGTTTTATATATTGTTAATAACATAACCTACAATAAATATATTGTGCGATAAGTAGTTAACTTAACTTGCTGAACATGAGTGAAAATGTTGACCCCAAAAACATAATTAAAGCACGGGATTTGTTATACCGGCTTATGATAAGGTAAATTAATGGAAGAATTATGTGATTTTAATATTGGTAATAAACTCCGTTTGTTTGTTAAGGTTTTATGTCTTGTAATTTTCTTGAGATTATACACTAGATGTGTTTTTATTATCCTGCTAGTTATTTCTCTGTTACTGTTTTAGTCTGCTTTGAGAAAAACAGTTTTTTATGAACCCATGTACATCATTTGAATGGTATTTCGCTACATTTTTATTTATAAGTTCGCATTTGTACAGGTTATGTTGTAGAATATTTAGGAGACATTATTACTATTTATCGGGAATATTAATTTCTTAAAATTACCAGTGGGACTGTAAAAAAATATATTTTGAAGTCCTGAGGTAAGTGGCAAGAGAAGGATCCAATATGGATAAATTATCTTAAGGAGAAGCAAGCAGAGTAGTTGAGGTAACTATTATGATTCTAAGAAGATACTTTTGAAGCAATTGTAAAGAAATGGCAAATTGAAAATAATTAATTTGTTCATATAGTCACAGTTTAACCGCTTAAATTGGCAGTAAAGTCATCATGCTGAGAAGGAGTAACTTGTCAAAATTTTGAGAGCCTGCACCCTCTTGTGTCTGTAAGGCATAATGGTTATCCTATACAAATTAATGATTATAATGTTTTAATGCTTTCTTTGCAGTCAATTATTTTATGATGGACATCAAAGTTTGGCTGTTGGGCTTTCTGCAATTGCTCAAGCAGATCCTCCATGCCCTCCCTCTGATCGTCTTTTGCATGTCGTTATGGTAGGGTTGCAGCATGAACCAGAAAGAAAAAGCAATTCCACAGCTGCAGCACTTGCTGCTGGAATAGCACCTGAGAACATGCTGGGCCCAGGTCTAGGTTTGTAAATTACATAGTCCCATATTTTTTTACAATTTGTCTGGTAAATTGAATTGAAGTTATGAATCTATTTATTTCTTTTTTTAATGGTGGAGTCTCTTCCTGAATAATTTAATGAAAATTAGCTCATAAATTTGCCTTTGTAGAAAATCTCTTGATCCATTGTGGAATTTAATGCTTAGATATACAAAACATCATAAAGCATTTTTGGTCTTCATTTTTTGTTTCATTTCTTTTTTTATTTGTAATATAATCATTTTTAATACACTTCCAATACATACAATAAATCCTTCTGTGTGTGTGTATACCTTGCCTTTTGTTTGAATAGTGGTTGTATGTATGTATGTATGAGAGTGTGTATCAATATTTAAATATTGACACCTCTAAGGGTGGATGTGTTTGAATGAATGTGTGTCAAGATGGGGGTGTTAGTGTGCATCTCCCCAACCCCCATCAAGTCCTTGCCTCTTCCCAGACCCTCATTGAGAGAGAAAGTTGGTGACCTGGTGGGGTCAATTGTTTACGACCTAAGTTAGCAGAGCAGCAAATTTTGGCTGCTCAGTCGTCGGCTAGCCGATCTCTGGAAATGTCTTCCTAACTTTCTGATGAAGGGGGCGGTGCCTCCGAAAATTCAAGTTCTCTAAACCTCACAAGGTGTCTACCATCTATGAACCTCAGGTAAGTCATCTTCTTTCTATCTCTCTGTCCTTTCCCCATTAATTGTTTTAAACATGACAATGTCATTTCCTATCTCATATATATATATATATACACACATTGTATTTTAAGCACACTGATGTTGTTTGAAAAACTCATCATTGCATGTTAAAACAATATTTTACAAATAATTATAACAGAAGGGTTCCTTTTTTTAGATAATTTTGTTGACATGTGCTATTGTGATAAAGTCTCAGAACTTTAAGACCTCATACTTCTGGTTTTATAATAAAAGTATTTTCTGCTGTAAATTATTTGATTTGGTGTGTTGTTGTAATCCTGCAGATCTAGAGTATGAAACAGATGTACAAAGTTCTGCACCAGAACCTGCACTATATGAGACTGCATATGTTACATCCCACAAGGGTAACTGCAGAGCTGGAGCTTTCAGTGCAGATGGTCAGCTCATAGCTACTGGCAGTGTCGATGCATCTATAAAGGTACTTTCTCTTTATAGTAAAATATGTATTATGAAATAAATGAATTTCAAGTTTACAAAATATAGTGATTGTAAATAATTAATGATTGACAAGATTTGGATGATATGAGCTTTTACAATAATAAATTTACAACTCTTCAATTTATTGCTGCATTTAGATCCTGGATGTTGATCGAATGCTTGCCAAATCAGCACCTGATGCCAGCGGCGACACAGCAGGTGCAGATCGAGGAACAAGTGGTGGGGGAATTGATTCTCAAGGTCATCCAGTAATCAGAACTTTATATGATCATCTTGAAGAGGTCACATGTTTGGAATTTCATCCACGAGAACCCATCCTTGCTTCTGGTTCAAGGGATTTCACAATTAAATTATTTGATTATAGTAAAACATCTGTGAAAAAAGCTTTTCGAACAATGACAGTAAGTTTGAATATTTGATTTGACAAAACATGAATAAATAAATTTTTTCCCTGTGGACACAGTAAAATATCTATTTTTGAAAGGTTTAAAGATGTAATTTGATACAATGATTCAATTAGTTGCATACTATCTCTTGTGCTACTGATTACACTTAAAAATAAATAGAAGAACTAGTTATGTGTCATCTTCAAGCAATATATATGTTAGAGCCATCAGAAATATTAGTAAACTATCAAAGATTGAAGGTTTTCCTGGTAAATTTTCTGAATAAACAGTTCTTGGGTTTCCACCCAGGTTAAATGGAGTTTAAGCCATGAAACGGCATGACTTAAACTCCATTTAACCCAGGTGGAAACCCAAGTACTGTTTATTAGTAAACCAATTGAAGTAAGCATGGACAGTATTTTGTAATTTATTTCAGGATGCTGAGCAAGTAAGGTGTCTCTCTTTTCATCCAACAGGAGACTATCTTCTGGTTGGAACAAATCATCCAGTAATTCGTCTGTATGATGTTCAAACAGGCCAATGTTTTGTTTGCTCCATTCCTTCGCATCAACACACAACTTTGGGTATAACATCAGTCAAGTGAGTTTATTATTTTCATTATGATTACATTTTCTTTAGAAAAGTTAAGGATGCTCAGCACGGTTTTATTTCGTAAACACTGTAACCAAGGTTATGCTTTCATGTTTATTATGAATTTAGGACACCAAATATTTAGAATCGCCAACCTTTAAAACTGTCCATTAACAAAAAGGTTATTTTATGTGACAGATATTGAATTGCTCTCATTTACTTTTCTTATATTTGGGTTGATTTTCTTTCCACTATGAACAACCTAGTGGCTGAAATACATAATTTTTCACTATTCTTAAATCTTCCTTGTAGGTACTCTCCTGATGCCAAGATTTACGCATCTGCAGGACGTGATGGCAGTATTAAAATATGGGATGGTGTATCAAACCGATGTATTAATACGTTTATGAAAGCGCATGATGGAGCAGAAGTATGTTCTGTAAGGTTTACTAGAAATGGAAAAGTAAGTTGGATTTTCTTAGTATTTTCAATATAAAAAATAATGTTTAACCATATTTCCTATATTGAGAAAAGTTCAATAGTATTTCTAAGCAAAAAATTGTTTTGTGTTTTAATAAATTAGTATAATTTCAACTTTCTTACCCTTTTTTTTCAGTATGTACTTTCTTCAGGAAAGGATTCTCTCATAAAATTGTGGGAGCTCTCAACAAGTAGATGTCTTATTGCTTACACTGGTGCTGGTACAACAGGTGAATATGATTCATAGTGAATTAATTTTGTTCATAATATTTTATTGCTAAATAACTTAAGTGTTAGTAACACGCAACATGTGCACAGATTAACTTTTTACTACTTCAACTGATAGAAACTCCTATTTTTACTGTAGTTCCTATGTATAGAATAAAAACTTTTTGTGTGGGAATAGTCACAAATATTTCAGTCATTTCAACTCTGAACATACTGAATGGTGATTACTATTCTACTTTTGGAAATATTTGGAAAATCACTGCTTCTGCCTTTCTTAACTGTAAATTAACTAATTGTCCAAATAGTGTAAAACATTGTAGTTTAAAGTGTAATCAACCTTGGAGACCAAAAATTAATAATGGATTACTGTAGTGATAAATTTTTTATTTTCTTGATAATAGGTCTGAAGAATGATGGAAGTTAATCAAGAATAGTCAATTTCTGTTGTATTTTCTGATGAATATTCTGTTGGAAATATATTGAGGTAGGATTGGTAAAGCATGACATTTCATAATTTGGCATTTTGTTGAAATACATGTATTGTTGGTGTGAGCTAATGAAATATGTTTTACCAATGCCATCTAGATGGAAACCCAAGAACATTTCCAAAAATAACAATTCATGGAATATCCTGACATTTTATTGCCCTTATATTATTTATCTTGATATATGGAATTGAGGTTGCTGAGTAACAACATCTGTTTCTGTCCTGGTCCACGTCTCTGAATCTGTACCAGGCAAATTTTTATTGGGAAGAGAAAACAAGAAAATCTTTTTCTAGTTCCTGTTTATTCCTTTATTTATAATAGTATTTTATTTATTGTAACAAATTGAGGCAGAGCTCTGTGGCTTTGTCATTACTGTTTGCATATAATGGTAATTGCAGCATCTAAAAGAATAAAAAGTTACAGTAGGTTTCTCTTAGTTTCATTTCATAAATCTTTCATAAATTCTTAGCAAATGCATGAGCAAACTTGATATGGTATAACCTTAACTATAAAATCCCATCAGCTCAACTGTGTTTGTCTTAAGTTCACATAATGAATATTAAGTCACCATATATAAAACATAATATTTAATTTCTGATTTTTATAGGCAATATATTATAAAATGCCTCAAATGTATTATATGACAATAATCTTGTATGCAATTAGTTATTTTGTTCATGGGCAACATGAAAATATTTTCACAAGTGATTAAAAACATAGTATGTAATAAGTTTTCTTGTTAAAACTGTCATAATTATCTACAGTTCTAATTTTAATGTTCCCAATAATAACAACAAAATAATAATCATATATTATTACTACATTTATTATCATAAACATTATTGTGAGTTTATTATTATTTTTAGATATTTCTCTAGTGCTTTTGTGGATTAGATATTTTATTTAAAGTTTAAGTTGTATATTGTTGAGAAAATATTTCATACAGCAAACTCATTGACATTATAACTAATGAAATCAAAATTTCTCTAACTTTATGTCTATAAATTTTTAGGCAAACAGGAACATAGAGCGCAAGCTGTTTTCAACCACACTGAGGATTATGTTCTATTCCCTGATGAAGCAACTACATCTCTTTGTGCATGGAATTCTCGGAATGCATCTCGAAAACAGTTACTCTCACTTGGTATGTTTTCTGTATTTGTCTTGATTTTTTTAAGGATAATACATAAATGCAATAATAGATACATTTAAATATTAAGAAAGTGTATAATTTAATATTGAAATTTGAATCAATTTAGGGGTTGAAACAAATGATATAGAATAAACATTAACTTTTGGAGTAGTGAAGGAAGATGTTACAATGTTGCTTAGAAGTAATGCACAGATAAAGATAATGCTTCTATGAAATAACTTAAATATACAACTCATGAATATTACAATGACCTTTAGGTCAATTGTTTTAACAATATACTATTTGTACTTATTTTATTATGTGTATGTTAAAAAGTGGATGTGTGTATGTTTTGGAATGTCGATGGATGTATGTGTCTGTGTGTATTTATATGTGAGTTAACATGAGGGTTATATTTGTGCATCTCCCCAGCCCCTATCAATTGTTTGCCTTACCCTGACTTTCTTGAGAGAGAAAGTTGGTGGTCTGGTCAGGCCTATTGTTTATCAGCAAAAGCTAACTGTGCATCAATTTTGACTGCTCACGTGATGGATGGCTGTCACTGATATTTTTCCTAACCTTCTGATGAAGCGCCAGTGCCTCCAAAAATATAAGAATCCTGGACTCAATATGGTTCCTGCCAACTACACTTCGGAAAAACACCAATCTTCTATCTATCTTTCCTGTCATTAATTGTTTTAATAGCCTGACAATTAATAAGGAAAGAGAGATAGAAAGTAGGTGACTTACCTGAGGTTCACAAATGGTATGCACCTTGTAAGGTTTGAAGTTCTTAACTTTTCGGAGGCACCATCCCCTTCATCAGAAAGTTAGGAAGACATTTCCAGTGATCGGCTAGCCGATGACTCAAATATATGTATAATCAATAAGGACAGGAAATAAATAGAAATATATCTGAACTGTAAAGTTGGCAGTCACCATGCTGTGTGCTGAGTTATGAATTTTGGGAGGGAAGCATCTCCCCCTCAGTCAATGACTGGGTCCCACTCAGAATGCAATTCCTAATCTTCTGACAAAGGGAGCAGTTGCTACCAAAAATTCATAATCCAGCACTCAGCATGTGACTGCCAACTTTACCCTTTAGGTAAGCCACCAAATTTCTATCTATATTTCCTGTCTTCTTGTTTTAATACAATGTCATTTCCTGACTTTTGTACGGACAGGAAAGGGAGAAAGAAATGTGATGGCTTACTTGAAATTGAAGCTCAGTATCGTGGTGTTTTCAAATTTTGAGAGGTAACTGCTTCCTACATGAGAGGAGGATGTGTGTTCAAAGTGATGGCCAGCTGACTGACACACTTTTTAATTTAGCTGGACTAATATCTAATATTGCCTGGCATTTAATTTTATTATTCAGTTATTTATAAAAGAGTGAAAATATAATTGTAAGAATTTTTTTGTTTTGTACTAGGTCATAATGGTCCAGTGAGGCTGATAGCACATTCTCCAACAGCTCCAGCATTTTTGACTTGTTCTGATGATTTTCGTGCAAGATTTTGGTTCAGGCGTATGCACTGATTGTATTTATAACATCGATTGGTGTATGTTGAATACTTGAATAGTGTGCCCTGTGGTATTACATGCAAAATCTCAAGAATATATTGTATTTCATTGAACTGTTATTTCAACCTGTTTATTATGTGAGATGAGTTTATATAAAAATAATAATTTCTGAAATAACTCCTTAAATGAAAATGTATCTTTTTATATGAGGTAATGAACTTTTTCAATGTAATTATAGATACACCATATAGTATTTGGTTACAATTTATGATAGCTAAAAGTATTTACAATATTATTATGTTACCAAAGTTATATCATACTGACCAATAGTGAGAAATTTATTACTAATGTAAATTATCATCAAAGAAAATATTTTGTCCCTAAGGTTAGGAATCTCTTCAATTGTTTATAGGAATAAATAATTAAATAAAAATACATAGAGACAATTCGGTTACAATAAATAAATTTTGTATAACTTGGTTACTTACATAATTAAAAAATGTGAAAGGAATTTTAAAAAATCTTTAACCAAAAAAAATTCTATGTACAATTTGTGCCGAAACTAGCTGATCTGAAAACAAGTTACAATTTAAAAATCTGGCAAAATCTCAAATCCTATAGTGACTACTTATCGCAAATTGAAGTGACAGTGAAAAATAATATTCTGCAATATTTGATGCTATTGTTAGGTAATTGAAAATTACAAGAATAACACACCAAGCAACCCTGGTGCTTGAATAGAATTTCACTACTGCCAATTGAAACATCCAAGGAATAAAAGTGATGGGAAGAATTGGACAATTTTCACTTTTAATAGAAGATAGTATTTCACTATATGCTGACTAATTTAGAATGGTTACGTGTACTGATATCAAATGTATTAAAATAAAATATATAAGTAGATGAGGGAAGGTCGGCTGACGAAAGTCCCACAAGAATGGCAGACATTTCAGGTAAAAGCAAACAAGATTATTATAGAGGATTCTGATGCTACACAAGATGAGAAGGATTGCATGCCAGTATTTTTGGTGGTCAAATGTAGATAAGGATATTGAACATTTCGTAAAGACATTTCCATGACTCGTGTGAGTCAACCACTCATGCCAAAATAATAATGTTTGATTACACACAAAAAAAATTATTTTTTCAAAATGGCACAGGGTAATGGAAGTGCCAAGAATAGATTCAGGGTTGACTATTGAAAAATTGAGAAAATGGTTCACGAGACTCGGACTTACAGACACAATTTATTCTGACAATTTCAAATTCAATTCTCGGGTTTTTCACGTTTCGACAGCAAGGTCTGCCATCATCGTCAGACTGGGGTGTCAAGTGTTTTGTGGGTAACAGGCTACATGAGGGTGATCCTGAAGCAGACAACTCTCCCTAAAATAGGAAGGGAATTGAAAAATGGGGGGAGGGATGTGGAAGGTAGCCAATGGTTGACTAGGGCCCCTTGGGCTGTAGTGTAAGGATCTTTCCCTGTTTCACCTAAAGGTGATGCAAGGAAAACCCAAGAAAAACTGCATTGGGTAGGTTGGGCTATTGGGAACTACTACTACGACCTTCTGAATCGGGAGACCGAATTGTTGTGGGAATGCAACAAACCTGATTCCATGCCTAGATCAAAATTAATGGGCAGTTGACCGACTGGTCCATTGGGATCGGTGAACAACTTTCAGCATATACCAAATGTCTTTGACCCCGTACATACATACACCTCTCAAACTGCTCTAGGTCGTCTCAGCTAGCAAGAGACTTAATTTAATAATTACCTTGGCCAAAGACGGGGGGGGGGGGGAGAGGAAAACCAGGAAGGAGGAAGTCAACCCTTAACTCCACTGGGACCGTGACAAGTGTACTTATACACAACGGGGCGCTCCCTTCTGGGTTCTCATTGGTCCACCTCCCACCTCTTCTGAAGTGTGTTTGTGGTTAGGTCCGGTTTTCTGGTTGTGAATAGAGGATCTCAAGCTTAGCAGAGCTAAAACTCTCAGTCGCGGTTCAGCAAATTGTCTGAAGTTCCAATCTCAATTGCCTCGGTGATTAATATATACCACCATCCGTTGGTTCAGTCTAAGATTTTTGTTTTGTCAAAATCAATTTTGTGTTCGGTCAATAGTGCGTGTTCGGCTTCGATGGATTTTGTAAACTGCTTTAAACGAATGCACCTCTCATGTTCGTAACATATATAGACCAAAATGGCAGGGTATCTGGTATACTCCGCCGGTTTTAAGTCAATTTTGTCCTTTACTGATATGAGCATGTTCTTCAGTTTCTTTTGTGACTTAAAAACGGCCTTGATGTTGTGTCTTTTTAATATTCTGCAGATTTTTAATGTTGTTTGTCCTGTATATGGCAGGAATGCCGTGGTGGTGACAGCTGCCTCTGTGTTTTTCCTCCTTTGGATGTAAACCTGGTTCATTATTTATGGAAATTTGATCACTCGTGTAGCCCTTCAGGTGAGCCAGTTCTCCCTCCCTCTTTCCTCCCCCCCCCCCCCACTCTCTTTCATATGCTGCCAATCTTCGCTTATAATAACACAGCAACTTGTGTCCTCAAAATTTCTTGGCAATCGGATAAATCATATCGGAAATCCTAATAAGATTTTAACTTGTAGTTTTTACACCGGCTTCGCGCGGCAGTTCAATGGCTTTATTAATATTTATATTAATATCTTCTGAACACTGCAAGGTATCGAAATAAAAACTTACAAGAAAATTTAGGTTAAAATTCCTGTTTTAATCTCGCAAAATTTTATTGAAATCCGTCGAGCCGTTTCGGTGTCTATTGGAGACAAACTTCCAGACAGACACTTCACTTCAACTGTATTTATTCGTATATATTATATATATATGAAAATCATATTGAACGTAAGTTACATCAACGCGAAGAAAGATTTTGAAATTTGGTTAGCAAATGTAATTATCCACTGTTGAGAAATTGAGCTCTCTTTAGGCATCGATATATCATTGGAAATGCTTGTTGTCAATCATGAAGGACATAAAAATCGAAGTATCTATCACCATTGATGCTCGTTTGGACCAATATATAAGAATTGGGAAATCAATTTATGCACCAAATTCCATTAAGTTTGCTGAAAATTTGCAATGTAAACATCTATTTAAATTACATTCAAAGTATGTAATAAATTTAAATTTTGATAATAGAGTAGAACTTCTGAGGGGTTTTCTTAAGGAGGTATTCATTGCATAAAAAGTTTTCTAAGGTTAAACTAGTCTACTAAATTGAGAAATATTCCTCTTTTCCCTCTTCTGTATGTAGTGACATGGAGGGTTCGTTATGAGTCTATAATTTTTTGACAAATCAATTCACTGAAATAGTTTATTGATATATCTTATTCTCTCTCTTTGCTACTATTTCCTCCCTGACTTTTTCGCCACGAAAAGTATACGTTTATGATGGGAAGTTGATTTAAAAAGACCCCTGACTTTAGCTGTTATAATTAACTCAGAATTTTATGTCGCATTTACTATTGCAGCAGTTTCTATTATGTCGCCTTTTTTATCGCGGAAATCGCCAGAATATCTCATTACTGGGTAATTTGAATGTTTGTTTCTTCTGTTGACTTAATTTTAAAACAACAAATACAAAGTTTTAAAGGGGTCACGTAAGGATTTGTCTTATAACTTTCTAATATTTAATTGATTAAGAAGTTTCTCCAAGTAACAGGGTCGCGATTAACTCTTCTTTTGAGAAATTCTAAATGCGAACCTCCTCAAACAGTTCGATTTTAAAATGTATAAATAACACGACAGACCAAAATTTGAAATAGTTGGGGTTATTAACTTATACATGCGCTGAGAACCTCGCAAACGTTGTGCTTGGTGTGGGCGAGAATGAAATATAATGTTCACTTATTTCTTAAAAAGGGATAAAAGAGTGGAAATTTTTTCGTTTAAAACGGGAGGAAATTACAAACTGTAATTCCTTACAAACGAGCTGTTGCCATAATGGACGTCGTAACTTTTATCGCACTTTTTGCACACAACCAACGCAATTTACATGTGCAATAGTTGGCGCCTGAAAACTATTCAATTTGACTGAACTTCTGTCTCGTCCGCATTAATCGTGTTTTTAGTCTTGTAATCCTTATTATCTCTGCTTTTAAAACAGTCAAATCATACATATTATACGGCGAGGCGTATCACACAAATTTAAAGCCAAATTGGAAGGGAAGTTAAAATCGAATGCTCGATTATTCCTTAAAAAGGGTTTAATGAGTGGAAATTTTGTTATTCCGAGGTTCCTTTAAAGCGGGAAAAATTATATTAAATATATGGAAATTTCGCCGAACATGAGAAAGTTTTCGTTTCAAGCGGGAATCGCTTAAACCGCGGAATCTTTTTTAAAAAATTGACTCCAACTTATGTATAATCTGTCTATTATAACAAATAATAAATACATTTGTTTTGATACTTAACTTAATGCTTACACAAAAGAAAAAAAAGACTTGAAGAGCAATGCTCCAGTGAACATTCTCTAAAAAACATGATGATATATCTTAAAGTTTGAGAATTATATCTTTTTAATTAAATCTGTGTGGAAGGTCTGATTGCTTGAATCTTGTTAATCTTCTTGGCTCTTCCCCGTTCTCGAACGGAGTTCTTGCCAGTTGATTTTGAGATCTTGTAACCTTGTCTTTGTTCCTGTTGCTGAGATTAGTTATTTCTTGCCGGACTGAGGATATGTTTAGCGACGACAATACAGACTGGACTCTGAACAACCTGAAATTATTTCAGGTGAAGAGACAAATCTATGATTCGTGATTCACGACTTCAATAGTAGCGATGTATGAAGAGTGAAATGCTCCTGAGGTCATTAAACCACGGAGATTTCAAAAACAAATATAATTTATGGATCGATTTATGGCAAGTTGACCGCGTCAAAAATAATCACTTTAATTTGTCTTTTGCTGCTTTAAGAAGAATTTTAGCGGACTGAAAAAGCGCTGTTTTTACATTCGCTCTTATAGGCGTACGACCGAGTTACACCTAAAGGAGTGGTATGGCCGTCACGCTCGTAACTCTACTATTGCCCCTCTATATATTTAAGATACTCTTTGGTTGTTGCCAAGAAATAGCAGAGAAGTATAAACATGTATCAGAGTTCACTGCCCGTTCTATAGTGAGGGCAGCTTTTCCACAGTGAAGAAGTGGGCAGTTGTCTGCCCACGATGTAAACTGCAGGCAGTGCACAACCAATCGGACGTGGACAAACAATACTGCCTGTGTAAACCTTCCTATAACATACGCGACGACAATAGAAGAGACTCCTGAAATGGGAAATAAAGATTTAGAAGGGAACCATACCCTCAAAAATGATGAAATTGATCAAACGAAATCTATTAACGAGGACGGACACGAATAAGCTACTCGCTGAACACATGTTTTCCTTTTCCGATAAATATATCTTTTCTCGTTGCAAATCAACGAAACGAGCACGAGTTCTTTTAATTCATTATCTGAGGAGCTCAAATAAAACAACGAAGACTGTACTATTGAAATTGACATGTTAATTCCGCAATCCAGTGTAAACTGCGATTCAATTTGCGCACAGCCACACCACGAAGCACTCTTGCTGCACCCCTCAAGTCGTGCTGCGCACGTCTCGATTTGCGTCTAGGCACAGATGATACAATATTTTCATATAGGGCAATAAATATCTACAGTTCGTGAGATTCTATATGGCGTGTTTACATGCGCAGTAGGGAAAGGAGAAGGGGTGTAATGTTTAAAGAGGTATTACGCCTCTAATTCGCTTGGCGAAACGCTACTATAATTGTTAAGAACATTAATTTTCTTCATGCAAATGGGATTTGGAGACTGCGATGACATATTTGTAACACACGCTCTACTTATTATCTATTACATTTTAAGGCTGCGTTTCGTGACGTACAACATATTCTGAACTGACAGAAATATATTTCCTAACGGCAATATTTTCAGAATGCTTTTACACTACCAACTTGTCTCAAAGTGAGCCGATGTCTACCCCCCCCCCCTTACTGCAAAATGGGCGGTGCTGTCCACTGCTCATCGTCTTGACAGACGACTAGATAATTCTTCGAACAGTACCTCTTCTTGACTGACCAAATATATTTTTCAATATGACATACAGACTGGCAATATTATTATGTATTATATTGAACGTCTACCTAAATTAATATAGTTATATCTTACTTATTCTTATACATTTCATTTCAAGGAGGCGGTATTTACAAAACAAGGTGTTTAATAACTCGAACAAGTTTTCTTCAAACTTTTATATTCCGCTATTGTCAATGAACTTAACCCCCTCGTTTGTCTCTTCGTATGCTACTCTTTGGTGAATATTGGCTAATGTTTTGAAATGTGGTTACATGCCGAACGCTTGTAAAGATATTATTTTAATAAAACATTTTTCCCTTTTAAACCAAAACATCTGAAAAGCAGACAAGAAATGAGTGGTTCTGCTTGGGGTGACTCAGCTGACGATCAAGAAGTGCTATCATCAAAGGTAGTATAATATTGTTTCATTTTTCAGTAAGTAGGTTATATTACGTCAAAATCAATTTATTTTATACGAGAATTTATTAAATTAACACACTAATAGTGTATTACATAGCAATGTCATTAAAAACTTTTTGAAACGTCGATATCTAGTTCAACAACCACAAATAAAGCAGATGGCTGTTCAAATAAATTCATTTCACATAATTTTGTATTGAATCTTAAATAAATCAATTTTTTTAAAAAAGGAAAGTTGGTCAGTTAAGCGTATGGGAACTGCGTTTTATCACAGTTTTAATTTTACATTTGCACTGGGAGAGGTTTCGTTATTTATTTCAATTTCCATTAAGTTATTGCTCATGAAACCAGACCATGAAATGAGTCTGATAATAAGCATGAATTAAGCAACTAACATTAAAAATATAGTTGTATATTTTCTTACTCTTCCCATTTTATATTTAATGATTTGGCAGTGAAATTGATTTTCATATCTAAATGGACACTTGTGTAAGACTGTTCTCAAATGAAATATGGAACTGGTGGAGTTATATCCCCTACCTCGATCTATTAACGTGAATACAATGAAGGGAAAATCCTGATGTATACGTTTGGGCGATCATATTCCCCTTTGGCTGGAAAAATTATTGAACAGCAACACAATTGTAGAAATAAATCAAATCAATATTTCTTATAAAATATGCCATTCTGTATCATAATATGACATTAATATGATTGTTCTAATTTTTCTATAATTTCTACTCTTTTTGAGGAATATTCTATGAGAATAACTGACATTTAATTGTGTATCAGGTAAAATACATTCTCTTATGTCTTTTAAAGTTAACCTTCATATGTCTAACACCTGATGTTTCTTATGCTTATTCTAAAACTTAAGAAAATGTTCTTCCTTACATTTTAATTGTAGAGTATTTTGTTAATCCATTCCGGAGGATTGTCTTTGTGGCGATTAATGCTATATTAAACAAGCTTTCTGCATATGTATTGTTTCATCATTAGTTATATATTTAATAGCTACAAATTTAGATTATTTGTTTAAATTGTAAATATTAAACTAGTTTCTCAGTTTATACCTCTTAAAAATATTTAATTTTCTAATGATGATTGTCATTATTCTGCAAAATTTCCATTTTTTCCAGTTGAAGGAGGTAAATTTTAAAAAACCATCAAGCCCAGATTTGGCCGATAAAAATACCCAAGAAGCTCCTCGGAAGCCTAATGAAGAGGATGATGAAGAGATATCACCTGCAGAACGATCTTTATTACAGAAAATAATTCGCAAGGGCTTGGTTGAAAACAAGAATGATATTGAGATACAAAGGAAGGATCCAACCTCGCCGCTTTACTCTGTTAAGACCTTTGAAGCTTTACATTTGTAAGTATTGATGCTGAAATATAAATTTGGTGAGATTTATTGCTGGTAGTAGAGGATGTGTTTCAATGCCAAATAACTTAATTTAAACTTACTATATTTATTTGGTTTAAAGCATAAAAGTTACATTCATTCATCAAGTTAGTTTTATGGTTTAATATATAGGTTTTATGTTGTTATAAAAATAGTTTATTGGTGATTGGGTAAAATAAGTTAATTTATTGGTCCTCTTACCTAAATAATTTTTTTAGAGTAGTCTTTCCTGCTCTAAATGATATATGTAGTATTCTTGTGTTTCCAACTGGGTAAACTCATTTAAAGTCACACAATCTTTTATTGGCTGTCAATGTGAAGTGTGAGGAAGATGGCAATGACTGCAATTTAAATGTTGTCAAATTTACCTGGTCGGATCTTGAGAAGACTACTATAATGGACAACTGGAGGAAATGTTATTTTCAATTTAAATTATGAAAATTGTATTACATTAACATTAAAAAATTAATTCATTGCCTTAAATTACGACATACAAATTTAGGGTCCATTAAATTCCACGGCTATGTCAGATTTGAAATTTAGCAAGGGACTCAATCTATTTACATGGTCGTGAATATGGGGGCATTGTTGTGCAGCGGGAATTTGACATATGCATTTTGATACAATGGCACTGACATATCAGAGATTGTTGTGATTGTAAGCAGCTGCACCCTTTGTGGCACAGCTAGTCACCTGCCATGTCATGACTCCTCTGACCTAATCTAAATTGATGGTTGGCTCATGGTGGTCATTTGCAGGGAGAAATGTGCTTTGAAATTTCTGTAGGGTTAATGTCACAGAATGTAGAATAGAGTAGAAGCGGCAGACGAAGGGGCGCGGTGGCACCAGCCACCCAGACCACTCCCCACTCCAGTACTCCCATAAAGGTCTCACAACATTGATATTTCTTAGTAGGGAAACACTTCGGCATTGTTGGAAATCGCTGTTTTTAATTAGACAAATGTGTATCATTTCGAATTCACATTCTTCATTATTGTTTCCCTTTGATTATTACAGTTTTTAACCGATCAGCTTTCTTTCACTTAGTTTGTGCGCATAAGTGAAGCTATTGAAACATGGCGTGAGTGCTGCGCCTCATTCGGATGCAGCACAAATGAATAGGACAAAACAGTTATTCCTTGCATAGGTCTTCACACTTAATTATTCATCAATGTAATTACATTACAATGAAATTATTTATACCATATCTCCTACCAATTACTTTTTAAGGTGATGTTTCTTGAATTACATTATTCATAGTAAGAAAACTAAAAATGATGGTGACATGTGAAGCCTGTTTGAAAGCTATTGAGAAAAACGTCATTACTAATGAGAAAGGCCTACTTACAATAAAGGACCGTGTAGGATTGATACTACCAGATGTGTATGTTATTAATATTTGTATATATATATATATATATATATAATATAAAAATATATTATATATATATGTGAGTGGGAACTACACCTTACGGAGTCTCTCGCATCCAAGCTTCCACCTCCTTTTATCTTTCCAATCTTCATCTCGAATACATCTGTCCTCTATTGCTTGCATCATTCTATTTAAGTTTAGGTCTTCCTTTTTTCTTTTGTTTTCGGGGTTGCCAGTGAAATATTCTTAATGGCCACCGTTCCTCTGGCATTCGTCTCAAATGTCCATACCAATTCAACCTCCTACCTTGTATTGTATCTAAGGTATTTAGTGATGTAACCCCTATTACTTACCTAATGTATTCATTTCTTATCATTTCTGTTCTTACACCACAGCTGTTGAAAAAATATTTACTTGCAAAAAGAAATGAACTCACAGCAGACTCTCTGGCTTATATGATCCTTTTTGATAAAACAATGCATAAAACAAGACTAATCACTCTTCAGAAGAATAAATTCATTATACGCCACTTATCAAGGAAATTGGACACCTTTACTTGAAAATTCGAATACACCAACATCTGAGAACTCTTTAATGATGAAGTGCACAGAGAATGAATCGGAGCAAGAAATAAAATCATTATATTCAACAGACAATAATTTAATTGTGGTTCGGAATTGTCTTGTAATTCGTATTAGCCACATAAATGTATTACCACATAATGTAAATATACCAGTTATTACAAAAAAGAAGTGATGCATTATTTATTTTTGCCCATAAACATAGAAAAATCTTCGCTTACAGCACAACAGTGGCTAGCGTTTGGGGGTATCGGAGTGGGGAGTCAGCGGGGGATGCCGCTTCTATTGTATTCTATGTTCTGTGGTTAATGTCTGTGCAGGTAAATGTCTGTTAATCTCCTGTGCTCATATTTTCGCACAATTTGGGTTGCTCTTTGCTGCCTCCCTGGCATAGAAAGGAATTTTGTCACTGTCTGACTGGTGCCAAGAGGAATTAGTCAACCAGAGCAATTCTGCTATCACCACTAATTAAATAAAATCTTAATCACCACCTTACTTCATTACACTATATATTAATAATTTAACACAATTTTGATAGAAGAATACTTCTACACATTGCAACTTGGGATATTAATGAACTCTTTAGAAATACTGTTAATGCACTACAATTTTTATTATATACACAGCAAATTATATTTAGTATTTCTCTTATTAGGGGGAGGGAGGACTGGGAAAATCACCAGAAAGATCCTTTTGAATATGTGCTCTGTGGTTTTTGGATTATCATCAACTAAGTCTGATATTATGGCTCTATGTGCACAGACACATCACGAGGCATTACTTTATGTGGGACAGAGTAATTGTATCATAGTTGCAAAGGTAATATTGATAATCTTGTTCAGGCCAGGAGTCTTGTTGCCTCAATTTTATGGCCACAAATTTATATTTATAGGTTTTAAAATCATTAATTGAAATGAGGTACAAATAAAAATGTGAAATTATTCCTGTTAGACATTTGTCTGTGTTATAAATAATTAATATCCTAAATTCTGTTATGCCTTATATTTTTCTATAATTTATATATTTTTTAATGATCATTATAATCTTATAATTGGTGTAAATGAAATTGCATTCAGGTTTTTTAAGACATACAATAATTATAATATTTAACTTTTGATTTCAGGAAGCCAGAGCTACTTAAAGGTGTTTATGCTATGGGTTTTAATGCACCATCTAAAATTCAAGAAGCAGCACTACCAACTCTCCTAGCTGATCCGTAAGCTACTATACAATTTACTTGATTACTTTTTTGCTTCAAGTTTAAAATTTCTGAAAAAGAGTACTAAAATAGTTTATACTCTAAGGCTTAACATGATTGATTAACACTTTTAAATTTTCAAAGTTAAATATTTGTTCATTACTTAAGTAATGATTAATCAGTTTGGTATTGATTTCAATATTCAGCAGATTATCTAAACCTTTGGATATACTATTCTGGGCTGTCAGGACTACTATGGGGTCAGGAGACCCATATCTTTTTCCTTGAATTTGAAATGTGGAAGAATTGGTTGTAAACAAAATATCAAAAGAACATTTTTTAAATTTAAAATATCTGTTGTACAAACAACTAGACAATAGTTATTACCTTTTAAATTTAGTCTTCAAATAGTTGGCTTAGTAATTTAGACTATTATCAATGAAAATGAATCACAATAGAAACTTACAAAATATGTTAGTAAAACAATCTCATCTCTCTCCTGAAAGAAAACTGCAATATAAAGGAAAAATACTTGTTAAACAATTTAAAATAAATAAAAACTCAATAGACCATTAAAAGTAAAATAACTATTTCACTTTCATCTTCAGAAAGACTTGTGACAACAGCAGGAAACACACAAAGGTTTATTGTGACTACATCACCTTTTTGCATATATATCACTGACATTTTTTTGTTTTCCTGTATGTATGATGTGAACAAAAGTTACACCACCAGAAATTCTGCTAGTAAAAATGGTAAATTTTTCTAATAACTATAAATTTTAAAGTTACATACTACAGTGGTGGCATTAGACCCCAGTACAGGCCTATCTTCTATTTTTGTAAACGGAGAAAGCCTTACTCGAGTGTAACCTTGTTGGAGCAACAGTTACTGAACAGCTTTTCTTTTGCCCTGAGTGGCGTTGAGATGGAATACTTAATTCGAATTGGATTTTATCTTACCTGGGTCGAACAGACTACAGTATCATGTGAAGGTCTTGAATACATAATGCAATATTCATATTTTGTTACATATAGAATTATTCAGTAATGAGATTATTGGATTATGGAATTTTAAAACACCATTCTTAATTTAACAATGATTTTTATGAACATAATTTTTTTCAAGTGCTGTGTTGGTTGGCATTGTTTTTACAAAGAGGTATTTTAGTTGCATATATGCATATGCATTCTAAATCAGACAAACTAAAAAACCTACTCAAACATAGTTACCTGACTTTAAATTTACAATAAATAACAAGACTGCTAATAAGTCACCATATGATTTTATTACTATTTAATTAATATAAAAGTCATTTCGTATGATCCAAATGGTAATTTCAGCCGTAACTGTCGCGGGATATTGCCTTCTGAGGGAGTCAAGGAGTGAAGAACATGAATTGCCAAATTGTATGCTACATGAAGTCTCAAATATCAATTAAATAGTAATATAATTATATGCTGAATTATTGGCCATATTTTTATTTATTGTAAAAGACCTACTCTAGAATGCTATTGTATCATTGTTAAACTGTGAAATCTCGTTTTAAAATATCTGGTCATGCTTAAATCCACAACATAATCAATTTCCATCTGACCCACTCAAAGAACTACTCTGTAATAAGTCAGATACTGCTCTCCATTTCTAGAAACTGTCTTTGAAATATGTATTGTAAAAGGAAAAGAAATAGTTTGAGGACAGAGTCAAGGTATTTTTCAACAGGATATGTTCGGAATTCAGCATCTGAGGTAGCTGTGATAAATTTTGTGGGAGTAGAGGCAGGCTGATTTGCTTTTAATTTGGGTTGTTTAGGGTTGCAGTGAAGTGAAATGTAGAGTAGACATTATTCCTGTTCCAACCACAAGGCTGACAATCTAGTTTTGTGTTAGTCTGGTACTCAAGGGTGGACATATATTTTGTGGAGAATTTTTTTCTTTAGGAACCGATATATTCAGCAGTCAAAACTCATTTTGGATTTGTTGACGTGTACTTGTAAATACTATAAAAAGTTTTATTTAAATGGTCTTCCTTGAAATTATGAATATAACACTTTTTCCAGACCACAGAATATGATTGCTCAATCTCAGTCTGGAACTGGTAAAACTGCAGCTTTTGTTTTGGCTATGTTGAGCAGAGTTGATTCATCTAAGAACTATCCACAAGTATGTTTATATTATTATTGAGAAATTTTACTTAAATGCATTATCAATTGCATGGATGTATAACATTTGTATGTTGAAAAATTCTATTTTTCTTAATTTTGCAATTAGTTTTGGTTTCAATTAACCTAAAAAATTTGTTGCTTAAATTCTGTTTCATTAATAGTATACAGTAATAACTAAAGTATCTAAAATAATATATTGTTTGTAATTTTTCTTTATTTTTTAAATTTTAATTTATTATAATACTTTATCTTAATGCTGCAACAAAATACCATTTTTATAGTTTTTATATATAGTGCTCTTAACTTTATAGGTTTAAAATTCATTTCAGGTTTTGTGTTTATCACCAACATATGAACTTGCAATACAAACTGGGGAGGTTGTTGTGAAAATGGCACAATTTTGTCCCGATATAAAATTGAGATTAGCAGTTAGAGGTGAAGAATGTGAGTAACTTTTATGGTAATTTTTCTCAGTGTTAACTTAAAGTTTAAAACTTTTGAATCAAAATAATTGATATCTTTTTCATTTTTCACATGGTCTCAAAAAATTTTATGTATCTCTTTACTCCTTATTAATTATTTTGATTATTCTGACAGTGCCACATCTTACTTGCACATATATGAGCAATGAAGGATGTGACATTGTCAAAATAATTAAACAGTTGATATGGGAAAGAAAGAGAGAAAAGTGGCGGCTTTCCTGAATTTGAAGCTTGGCATCACAATTGAGGAGAAGGGAAAGTTCTTTAAATTTTTGGTGGGGTCTGAATAGTGTTTATGACATTCTCTCTAGATGGCACAGGCTTTTGAAATTTGACTTGTTACTGCTTTCCAGTGTTTCGATGCCTGCAATTGATTTAAGTAAAGTCAATGACTCTCTGTACCTCTTTCCTATAAGTTGAACTATAGATCCTCATTGTTTCATAATCTTCATTGAATTAAAAATTAAATTTACAATTAACTAATTACTGTAGTTGTCCACAGTGTCCAGAAATACAAAATTGACAGATCATATTATTATTGGAACACCAGGAAAAGTATTGGATTGGGGAGTGAAATTCAAATTCTTTGATCTTAGTAAAATTTCTGTTTTTGTATTGGATGAGGCTGATGTTATGATTGCAACACAAGGACATCAAGATCAAAGTTTTCGCATTCATAAGTAAGTATATTAATAATGATAAATTAGTTTATTATTTTGATGGTCAGTTTTTTTCTTTTAAACCAAGCTGTAAAATTTGTATCCTAGATTATTTTTATTAACATTGTATTTAGTGAAGAAATGGCACATGACAGACCATACACACTACATTTAGTTCTCACTTTTCAGATTTGAAATAAATAATTCCATAGTCAGAACCATAATCATAAGAAATTTGGGAATATGCTAAAAGATTCAATCCCTTAACCATAATCATAAGAAATTTGGGAATACGCTAAGATTCAATCCCTTAGCTTTTCTGAAGTTCACACTTATAAAATCATAGTTAAATAACGTGTGTAGTAAAAAAAATATTCATTTAAATAATCATGTCAAAATTATATTTATGGCTTTAATGAAATTTTTAATTGCAGTTTCATGATCTTATGTTGTTCTGCATTCATAACAGCCCTGAGCACAGGTTGAACAAGCATGACATTAATTAAATTCTTTTATTTATACCAAACAGGATGCTCCCTCGTACTTGTCAGATGATGTTCTTCTCTGCTACATATGAACAAGATGTAATGCTATTTGCAGAGGCTATCGTATCAAATCCAGTTATCATTCGTCTTAAACGTGAAGAAGAGAGTCTCAATAATATTAAACAGTACTATGTTAACTGCAAATCCCTTGAAGAAAAATATTCAGCTATTAGTAATATCTATGGAGTAGTTACCATTGGACAAGCTATAATTTTCTGTCAAGTAAGTTATTAACATCAACTCCATTTTTAATTTATTTATAGGTTATATTTCTCTTCTAAAATCTCTCACTCTTGTTTTTTCCTTACAGTTTATGAAAGATCAGTACTGTAAATAATATTTATTGTTGTGGCTGATATTATTGCCAAGGTATCTTAAAATTTTTGTGATAATGAAGAAGTCTAGATTTAAGTATATTATAAAAGTTTTTTTGCTATTTTGTACTAAGATTGTTGTGTTGATTGATTTAATTAATAACAAATATTTGTTGTATCTATGTCTGCAAATTTAATTTATCATGCTTCAATTGCATTCAATCTTTTAAATGTGTTCCCTTCACACTTCCATTTTTCAGGCATCAGTGGAAAATGTAGTTTGTTCTCTGAGATTGTATATTACTTTGAATTTTTGGTCACTTCAAGTTAGATGTGAATTGTAAATTCATTATTATAATCAATTTCATCTATATAATGCTTCTTTCCAGACTCGGAAAACAGCATCTTGGCTGTCAGAGAGAATGTCAAGAGATGGGCATGCTGTTGCTTTGTTAACCGGTGATCTCACTGTTGAACAACGAATTGCTGTACTTGATCGTTTCAGGGAAGGTGTTGAAAAGGTCCTGATTACAACAAACGTACTTTCAAGAGGTTAGTAAAGATTTAAAGTACAATTCAACACTATTCTACATATTAACTGGTGTCAAAATAATGAAAATGTTATATCTTGGATAGATTTGTATGGCACCACAAATATGAATTTTTAATTCTGTAAATCGGGGGTGGGCAATTGCTTTGGCTAGGGAGCCGCATTGTGGAAATAGAGATTAGCAGAAGGCAACACATTATAAAATAATTGCATTCATTAGTTAACTTTGCATTTATAAACAAGCATACATTGTATCATAAAAATCAATGAATATAAATTTATAAAAATGGTAGTCTATTCAAATTATTTATTAAACTAGTTTCATATCATCTATGACTGCAAGAATATTTAATTTTAAAATGGTTCATGAAACAAATGTACCCTATCATTTTTTAAAATATATAGTGAGATTTATTTTTGAAATCCTAATCACAGTCTGCAAGGTAATGTCTGTCAAAGAGATCTTCGTGCGAAGGAAACTATCCTCACAAATACATGTAGACCCAAATATATAGAAAATTTTACAAGCAAATTTCCTCTTCCGTTAAAAATTTTCAGCAGACAGAGATGGTACGTCAATAAGTTCAAGTAGCAGCTCCTTATATCTATTTCAATATCATCAGTGATGGGATGAGAGAGCAGAAAGAATTAAGTCTCAATTTTCTTTAAGTTCTGAAATCTTGACTTTGACCTCTCAACTCTGCAGTTAATGTATAATTTTAGCAGAAATATTAGGGCACTTTCTGTTTTCCTTCAACTGCTTCCCTTGCAAATAAACTAGTTTTGCTTTCACTGCTGTGGTAAATTCATAATCTTCATTCACATCCTGAAGCAAAGATTTGAATTGTCGATGTGGGAGCTGTCTTGTCCATATTTTAAACCCCTATTCTTCTCACAATTCACAACACATTCAAGAAGTCCCTACCAGTGGTATTTTCTTTAATCAATTCTGGCAAAGTAATACCTAATTAATAACTAAATTTCATTAATTCCATTGATAAAGATGAGTAATTATATAGTGTCTTTATTATTTGTGTTCCCATCCAATGGCAAAAAAAACCAAACAAATTCTTTGCTACACACTTCAACTCTTCTATCATTTTCTCACTAATGCTACACTATAGACCTTGATTATGAAATGCTTTCAAATCTGCTTCTTACATCAGGACACAATATGCTTTGGCTATGCACTGGTTGGAAATCTCAGTTAAAGGCACATGTTTCTGTCGTGGTGAGCCACAAGAAACTCTATGACGGACTGAAATTTACCCATCCCTCTTCTAAAGTAATTGTATATAAAATTCATCATATTGATAAGTATGGCTTGATAATACATTTTTTATGTAACAAGCCTATTTTCAACCACATTTCAAGACCTCTAATCTATTACATTTTTCAGTATACACCATAATGCTAAACAATTTTATTCAGTGCCTTTGCAGTATACATAATGAATTATAGGTATTTAATATTTATAGGTAATATATAAAACTGTTATAATTACATGATTCTTAAAATTGCCAATTATTGGTGTAGCAAAATATTTTTTCCTCATTACAGGTATTGATGTGGAGCAAGTGACAATTGTAGTAAATTTTGACTTACCTATTCTTCTTAATCGCAAAGCAGATTGTGAAACTTATCTCCATAGAATTGGACGCACAGGAAGATTTGGAAAAGCAGGAATAGCCATTAATCTTATTGAAGGATCAGAATCTATGGCAGTGTTTCGACAAATTGAAGATCATTTTGGTGAGCCATTTAATGGAATCATGAGCTTATTTTATTAGGCAAACTAACTCAGATATTTTAATGTGGTTAATACATATTAACACTATGTTGTCTGCATGCCTAATTGAGATTCTTTTGATTGCTGCCAGTCTGCCTGTTGGGGGGGTTCTTGAGGTTTTCGTGATTCGCATACTATCAATACAAAATTATGAATGCACAGACTTTTGATCTTTCAGTAAAGTGTAGATATATTCTGAACAAATTTAATAAAGCATAATTTAAGAGGTATAACATTACTTTTCTTTGACTATTTTGTAATTTATGAGTAGATGAGGTAGTAACAGAGATAGGCTCCCTATTACACCAAGGCAGTGTCTCTGGTTTTTGAATGCGGCACTATCATGGTGCTACAATTGTCTCAACTCAATATGATGTCACTTGACTACATAGTGATATGATGAAATTTAGTTCTGAACATCAGTAATTATACCAATCTTGAGAGTTATGTTTATTTATTTACAGCAGAATGTCAATTATCTGGACTAATTGGGACCCTCTACAGTTTGGATAACCAAATCTATTAAATTTAAAAGTACCTATAAGATAATGTTGAACATAGGAGACATTCTGTTGACATCTATATTACAAATGAAGATGATGAAATGTCATGTATGGACAATGCCACCGGGTTGGAAAAGTAACAACTTATAGATCTCCAAATATTTTTAGTTGAAATTGAATCAAACCAGTCACATTGTCATTCGTACCACTTAATTGCAATTTCTATTGTCAAGTAGACCCTTATTTTCATCGGGCTTTGTTCAATTCACTTTCCATATTATTCTTGTCTTGTACAAAAGTTATTTTGTACAAGAAAAGAATAATATGGAAAGTGAATTGAACATTTTAAAACCTGACTCGTATCACTTTCTTTCCAAATATTTGAATCTTCTTTATCATATTCTTGTCTAAATATTTAAGAAATACTTCTGGATTTCCACCTAGGTAATGTTGAACAGGAACATTTTGAAGACTGTCACTGCCATAATCTTCTGGGCTGAAGTTCTCTTCTGTGCCCAAGATCCTTCCCATCAGAACCTGGGTAGCAGAGCAAATGTGTCATAGGTCGACTGCACCCTCTTATAGCACACCTCGTCGCTTCAGTCTTGAACTGTCAATGAAAAGACTATCATCCTCATTCCTTTCTCCCATAGCTGGTGGATAAGAGTCCAAGCTTCACTGAGTTTAAAGCCAGTGTCCCTGTTTATGATCTTGTTCGTAGTCCTAATATTTATGACTCCAGGATGACGCTAGCCCAGAACACCTTAGCATGCTCCACTAAGCTATTTTTTTTCCAAACGGCACCTTATATAAAGTAGTAAGGAAAAACCCATAGGTGCTAATTAATTCTTGCATTTACTGTATTTATTCTCTGGGAACCTTTTAGTATCTTAGACTGAAAACGAAAGTTCATACAGAATAGAACATTAAAAATCAAAGTGAAGAATGGGATAAATGACATTTGACTGTATTTTATGAGCATTGGTAAAATTAATTGCAAAATGTTGATGTCATAAATGTGATGCTACTTATCTGCAAGAGTGAATCATACATTTATATAGCAGGTATTATTGAAAAACATTATTTAACTTATTTTGATTTTATTATGTAATTTTTGTTGGTTTATTACATTTTTGGTTATTCAAATATTACTTTTTTTTAGGCAAAAAAATTCAGCTTCTAGATGCTGATGATGTTGATGAAATTGAAAAATTGGGCCAGTGACATGTGAAAATGGTTCAGGATGTAAATACAAGCTTTGCCCTAGAATTAAAGAGTGAAGACAAAAGTTGTGATTTGACTTTTAAAAAAAGTTTTAAGCTGTTAAAACATGATTCTTCAAATTAAGATACAATAATTTTATTTTCCAATATCAAGATATGAAATGAGTTTATACAGATGCCCAAGTACATAATTATGGAAGTAATATTGAACATGCATTACAAGTTGTAAAATTACCATAGTGGTAATAAAATATTTTTTATACACTTGCCTTCAAGTAAGGGCACACATTTTAGTTTTGTGTGTTTTTCTGTATCTTTTAATTTAAGCAATATACCTGCATTTGGACATTCAGTATTCTTCACATTACAATAAAATACTTGTGGAATGAAATCAATTAGCCTATGATAATACTTTTTGACTGCTCATAAATAAAAATACAAATTGACTTCATTAAAATTTTAATTTATTATAAAATTAATATGATACAATTACAACAGGAGTTAAATCAAAATGTAATTGCCTAGTTGGGTTCTGCTATTATGATGTGCTAGGTTTTATTATTGCAACAATATTAGCAGCACTTATTGGCGAGCATTAATAATTTGCACAAATTCGGGCTTTAAGGAGGCTCCACCAACAAGAAAACCGTCGATATCTTCTTCTTTGGCAAGCTCGACACAATTCGCTGCAGTAACTGAACCACCATAAATAATTCGTACATCTTTTGCCACATCAGCAGATATATTCTCGGAGATCCAGTCTCTTAATTGCTTGTGTACTTCTTGTGCCTACAGAAGGTAAGTTTTTGTTTTACAAATGAAATGTTAAATATTTCATGTAATTTTAAATTTATGAAGTTGTAAACTCTGTATTAATATCATACAATTAATTTCATTCTGAATAAAAACCAAACTACCTGTTGTGGAGTGGCGGTTACTCCAGTTCCAATGGCCCATACAGGCTCATATGCTAACACTACTTTGCTCCAATCTTTCACTTTCTCTGCAATTGCTTTAGTTTGTGAAAATACAACTTCTGCTGTTCTTCCCGACTCTCGTTCTTCAAGCTTCTCTCCAATACATGCAATTACAGAGAGTCCATTTTCAAGGGCATGTTCAACCTTTTCCGCTATCAGCTAAACGTGGAAGCAATCAAATAACATTCTTTTAAATAATTGTGGTAATTTCCTGCATCTTAAATTTAAGAAAGTTACGTTAATAATTTGCTACACTTCACTAGAATGTTATGAAATAAAGTTAAATAAGTAACAGCTTACTTCATCACTTTCACCAAAAATATTTCTCCTCTCTGAGTGACCCAATATAACCCATTTGGCACCAACATCAAGTATCATTGCTGGACTGATTTCTCCTGTAGAAATTGAAGCTTTGCTTTAAATAAATGTTTACAATAGGAAAATTTATTCAGATTATGTGTTACCTACATTTTATAGACAGTATTAGGATGTACAATGCTTTTCTGCTGTTTTAAAGATGGTTTTGGGGCTGCATGATACCCACAAAATTCAAAAACATTTCGTTCCAACATAGAGACACAATTATTCTTTTCTATGAAAAAACAGTTAAATCTAGTAACACAAGCATTGCGCTGTCTCCCATGGAGGTTGGAGGATAACTTCTCTAAATATTTACATATTCTGTAAGACATGGTTTCTGGTAAGCCATACGAGTCCATATTTATATACACCTAGGTAGTAACTTGATTTTGGAGGCCTGTTATACAAATCTCTTTGATTTTACATCCCTTTGACATAACAATTTGTCATAAATTTAAGGCAGAATTCAGATCACACACACAGTATGTATCCTTTATTACAGAAATGATTCAAAGACTTTTAGATCACTAGGTACATCTAAAGTAGCTTAAATTTATCTTTATAATTTGTTGTTTTAAAGTCAAATATAATTACAAAATTGAACATACAGGAAAAAAATACCTGTGAAAGCTCCCTTTGGAACCTTGTAACAATTTTGGGCAGATGCAGCAACATTACGTGGAAGCTTATTCACAGCATAAGCTAAATACAATGCTGGAACTCCTACTATTACCTCTGTTGCATAACATAAGAAAATATATTTAATAAACACTTTGTTAGGTGTCCTTAAAAGTAATCAATTTTTAAGTAGTGTATTACTATGTATCAACAATTAAACTTGAAAAGGTAAATTTTAAAAAATTATTTTATTAATGTATGTTGACAGTCAAATCTTCTGTTATATACCCATTTCTAGAAGGTAAAATTTTGACCTACTTTTTTAGATAATGAGCAGAGAGTAACGGTAAATTTCCACATAAAGTAAGCGATTTTTTAAATAAAGACTGGGAATACTGCAGGTTATTTCTAGTGAAACTCAGTTTGGTAATTACTATAAATAATGGTGAATCAATAATTGAGTCTAAGAAATTTCACACCAAACTTGCTCTATAGACTCGTTTTATTTTGCTACATTTAACAAAAATTTGTGTAGAATTTGAATAACATTTTATAGATTTTTTTCACGTTAATATAATTCAGACATGAAGTGAAATAAGACATTTAATCAATCTAGGGACAGAACTATAATATTGCAAGGATAGTTGAATAAACATGATGTAATTTACAAGGGCTTGACATCAGAAAATTACATGAACATGAATTTAAAATGAAATCTTGATCACAACTTCAACTTACCCACTGTAGGATCCAATGGACCTTGACATAAAAATGAAATAATTTCATTAATACTATTGGTATCCCCATTCATCTTCCAGTTACCACCGACACAGAACCGTCGCCCCATTATCTCGGGTTGTTTACAACAACACTGAGGACGTAATTCCTGACACTTTCGACCTGAAATCAAATTACATACAAATGTATTTCTCGACGAATTATAACATATTCCTCATTACGGTCAATTGGACTTACTTCTCCTGACCTATCAAGGTTACTTGACAAGATATCGGATTAGGTCGAAGTCGTTTTATCAGTATCTCGTGGTTGAAGTCGACATTATTGATCGTAAAAAAGAAAATGCTGTAAATTGTTTTAGTAAAATATTTCATAAATGGCAAACTCAAACCAGGATTTCCAGTAACATTGATATTTTGGACAGTGAACAAATTTTTGACAGTCTCATTAAAGAGGCACGACTTGGCAATTTGTTGTGGTGATACATTTAATGAGGTAATCGAAGTCCAAAACGCGTTATTACTGTACTGTAGTATAAAGTTTGGTTTAATTGTCTGGGAGACATATTTTGATGGATAAATTAGTTCCTTTAGGGGAATAGTTCTGCTGTAGCGTGTCTATGTACTGAACTAGTTCTTAGAAGTAGTTCATTTATGAATTTGTCTCAAATTTCGTTGGGTAACACGTGCAGACTATGAGACCAAGTTGTCACTCGGACAGCAAAGAAAAATATTTCTTAAAATATAAACACTAGTGTTTAAATTGTACAATTTACAAAAAAGAGGTAGTAAAAATGCATGCAGTAAATTTGTGATTAAATAAATACCACACAACGCTTTGCAAGCCTTGTAGCTTTCGTCAGTCGCGAAAAGGGCATACAGTATAAACCACGTGACTAACTCTGCAGCTCTCATGTTCGTCAACACCCGACGAAAGCTACAAGGCATTCATTTAATCACTAATTAATCATCTATATTTTGTTATTTAAAAAATATATCTCTTTCAAGTTCCTAGTCGAGTAGCCATTCACCAAAAACTGTTCGCATCTACAGTTTACTAAACTTTTCAAGATTAACAACAAGCAACACAACAAAGTAAATAAGCTAATAAAGCTTATTGTAACGGCTATTTTAGAAAACGTGGAAGAAAAAATTCATGGTTTGTCAAAAGAGAAGAACTATGGGTACGAAAATGGACTGAGAAAAGGAATCAACTAGGAGGTAGGTCTTCTACTTCTCTCCTCAAAGAAATAGCATTAGAATATCTTAAAAATATTTTGCAGCGTTGAGAACTATTGAAATTATTTTAATTTTCTGTCAATGAGTGTGCAGTCACAAATTCAACGTAAAGCAGTGTCCACACGATGTCGATCGACTGGCCAAATTACTTCAGTACACATAGGTAAACAGTGAATTTAGACAAAACTAAACAGAATGAGAGCCGAATGGTGATGATCCACAATGTCGAACTAGTGTGTAGTCTACTAAATTTCTGCGAACAAGGTTCATGAACTGGACTAGTTTAGGAATTGCTGCTAATTACTTTACATATTAGAATTTGTGAATTTAGGCGATATTTAAGGTTTAGTTTAGTTATTTATCGTCGTAGTGCCAAGATTCCGGGCTCTTACGTTACATATTAGGTAGGCTAATCCAATTCTCTACCTCTATACTAAGTTAGTAATTATTGTGATCAGGTAACGAGCTGACGTATATTGCCGAAGCAAGCTCACTCAAAATAATACAGTTGTATTGGAACTACCAACCACTGTTTACTAGCTTTAGATTAGGCTCTATATTAACAATAGAGTAATTATCTCTTATCACATGTGGAATCTTCAGAAATGGAAGCTGAGGTAATAGTAACACTGCACCACATCCCACCGGCAATTGGAACCGAGTTACGTCCTGACTACAGAAAGTATCGAAAATCAAATAAGCTACTACGTCTTCTAATCCAAAGAGGAAAATTCATGTAACGAATAGGAATATTTACGCCTCTCTTCCGATAACGATCCAGACGAATCGACCGACACAAGAAGCATAAAATCCTGTAGAGATTCAGCTATCAAACCAAATAACTCAAGTTAAAACAAAGCGACATGTAATATAAAAATCAAAAATAGGAAAAAAACTCCCCCAATTACGTACTATACGGTATCAGATTACAAAGCAGTTGCCAATAAAATTCACTTCAGGTGTTCTCAAAATGTCAAGATCATCCATAGATTAGGGATTCAACTCAATCCTTCGAAGACAACCACTCCATTACAAAATTGTTGAAGAATCGTGACTACTTCACACATCCTTAAAGACCCCCCCCCCCCAAAGGGATTTCTTCCTTGAGAAAATCAAAGAAGAAATTGAACTACTTCGACATCACTATAGTAGGAATTTCTCAATGAAAAAGGCTGGTCATTCCACTGGAGGTCTACCTAATATCCACAAAAAACTGATCAAGAAAATCAGCCATCTCTTCTATATTAAGAAAAGTATTACACGGATCCAAATAAACTGGCCCAATGTCACAAAGGTTAAAGGGTGGGACACTGCAAACTACTGCTAGATCCCCCCAAATTGTGTTAGACGTGCGGAACAGCATTTATCACAAAACTGTGACATAACAACAAACAAAGAAAGTAAATCATTTAACTGAAGCGGGAATCACCCTTGGCTGTGAAGGTTTTAAAAAACCTATCGAAATAAAATCAAAGTAAGAAAGTTGTATCCAATATATTTTATGCATCTGCCGTTAAGTGCAACCAATACAATCATGACGCAACACCAAATTCCAAAATACCCTCCGAAAACAAAGGCAAATTGCCAAAACGTCCAATGGGTTAAGAAGTGAATATCTACCATGGCCTTAACATTCTACAATGCCAAGTCCGGTATAAGCTAACCATCCTTCTACAAGTCCTAACTAACTTAATGCCAACAGGATTAATATTATAAACTCGAACTTCAAAATTTCTTGATCGATGAGGACAACGATATTGCTTGTATCGCTAAAAAGCACCTAAAAACTTCCTATAACATCCGATTCAAAAACAGAACGGTCTACACAAATGACAGAAACATCGAGGCAAGGAAAACCCACACGTAATGGTGGTGGTGGTGGTGGTGGGGGGGGGGGGGCGCAATCATCATAAAATTCGAGCTACCTTATAGAATTGGAAACTGACACTACAATAGTAATCGCAACTATCTACAATCCTCCCAGTAACAGACTACCTAAAATTGTTATACTCAAGTAACTGAACAAATCCAACTCTACAATAATAGCACGTGACCTAACTACAAACATCATGACTGGAGTTCGAGAACCAATAATGCTAATGGCACGATTCTTTCAGGAATAATTGATGACACCACAGAGCAAGTCTCCGCTCCTGATATTCCAACTCACTTCCCATCGAATGCGGATATATTAGACATACTCATTCACAATGAGATCACCATATCAGAAATTCATAACATCTCTGATCACAACCCGATTATGGCCGTGCTTCAGAAGCTTTAACTGCGGTGTGTAAATAGTGAACAATTCAATGTAGTTTAGTGAGTGAGAAAGGACACTCAGATTAGTTTTAATGTGTACATATGAGACTTTTGTCTCTTTATTCCCTTTAGCAGGCGTAATAAATTTGTTTTCGGCGGCGGTATGTGAGCCGACAAAAAGAAAACATTGTTGTTAATGCATTTTCGAGCATGACACACAGGGTCGGGGATCTCGTGATCGCAGTGTGGGGATAACGTGAAATTGTTTCTCAACCTTCTCGGTAAGTATAAGTGTCTCTGGGTCAGCCCAGAGATGGCAGTAGAGTAGAGTAAGTGTGTGCTGATTCGTCAAAACGACGAAGTCAGAACGCACGTGAGATAGACAGAGTGCAGGTGGACCTCTGAAACCTGTCGTCTTACCCAGGTGCAGCAAAACGAAGGACGACGACGGAGCCTAAATTGCTTGAGGGTTGGAGAAGAACATAGGCTGCGGGATGAACAACTCAGAGAAACCATAAATATGTGAATAAAGTACTGAACGTGGAAAATTATAAAGGTCGTGTGATATAAGTGTGTTCCTGTAACGACATTTTTCTGTTCCCTATCATCTATAAACGTTGCAAAATCAGTTAGTAAAAGCATAGTTTTGGTGCTCTAAATTTTGTAATTGTGGATTTCGTACAAAGGGAGAACTTTAGTTGGTTGTGCTCTAATTCTTTTGAGCCGTCCACTCAGGCAGCATAAATTGCAAGAATATTGGTATCGTTAAAGAAATTTAGTTCATTTTTGTAAAACTTGCGTGTGTAATTGTTTGGGCATAAAGTCAACTACAGTCAATCAGCTGACTATAATGGCTAATTTACATTCTCTAATCCTATAATTTTCTCTAATTTTTTCGTGTATAAATTTCATTGTAAAATTCGTTTTTCTTTTACTTAAATGTTGTTTTGTAAATACTATTTCAAACCAGAAATTGTTGTCAAGTATGAAGGTTTTTGTCATAACTTTATAATAATTTTCTTATAAAATACTTGAAAAGTTCGTTTTGTTTATTTACCACCCCACACTTAGTTTATTACAATTTGTTTTACTGGTTTTTACTGTTTTACTGTTTAGAAAGACCATAGTTCACTCACGAAATAGTGTCTGTTAAGTCAATTAATAATTTGGCAGGAGATAGAGTGGCAATGTCAGGGCTTGTCCACACGCGGGCGGCAGCGTGACTGCTTGCTTTACTGGAGATGGATTAAGCGCTGGATATGCTAAAGATGGGTTCATTGCTCCTGTGCAGGAGAAGAATTATTGGTGGAGACACATCACGTGGGGTGGCGTTTTCCCTTGGAGAAGGGGAAAAGAATAGTTAAGCTGAGACGTGAGAAGGCGAAAAATCGGGCAGTGTAGATCGAGAGTTGAAAGGTCGAGGAAGACCCGGAGGCGGTCAGTGTGGCTTGCAAGTTGAAGGAAAGAAGAGGTAGGGGAGGCGAGAAGTTAGCCTTAGTCGGAAGTTGAAGAGGGGTGAGAAGTTAAGTCTTGCTTAGAAATTTAAGGGAAGACGAAGTAGGAGAGAAGAAGAAAATGAACAATTAAATAAGTCAGTGTTAGTTGGAAGTTGAAGGGATGAGGAAGTATGAGACGTGAGAAGGAACAGTGAGTGTTAGATTCAGGAGTAACGAATGAGGAAAACTGATCTTCCCCAAAACACCCAGCAGTTCCAGATCAATTGCCTTTTCCGTCGACCGAGGACAAGTTAACAACTCGACATGGAAGGCGGAAATACGCTACGAGGAAGATCCAGAATCGGCTGGTACTCACATCCACGGACGGAATCACATAGAAGATGAAACAGGTTCGTTGCGAACGTAAAATGTCTGCTGAACGCTGTTACCCCAATAATTAACCCTAAGAACCCCTAGAAATTTAAAAAATCATCCCATTTAATAAATATATATAATTGCGCAGGGCCCTATAAAGAATTTCTTATATTATTTCATTTACAAGTGTAACTCAAGATAGTGAATACCTGCCGGTATAAGATTTATATCCTAAGGGATTTCTGGATTCCAACTGTTAAGGAATAAATAAACAGGTATTTCAGGGTGGATGTGATGCACTAAAAGTTCTTAGGATTGAAACCTTTCGTTTCTTCTCCTACTATACTTCTACCATCCCTACTTATTACGCTCCCCCAGTAGCAGAATTCCTTAACTTACTTAAAAAATTCCTTCCCAATCTAACACCCTTTGTCATTCCACTGTTTCCCTTACTACACTCAATTACGTTGGTCTTCCCTCTATTAATCCTCTTTCTCCATGACCACGTACATGCCATTTATTATGGTTTCGAAGTCTTCTTCTGACTCCTAATTCTACAATATCATCGGCAAAGCGTAGGGTTTCTATTTCTTCTCCTTGCAATATGATTCCTTTTCCATATTCCGTTTTAACTTTCTTCATCGCCCTTTCTATATATAAGTTAAACAGCATGGGCGACAGAGTGCATCCTTGACTTACTCCTTTCTTGATATCTTCAATTATAATTACTGCTGACTGCCTTCTGTAGAGATTATGTATAAGCCTTCTTTCTTGATATTTTATTCCTGTGCTCTTAAAAATCCTTAATAGTGTGTTCCAGTTTATATTAGCAAAACGATTTTGCTAAATCTACAAATGCCACGAATGTAGGCCTGTTTTTTCTTATGCTGTCTTCTAAAATTAGCCGCAAAGTCAATATTGCTTCTCTTGTCCCTACATTCTTCCTAAAACCAAACTGATGAGATACTAAACTAATTATCCTGTGCTGTTCCCATCTGTCAGCCCCAGTCCTCTTCGGTATGGAATATAATTATGTTTTTAATAAAATCTTTTGGTATTATTCCTGTTTCGTAGATTTCGCAAATCCATGACATTGCTTCTTCGCTTGATGATCTTATCAACTCCGCTGGAATGTTATCAATTCCTGGCGCTTTACAATTGTTCAGATCTGTCATAGGCCTATCAAATTCCTACCTTAAAATTTTGTCCCCCAACTCATCATCCACCTCCCCATCTTCTTCTATTACTAACTGATCTAGATTTCCGCCATGAAACAGCTCTTCTAGATATTACTTCCATCTTTCTGCTTTTTCTTCTTTATCTATAACTGGCTTTCCATCCGCTCTCCCGATGTTCGTGCTAATATTTTTCCTCTCTCCGAATTTTTTTATATTTTCCTTTCGTAACAGAGAGGAATTTACTTACGGCTAATAAAAGTATGAATATTAGGAAGTCATTATTAAAACTGGTTATATGGGTGCGAAACGTGGACGGTAGGAGTTGCAGAAGGAAAAAGAATAGAATCCTTTGAAATGTGATGCTACAGAAGAATGCTGAAAATCAGTACAAGGTGATTTATGTGCTGTGTCGTTAGCAAAACGTAAGAAGAAACTATGTTCTAAGCAGAGTAAGAGAGGAGAGAACAATATGGATGACTTTGACCAAGAGAAGGGACAAATTAATAGGTCTCGTTTTGAGACACGAGTCTTGTAAAATTACTATTAGAGGAAAGTTTTTGTGGGGAGAGAACAGAAGGAAATGTTACAAATGTGTGCCAACTTGTTTACACGAAATTTTCCGCTTTCAAAAGTGATGGCACTAATGCATATTATGTAGATTGTATTACAAATGTAGCATATTATTGATCGGGCCATTTGTTGCCGTTGTATTATTTAAACATGGTGTTCCTTGAGGTATGCAGCATATACGAGACGTGAATGTACGTCAGATAATATATTAATTTTACATTTGGTTACCGAACTCATGTTAAATAACAATTTCGGAAAGACATAGTCGGAATAGTCACACGACGCTCCTTCACACCGCCGTCAATCAAACCGAGACGACGATAAAAGAAAATCGTTAGTCAGAAATTCACGCGAAATGCAAATCTTTCAAAAGCGATGCAACGACGAAAGTGGTATATTGAATATAATTTCAACAGATGCAAAAAAATCTAACAGCTTACCTTCGTGTGGAATGTCTGGAGAACATTTCTTAAACAGTACAAGGTGATTTATGTGCTGTGTCGTTAGCAACACGTAAGAAGAAACTACTTTGCGTGATGTGTACATCGTAAGTACAACGGATTGCACGCACATCATTTCACGAGTAAATATAAACGTGCCCGTTATATAATATGGCATCGAGTCCGAGGCCTCAAACTGACATCACTTTGGGCTTATAAAAATTCTAACCTGACTACAATAGCAATTAAATATCTAGAACGAAATATTGGAGTAGTTACAATATGCCTCGTATTACTTACAAGTCATTGTTATAGTCGTGTTCTTCAGTACACAACTGGGAAAATTGTACTTGAAATTTTTTCTGGATAAGCGAAATCGAAAGTTAAAGTGTGTGAGGAGGTTATATTTTTACAAGCAGAGATGTTAGTCTTCTCCGATAACATATGCACGGATTTTTAATTTATTTTTTGAACACGTTGATTCCTGCGAACGTACATTTACTGGTATCACGAAGTTTACGTCAACGTTAACATAGAACAAAGGGCAGAAATGGGATATCATATTCCTTTTTTTCTCAATTAATAAATGGACAAATATGTTTTAAAAAACGTTTTAATATTTCACGGGAAACATGTCGGCGGTAAGTTAATTAATATTTACATGTTTCTGTAGAATACTTGAAATCTGCAAAGAATCGATGACTGAGAACGAATTAATGCAAAATATTAAATACCGGTCGTATCTCAGATCACAAATGCTTATAGTTTTCATTGTAATTAAAAGGTACAACAATTTCGAATAGTTATTTTTCAGTGCGCAGATATTAGATTTAAAGACTACATTTCACAGTGAAATTGTCCAATTAAATAATTATTGACGCATAAACTCGGATCCAATTTTCCAATGTTAAACAAAAGCTAAATAATTACTCCTTCCGGAATCTGTAACATGAGTAGTATCTTTACAAAGAATTTAACTGGTTGACGTGTCGTCGACAAATAATGAACTATAATCATCTACATTTCCGGTTAAATTAGCATGTCCTCTCATTGTTCTTAAATAATGATTAGGCCTATCATTAAAAGAAATGTAAACATAATTTTTATGACATTAAGTTTAATTATAAACAAATAAACAAAAAGTGTTTAACTTATTTAAATACGTTTCATCCAACTTTCTGGACTCATTCAGGTAAATTTCTAAATGGATGAATTATTATGAGAAATTTTCTGTTGAATTTATTTGCTGACTTATTTAGCCGTATTTTTATTTATTTATTATCAAAAATAGAGTTCACGTCTCACTAATTTAATGATCTTGCATGCAACATGTCGTGTTTACATTTCCGAGGCTCACAAATACGGAAACTCACCCAGAGACTGAATTTACGTCTTCTCGACTGAATCTTAAATGGGATATCATATACAACTAATTTTCTGGTTTGTTTATTTCTCGTCAAGACTTTTAATGGTAGTGATATATTTTAGACAATATATGCCAAATTTTATCAGCGTCGTTAATGCTTGAGCCCGTTACGCAGAATTTTACACAAAAAAAGTTGTTAATTTTTATATTATCTTATCGGATTAAACCAATTCCTCCAACTTTATAAACGAACTTCTAAAGATTAAAAAAAGTAATTGTGATAATAGTTAACATCCAAAATAGGGTCAATTCTGAGTATACGCGTATTGTGGCAAATAAGTAGTAAATTAACATACGTTACACATGGCGGTCCAACAAAAAAATAATAATTGGGGAGTAGATTTGTGTTATGTAACGCTTACACTATCCCTCGGATCGGTTTACTCGAAAGCCGACCCGGGCGCATCTGCATAAGTAGAATTAATATACAGAATTTATTTTTTATCATTGAGCTAGCTGATAGCGGATAGCACGAGACTCTCAGGGATCTTGGCTTTAACTAATTAATTAGGGGCTGGTTTATTTAATAATCAAATAAAGGACAAATTTTCAACAATTTAATTTAGAACAAACAAATAATTTTACATGTAATACCAAACTCAGTCCCTCGGTTCACTCAATGCTCAATACACTCACGCTTACAGTTGAACGCCATTTCATTTTCTCTGTAAAACTATTAAAACTGAATAAAATATTACAAAGTTTTAGAAATTTACATTACACATTAAAAGTTCAGCGGCATATCCGATCTTTGTAGCTACACGAAGTAAAAGGGGAAGGGGAGGGCGTATTTTTTGTTGAAGATTATTGTCCACGTTCCGGCGGATCCCTTCCTTCGGGTACGGCGTACGTAGCTCTACGCGGACTGATACCCCCGCTGTTCAGACGCGTGTGAACCCAAACCTCAACAACCTGGGCATCACTCATCTTCACTTGCTCTTCAGACCGTATATACCATCACACATTTCTGTCTCCACGACCGCCACTTATTTCTTTCATATCATTCTGCTCTCCTCAACATTGCTTCACTTTCTCAAATGTACTCTACTCACTCTCTCTCAAAAAAAAAAAACACATTATCCTCTCTGTCTCAAACTAGGGAGAAATTAATGTTAGGTTAAACCTGAATGAGAGAGTGGAAGGATGTAGTCGATTGGTAGTTTTTATTTTAGTCTGCGGTTTTTTTGAAGAGGAGGTGGATTCCTGTAGTATATTTTGTCATATAGTTCGTACTCTCTCAGTTCCGTAATAATAGTAGAAAGTTAATATTTAAACGGTAATTATTGGCAAATGCAGCCGTTATTAATGTTGCAGCGCAAAATTGCGAAGGCTTCAATCAAACGCCATGGAGCCATAATTCCTCCCCTGATTTGCCATTGTACGGTATGCTTATGACCGTGCACGCAATGTTTCTTTACCAAAGTCTTAAATATATTTGCGAAAATCACCAGAATTTTCAAGACATAAAGACACTATAACTATAAATAGTTTAGATACAACTAAAAGACTCAACTCAAAAGACTTTCTACTATATTTCCCTGAAATTTATGAATGCTCTTTCCGCTTATATGCCCGGGAAGTATTTAATTCGACAGTAATCTCTTTGTCAACACGTGAATAAACCATCAGCGAGAGCGTCTCACTTTTGAAAATCTACTTTTTAACGCCCCCTACCGTGATGAGAGCTTCAATTCATCAAAATCACCGCGATGCCTCTGAATCTTAATCGAGTCATTGCTACCTTAAATAAGCACAAACGTCGTCGTTGCCGCTGCACGCACAGGCGACGACGACGTCGTTCGTGAAAAACAATTAAAAAGCATCATTAATTAAATAAAATGTTAGATTTCTTTTGACAGGCTACGTGAGGGCATAAGTTATCGTGGTGTAAGTTCTACGTGTTTTTATTCAGAACCTTTTTGGTCTGAAATGGGGGCAGGAAGGGAGGTGTCTAACTCTTCGAAATTTGGAAAGAAACCTTCTCTAAGATGAACATTAAATACACCAAATAACCACAGAAACTTAAAATAATCTGAAAAAATCTATAGTAACACGAAAAATATTTACTAGCATTCAAATTTCTGACGTTATATTTGTTTTAAATTTCCCAACTCTCCTCCTCCGTCTTAGTAGTGTCTTGCACCTACAGTCCTTGCTTGTTACCTGGTCGCAAGTAACACGTGGACAAAATTTGGTCAAAATTGCTCCACGCGTTTAGATTTGCATGCGGCACATACATAAACAAAAATACAATGAAACAGTTTTTGTAAGATACTTGAACCACCTCTTCGGTCTGATTACCGTAAAATAATGTGTACAGATACATATAAATATCTATGAAAAATAAAATTGAGTGTGTGTGGCCCGAATCTTTATATAATCAATCTGCACTGCTTCATATGAAACATTATGAACATTTAAAAAATAATTTAAAAGTATCATTGCTTGTGATTATACAGCTGCTAAGCGTAAAAGAACATTTTAATGAAGTAATGATACTTTTTAATTGTTTCTTGCGAACGTATCACCACATAATTACAAAAAAAATTCGTCTCGGACGCCAGTGTCACAATCTACAATTATTCACAGTGCGACTTATTTTACATTTTTTTACCTAATTAGAAATTAAATTTACTTAAGTAAAATGTTAAATAAAGTCAAGAATTATTTAAAAATCTCGTTAGACGGCTACTTGAAGGCATAATCTATCGTCATGCAAGTTGTATATGTCTTTAGGGTAGGACCCTTTTTGGCCTGAAACGGGTATGGAAGGAACATTAGTTTATCGTCAAAAGATCGACAGAAACCTTCTTTGAGGTGATTATAAATAAACACCAAAATTTCATGGCAGTCGGATGAATGGTATAGGAACTCCTATGGGCGAACCTTATAAGTTGCAGTGTGTTTGAACAGGCCCAGTATATAGAATGGAGAGCAAATATAAGACGGTGCCTGTGGGAGTTTTCTCTCGATGGCATGGAAACAGGAGGATATCCTGCTGGGAAATGAGTGAGAGCCAGGTGTAGGTTGACTTCTTCCTCCTCCCTGGTTTTCCTCCTTCTCTCCCCCCTTGGTCCATGGCCAAGGTAGCTAATTTAAGACTCCTGCAGGCTGAGACGACCTTGGGCAGTTTGAGAGGTGTATGTATGGGGGTCGAAGACCTTCAGGATACGGTAAGAGTTGTTCGCTGATCGTATTGGACCAGTCGGCTAACTGCCTCTCAATACTGATCAAGGCACGGAGGCGGGTTTGTTGCGTTCCCACAGCAATCCAGTCTCCCGTCATCAGAAGGGCGCAGGAGTAGTACCCACTAGCCCGACCTACCTGATGCAGGATTTCTAGGGTTTTTCACTGCATCACCTTTAGGTGAAACACCGGGTAGGATCCTTACACTATAGCCTGGGGGCCCTAGTCAACCCTGGGATACCTTGCTCCACTTTCCACATCCCCCCTTTCAAGACCCTTCCTATGCTATTAAAGGGGAGTTGCCTGCTTCAGGATCACCCTCATGTAGCCTGTTCCCCCCCCCCCCCCAAAGTTTTCTCTCGCAGGCATTTCATCCCCAGATTGACTGCGGGACTCACCTGACTCCATCGGGAATGCCTCGTACTCTCGATGGTTTTATCAAAGTCACATGCCGAGGCACCTTCACCTATTTTAGGTAGTATATGTACTGAGGTCGAAGACCTTTGGCATACGGTAAGAGTTGCTCCCTGATCCCATTGGATCAGTCGGCCTACTGCCTCCTAAAACTGGCGAAGACAGGGAAAGGAAATGCTGCGGAAGGGCGTGAGACCTACCTGATGCAGATTTTCTAGCGTTTCCCTGCATCTCTTTAGGTGAAACACCTGGTAGGATCTTTAAACTATAGCCTGGGGTCCCTAGTCAACCCTTGGTTAGCTTGCTCTACCTTCCACGCCCTCCCTTTCAATTCTTTTTCTATGCTATTAAAGGGGAGTTGCCTATTTCAGAATTACTTTCATGTAGCCTGTCAACCCCCGAATAAAATAGCACTGTTTTTTATTTACATATATTACGAATATTTACTTTTGAGTTCAGCATTAAGAACTTTCTCAGTAGGAATTGTTCTTAGAAAGTTAATGAGCATCCTTGAAATTCTTTCAATGGTAAATATTTTTTCTATATTATCTATAGATATGTAAAATTGTTTGTAATTTTTCTTTTTTACATATATATGTTACCAAAAATGAAGTTTATATTTTACCATATATATGTCCTCTTGTATTGTTGCAAAAAGAAATATTTCACAATATCTGACAAGAAAAGAAAGCCCTAATCAAGAAATGAGTAAGACATGGATGCAGTCTGTCGCCCATGCTGTTTAACTTATATATAGAACAGGCGATGAAGAAAGTAAAAAATGAATATAGAAATCGAATCAAACTGCAAGGAGAAGAAATAAAAACTCTAAGGTTTGTTGATGACATTGTGGTATTAGGGGAGTCAGACTATAATTTGGAAAACATAATAAATGGCATGAACTTGATCCTGGAGGAAGAGTACAACATGAGGATTAGAAGACGGAAAACCAGGGTGATGGAGTGTAGTGTAATAACAATGGGTGTTAGATTTCGAAGGAAGTTAAAGAATTCTGCATAAGAACTAGTGATGGTAGAAGTATAGTAGACATAAAGACTAGGATAGCACAGGCAAGGAAGGCTTTCGCGAAAAAGAGGAATTTACTCACGGGTAATAGAAATGTGAATATTAGGAAATCATTGCTAAAAATGTTGGTTTGGAGTGTGGCATAATATGAATGCGGAACGTGGACGATAGGAGTTGCTGAAAGGAAAAGAATAGAAGCCTTTAAAATGTGATGCTACAGGAGAATGCAAAAAATCAGATGGGTGGATAGAATCACTAACGAGGAAGCTCTAAACAGAATAGGGGAAAAGCGAACGAAATGGAGGACGTTGACCAAGAGAAGGGTAGATTAATATGCCACGTTATAAGACACGAGGGTCTTGAAAATTAGCATTAGAGGAAAGTGAATAGGGAGACAAAGGACTGAATACGCTAATAAGATTAGGGATTCTGTGGGATATGACATTTGTTTTGACATATTTAAATTTTTGGGTTAACCTAATAATTATGAATTACTGATCGAAATCAATTACTTTATTGCAAGCGCTGTTGCTTTCCAAGTTAAAAATATGTACAGTAGATCTCTGTTATAAGGAGCCCGACAGGGGTTCATTACTGTCGAGCTGCTTATTCTCCAGTATCGTTGAGATTGTTGAAGACGATAATCACAACTTCTTATAGACGTACATATTTTTAACGTTGCGGTAGAGTTCTATAATGATTTCAATTTCTTTCACGTGTACGATGTAAACTTTCGCTTTCTTGACTATGTCCATAGAATTCCAACTGTAGTAGTTTTTGCATTTTAAGTTTTACAAAGGGCAGGGCGACTCTGTAATATTCAGCAACATATAATATTTACCGGGTTAGCAATGAATGTTAAACTTTTATGGTTTCATATCCGTTTGGTCTTGTGGAAAATGCGCTTGCTAAACAACCGGATGCAGCGAGTAAAAAGAACTCATTTCACCGACCTGCAACTGTTTCTCACGACGAAAAGCCGTAGCAGCCATAAAGCCTAACCCTGCCTTTCTTTGATCTACACCAGCTACGTAGGCTAAAGCAGCGTGTCTCAGCACAAAAAAAATTCCATTGAAGACTGCAAGAGTTCAAGAAGATAAATAGAAATAGAAAGTAATACTTCGAAGAACTGTAGCAAATCACATGTAGTGGATATTAGAAATTAATTAGTTGTTAAGATAGATATGTACTAGACGGTAAGATATATTGTTTATTTCATGTGAGGGGGGATGAGAAAAATAACGTGACTGTCACATACACCTGGGTGCGCATGCCCCAGCATAAATTATTTCTCCCCGCCAAGGGTCAAAATGTTGAGGATTGACCCAATTCGCGGGCAATTGGGGGAGTGTTCTTCCCAAAATTATAATTTGTTATTGGTAGTCATGATGAGAAGACGAAGAAGGTTGGGGAGAAGTTAGACAGTAAGTCCAGAGCCTGCTCCTGGAAGGTATAACCTTGCCATCAACTTTATATATTTTCTAAATTCTGGGTACAAAAATTACTTCTTTTCTTTGCATAATTTTTATTCAATTTAACGGCGCGGTATGTTTTCTCTATTTAACATTAGAAACGTATTTGGTGTAATTTTCCTAACCACCACGGTCAACCTGTAAGTTATGCGGTAGCCGGAGCAAGTTTGAAAATTATAGTAATTTTGCAAATAGGTCATAAATTATTTTATTGAGTAACGAAATGATCATAAATGATTTTAATATATTGTAAATGAATTTTTTGGTATAAACTTGGAATATATTGTAATATTCTCTAATAATTTAATTGAAGCCCTATTGATCAATTAGTAAAATTTAGCAGTCACTTATTTTGTTTTTAATAAAATTACAATAATAGAATGATACTTTTGTTCAAAGGTTTTTATAAATTAATAACAATATCATCAAATACAATATCTAACTTTAATACAATCCAAATATTATAGTTACAATGAGAACTCTTACGACAGGGATAGTATATGGACCTCTTAATATGTGTGACTTAAAACACAAGTTAATAATCAATGAGTAAATTATTTTAAATTCTAGAATTAATATTATAACTTCGACATCGGATTAGTGTTACAATAAAATATTAACTAATTATTGGTTTTCATTTAATGAATTAATTGTATCAAATGCTAAAAGAAAATGAAATTTGATGGCGCAAGAATGTTGTTACGTTTACATAACCTTTTTTTCACATACCTCCCCTTTTGCATTAGGCAAACAATCCAACAATCGTTTAGTGTTATGGACGTCACAAAATCCCTGGGCAGTTCCACTGCACTTACGCCACAATACGCCAAGTTATACGTCGCTTCAAACATGTCGTTCGAGAAATCCAAATAAAGAAACTGATTCATCTGGCTGCATCTGCATCAAGTGGTGAACAAAACTTCACCTCCCCGTCACATGGTAACCTAGCAACAAAATGATTTGCGCGCACAATCACGTCGTGTGAACGGAGCCATTGTCTGAACGTCTGAGACGCTAGTGACCACATTAAATGTCGCGGTCACACGATGCTAGTAGATGTTAGCAGCACCGTGTGAACCCTGGCAGCAGCAGGGCGGTTTTACTGCTAGCCATCACGTGACCAAGCCATGTGATCTCGGACGTGTTTTCTCTATTGTCAGGGCATGATAAGATGTTATATTGTTGCGGTAACGCAGTGCTAGTTTATTGATCGATTTTTGAGTTATTTTTATGATAGTTTTTTTGAATTGCGTTAATTAAAATAATGTTAAATATAATCGGAAATTAAAGTAGGTGAAGTGATGTAAGATTATTACTTTCGTTTGAAAAATGTATGAATGGTAATGGAATCTTTCGTCACAATCTTATTTGAAACATGATTTAAAATATAAGGCATTTGAAAGTCTGTGATGAATTGTTAGCAGATTGGTATAAATAACTATACCCCAATTCGAAATTAGAATAAAAAGGTTGAGTGACACATATAGGGTGGGGCAAGGAATTATACCTAACTATAAAAGTTAATATGAGAAAAACTAAAAATGATAGAAAACATTTATTTAATTACCTCAATAAAGTACAGTTGGAAGTTTAGTTTTGAACATCAAATACTGCGAGCGACGTGTCTCATTGCCAACACACAGCCGCAGCGGGTTTCTAAAGTTCTGCATTACTCTATGGAGCATTTGTTGTGGAATAAGGCCTATTTCAAGGCATATATCGGCCTTTAAGTCTGCCAGAATCCTCGGGCAGTGTTTATAAACTTTAGTTTTGTGATAACCCCCAAGAAGGCAGTCGTATGGACTTAAATCAGGCGAGCGTGTCGTACCGTGAGAGCAAATGACCAGGAGAGATTTCTCTAAAAAAATTCATCAAATGTGGAGCACGGTGTGCCGTGGCACCATCCTTCTGAAAGCAAACCAGCCTCACACGCATTTGCTTGTTTTGGACCATGTTCATATACTGTACACTATTGATGGTAACAGCATGGTTGTCCAATGATGACCTCAGCACTGATTGCACACCATACTGAGCCTCTATCACTGTGGAGAGGTCTCTTATAAATTTCCGTAAGATTCACACAACTCCATTAAGATATATTCTGTCTATTAACACATTGCTGAAGAAACTGTGTGTGTATTAAGAAAGGTCCACAAGCTTGTTTTCAACTAACAGGATTACCAACATTAACTTACAGTACCACTCTTCCATTGCCTGCTCTTTCTTCACAGTACCAACTTTAAATTAGGGATAATGCCCCATCCCACCCTATAGAAGATGCTTATAATAAATATTGATTTTCTTCACATTAAAAGAAAAACTAATATTAGGAATACTTCAAATTTTAGTTTTAATATGTTGAAAAAAGAGAAAGGGTCTTCGGTATTACCTTCGATATTGATTTCTTCATTCCACCCAACTTTGAACCCGTTTTCGCTTCTTCTTTGAAGAGGTGTGCGACTGTGTGGCATAAAATTCATGTGTATTTTGTTTTCCCACATCGCATGCACTTTGTTGCCTCCACTTGTCTTTAAAGATTCCATTCGTGCAACACTTTAGTTTGTTGCATGCCTACGAGTGTTTGCGGCGGCTGCTTATTTTGTAATAACTGTAATTAATAAAGCAAAAGGAAAAAGAAAAGAAAAGTATATGGCAGTTGTCAGAACGCCAGGATAATTTATACAATAACTCGATTGATGAAGCTTTATTTAGAAATTTAACACAAATGAATAAAGATTTTGAGTACTTTCTTGAGAAAATCTACTATAAAATGGTACCAACTTTTGTGAAGCAATCACACAATACAAGTATTAATCTCCACAACTATTTGAGGAAGAGAAACATTGCGATCCCTAATGTAAGAGTAATGATGTTTGAATACCACTTAATATTCAGCCCTTTAAAGCAGGTCCTGCATGACAATATACATGTGGTATCACTATTATTCTCAATGTCAGCAGTTTTGATTAACTTTACATCCTTTTATGCAAGATGAAATAAGGTATGATCCAAATACTCATAGTTGGTTTCAAGAAAACAAAATAAAATTAATGGAGAGATAATGAAGTAGCCAATTAACAGAAAAAATTAAACAATGAAATAAATTCCACCCAATTTTTCTGTTAACTTTGTTGCCAACATTAGGTGATGAAAAAACTATTAGAGCTTTAAGAGCTGTGTGGTGCGCAAACAAAATGATGAAATTTAAAAGTCATTGTGTGGGATTTACTTTATCACTCCTTTAGTCTATCAGTTACTTCACTACATATTTGAAAATTTTTATCTTCTCATATTTTTAAAACACAATAAACTGCCAGAAATTTAAATAATGTTTGAGACATTTGTTGAAATATACATACACAGATATGATTAAAAAAGTTTATAGTGTTTTTACATGAAAAGGTATACATAATATTTAATTATTTGAAAACTTTGAAGTTTTGCAAGTATCCCCATCACCCCACTCGAATATGAATAAAGATAATTCCAAATGAGGACATACTTATAAATAGAAGTTTAATAATAAAACCAATATAGTGAAGATATTTTTAAAAAATTAACATTTATTTGTAGGTGAAATGAAAGGTGAGCAATCACATCACAGTTAAAATAACAAAACCTATTTTCAGTAATGAAATAATTAAATTTTTAATATTTGAGTAAACATTTATGATTGTAAATTGGCATAAAAATATAATTTTACAATGACACACTTCACGAGATTTAATTATCAGAACCTTTAAATCAGTACAAAACATGCAATTGATAAATCTAATGCTAATTTATAAGTTTCAAATATCCGAGATCTCGTATCACAAAATACATTTAAAGTAGCTAATTACATTATATTTACAGCACAGTTACAAATCACAGTATAGCAGATTATAAGATGTCTATGACCAATGTAAAAAACAATTGTCGGAAAATTATATTACAATAGAAAATGTAAGTACAGAGTTTAAATTTTATTTAAAAATGGGTTTAATAAGATAAAACTGATAAAATTAATGTTTTGAAATGCATAAAAAACAAGTGAATGATTTATGCTCATGAATTAAAATAATATCGAACTTAGAACAAAATTTACTATTATGCAAGGAAATAAACTACTAGTCCACCATTTTTCAGATGCAGCCTTCAAATGAAATCTCCCTTGGTCAGTGTTATGCATTAAATCATTAATATCTTTCATTGGTCTAATTTGAGGAATACTGCATTATTAACAATAATCTGACAATTCTATTTTCAGGCAGTTATTTGTCACAACGGTTTAGAATTAGTTTGGATCTTCTTTTTTCTTCTTCAAAAAAAGTAGAATACTTTTCTTGTTTACACTAGGAAGAGTTTAACTTTCAAATAATACTTGAGTAAATTTAAAGCTATTACCCCCCCCCCCCTCCCTTTCCAAAAAAAACTTCTCCAGTATCAAATTCAAACTCTGCAGAAGTAACAAATACAGAGAGTTAAAGTGCTTGGTCCCAGAATCTACTATTACAGCATTCATATGCTTGAAATGACAAATGTCAATGTAGAAGGAACCATTTCATGTGAAGGAAAACTGGAAGACAAGAGGGATACAATACATATTTGTGTTACAATTTTGGTTTAATTAACTTGTTAAGTAAAACTAAAACACAGCAAAATTCATCAAATATATTTTATTTTCAAATTAGTGGTTGGTTAAGAACAACTCAACGAAGGAGATGGCCGATGTTACCCTTTAAAATCATACAGTTTAGAAACATGTCATATTGTAAATTTTTTAAAAATATTTGTCCTAGTCACGAGTTCATGAATAAACAGATGAACAGTGATGGAAAATAATTGTGATTAATGCAAATATTGTTAAAAATATCAATAATAGTTTATGGAAACTTACATAAATACATTCAAATATACAATCACATATGAAGGAAAATAATGATTATAAAAATATGCCATACAGACAGCTGCACTGGAAATAGACATAAAGGAAATAAATAACACAAAAAATATATACACCATTTTAACAGTGTGCAGTCAGAGTTATTTCATACTAGTCTAAACATTCCATTGGCCAATTTAAAATAGAACACAAAACCAAAATTATTTCACAATGGAAACAGGAACCAACAAACTAATTATTTTCTTACATTTTAAAGGAATATTTGAAATAATAAAAGAGATGTGACATACTTAAATTCCTATTAGAATGAGTCAAGTTAATAACTTCTTTTTAAAAATAAAACCAACATGAATAATAAAAACATTTTAATTATACAATATGAACTATCTGTAAGTCCATTTTTGTTGGTTGGTTTAATAATTGACAGCTTTCATGATGTTTACATTTGAATAATTTTACTCTTCATATGCTACTGATTCATGTTGCTTCCATCTTGAGGAACCTGTGAATCAGGAATGTTTGAAAATTTTGCTGCAATCCTTGATTTGCGTAATTTAGTTTCTTTTCCATCAACTTTTGGAAGCACAGAAGTTGGTGTAAATGATGTTGATGAAATAGCAATGTCTGCCTCTGCAGATGATAAAGGAGGGACCGGAGCACTCTGTTAAGTCAATTTAACACACATTCAGTTAGTTCACTTTGTACAAAACAAAAATTATTAGCAAACCATGTAAATCACCAAAGTGATATGTCTTTAATAATTAATAAACTAATGCAATTAATATCCAATTTGATATAAAATTCTAGCAGATCCATTTTCAACTCAATTGATCAGCATATATTGAAATATATTGACCAATATATTCACAGAGGATATATATTAAGAGACATGAAAATTATAATTTCACAATTGTCATGTTAATTAAAACAATTAATAGGGAAAGGACAGAGAGATAGAAAGAAGGTGACTTACCTGAGGTTCATAGATGGTAGACACATTGTGAGGTTTAGAGTACAAGGAATAAATTTTATAAGTATTTTGTGCTAGTTGGAATGACTGATTCCTAGGTTACAAATGATTTGGAAATGTCAAAGTTAGTCACTTGCATAAATAAACAAAACAATAAGTTTGAATGTTACTTATGAAGTGTGTAAATTTTATGAACCTTCAAAAATGCACTACTGTATGGCACATTACCAGAAATTGGCGACCTAAATGAAGAAATTATAATTGTGAATTGTTATAAATATTCTTGGAAAAATAAAATGGTACAATGAATGCTTGTTGACCAAAATTAAAAATTTGACTAACACAAAATTTAGATTTATATGCAGGTGAATATTTTCTCCTATTTTTTGTTCTCTATCAACAACTCTCATTGTAGAAATACTTTTATAAAATATTATTGGAGCCCAAATTAGTATAATTTGAATTAAATACAAAAGTAACATTTAAGAACCACAACTGAACAATTCTTACTTGAATTGATGAAGCGTTTGAGCTTGATACTGGCCAGGAGTTTTTCTTTGGATGTTGAGGTGAATTTGCAATTTGCTGAGACCCTTTTACAGTCCTGTTCTTTACAGCTTGTAAAGGTACAAATGGTGAATTGTGTGTTTGGGCACGCCAAGAACCTGTAGCTCCTTGTGTAGGGGACGGACCGAGACCCTGAGAACGCCAGTTAGTGCGTGGTGGTGTGTGAAAGTTTTGATGTTGCTGTAAAATATTAAGTAAGATTGTCATTTCAAGGTAATATAATGAATTAATTTATACACAAATTATTAAAATATCATAAGGATAGTTATCTATTTAATAAATCTCAATTTAATACTTTATACATCCAATTTTGGTTATCACATAATAAAGGAGCCACAAAATAAATACTCAAGTTATTCTGTATACTTCATCATCTGTTGACTGATCTCAAAAGAAAGTTGAATAAACTTCCAACACCTTTAACTCTTACTGGTATTCACATAATACTACTGGATTGTTATGAAGTGCAGTACTACCTCTTGAAGAAGCAGGCTTGTGCTTCAGACATTTGAAATATCTAATATGGCAGCACTGACAATAAATTTCCTACCTTGTTTCTGTGCATATAAATTTCAATTATTTTGATAAATACCGGCGATGCCTAATATTTTCCTATTTTCTTTCTTCTTCTATTCCTCTCTACGCAGATCACTCAGCTTTCTCTGAGCATATTTCTATGCCAAGCTTGTGACTTAAAAGTGAATTTCCCAACTTTCTGCCACATGTTCTATCCTTACACCCTATCCAAATATACAGTGTGTGATGACGTCACATTTCAATCATTAATTCATATATATATAGCCGATCACTGGAAATGTCTTCCTAACTTTCTGATGAAGGGGGCGGTGCCTCCGAAAATTCAAGTTCTCTAAACCTCACAAGGTGTCTACCATCTATGAACCTCAGGTAAGTCATCTTCTTTCTATCTCTCTGTCCTTTCCCCATTAATTGTTATATATTGCCATGTTAAAACAATTAATAAGGAAAGGAAAGAGAAAGAAAGTAGGTGACTTACCTGAGGTTCATAGATGGTAGGCACCTTGTGAGATCACTGGAAATGTCTTCCTAACTTTCTGATGAAGGGGGCGGTGCCTCTGAAAATTGAAAGAACTCCAAACCTCACAACGTGCCTACCATCTATGAACCTCAGGTGAGTTAATACAATGTGACAAAATCACACGTATTGAATAGTTAGTAAGGATAAGTGTGGGAGAAAGGTAGAAAATTTGCTTTAAATTAAATGCTCCAGAGAAAGGCATATATTAAGCATAAAGAGGAATGGAAGAAGAAAGACTGAAAATATTTGGCAATGACGGAGCTTGAACCTGGATTGTCATAAAATTCTTCCTTAGCCAATAAGTGCCTTTATTGATTCAGCAATAGCACTGACTTACTGAATATTGTCAGTATTCTTGTTTTATTTTTTTGGATTACCAGGTATGTTTCAGAAATAATTTACTCAAATACATATATATTTCTACATATTACTACTTACCTGAGGAAATGGATTCATATGCTGATAATTTTGGCGATTTCCTTGTTGCATTTGAGGACTGCTTCCTGGCATGAAAGAATGAGAAAAATTATCCTCAGTTTGAAACATACACTAGGCAGCAACAAGGGTATAAAGATGAAATCATATAAGTAAAATGCAAAAATAACATGAACTTCAGAGAAATGATCATAAATCATATAGAAACTTGTGTAACTGTTAAACTCATTATACACATATAACTGATTAGGCAATATAAAAATAAATATTGTAATATGTGTATGTAAAAATTTATATAAACATACCCAGAGACGGTTGCCTCCATTGCTGTTGTTTGAATCGTCCATTGTTACCGTTATTATTATTAGTATTACTAGTATTAGTCTTTTGAAACCACTGTTGAGGTGGAGTGGGTAAACTGCCTGGAAACGCATGATTTTGTCTCATTCGGGGAGAACTAGACAAAGTTGTTGGTCCAAGATCCCGTTTCTTCAGTAACATCATTTGGACCAATGCAGTGCCAGCTGCACTTTCTGATGCCTGAAAGAAATATAGGAAATCTTAATGTTTTTTCATATGTTTGTGTAGGCATACATGTATGACATCAATCTCCCAAATATTTTTTTGGGGGGTAACAGGCTATGTGAAGGTGATCCTGAAACAGGCAACTCCCCTTTAATAGCAAAGGAAGGGAATTGAGAAGGTGGGATGTGGAAGAATAATTCCAAAAATTTGAGAACTATATTTCCTGTCTCATGTGTGAGAAACACTAACTTGTTACCACTCATTCCCATCAATCTATGCACATAATATATTTCTTTTATTCAAACTATGCTTCACCTTTTTGCAAACACAGCTCAGCATATTTAAAAGGTTGACTGCGAAATTCCTCCAGATTCATAAATCTTTTGATGCCAGTTAATTGTAACAAAAAATTACCAAAAATAATAGTTTTAATTTTTTTCTTGAGACATGAGAAAATTTGTTACCAACAGGAAGGGGGAGTGGTTTACAAATATTGATTTTAAATTCATCCAAGTCTATTTAACTCTTTGAAGCAATTACAACAAACTACAAGTGTTTCTAGACATCATAACCTATTTCTTATTTCCCTCCATGATCTATCATTTGCAAGCAGCATGCTTTTGAGACAATTTCCTAACATATCATGTTATGAGTCCCAAGCATGTCTGCTGTTCCCCCAACATTGTGGCATAGCAATCTGGTCTCTCAGTTTGAGTCATTCATTCATTTTTTATTGTTACAGGTGACCACTGACAAAGTGAAAAACCAACCTACCAAGAAGGCATGATTGTCATGTTACAATACAAGTATATATAAGGTGCAAGGGAGAATAATATGACAAAGCAAAATAAATAGTTTTGGAGCAGAAAGAAAGATGTAAAAGAGTATCTGAGTTACCTTAAATTGATAGTTGGTGTTGACTGGCAGGGATATATGAAAAAAGTAAATTTTTAAAAACCTCATTCATACAGAGTATGTCTGGTCATCGGCTGTCATGCTGTTCAGTCATACTCTGACTGATGAAGGGAGATTAGGTTCTTGAAAATTTAAGTTCCTTTTGTACTTCACTGCAAGTTGACATTTATATCACTTTAAGGCAAGACATGGACATTCTTCTGTCTCTCTTTCCTATCCAATTTATAATGCATATGAATAGAAGTGAAGATGTGACACTGTCAAAACAATTCAAAATTGGTATAGATGAATGCTGAAAATCAGATGGTTGGATAGAATAACTAACCAGGAAGTATAAGAAGAATAAGAGAGGAGAGAACAAGATGGACTACTTAGACCAAGAGACGGGATAGATTAGTAGACCATGCTCTGAGATATGAGGGTCTTGCAAATTAACATTAGAGGGAAGTGTGCAGTGTAAGAACAGAAGAAGGAGGCCAAGGATGAAAATGCTAAGCAGATTAGGGAATATGTGGTAGTTGAACAGGTTAGCATGGAGGGTTGCATCAGGCCAGTCTAAGGACTGATTACTATAACAACATGGAAGAGGGAATGAGAGAGGTTGATTACCTTAAATCATAGTTGGGAAGTAGTAACATATTCTAATCTGCACATGGCATTCAGACATTGTATTATAGAAGGAGGTTTGGGCTCTTGTAAATTTGACATGCTACTGCTCCCAGTCTGGTGACTGCTACTATCGATACAAGTTAAGTCATCAGCTCTCTGTCCCTCTTTTATATTTATCTATATTATTTACTCACCAGTTCTTTATTTGCCGAGTTTTCCCCAGAAAAAGAAGTTCCATCAGGTAAGCGAACTTGAGCACAGGTTGAACCGTCTGCATTATCAACATAAGTATACCTAGGAATACCCAATCCTGCAGCAGAAGTTATTGTTGTATTTTTTTTAAAAAAAGATTCTAAAATAACCCTAAAACAACTAAAGCATAATTTTCGCTTATAATACAGGTTATTTGATATACAGGTTTTTAAACATTGGTTAAATACAAGTAATTATTTTTAGATACTTAGAGACATATTTAAAATTTGAATTTATATACCTGTAGCTTGGAATATCTCAAGAAGTTTCACACAATTGCTTTTTGAAACATTGGCTTCACCAAGTGGTTTCTGGGAAATCTAATGGTATAAAAAATAATTATAAAAATTACAATCTTTCAAAAACTTCAAAATACACTATTACTAAATAAAATAAGGAATAAAATTAAACAAATTACAATATAATGGACAAGTCAAAAATTTATTATAAATTCAAATTATCAAACAAAACATTTTACCTGTAAGTTGTTTTTAAAGGGAAATAGTTTAATACAAATACAAAGACAGTTGATTTGCAAACAAATAAATAAATTTACTATAACATAATTACTTTAAAAATGTGAAAGAAATTGTTAAAAAATCGACTGTTTGCAAAACAAACAGGGTTGAAGTGAGGGAAAATAATGTCAAACAAATGCATATTAAAACTGTAGTAACTGAGTTTTAAAATAAAATAATTTCATTACAAAGTTTTAAGTATATCATTATAAATCAGTAAAAGTGAATAATATATATTGAATTCAAATTTTATAGACCTGTTTTTACTTTTATTGAATTTATATTCAATTTAATATGAAGCATTTTTCTTAATAACTGAAGATAATTACTTTCTACACCTAAACATTTTTATATTACGCCAATTGATCCTGTGATTATTTAAATAGTTATGTTTTGTTAATACATATTGTTTATTAAAAGGCTGTTGTAATTTGCAAAATGTTCTTTAGTTGTGGTTTGAAGTTTATTCTTTGTCAAAGCAATATAACAGGCTCTATAGTTCCAATGCTCAAATTTACATACATTTTACCAAAATTATGCAAAACCTCTTTAAAATATTTAACAAAATTGAAATTATCATATATGATCCAAATATTACTCTAACAACAGTGTTTGAACTATGTTTGACATGGCCACTAACCACATATTCAATGCCACTTAGACTTCCTCTAGAAACAAATATCCCATACCCTATCCAATGGGCAAATCCACCTTAGATCAACCTAAAAAAAAACAGTTCACCTCCACCTAGACATCACATTAGACAGCTGACAGTTTTTGAAATATTCATATGCTATTTTTGTCTACTCTTGGTCACATGACCTTTCTCTATCCATTATGTAGAATGAATATTTTGCAAATATTGATCATACCAACAATAATTTAATTCAAGAAATGAATAATAGTTTTCCAATCAAAGCTCTTCTCTGAATGTTTTGAACCTCGATGGAACAGGATTACAGTGACCTCATTCTTAGTGGAAGTTAAAGGTTTGATTCCTGGTCAGGTTGATATTTTTCTATATGTATTAATTAATTCACTATCTATTTATAATAAGTAAAATAGCAAATAAGCAATATGAGGAAAGTGCCAATTCAAATTGTAATTTATATTTCACAATAAACAAAAGTCTTTAAAAAATAATAATATAAGTAAGGAAAGTGTAAGGAAGAGAATTTTCTGCCTTCTGGACGTTCAATAAGTTAAAATTTGCAGTATCTATAACAAGTTACTGCTGATCTAACAGTCTTTTCAAGAACAGATGTGAATAAAAATACAACTATTGTATTTAATATAATTTATGGATAATATGTAATTATGTAAGATCAATCATGTGTCATGTTACAAATTGTTAAACAAAATATTTATATTTGACTATTTGGTTCAACATTTTGACATACTAATGAAGTTGAGAGAAGTCTTGTGAAATTATAAAATACTAACCAGCTGTTTTTGAGGTATTCCATGGGTATCTGCATTGGCATTTGACTCATCTTCAGCTGGTATGCGTAGCATTTTCTTCAGTAATTCTGTACATGATTCAGCTTGATCCTGATGAATAGAATACTGGTTTAGATTTTTTATTTTTAATATAGATTAACACATTAATCTATCATTGGAAACAGCCACAAAAAGTTCAAAAGCATAAATAATAGATCAATTTTTCACAAGATAACACAAAAAAATTACTGTGTATCTTTATATGCACTTTTCCCTCAATCACAAGTGTTTCCAGAATTATCAATTCAAAGAGTTCATTCTTATAAAAGAACCATTCTCTAAAATAACTCACTGTTCAATTCATAGAGTTGTGAACGAATCACTTGAGTTGTCAAGTTGTGAGCAAATTGCTTGAGTTATTGAGTGAAGTGACTCTTTGAGTTAACTCGCTGCTTGCCTGAGTCAGATCATGATCAAGCCACTTGAGTTGTTAGATTGAAGTAAGATTGACTCAGGTTCTGAATCAAAAAAGTTTTGAATGGCATTCTGCAAGAATTAATGAACAATAACACTCGAAATAAATCAATAAAAAGATGGCCAATAAGTCAGAAATATTTTTTATTACTAATTAATTAATCCAAATATGACATTTTGTCTCACTTTTAAGGCATAAAATTTGGCAATTCACAATGTTTACTTCACAACTCCCTTGGCCGAAATGATTATTAAATATATGACTATTTAGATGAGAGACATTCAATCATTTCAGCCGTAACCATTACAGGAGAATGTCTGCAACACCAAACATTTAATAATTTCAGCTGAAGGAAGATCATAAATTGCTAAATTTTATGCCTGAAGAAGTGTCAAAAGGGAGATGAAATGTATACGGATTAATTAAATAGTAATAAAATTAATTTCTGACTTATTGGCTATCTTTATATTGATTTAAAGTTAAGTCAGAAAATGATATTTGAACACTTGTAACAAATTTTTAAGTGATTTTAGCTCATTTAACAGGCAGTATGTTAAAACAATAAAGACAGAACCTTAATTCTGATTTGTTGTTCTTACAACTTCTCTACATCAATAGTTAACAAATTATTTCCAGAGTTTTCTTGCCTTTTTGATGTACACCTCTTGAATAATATTTTTATGTTCTTAAATCTCTAACTTGCTTCCCCACATTTCTTGAATAGTGTGTTTCATTTCCAATAAATCCTGGAAGGTCAGCTATGACAAGGTCAATGACCTAACCCTTGATACCAAGGACCTTGAAGCCATATGGATGCCAATTTATATTTAGAAGGAACTGCTGTTTTTCCCTGAATGTACAATTGGAGGATTTACATGATTCATTAGAGAGGAAACATTTGAGTTCTCAATTTGACAAGGTGACTATTTGACAGACAACTCTTCAGACATCACCATCACCAATTCATAGTGCTTCTAGACATGAAATTTAGATTTAGAATCAATTGTTCTGCTTGTCAAGTGCATATGTTTTTTTAATAATTTTTTATTGAAGAGCAAAATTTGTGAGCTGATATGTTTGGAAATAACAATTTTATCATTTTCCTTTTAATTTATTAAAGGAGACTGTACATTTTAATTTAATTTTCGTTTTATATCATTTCATTTTGTATGGAGCATGGCATTATATGGGTGCAAAATGTGTATGGTAGGAGTTGCAGAAAGGAAAAGAATAGAAGCTTTTGAAATGTGGTGCTATAAAAGAATACTGAACATCAGATGGGTGGATAGAGTAACTAACCAGGAGGTTCTAAGCAGAATATGAGAAGAGAGAACAATATGGAGGACTTTGACCAAGACAAGGAACAGATTAATAGATCACATTTTGAGACAAGAGGATCTTGTAAAATTAGCATTAGTGGGAAGTGGGGTGGTGGTGGTAAGAACAGAAGGGGGACGCCATGGATGGTTGCATCTGACCAGTCTAAGGACTGAATAAAACATTTGTCTTCATATATTACACAAACAATTTTTAACAGATATATTTTGTTTGGTAAAACTTATTTGTCTCAAGTACTTGTCAAAATTTATCCATCATCTTAAACAAATTAAAAATTATTTTCCATAAATAAATTACTTTATTGCATATTTTGATTCTAAGTTTTATGTGTATTCATCCTGCCTTATCCCATCCTCTTACCAAAGTTATTAATGTTCCAAGTTTAGAACAGAATTGGATGGAACTTGTAGAACTGAAGAGTCATTTAAAATAATTGACACAAAACGACTCAACAAAAAGAATCGATCTGCCCATCGCTGGAATAGTATTTCCTTGTATCCACTTGTGTTTGATGTGGGTGTAACATTTCATTACTCATTAATTATAAATGATATGATACAATATAACCTAGGTTTCAAACAGAGCGATACAGTAACTTATGATACGATGTACTCAAAATTCAATTTTCTTTGCAATTTGTCTACTTCTTTTAAACTTAGTATACTTGTAACACAGACACTTTATATTTTCATTTCCCATTTACTAGGTTTATTATGTAAATTGTTTGATTGCCAATGTTTCTGCAGGCATGAGTTCCTCCTACCTCCCCATACTGGTCATATTACAAGATTTGGATCTTGGCCTAATGCTCTCTTTTTTTAAAAAAATATGAATTTCCAGTGTTACTAACAGAAATACTGTTTTTATGCAGTCCATGGTGCTTTTGAGCCAACCTGTTGTGGTGTAGTGGTCAGAGTCACTACCTCTCACCACATACATCCTGAGCTATCCTTTTGCTGAATTTTTGACTGAAGTTTTATTAACAAAAATTTAAATAATTTTCAGTCATTCTTAAAGTTCCAAATTATCATTTACGATCTTCTAATGCTATTTCTTTGAGAAGGGATGAAGCACCTCCTAGTTCTATTTTCATACCCATAGTATTTTTCTTTTGACAGACTATGAATTTCTTCTTCCACTTTTTCTAAATTAGCCACTGCAATGAGCTTTATGAGCTTATACACTTTCATGTGTTGCTTGCATTTCTTGCCAATACACTAGCACTATTCAGTTTAGTAAACGGTTATGTGAACAACTTTTGGTGAGTTGCTACTGTCTCCACTACTAAACTATTTGCCACTCGACTTAATCACTTATGAAATGTGAGCAAGCTTAAGAGTGTATGAAAACTACCAGTGAAAAATATTCCCTGTACTTTTAATTGATTTAAAATTCTCCAGGCACTCTAGAGGGAGCCAAAAATGCTCAAAGTACATTAAAAAAGGAGAAAAATTATCCCTTTAAACGTTAAAAATAATCTTGGGGATGAAAAATATTTCTGCTTGGTTATGCTAAATTTGCAATATAAAGTGTTCCTTTTCCTCAAGTACATGACAAAAATTTTTGAAATTTTTTGGGCCTGTACATTAGAATCTTGTACCTACTAAAAGATGGGATTTTAAATATTTGCAGTTTGTTAGCAAGGTGAAAAAATTTCACTATTGTTTCATTTTTCTTACCTTTTTAAAACTTTTTAGGCTATAACTTTAAAAGAATTGTAATAAACTCAAATTACCATGTAAAATTATGTAATTATTGCTTGTGCCTATGCTGCTGTCAAAAGTAGAAAGGCAGTAAGTAAACAGATTGACTTTCAAATATATATATGAATTACAAACATATTATAATTAATTTATAAAAAGCAAATCAATATTTCTTGGTATGGATAAGGCCATTTTCAAATAGATAAGGGGTTGATGTAAATGTCAAAGCTCAAAAAAACTTTATCCGTTGATTTCTCAAAAGCATTTTTTAGACTTACTGCCTTTCTCCTTCGGACAGCAGAATGATCATCCTCGCCAGACACAATTCTGCCAATGATTTCTCCAGCAACAGGCAAACAACCCTGAAGATTGATTATATTCTCTGATGAGGCCACAGGGGCTGTTCAATAGTCAGCACTTCTGGGCTGATGGTGCAAACCTGTGCATCATACAACTTCGAAATGATATTTTCTATTAATGTGTGGACTCTAATTGTCGCAGATCTTTGAATTGTCTTCTTGCAATTCATGCACTTTTCTGATGGCACCAGTGAGATGGGAGACAAACTCTTCAAATATTATTTCACAATTTTATGTGCCATAATATTTTAACCTATGTCTGATCCATGTTTTCTGCAGATTTATGTAATTTGTTAAATACTTAGATAAAATAATGTAATATTTCCCAATCCATCTTGCCTTATCATTAATAAAATAAAATATTTTTGTACTTACTCCTGTTTTAATCTTTGTAGCCACAGAAGAGTCTGCCACTTTCACAGGTAGATTAACTGATACACTTCCACTGGATGGCTTGATTTTCTGTTGTTGTTTTTTTTGCCAAATAGATAATTTTTATTTAAGTAAATCAACTTAACATTCAGCAAATGTAAAGAATTTCTTACTGAAACAAACCTGTAAATTGGTCCACAATGCTTCAAACTCTGCATTTGGTTTCTGCTTACTAGGTGTTGGGTGTTGCTGTCTGGGAGAACTAGATCCCTGAAAGAGAAAAAAATAGTATTTCAGGGATGCTCTTTTGATATTATAGATCTGAAGGTAAACCTTCCACAGTCGAATAATTTATAAATGAAAATTTCTGAGAAGTACAGATATTTTATTGACATATTTTAAAAAATTGTACTCAAATTTGATCAGATTAATTGAGAAGCATAATAATGCTATTGACATTATAAATAAATTTAAAAAATATTTTTATTCAGTATCTAGAAATTTGTCACAGTTTTGAAACAAATACCAATAGCTGTAGACACATCTGCCATATTCATTCAATTAAAACCTAAGAGGCAAATAAAACAATTCTGATCAATGACACTTTATTATTTGGATATAATTGCATATAATTGATATTACAATTAAAATCTGACTATTTTTATGTACTTTAAATGGTATACTATAATATCAAGTTATAACATTAACTCCAGAATCTTCCAGTTGGAGACCTTTGTGGTGATTCATGACCCTTACAGTCGGGTAAAGCAAAAATAATTAAGTTTTTGTTATTTACGTATACAGGGCGGAAGACGAGAATGGCTTGGTGGGGCTGAGTAGGCGGGAAAACGTCACCGTCTGCAACATTGTTGGCTGCAACAATGTTGATGGCCTGGAGTAGATTAGATGGGAGTTGTTGCAGAGAGGCTGCATGAGAGAGACGCTAGGGAGAGACGAAGCAGTGGCAGAACAAGGCGACATGTATAAAATTTAGTTTCTGCACATTTCAGAAAGGAGATTCATTTGGTGGGAGTACAGAAAATAAAAAGACAACATTTGATCTGAAGGAGAGGCACTAGAGAATCTTAATATGAAGAAGACGTGACCCAGGAAAGGAACAACCGGCATACGAACAAAAACGAAGAACGACGTCATCAGGCGTTAACATCCGGTAACGGCAATTTACCTCGGTTTTTCCACACAAACCATTCTCGTCTGATTCGCGAATTTAATTTTCAACTATATCGTTCGTCACCCGCGTTCCCGGGAGCAGCCATTTAAGAAGCTGCGTAGAGTATTATTTTTGCTTTTACCGACTGAGCTAATGATTAAATTGATATCGTAAATTTATACGGTTTTCTACTATAACTTAATTTGAGTTATATTTTATTCAAATTAAATACATTATTATTATTATTGTTCGTTTGATTGTACAACAATATTTTTGATGGTGTAACCAACGAACACCACAAAATGGCGCCCAACTTGTTGGCTCGAGTTGAATTGAGAAAAACAAATAACTCAAATTAAATTGTAATTTTGACGAGATTGGTTATAATTAAAAGTTTGAAATACTCTCTAGTGTGCATGTTTATATTTATAATTCTGTGTGTGATTGTGACCCTAAGAATTTACATAAATTTCTTTTGTTTTCCGTTTCATACTACATGTTGTTAAGGTCGGGGCGAAAAATGGAGCCAAGTAATGTTAATAATGTCCAGATGCAAGGTATTGTTGGGGAAGGTGGCGCAAATGACGTAGGCAAAGTGCAAGGTGGTATGATGACGAGATTTGAGGCATTATTATTAGACATGGAAGCAAGATTGACGGCAAATTTGTCACGAGTCTGTACAAATAATTCTTCGAAATTGGAGGCAAAATTAGACACACTATCTAAAAGGGTGGACGAAATTGATACTCAATTCAATGCGTTTAAGGGAGAAATCAATAAAAATATTGCATCAATGTGTGAGAATGTAGAGGGAAATTTAAGAAGGGAGGTGGAAGATGTTTCACGAACGATTAGGACGGAATATCAAGAGAAATTAGACGAAGTTTTAGTTAAATCTGGGAAAAAAATAATAGATCAAGTAGAGAACGCTAATAAGAACTTAAAGGGAGAGGTGAAGGAGATAGAAAACAAATTAATGAGAAAAATTTTGGAGTTAGAAAGGGGAATCCCAACAGAAGGCAATATGAATAGCATAGATATTGATGCTCCGGAGTTTGAAGAAAGGAAAGGAGTAAACCCTAAGTCGTTCATAATAAATATGGAAGAGTACTTCAGTATAAAAAGAACACCAGAAGGACAAAAATTATTAATTTTCCGAAAATCTTTAAAAGGTAGCAGTGCGAGGTGGTACGAAGCAACACTGATAAACATTTCCAGTTTTAGCACTGCTAAGGAAGCTTTCTTAAAAAGGTACTGGGGAACGAGCATTCAGGCGCAAGCGATGAAGAATTTGATTGACGGGAAGTTTAATAGGCGTGAGGGAACTATGGAGGAGTACATGCAGAAAAAAATAATTGAAAATCGAAATATGGATAATCCCATGGGGGAGGAACAATTAATTGAAGTTATAAGAGGACATTTTCCGAAAGAGATAAAAATGCTTCTTTGCGCCAGAACTATGAAGACAAGTGAAGAAGTCATGGCATTCCTCAGGGAAGCAGAAAGCGTTCTAGAAGATTCCCAATTAGGAAATTTTCATCCCGTTGAAAGGGAAAATCGTTTGAAAAATTGGAATGCAAATAGAAATAGTGGCGCGCGGAATAGATATGTAAATAGTCGAGATAACTACCAGAGACAAAATAATACGGATTATGGGAGACAAAACGGGGAAAGGAATGACGGAACGGGTAGAAATGATGATGGTTTTAGGAGCACACGTTACGAGAATCAGGATCGCACAAGGAATTTTAATTCGGTCCCAAGGACAAATTCCGCGGAAAGGCAAGGGGCGGAAAACTGACCGCGGCGGGTGAGGTCAAACGGCGGCCTGCATCCTTGCCTATAGCCGCTATTCAGACAGGATACGAACATTGCATAAGTGGAGATTTATTGGAGGAGGATCAGCTGGAAAATATCACAATGAACTGTCACGGAGGATAAAATAAATTTAAGTAAATTCATTTATAAACTGTTTAGATAGAGACTTATTATAAAAAAGTGTAAACAAAATGGCATAAAAATGTATTAATTGAGATGTGTTCAAAAATTATTTTGTGTTTATTAATTTGCGCAATTATAAATATATATATATAATTATTGAAATAGTGTATGTAAAATATAGGTTTATATTTCCCATAGCTTTTATCAGCCCCCAGGATGAAAGTTGAATGAATGAGGGAGAGTATGTTATTGTTTTACGAAAATGGAACCAGAAATGCCGTTGCGTTGTACGAACTGAAAAAAAAGTGAACAAATTGTGAAGTGATTGTGATGTAGGACAGCTGATATCTCAAATAAGAGGACTTTTTAAACAAAATAATTTTTTTTAAAACAGGGGGAATATGTGGTGATTCATGACCCTTACAGTCGGGTAAAGCAAAAATAATTAAGTTTTTGTTATTTACGTATACAGGGCGGAAGACGAGAATGGCTTGGTGGGGCTGAGTAGGCGGGAAAACGTCACCGTCTGCAACATTGTTGGCTGCAACAATGTTGATGGCCTGGAGTAGATTAGATGGGAGTTGTTGCAGAGAGGCTGCATGAGAGAGACGCTAGGGAGAGACGAAGCAGTGGCAGAACAAGGCGACATGTATAAAATTTAGTTTCTGCACATTTCAGAAAGGAGTACAGAAAATAAAAAGACAACATTTGATCTGAAGGAGAGGCACTAGAGAATCTTAATATGAAGAAGACGTGACCCAGGAAAGGAACAACCGGCATATGAACAAAAACGAAGAACGACGTCATCAGGCGTTAACATCCGGTAACGGCAATTTACCTCGGTTTTTCCACACAAACCATTCTCGTCTGATTCGCGAATTTAATTTTCAACTATATCGTTCGTCACCCGCGTTCCCGGGAGCAGCCATTTAAGAAGCTGCGTAGAGTATTATTTTTGCTTTTACCGACTGAGCTAATGATTAAATTGATATCGTAAATTTATATGGTTTTCTACTATAACTTAATTTGAGTTATATTTTATTCAAATTAAATACATTATTATTATTATTGTTCGTTTGATTGTACAACAATATTTTGATGGTGTAACCAACGAACACCACACCTTGTTTCAGTCTGTTGCATTTGACAGTAAGTTTCAAAATATTTGAGAAATTGTTGTAATTTTTTAAAGAAAAAACATGCACCGGTGACATAGCCTAATGGTCAAGGCGCTCTGCGGCTACAGCGGAGGGTCGTTACTTATTCTAAGTTTCTTGATTAAGTGTGGTGAGTAAAAATGCTTTCATAATTAAGTTATTGGCCATAATATCAATTATTTTTAAATCTATTAATATGTTCACTACAACAGACATTGGATTTATTTGCAGTACTTACCAAAAATGGAACTCCTTTATGTACAGGATGAAGTGGCAATGGAGTGCATGTTTGCTGGCCACTACCAGCGCCCCAAGAAGCAAATGCAGATGCAGGCCTCATTGGTTGTCCTCCTTTAGCCCATGTTGGTGTAAAAAGATTGGAAGACAATGAACCCATTGGGTTCAATGGCAAGATAGCTGAATGTGGTTTATGAGTATTTACACTACCTAGAAATTATTTTGAAAGATGAAATAAAGAAACAATCTTGAAAATGAGTATGCTATTAGAATTTATAGAAAAAAGTAATGGAGTGTAGTCAAAATAAGAGTGATGACAAACAGTATCAGGTTGGGAAATGACACTTAGATGGAAGCAGATGAATTTTGCTACTTGGGCAATAGATTAACAATTGATAGAAGAAGCAAAATAGATATGAATAGTAGGATGGCACAAGCAAGGAAAACTAACAAATAGTAAAAAAAATATTACATACAATATAAGTTTGGAGATAAAGAAATTATTACTAAAAGTGTTAGTGTAAACTGTGGTGTTGAATGAGAGTAAAACTAGTAAAATTGGCAGTGAAAAATAGAAGAACATTGAAGAATTTGAAATATGGTGCTACAAACAAATGCTGAAAGTCAGATGGGTAAATCATGTTACATATCAATGTCTTAAATAGAATTGGTAAACAGAAAACATTATGGAGGACACTGACTGAATAAGCGGTTCTCTAAAGGCCTCATTCGGAAGCATGAAGGATTTGTTAAATTAATATTAGAGGGAAGTGTATGGGGTAGGAATAGAAGAGGAAGACCTAAATGCTAGGCAAATCAGGCTGTATGCAGGCATTTATAGACTGGCTTGGAGAACTGCTCAAAACCAGTTTCAGGACTGATTACTGTAGCAACAACAAATAAATAAAACTTTTAAATTACAAATAATCCAGAAAACTATATCAACTATATGAATCATGTGACATATTTCTTCCCTGCAGCTAGGATGTTATGAATTCTCAAGTACAATTGAGGCATTTTAGAGTCAAAGACCTAAGGTTTAAGGTGTTTTAGCCTCTTGGAAAGATTTCTATGCTCAGTTTTTGGAATGAGGATTGCAAAAATTTTGCCTTCCTAGATAATCACCATCAACTCATTCCTTCCTCTGTCAGGCAAGGAAGAGAATATGTCTAACTTGAAGACATGGAACAAAATACCAGAAAATACTCCTAGTGTACTCCTGGCTTCTCACCTATGCCACATAAGTACTATTTATTTTTGTGTTTATATCATGCATGTATATGACTGCAACACTATTAAATAATATTTTAAGAATTTTAAATAAATTCACTGCCATTTCATATTATTATTCTAGTATTATTATACTTACATCTTATTTTCCAAGCCTTGGCATGTGTTAGTTATAACAATAACACTTTCAACACTAGGCCTGAGTGAAATATTATCATGGGAATTTAATCCTTTCATTGAAATTAATAATAAATAATATTAAATACCTGATGGCTGAACAACTGCAGTTGGCTTTTCAGGCTGAGATATATAATTTTTAAGTAAATTTTGGTCCAACCAGAACTTAATAAGTACCTATGCTTATGTTTAACTGTATATAAAGAGTGGAGTATATCATATATAGCTAGAAAATATTCTACTTGAACAATTAAATTAATTACATTCAACATTTCTTCCACAATTTCCTGGACAGCATCTGGTGAGCTACAGTAACAGTCTGTTACAGATGAGGCTCAAGGAATTGTGGAATAAATGTAGTATGCTTTTAATTTAATTGCTAAAGAAGAATGCTATATGACTTAGGCTATTATAATAACTCATCCCTACATCAGATATTAATGGCTGCCATACTTTGTGATAAATGTTCAGAGATTTCTGCCCGAAGTAAAGAACTACAATTCTATGGAAGCAGATTAGCTAATATACAATATATCTACAAGAGTAAAATAAAATAAAAACATGGAAAAATAGAAAAATAAATTATAAAATTATTTGATTTTTATCCTTAATGAACAACATTAAATACCTGATGGCTGAACAACTGCAGTTGGCTTTCCAGATTTCAATTTCTCTCTTTGCTGTCTTAATCCATAGTCCAGATTAATGAAGGCTACTGCAGTCAGACTATAACATCTTTCAACAGAACATTCAAGTTTAAGGCCCCAAGGGAATGAATGATCAAAAATTATATCATAGACAATGTCTGCATCACTACTTCCAGTTTGTCGAATACCTGGAAGATACCAATTAAGAATTTCATTATTTGTAGTGTAAAACAACAAGAACCAAGCTGAAGATTGTATTAATTCAAACAACTTCTAAACACTATCTTTTATACAATTTATTTACAATACTCAAGTTTCATGTGGTTGTTGTACCAATCTGAAACTTGTAACAACTCAATAAACTCGTCTTATCTGAAGAATGAAACAGCAATTTTTTTCTTACTCTTAGAGTAAAATATCACTCATGAGATCTAGTTTTTTATGCTACGTTTAACCATAAAATGTCGACTTATAGTTGCTAATTGAATTAACATTTTAATATTTTTATAGAGGGGTATTATAACTTAATATATAAGGAAATAAGGTTAGATTTAACTGATGAAAAACAATGTCAATGAACAAAATAAATAGTTTAATAAGGAAACTTTGAAGTAGACTGTAACATGGAAAGGAGTCTTTTAAAACAAACAATTCATTTTAAGTGAAAATAATTTGAAAGATAAAGATAAAAAAACACTCATTTTAATTTTATTGTGAAAGAATTTGTTAGACTGGAGAATGTATCTATGAATACATACCAAACATTGACATTTAACTAAACACAAGGAAGAATCTGTAATTTTTTTTCCATTGTGTGTGCTAATCAGTGGTCATAAAAATTTTGAGTGGTTCTGCATTAGTGAGGAGTGATGGTGTTGAGTTTTAACTGGCAGATGCACTTATATGAGAGAAAACCATATGCAACCTTTGAAGAAAGTTTACATTTTGAAGGTTATTTGATTCAAAAAGCTCATGTTGAGATCTACCCTAACTTCTTTATAAGGAATCAGGAGACATGGTTGGGGTAAGAAATGAAGAAACATGCTCCAGAAATGCTGGAATATGGGCCTAGTACAGTGTTCACAAAAGCATATGAAAGAAATCAATCATTAACTTTAAAAATTCCAGAGTCAATTATTGAGCATTAAATTTATACTGCATTTTAATTTATATATAAAAATTTATTCATTCAGGTATAGAGAAAGTGAGAGTAATATTAGGCTTTAGTTGAAACCAGGAGATTTTACATACATGGACATGCGAGAGTGTATGGTCACACCTAATAGCTATGGTGAGCAGTGTCACAGCGAAGGGGAGGGGGTAGTGAGGGTGGGTCAACAGCCCCACAAGCTACTTCTGAGGGGCATTAAAACATATCTCATATTACTTTTATTTATTAATAACTCTTAATAGATAATGTTCGGTTGGTCATACTCAATGTGGTGGCGGAGTTGGTAAGACGCACGCCCCGGCTCTAGAGGCGGTTAAACTGCTGATTTCGTGTACCCAGGTTCAAGTCCTGGTCACATCAAATTTTTTCAGTCTTTCTTCCTTATTCCATTCCCTTCTATGCTCAACATATTTATTTCTTTGTGCATGATTCCATGCCGTACATATGATTCAAAGAGCAAATTTCCTACTTTTCTCCCAGTGATCGGCTAGCCGATGACTGAAAATGTCTTACTAACTTTCTGATGAAATGGGCGGTGCCTCCGAAAATTCAAGTACTCTAAACCTCACAAGGTGTCACCATCTATGAACCTCAGGTAAGTCACCTTCTTTCTATCTCTCTGTCCTTTCCCAATTAATTGTGTACACACATAACACTTCATTATTTAAAAAAGAAAAGTAATTACTAAATTTATTAATTGTAAGTTGTTAATGTTTATATTCTGTTAATTGTTATCAAAATAATTCTATTGTTAAACAATAATGTAACAACTTTATAAATACTTTTAAACCGAAAGCAAATCAATTTAAAATTAACATCACCAATTAATATGATAAAGTATACCACATAGTAAATTATTTAAAATTACAAGGTTTGCCCATTTTCTCTTTACATTAAACAATATATATATATATATATATATATTATAAATTTTATTTTGGCCAAACCTAAACTTTAAATAATAAAAAATACAGCAAATAGTTTTGAGTTATAATAATTAAATACATTACATACAATTTCAATGTTTGAGTTGCTTTCTGACTGAAATAACAAATATGTAAATTGTACACAAAAATAAATATACTGTTTAAAAATTATCTATTAATTTCAAGTACTCTTAATTTTGTAATTGCATTTTGTGTGTAGAAACCATTATCATAAGCTATATTTCTGTAGCTTTTATCAAAGTCAAGAAATTAATTAATATTGAGCCTACATGGTATTGGCAAACTGATGTACTTTCTTTATTTATAAATCATACTTTTCAAAACTAGGATAAAAGAAATGAGCCATAAATTCACTTTCTGTGAAAGCTGTGGCACCCACTGAGCAAAAGTTAAAATTAGAATTTCAGCTCAAGTTATAATATCATATTCTAGTAAAATGGCAAAGCTAATAAATTATATTATTTGATTTATTTCATTAATCAAAACTTTGTATGAAACATCTTTTATTTGATGCTATTTCATTTTCTGTTCCTGATAGAATAAATTAATATTCAATTAATAAATAAATTATTATAAAAACTATTGCATCATAAAGTGGATATATAAAGTAACTACATTAACCTAGAATTTAAAAGTCTTACCAATTATTGTTCCTTTCAGTCCAAGTGGAACAGTGAAACCACTTCGAACATTAATTATTCTGTCAAAAAGTTGGTGCTTAGCACTTGGGTCAGGAGGAATACTACCACTCTGGAGTTCATACTATTAAAACAGGAAAAATTATTAATGTAACAAAGCTTTGCTAATTTAATTTATAACTGAGTTACATTTGGTTTATAATAATACTTAACTAAATTTCAATAAATAATTATGAAAAAGTAATGTTAGCAGTATAATCTGAAATGTAAACAAGTGAATTTTGTTCAAGGAAGCAGGAGCGATGAATGATATAATATATATTAATTTGAAACGTATGTAATGTGACGAAGTCACATGCATTGGCTATTAGGATAGTAAATGAGGGAGAAAGATAGGAAATATGCTTTGAAACATATGTTTGGCACAGAATTATGCTCAGAGAAAGATATGTCAAGCATAGCGAAGAAAGGAAGAAAGAAAGATTGAAAATATTCGGCTCCGCCGGGACTTGAACCAGGATCGTCACAGAGTCTCCGCTGTAGCCGCAGAGTGCCTTGACCATTAGGCTCCGTTGCCAGTGCATCAAAGAAAGTCAGTCTTGTAGGATGTATATGATGTATTTAGTTGGGATGGATAGAGAGAAGTGGGATAGAAGAAATATTATTAGGAGCATCCATTAAGGATAAATTACAAATTAATGAAACGTCTTTACATATGGTTTTCTAGGTTGTATTATTGATAGCAAATAATATTAATAAAAAGTGTGATGATACTATATTTTGTTAAGAGTACTTTTGCTGTGAAAAGGTATGTGGAAATAATTTTTTAATATATGAATTTATGAATAATTAATTAATTACCTCAATTTATATGGCTAATTTTGCACAATTGCTGTTATAAAGTTTAAATTCATTTAGTTCAATTACAATGTTTAGTAAACAATAAATAGCTATAGCAACCTTATTTAAACACACAAAAGAATTTCTAAAACTCTTCTACGTTTCTACATATTTGAGCAACCGAGTTAACTTGAACACACTTCCTTTATAGACATATACACGCTTTTTGTATAAGTAGTATTATAAATAGTCCATTATCGTGTAGACACACTAATAATATGTATCAATGCCTATGCACAAATATACATATCAAGTCTGAACTCTATAAAATCAATTCATTTAAATTAAATTATGCATTTGGAACTTTTATTACCCTGAATAATAAATGTGGCTTGACTTGCATTAGAACATTCTTTTCTTTTGAGATAGATTTGTAATGGTCTTCAAGGGTAGATTCCAAGGCCAAAATAATATCAGGTTCAAGACGTAGAGAACCACAGGGTCGTTTTTCAACAGAAAAGTGTTTCTGATCTTTTAACCATGCTGAGATCTCTGTCACTTGTTGCCAACTGAAATACAAAGGAGTAAACTTTAAAATAGAAATATGTTATTCTATACACACAAAAAGTTGAAGAAAATTTGAAGAAAGCTGATCTCACAAATTTCAAAATATAAATAAATTAACCTTATCAACAGAGCTCAAATGAATCAAATAAGCACAAAATAATAGTTCAATAACTACCATCAATTTATTATAAAGAACAATAGGATATAAAACAAATCTCTATTAGATGCATTGCCATTCCTGAAAATAGCTATCCTGTTTACTATAGGGTTTTCCAATAAGGGTGGGTCAATGTTGAAATAAAATGAAGGTTTTAAATTTGCCACCCCTGTATCTTGGGCTGCTAGTTATATCCCACCCCAATAGTGTTTGTTCCCAGGTTTTAATATAAAAATGTTTTATTGAAAAATTTGTATATATATTTTTGTAGAGGATTCTAGGCTTTTAATAAAGATAAAACTGCTTGACAAAAGTAACGATTCATTCAACCACTTGATACATCAGATTTCATTAAAAAGATGTTGAATAGTTAAAAAAAAAATAATGGAATTTAAAACCAATAATAAAATGTTGAATTCCTGTTACATTACAAACTTTTTTTCCTAATATTCAACAATTAAATTCATAGGACAGGCCATGAATATTACTTTAAATCACAAGAAACACTTAAATAAACACAAAAAGGATATATCTCAATAATGATACAATACTGACAAAGTGCCAAAAATTGCAAGTTAGATGTTTACCGTTGATGATATATCAAATACTCTTCTCTATTAATTCTTTTTGAAAACTAAATAATTTCATTTTTTAAGAAGTGTTGGTAGACTAATGCATCAAATTACACCAAGAAATATATGCAGTGGATTTTTAAAAAAATTGGGTACTCTTAGTCATTCACATTGTAAATCAACTCACAATGCTTTTTTTTAATGAAACACAACCTTTAAACAATGGTAAATTACCTTCTCTCGCCAAACAAAAGGTGTGCAATTTAATGGAATTTTTATTTTAATGAATTCTTAATTATATGAAAAAGTTAACTCGTTCAGCTTGGATGACGTGATGTTCACATCATTCGGAACTGTATTATTAAATCCACTGCCATGAACAGAGGACACTTGCGTGAGCTTGCTTGATTTCTTGTGACATTGGAAGAGTGACTTTCCTTCATTAGTTAGTTAACTTTTTATAAACATTTAAGTGTGCAAATACATTCATATTCAATTGAGAGCACAAAGTAATGACATACGCAGTATTTAAATCAAAGTTGATTGGGTTAATAAATGACAAAATCAAATTAAAACAATAACAGAAGATTTCATCAGATACTAACATCTAATTAATAGATTTATATTGTATGCATTTTTAAATAATGAAAATAAAACAAACAAATACTATCGCTATTAAAGTGTACAATAATTCATGTACAATTCCTGACTACAAACACAGTCGTGAACGTATATGATCTATAATTACCCATTGTTTGGAAAAATATTCCTGGCCAAAATTACATTGTCTGTAATTTGGTTCAAGCGCTGAAAAAGCTCAGGGAACTGGAACATATATTGTTGGACCAAATCAACTGATTTCAAAGAATACAACCATACAGGACCATCTTTCCGTGTATAGCCAGGTACCTACAAATATACATATGTAAATAATCAAGCATGAACAATTTGAACATGGGTTTTATTTCAGAAAATTAGAGTATGACAGCTTAATTTAGTTTGTAAAGCACTTACGGGTCTTGTATAAAACCCACAGTATGAAGGAGTTTGAAAATTTTAATTATTTTGAATCATAGAGTTTACAATTACTAGAAATTAGTGTTTAAAGCTTAATGTACAGAAAAAATATGGCACAGTAATTAAAACACCATTTCGAATACAAATTGTATATTTTTTAATTCAATTAATTGTTTTTTTTCCAATTACACAGAATCATTCTGGTATTACAACTAAATAAACTAAAAAAAATAAGCTAAAGTTATTAATTTTCATTTAACTATGCTAATACTGATGAATTAATTTGACTAATTCAGCACCCTTCAAGGCTAATGGGAAATGATTCAATAAAAATACAGCAATAAAACTGATAAAAAGTCTTTATACTGCACATGAAATCAGTTTATGGCTCAAATGAATTATTGTACAAAGCTTTTCATACATTTTTATATCATTATACTTAAAAACCTTAATTTTATGTTTTGATGCACTCGACAATGTGTTTCTTACTGATGAATAATGCTGACTATGTAGTCAGTGGAGATGGGCGATCTGATTTCTGCGGAGTGAGTTATCATTGAATTGGAAAAAAAAGAGTGGTAGCTCTCACTCAGAAAGAAATTCAGATAACTGAGACTGTGAACCCAGAGATACCTAGTGTTTGAACTTTGAATCACTTAGTCATCACAGAAACTTCAACTGAGAGCAGTTTGTGAGTCAATCGGAATCTTTTTTTTCTGGATACACTATTGCGGGGCAATTGTTTTTGTAAAATTAAATTAAGTGGCATATGCCCAAGTTGTAACTGAACGTAAATATATATTTTTTTTATCTGATTGTGCAAATATAATAGTATAATCCATTCCACCTATTCCCACACTTTTCACTTAAGCCTCTCAAGATCGCTTCATTCCATACTATTCTTTTCTTAACATTATTACTAAATCACTTCAACTTTTATAATATCAAAGTAGAATTTTGATCAAGTCCTTACTTACATTACAATTCATCATAATATTAACATTAATTATCTAATAAATACCAGTATGCTCAATGAAACATGTAATTGAAACTTGAAAATATATGCAGTATATTGACTAATACTTAATAGTAATACGAAACAATCAAATTTTCTTTTCTTATGTATTTATAAAATAATATTCCAGTAATGAGTTTCATTTTCTGCATAGATATTTTTGTCACAACTATTCTGTACTAGCCCCACTATGCACTCTTAAACCAATTTACTGTACTCATAATTTTTCTTCAAGATATCCTGCAGATCGCTTATAAATTTTCATAAGTAACTTCAGATGAAAGAATTTAATGAGATTTTTCGTTGCCATACTCCTTGCATATAACTAGGTGCAACTTTTTAAGTGGAAACATACACTTTATTTGACAGGATTCTGTAGAGTTGTATAATAATTTTTTGTGACTATTTAAAGTAATGTGCTACGTTACCCCACAGAACAATTTTTAAGAGGATAATTCCCCTTACATATGATATTAATAATACTGCACCATCTACAGGTTGATAATAATCCACGGCCTGTAATATGCTACATTTCTAATTTTGCCTACATAATGTGGGTTAGAAATAATTTAAAAAATATATAAAATCAAATTGGAGCAAATTCCTTATTCAAAAGTATTTTTACTTCTTACATATTTAAAATTATGACCCAGTTGTCAGCTAGCCAGTCACTGGAAATGTCTCCCTAACTTTTTGATGAAGGGGGCGGTGCCTCCAAAAATTCAAGAACTCTAAACCTCACAAGGTGTCTACCATCTATGTACCTCAGGTAAGTCACCTTCTTTCTATCTCTCTGTCCTTTCCCCATTAATTGTTTTATAAACATGACAATGTCATTTCCTATCTCATATTTATATATATATATACACGTATAATAGTTAGTAAGAAAGAAAATGAGGGAGAAAGATAGGAAAGTCACTTTAAGTCATATGTTCGGCATTGAATTATACTCAGAGAAAGACATATGTTAAGCGTAGAGAGAAATGGAAGGAGAAAGACTGAAAATATTCAGAACAACTTGGGTGTAAGGATGCGACACTGTCAGAATCAATAATACAATTGATAAGCATGGTAAATAGATAAAGAATGGGGGGTGATCTAAGTGAAATTGAAGTTTGAAGGAACCATTGTGGGCTTTAATTTATTCTCAAATTTTCTGAGGCAACTATCACCTTCATCAAGAGGGAAAGAGACATTTTGAGTGATGACTGGTAAGTCAATGACTATTTTCTATATCCCTTTCCTATCAAATGTTTTGTATACATATATCTCATTTGGATAAGAAAGGGGGACAGAAATAGATAGTAGGCATTGCCAAGCTAGGAAGCAGTAATATGACAAATATTTCAATATTGTGCCCAAGTTATGTCATGGGCAGCTACTCAGTAACTCAGTCATATGTATATACATACTACACTGGTACCAATTTAACAGATTAATTAAAATCTGCAGTAAGGCAGAAAATTATAGTTAAAATATTAGTGATTAAAAAAAATTATTTGTATAACAGTATGTAAAACTACTTACTTCTACATTTTTCTTGCTGAATTTTAAATTCAATCCAATATTCACTTTTAAAGTTCCTTCCTCTTGAGAAACATAGATTGTTCCTGTGATTCTTGACCAAAGATGTGGTGAAATACCTACACGTTGGGCTGCTTGTCCTCCTAATGAAATTGAATGAATGAATTTATTAACTGCAATTAAGCTTACATTTGGTGGAAGTTATAATTAAAGATGCCATTGTAAATTATAATATCAAAAATAAAACACAAATACTTTGTCAACGTGTTTAGTTTCTTTGAACCTGAAAATAAAAACTTTAAATACGGTACATGTATTGGCAAATATTTTAATGTGTAGCACATTTTTATTATTTAAGATAATTCAAATTACTCAACTAACATTTGCTTTATAATAAACCTCTAACTTTTATAGCACTTCACAACACTTCATTATTACCTAATCTACTTTCTTAAATCAATTTATCTAATCTCTCTAGCCTATCTTTCAATAATCGACTATTCTTAGGCAAAGTTGTATTTTTACAGGTAAATTGCTTGTTGGGAAATGAGCACCTTCCCACATACATGCACTGCCCTCTTTATTCCAGGCAAATCATTCAAATTCCCAATCAATTTGGTCAGAAATAAGTATTTACCCAGAACCATGCATACTTTCTTTAATTTTAGATGAGATCCTCTTTACTCTGGCTAGCTGACAACTGGGTCATAATTTTAAATATACTGATCTAATAATTATTTGAGCACAGAAATGTAAAATCACATAGTTTATATTTTGAGCAATAAAAATAATGAACTATTTAAAAGACAAAAAATTCTAAATTAGTTAAAATATATTATAAATTTTTATTAAGTGATCAGGCGTTGATTAACTAAATAGATACATTAATAAAGAATAAATGGAAAGATAATTAACATATTAGGAGGAAATATAATTTGCTTTAGTTACATACCATGCAAATAATGTACTCTATTGTCAGCATTGAATCTTTTCACTGAGGAAAAGTCAGGTTCAGGTAGCACTGTCATATTAACCTTCACTCTACCACTTCTTTGTTCTGAACTTGTTTCTACAATCTGGAAGTAACAAAACACTATAATGAACATGGAATATAAAATTAATTTGGTTACGAACAAGAAAACTCTGCCTGGAAAAATATCGATTAATCTCAGAGAAATTATATGCAATTGATTGGTCCCTCTTCTAGAACTGATAACTTAAATTCGATTCTTGAAAACTTTCTAAATGTTTTTGTATCGATTATTGATGAAGTAGCCCCCATTAAATTAAATCGATCTAATCACATTAAGCCAGTAAATTGGATTACGAACGGTATTTGAATATCACAGAATAAACTCTGTTACTTGAACAAACTTCAACAGTCTTCTGCATCTCCTAGATTAATAAACTACATTCAAACTTATAGACATATATACAAAGAGTGCTCGTGGCTGCAAAAAAACTTAATACTTGCAGATATATAGCAAATGCAGATAATAAAATCAAAGCCACCTGCAATGGAATTAAAAATGTGACTGGCAAAGGTACCAGTAACTATAAAGAAATTGTGCTTGTAGAACGAAGTAAAAATTTTGGTGGTAGAGATGTGGCATGCAAATTCAACTCGTATTTTATTAATGTTGGAAACTTTCTGGCTAAAGTTAATTCTGTGAGTCATGATGAGGATTTCTTCAATCTATTACAAAATTCGACTCCGGAAATAATGAAAACTACATTTATGCAACCAATAAATAAAGCTGAAATAATTTCAGTAATAAGAAATTTGAAGGGTTCCTCAGCAGCAGATATATATGGTATAACTAGCAAAATGGTAAAAGACTGCTGCTTCTATCATTTTACCACTTGAAGTAATTTTTAATAAATGCCTTTCCGCTGGAATTTTTCCCGATGCTTTGAAAATCGCCAAAGTAATTCCCCTGTTTAAGAAAGAATTGCCACCTGAAATATCTAATTACAGGCCCTTTCTCTCCTTCCTATTTTTTTCTAAAATATTTGAAAAAACAATACATATTAGATTACTTTATTTCTTGAATAAATATAGATTTTATCACAATACCGGGATAATTTTATACAACAGACTTCCTCCTGAGGTTAAAAAAAAACTACAAAAGTTTTGTGAAACATAGTAAACCTATTCTATTAAATGGCACATTTTACTCGGTACAGGATTTTCTTAATCGTTCCTCTAGTATTTTAAATCAAGGTTCCTGCAGAAGTGTTGAATGGGCTGCCTTGTAAAATAACACACCACATATCTTTAAACTTTCTGTACAGTTTTTTCTGCTTTTTTGTTTGTTTGTTTCATGTATTACCTGGAGCTACTATGGAAGGAGAGTTTCCTGGTCGCAGAGCTCCAAGTAGTCAAAACTCCATTGATTGTGATCTCTCTTGTGTGTGTGTGTAGTGTTTATACTGACTTCAGACTGTATACATTTTCTTTTGTTAATTAATTTTAAGATTATTTGTAATTAATTATGTACCACATTTCTTTCATTATTTGTAATGTATGACATATCCTATTTCCTCAATTGAGGACTAATGGAAACAACAATAAATCTAAATAGGAGGATTCTAGCTATTTTTGCATAATAAATAAAATGTAACTTAAAGTATTTTCCTGGCTTAAAGAAAGTAGTCAAAATGATAGAGAAAATTGATTGTCAATGCTTAAAAAGAAATGAATAGCAGCTTTTCTGAAGAAATTTTAAAGCAATACAAAGGTTCCATAGTAAAACTAAAAAAAGAAAAATTTCATACAAACCTCTCCCATTGCTCCATAAAGTGGTTGTCCTAACATAAAACATTTTTCTCCTCTGGGAAAAATGTCTGAAACATTCTGAAATTCTGAATCCACAGATTCATTTGACAAGATGTCTTTGACTGTTGTTTGCAGAGCATAAGCATTTGATGTTGAACTCCACTAGACAGGAATAGTATTAATTATAAAAATGTTAAAGCAATATAATGTGGTGGGGTTCTCGACTTTGACATTAAAGGGAACAATATTCTAGTGGAAGAAAGATTAGCTCAAGTTTTAATTAAAATTATATTGATTTTCACTGATTATACAATTATGATTTGCCAATATGATATAAAAAAGAAATGATTTTAAATATAAATTAATTTATGGAATTTATTGAATTATTTATAAGCTCCAGCTAGCAGCAAATTGAGTTAGTTCATCAGGGGTATTGTAGACAATGGTCAAAATTGGAGAAACACCAAAAGAAAAACACTTAGTCTATAGCCAGGGGAGAAACGGAAACTTGAGTACACAACCCAGCCTGGATTTTGATGAGTCGATGTCATGGCCCTCATCTGTGGTGTTCTTGGCCCATTCAGGTACCGTCACAGCTTTTTTGCTAGGTGTCATGATGTGATGGTCCACAGAAAAAAAACCAGAAGTGCATATTTGGCACGTTTGTAGGTCATGATGGTCCACCATGACAAAAGAATACTTTTGATTTTATTGCATCACAAAGAAGATTTTCTTCTTCTTTCCATTTTGTGGTCCCAAGATTATTCTGCTGTGGAGATTATACTCTCCATCTGCAGTTCCAGGACTAGACTGTCATATTTCTGCTGTGATCTTTTTATTTCCAAACCTGTTGTTATAAATATTTCGACCATTACTTCTTGTTGTTTGGCCTACGGTCAGCAAAATGTTGAAAAATAAGGAAAGGGGGCTGCTCCACATGTGTTTGTCTCTAGACTTAGCGGATCTTTCTCAAATTTATTGCTGTGAGGCCTGACAGGTTTGGGTCTTCCACTTTGGGAGCAGTACATCCATTTACAATTTCTTGCCTGGCTAAAATTAAAATCTTTTGGCCTAACATTTATTACAATTGGAATATTCTCAATTTGCTCTTAGTCGGAAACAGACGATTTTTCATACACTAAATATAAAACAAATATATATATATATATATGGGATAAGTGACGAAGTCACGCATTTGATAATTGGATAGAAAGAAAGATAGAAATATTTGGGAGGAAGGCAGGAAATTCGCTCTTTAAATCATATGTACGGCATGGAATCATGCACAAGGAAATACATATGTCAAGCGTAGAAGGGAATGGAAGAAGGAAGAAAGACTGAAAAAATTCGATGTGGCCAGGACTCGAACCTGGGTGCACGAAACAACAGTGCATCACCCCTAGAGCCGGGGCATGCGTCTATCCACTATATATATATATATATATATATATATATATATATATATATATATGGGATAATGACGAGTCACGCATTGATAATTGATAAAAGAAAGATAGAAATATTTGGAGAAAGGCGAAATCGCTTATTAAATTATTTAATAAGCGATTTCCTGCCTTCTCCCAAATATTTCTATCTTTTTTTATATATATATATATATATATACAAGTAAGAATATAAAAGAAAGCATAAAAGATTCTGTAATTGCACAGAAGCACATTACAATATGTATAATTTAAAAAAATCACGACATGTATAGACTCGAGCACATTTATGTTTGTAGTTAATAACAACCTAGCAGACAAAAATGGTCCGAGTTAGGAAACAGAATATAGTTCTGTCAACATGTGCATTAATGAAAAAAATTCAAGAAGAAGAAGAAGAAAAAGAAGCAAGCTTTATAATTTTAAACTTTGCAAAGATTTAAAACAAATCAAAAGTAAGCCTTATAAACACATTAATGTTAAGTCCTTTCTAAATATGAACATTAAAAACCATATCAATTTTAATGATTTAAGGTTTTCTAATTTTGAATAAGATAACTGAAGATACTTGAACGAGTGACTATGCACTCACAAATACAATATAAGAAACATGAAATTTTATCAAATTGTTATAAGAATTCCAATACAATGCCACCCCATAATTATGCTACAATTAATTAGTGACAATAAATGCATCAATTACTGAAATTGAGAATATAAAAGAGGAGCTTAATAAAACCTGGTTCCAAAATTTGATTTTACATAATTAAGTAGATTAATTCTTTATGGTCAGCATAAATGATGACCTTCTTTGGCTTATAACATTATTTGCTTATTACGAACAGATAATTATATACGTTTCAGGAACATATGTACATATAAGCTAATTATCTGTGTATGTTTCTGTTATTTTGAGAATACAAGGTGTGAAAATTATTAATTGAACAAATGTAACAAACGGAAATCTTAATTAGAACTGGGAACCCTGCATGACAATTCACAAAAGGAGAATATTGAGAAGTGTATTTTCAGAGCAATATAATGTGGAATTAAAACACAATGAATCAGCAAAAGTCAAAATAAGGGCCTTGGGCATTTTGGTAGCAACAAAAATTTTCAGTAAAACTTAAATTAAATAGCTGAAGAGGTCCTGAAAGTTGGAGACAAAATATTTTATTTTTAATTATAATTCTATCTTTTTAACTTTTGGCCATTTGTAGTATTTTATTTATGAAATTAAGTCAGATTAATTTCATTCTCTTATTTATGAAGTGGGATTGTAAGAGAAAGCAAGAAGAATCACGTGGAATTGGGAGAATTTATAAATATTGAAGCAAGAAGAAAATTCAGTAATATTTTATGAAGTGCAAAAAATAAACTAGTGAGATAATCAAATATCAATAGCATGAAATAGCATTCAGTAATACAACTGCTGTTCATAGTTAAGAAGAAAAAGCTGAGAAAAACATTGCTTGAATGTAAAGGAACTAAGTTTTTATTAGATTGGAAAAATCATTTAGAGTTACTTTTTTTTGTGTGAAATCTCTCTAGAAAATAAGTCTGCATTAGTATTGAAATTAATTTTTAAATAATGAAAGTGCATTTTTAACTTTAAAAGGAGCACAGAAGGTAAAAATAAAGTAACTAAAAAACTTGGACCTTCTAGATATTGGGTCAAAATATGTATGATTAAATTATGTGAAATATTGGGCACTGTGAGTACAAAAAAGCCTTGACTGATATATATAATAGTATAGACTATAACAATTGCTAATCTCATATGCATTGATAAATTTTATAAAATCTCATGAAGGTGACATTTTAAATCAATCATTAAGAACTAGTGTACAGTTATGAAAATGTAACAAAATAATATAGTGTAATAACAAGTTAAATATTTTACCTGCTTTTGTAATTTAACTCCACTTGATAAAAATACATATTTATAGCCAACTTGTGGTGTGGCATGAACTAGGACTGATGTCTGACCAATGATTACACCTTTTTTATTCTGGTAACTAATAATAAAATAACAACAATAAATGTTCCTCAGTGACATAATTTAAAATATATAATATGATATATTTATCTGTTAACATACTTTTATCATTCATTCTTTAATTAAACAGTGCTTCATGTCAGTACTTATGTGAACTTTCTTCAGGCTGTGGTATAACTGAAAGGTTTGTCTTAACGTTAACATAACAGTAATATAACTTTTCAGTTGGACAATAATAGCCTGTATTTTTTAATTAATTAAATAATTTTATAATTATAAAAATGCTTATTGATAGGTTATTAATTATGTATTATCAAAAGTAAAAATGGATATTGAAATAAAATTTTAATTATTAATAATGGTCAAGCTTAATTAAAATTAATCAGTCATGTAATTTTATGTGAGATTATAAATATAACCGTCACACTTTTCTAACCTTTCTTCTATTTGTTTTCTTTGTTCAATCCACTGGCGTTCTGCCGAGGATTCTTCTGATTTCATTTGCCCATCTTCCCCTAGCCTATACTTCATTTTTTGGCTCGATACTGATACAACTCTGAAATATTAAAAATGGATTAAATGAAAGTGCTATATGTGTAAATTAGGCCCTCACTATGACATTTCCATATGAATGGTTTCACTTACATACATACACATCAGGAAAGAGATAGAAAGTAGGTGACTTACCAGAGGTTCATAGATGGTAGACACCTTGTAAAGTTTGGAGTTATTTAAATTTTCTGAGGCACCGCCCCCTTCATCAGAAAGTTAGGAAGATATTTCCAGTGATCGGCTAGCCGAAGACTCTAGCGCCTTGACCATTAGGCTATGTCACCGGTGATTAATAATCTCTTCTATCCCACTTCTCTCTATCCATCCCAACTAAATACATTATATATATATATATATATCTATCCAAGACCGACTATCTTCGACGCACTGGCAACGTAGCCTAATGGTCAAGGCGCTCTGCAGCTACAGTGGAGGCTCTGTGACGATCCGGGTTTGAGTTCCGGCGGCGCCGAATATTTTCAGTCTTTCTTCCTTCTTCCTTTCTTCTCTACGCTTGACATATGTCTTTCCCTGAGCATAATTCTGTGCCAAACATATGTTTCAAATCGTATTTCCTAATATTAAGTTGCCTGTACATAATACTTGTTAAAATTGTGTTTCAAAAGATTTTAACAAGACACAAAAAGTTTGTACTTACAGTGTGTGGTATATGAATCATGCAAAAGGAAATACATATGTTAAGCGTAGAAGGGAATGGAAGAAGGAAGGAAGACTGAAAAAATTTGATGTGGCCAGGACTCAAACCTGCCCATGAACTCTTCATTTATATAAAATAATCTCAATTTTTATAACTAAATTCTGTTTAACTCCATTATGTACAGTAGTAGAAATATCATACAATTGCTTTCAGTAGTCCTAATTTAAGATTATCACAACAATTCAAAATTAGTCTTTTATTTCATTGCAAATTAAATACTTAACCAAGGAATTAGATATACAATTGATTAGTATGTTATAATTAAGAGTATGTTTTTAGTCTCATTCTTAATCAACAATCCAAATATAATGCAAGGTTGAAAATGTAGATTTTGGAATCAACAATGAAAATCTTAAACTAATAGTAAAAAATGTACATAAACACTTGAAATAAATTATGTAAAAATGGCTTCAAACACAAAATATCGAAAAACCTTATCAGACACTTACTTTGCTTCAATTAAGTGAGGCCAAGCTACATATATGCTTTCTCCCAACAGATGTTTAGCTACTTCTTTAGGAGATGGTTTCCCTTGATTTACAATGTTTAAGATCATGTTATCCTCTCGGCTTGGTTGGTCGAACACTGCAACTTTTGCTTTACACAGGGAAGACTGGAAAATAAATAATAATTAAATTGGTCCATTTTGTAATCATTCTTGATTTTCTGAACAAACAAATATTTTTGAGGTTTTGTTAAAACTTTTAACTGTACATCCATGGTTTGTTAAAAGATCATATTCAATATGCCAGTTACAATTCCTTTCACAATAGAAGTCTTGGAAAGTAAAATTAGTCCCTGTATGTAAAGTTCCTAATATTAAGTTGCCTGTACATAATATTTGTTAAAATTGTGTTTCAAAAGATTTTAACAAGACACAAAAAGTTTGTACTTACAGTGTGTGGTATATGATTCATTGTTGGGAATCCTGGATAATAAATATCTAAACGTGTTCCTGGGTACAGTCCTCTTATAAGACGCTTCTTCTCAACATGCAAGTCACAATGAGGAACAGTGGTCATTAAAGCATGATTATTTTTCACAGAAGTAAAATGATCTGGGGCAGAATATTCTCCTATAATGAAATATAAAAATGTTTCATTAAGGCATGTTTATGGGGCAAATAATAAAATAAACAAATGATGGCAAACAATAAGAATAATTTAAGTATTTATTCGAAATTAGTCATACTTATTGCACCAATTCAGTAGTAAAATGAAAATTGTAGGTCTATTGACAGCTTGGCATGAAAAAGTTTGGAATATTCACACAGATGATGTAAAATATATTTTATTCATTAAAATTTTAACTGACCCCAAGCACAGATTAAAAAACACTATTATTTTAGTGTTACCTTGAATGAAGGATGGTCAAAGAAATGTTTGAATATTTTAAAATATGTTTGATTTGGAACTAGTTAGGTTTATTAGAATCCAAATAATCTTAATTTTACTTCAATGTCATTGAGAAAAAAAAATTATTTTCTATAAATGGTCTTTTCTCAATTATGCTTTTGGCATAGTGGCTAATATATCTATTTTATTTTGTGAAATTCATTATGTAAATGTGAGCTCATAGCATGGAATTGATTTGACACAATTTTGTGAAAAAGATCATAGTAATTGATCAATCATTTGTCCTTTCATTAGACCAAACAATTTATTCTAGAAAAGATAAATTACTATACAAAAGTACAGACATTTAGTGAACAAATATAACAAACAGAATTTTATAATTTGTTTCTGTAGCTAATGGAATTTAACAAGCATTTATATATCTAAAATTAGTCATTATTAATTTACTCACTTCAAGTAGCTAATTAAAAACATTAAAAAATTTGACAGTCATGCGTTTGAAACAGAATTCATTACAAAAATTAAATTACCCAGGTTTTGACTAGTATGCTTGTAAATTAGCATAGGGCCATGTTTGTTCCTTTCTCTCTCTTCTTCAGTGAGATATTGTTCTAAAGGAGCCATGGCATCTAGTAATGATTTCTGCAATAGATAGAGAAAGGGAAAGTAAAATGTATTAAAGGTTACGGTCAACATAAAAAAGAAAACTTTCTTACATAATATCATGTATAATGAGTTTTACAAAATAATATAAATATGTACATATAAATAAGAAAAATAGAGCATGTTAAAATTGCTGTCTACATTTGGATGATATTTATTAATTAGAAAAATTATATTGTTTTGAACCCTCAAATTTTCATTAAAATTTATTGAGACATTTCAGAACCTATTCAAGACAAACTTCCAGACAGAGACACTTTAATGTTATTTATTGGTGTAGATAAGTAAAATTATTACACTAAAATTCCAGAAATGTGGGCAATAAACATTAGATACAAGCATTTTATATTTTGATAAATCAAAAAATATGTTATTAAACATATTCGTTTAAAATTAACTAATAAAGAAAGTGGTGTTTTTGTAGGACAAGTTTTTGTGTTTTTCACCTGGCCAACTGTTTATTGTTTACTTCAGAATTTATTTGATATATTATTCATTACATTCTGAATTAATTAGGGTATAATTTGTAAATAACGCTAACAAATATAATAAATAAAATTGAGTAAGCAGCCTTTGTGCTTCTTTAAATAGTGAGTTTCATCCTTTTGTAACGTGTCATTTAAACCTTTTCCCCACATTTATTAACCTCTTAGAATGTATTATTACTTAAATAAAAATAAAAGGTTCACTCAACAGACTGAACAGAGGGTTCAACTAACTTCTTGTAAATAAAATTGACCGTTTGTGCCAATAAAATGAATGTTTGAATCTAAATTTGTATGCGCTTCATACAAATTTAAACATGTGGATACTTCCAATTAAATCTGGTACATATGTTACTTGGAAAAACAACGTGGGCATAAGAGACAACTTCCAGTTTTGAATAAAAAGGGGTTATTATATTACAATTTCATCAAGAAAACATTTCAAAATTAAAAGTACCTTGATACCAGAGACTAATTAATATTTTAGTGTAAAATCAAACTATAAGTAATATATTTTATTAAAATTTTTAATGTTATTGGAATAGGTTATTACAGCTAATCTTCAAAGTTGTTTTTCCTCATACATGTTAGAAATGCAAATATAATGTATACAACAATTTAAAAATTTTTACTAATGGAATATACGATTAAGTATGAGGATATAGAAACATCTTTTTGAATTACTAACATATTCAACCAGGATAATTTATTTTGAAGAAATAACACTTACCTCGTCAATGAAAGGAATCAACACAACTGCTTCCCACTCCTGTCTTTTGCCATTCATATCAGTACGAAATTCTTCTGGATAATAAGCCTTAAGTGGAGACTTTTCATTAGTCATAAGATCCCTGTAAGTAGTCGGTAGAAGGGATTTGCTGTTGAACAAGGAAAAATGATCTTTAAAAAAAATCACATATTTAAGCACTTTAATTTCAAATAAGGATAAGAAAACTGAATAACTGTAATAACTTTAACTATAGTGTTTGGTAGATTTACAACATTATAACTAAAAAGAATGTTTTTCCCCAATCCAGGACTTTGCAAAAATTAAATTTAAATAAGGAAAAGGAAGTAATAGGGTGACAAAAAAAACAATTTAATATATAGTTAAATGGAACAATATTCATTTGTAATAAATAATAAGTCATACAAAAGTAGACAAAAATATTTGAACCAGATTAAAATATACAGTAAGATATTTGCTTGATTAAGTGAAATTAATGTATAATACTGAAATGAAACTGAGAAGAAAATAATAACAGGAGAGAATGTGAACAAGCATTAAAATTATTTTAATATATTTTTCAATTGTTAAATATTGAACTATATCAAATAAAATTAACATACCTTGCAGCAGGCAGAACAGCCAAAAGTTGTTGGTAAGGAAGAAATGGCTCACCCATGTCAAATTCCAAATTCAAACCTGAGAAATCATGAATATCAGAGATGTAAGGTGCATAGTGATGTGGGTAATACCAAGACCATGAACAAACTCCATTATAATAATAATTCAAATTCCACTGAATTGCTCGAACATATCCTTCTGCCTGTGATTGCATCACTTCCCTAGTAACATAAAATTAGAATATAATTAATACAGTATCTTTTTTAAGAACCAACTGACCATGTTTTATTAAATCCATAAACTGTTTACACATACGGCGTAACACTAGTATATTCCAATTTGTTCATATAATAGTCTTTTTTGTGCTGGTCAAACTCTAATAGAATATTTTCTTCTTCTTCTGTATCTGTAGCTTCACTTTCTGATTCATCATAGTCATCCTCCTCACCAACCTATAAATAACTTCCAATTAATTGTATTTAATAAAAACAGTTGATCATCCTACAGTTTTGAATACAAAAGATCAACTGAGAAAAAATTATATTCAAAGTTAAACATAAAATATTTCTAATCAATTTATTAAATCATTTTCATAGAAGCAAGTACAATGAGCCCTTGAGTTAAAACAACTTTTGGAAACAAATTCTTCCTAAGGCTATGATTAAAACTTCAATTTATGAACACTAACACAAATTAAACCCATGAAACTCTTGGAAGAACCACGTCAACATCCTACAACGTATCCAATTAATCAACAAAGTTTGGAATGTTGTCTCTTACAAAGGGAACTGGAATATTTTATGGTGTACAGAACACCAAAATACTTGCCCACCATACATTTTCTCATAGTTATGTTGCACAGAGCTCCAGAATACTTGCCCAAAGACAATTTTCCAAGACCAAAAATTACTTCCCCATCAGAAACAATATAGATTTAGAATACCTTTCAATTTATAAACTGAGCTAGCCATGCTATTCTTAATGACCCTGCAATTGTAATTTTATAAATGTATAAAATAAAATCTTTTTAGTGTAAATTAATTATTCATTATTAATTCAATTAAAACCAAAACCCTCCCCAAATTCAGACACTACAAATTTGACTCATGGGGTGATGAACAGCAGCATTTCATAATACATTACAGTCTCTGGACCCTGTCTGGATCACCGAAAGTTCAGATTAAATGGAATCAACTTTAAAATGTACCAAAAACTAGTTTTACAGGCAAAAGAAGAAATCTTAATGATTAAAAATTGACAGTTATTAATTATAAAGTATGTATGTACTTACGAAAGCTATTTACATAACACTGTAAATATAAAACAAGATGTACTATGTATTGTACAGATGCAATTGAAAAATTCCAAAATTTGGAAAATAAATTAGATGCTGTGGCAGTGAAAAAGGAGACTAGAAAATACTTATCCAGGTGCCATTCAAACGTAATTAAAGGAGAGTTCAAAACTGTAGAGAAACTGGTAATTAATGCAGGAAAAACTCAAAATATTGTAAAAAGAGAAGTAGGAAAAGAGAACCAAGTTTTAGAATGTGATTGGTGAAAACATTTAATTGATGAGCACACCACATACAAAACTTGGAAATCATAACAATAGTAAAAAATTAGAACTAATTATTAATTATGTTGTAACATTTGCACTATTTTTCTCCTTTCTGTAGAGTATCATTTCAGAATGATGATGTAATAACATATTTTATAGATGTGGCAGCTATAGTTGTTTAATGGGATTAACAATATATTATAGCAGATTGAATTTAAAATGCAAGAAGATGAAAGTTCGAAGAGCATTTGTTCAACGATGTCGACTTACTTTAAAAAAAAGGTTGTGATGCAGGAAGGAAGTCATATCAATTAAGATCAAGGAATTGCTCACCGAGATTGTGACATCAGAGTCGCCACCATACTATCGTGTCATTATGTGGTAACAATTGGGGGTTTTGTAATGAATTAGGGTGTTGACCAATAATTCATCATTTAACATTAAATGGATGAAAGTGAGTCCAGTAAGATGGCAGAATCTCTCTGTAAGCGTACAGTGTTGTCAAGACAGAAGAAAAAGACCTGTCATGTGTGAAATCCAGACCATGAGGGATCCAACAGAATAACTGACTACCACAAATTATTTTCAATCTGATTTGAATAGCATAGGAAAGGTGACATGGCTTCCATGGTAGGGATTAGAAAGCAAATCTGGTGGGAGTGACATTTAGTAGTGTACAACAAACTTAACTAGCCGACTCAAATCCCCCTAGAACTCTTCGTCCACGTTTTCAGTTGTTTGTCATGCCATCAGAGAAGGTTGAAGATCTGTAAACAGTATTCAGAGTTATTGCCCACCCTGTAATACCATGCCACCAGACAAGAAGGAAGGAGGAAACTACAACAACTGTCAACCACGAGGATATTGCTTCCTATAAATGCAAGATCAACCAGGTGTGTCAAATACTAATGCATTGAGATGTATTAATAATTCTGTTGCACAACACCACCCACATTTCATGACCCTTTAAATAGATTGAGTGTCACTTTAAATTTCCAAATTGAGTTAGTCAAGCTATTTTAATGACCTTTCAATTGTAATTGTAAAATGTATTAAACAAAAACTTTTTTGTGTAAATTAAATATATATTATTAGTTCAATTAAAGCCAAGATCCTCCCCAAATTCAACCATTTGAATACTGTGAAACTTTCTATAGAAGAAAACTGTAAAAAAAGTTATGTACCATTTCATTTGTTGCTTTTATAAGCTGCTCCAGTTCTGGATTAAATGATTTCTCTTCACCTTCAGCATCTGGTTTATACTGTAACAATAAGGATATATATTTTTTGTACATAATATACTCTTCATTTAAAATTATGTCACAACTTAAACTCTCACAATTTTTATTTATATAATTTTATGTTGTTGTTATTGTGGTATTCAGTCCAAAGACTGGTTTGATGCAACCCTCCATGCTAACCTATCTTATGCAAGCCGTTTCATATCCTTATAACTAGCACACCCTGCATCCACCTTAATAGCATATTCCATCCTTTGCCTCCCTCTTCTGTTCTTACCCCACACACTTCCTAAACTCTTAAATATTATTATTTTCTATAAAATTGTAAAGTACAACAAATAAAATAGTCAAGATTTGATAATAATAAAACAAGTATAATAAAATGTAGCAACTTATTCACGCAAAATTGAATAATTTTTTAAGGCATTTACAATTTTCCTGTTTTTATTTAATATTTTGAGGAAGTTTATAGATTAGTGCTATACTTTTTAGTACTGAGCAAGTATTATTTTTTATTGAGATTAGTACAAACCCTAAAATTGTTCAGGTTGATCTTCTCTCTTATTCAGCTCTTTTATTGTTTTAAACATTTAAATTGAATAGAAAGTTAATACTTTATATTCCCTAAAGATTGTTTTTTATGAAACTAGATTCTTCAATCCAAAAATTTAACAGAGGCCGTTTTATACAAGACTATTTCAATGAGGGGAATCTTAAAAATAGTTATACTAATTTCCAGTAACAAAATTTTGTAGTATAACATTTTTACAATAATTTTAACTAACTTATATTCAAAGATAACAAAGATTTTGTAAAAGTTCATAAAACACAGAAACATAAAAGAGACCTAAAGTAATTAATATATAGTTGAAATTATTTAATAAATAAAACATTACGTAATATGCTATAATACTCATTTGTATAAAAGATCTATATCACTCACACTTTTCCTTTCAGTTCCTGGTCTTCTACCAGTCTTGGCTTCAAACAACTTAAGATCAGCATATGCAGTCTGAAAGTGTTCCATATCATATTTTGACAATTTTTTCATGTAAGATGCAAACCTTTCAATGTTAAGTGTTCCAGCTTCATTAATATAACCTGAATATAATACAGAAATAAATAATAATTAATACTATTCAACTCTATTTCCAAACAAAAAATTGATGTTTTTATTCTATAATGAGATAAAGTGAACTAAATAATGTTCTCTAGTTGACATATAAATATCTGGTGCCAAGTCTTTCTTATTCCTAATGTTCCATATTTTGTTCAAGACAATTAAACTTATTTTATGTCAACTTGGCCAAAATAAGGCAATTAACTACAAAAGTATTAATTTATATGAAGAGTTTACTCAAAAAATTATTCAGATATATGTTGGTTATTCAACCCTCTTATTTTATTTAGTTTATTGATAAACAATTAGTTTGATCCACTGTTACAATGGTAGAGGTAGGAAAAGAACCGGGAATCGATTCAAAGAAACAATTCTTATAAAAGAACTGTTCTCTAAAATGACTCAATAAAAGGAGTTATGGTTCACTGTTGGATTCATAGAGCAAGTTACTTAAGCCATATAATTGAGCAAATTGCTTGAGTCGTTGAGTCTTAAGCAAACCACCTGTCTGAGTCAGCTCTGAGTCATCTCCAGGGTGAGCCGCCCGCCTAAGGGTCAACATAAATTTGACTAATTGCCCAGTATTTGTGCAAGAAAAGGTGTGGTACACAACAATTTATATGATAAAATTAAATTAATTTTATACATTGAGGTTTGCAGCATTTTTATATCAATGTGGCAGATAATTGTTTACCAAAATATAATAATTATAATTGTTTCATTAATTTAATAAACATTATTAAATTATTATATACATTTTGAAATATAATGAGCCCCAAGAAATCTGAAAGTATAAAATTATTTTCAATTTGTATATATATATATATATAAATTAATTCCAAATTTAAAAACAATAGAAACGTACCACCTAAAGATGGCAGCACATCAATATAAGCTTTATACAACACCGGCAAAGCCCCACTTGCAATATGCATGTTTGGTAAATGTGGAATGAAGTCATTACCAACCAAGAAACCCATCAAGACCTATAGGCAATAAGAGATAAAAATAAATAAATATATAGTTATTTACAACACATTACAATCATAAAATGAAGACATATGTAAAAACTGAAAGTGCTCCAAATTACAGTCAATTCAAATGTATTTTCTGTTTCAAGAATCATAAAAATTAAATAAATCTTTTTTGAGGTCAATTGTATTGAATAGTAATATAAATTAATATCAATTACTTACTCTTCCCTAACAACACACAGGAACTTTCCACTCTTAAGCCATGTTTATTGTTTCAAAACTTAAAAAACTTGTAATGAATATATAATTTATTCCAACAAAATGATTGTCAATTCTGTAGGAATATTATCACACTGATGATAAAGGATCAGGTTTTATCTTGCCTTACATTTAATGCTAATTACATATCATCTTCTTCTTCTTCCTTTGCTCTGCAGCCCATTCAGGGCCTTGGCCTACTAGGTCAATTGTGGACTGTCATCTTACATGATATATTCTGAATTTGGTGTGATACGTGGTCAGCGTATCGATTGTCTGGCAGTCTTAATCCCAGTCACCGTGACAGCATAAACACCCAAGCCCACACCAGAATTCCTACCAGAACCTCTATGTTGTGAGGCAGCAGCGCTAGCCACTAGACCACACACAGGAGGTTGGCTAATAACATATACAGACTACAATAATATAAAATACTTCTTACTTTTTATGAAACTTTATTAATAAACCTTAATGTTTGTTGAATAAATATATTAGAATATTGTACGTCAGCTAATGAGGTATTACCTGATATAATTTGAATGAGAACAGGCAAGTTAGTTTGTCTGTTCTTGGATTATATACAAAATTATAAAATCTTGAAAAGGTGCTAAAGGAGGACCAAACCTTGTAATTTCTTTGTAGTGTGGCCAAAAATAGGCAGAAATATTGTGTTGGTGTTTAATTATTAAAAAGATTTGTTTCAACAGAAAAGCACATAATTCCCTTAATTTTTCATGCATAATGATATATATTTATTTAGAAAAGTGTCACTGTTTTCTCCACTGTCTTTGTCTTCATTTTGAATCATTTCCCCCATCCCCCTCTCCATGGCTATACAACCACTGGTTCTCTTCACTACATTAGAATATCCTTTACAATCACCTCTAGAAATACTTTCATTACCAGATTTCTGTCATGTCTTACTAGTTTACTCATTACTGCCTGTGTTGTAGCAAAAGAAACAACCAAAAAATATTCATACAAATGTTACCATAAAATAGCCAATTAATTTCAAAACTAGAATTAGAAATAATTTTTAATAAGAGCCATAAAACAATTCATAAACATTTTATAAGCATTGAGTTAATCAATACATTAATAACTATTAATATTAGTTCAAGACAATACAGTCTACTAACCCAATCATCTATGATTTTTTCAACATCAAATCCAAAGGGAAGCTTAACTTTTAGCTCTGAAAATTCATGTTCCAGATATCCTCGCATTAATGAGAGGTGTAATAAGTAAAAGTTGGTCTCTTCTGGTGCTGATATTTTTTTCTGCTTACTTCCATACTTTATCTGAAGAAAAACAAAGTAAGATAATTAATAAGTACTACATTAAAAGTAGACAATAGTTAAATATTTATTTTTAAAGGAACCCCAAAAGTTGGGGACAAAATATTTTCAAATTAAATTATTCCATTTACGGCTTTTAGCCATTCTTTGTATTATATTTTTAGGAAAGTATTAATTCTTTAATTACACCAACCTCTTCTCTGAGTAATGAAAAATAAGGTTCATGACTGCATAGACCCAACATGATCAAATCAGCATCCAACCCATAGAGGCAGTGTCTAGTATTAGGATCATAATCAGGTTGAGACTTAGAATAACGTATGAAATCCATTATTTTGTGCTCACCTTCACCTGGAGTCTGTAAAAAAATGAAAAAATAATCATTCATAAGTAAACAAGGAGTGAGTAATAGTAGACGAGGGTAATTAAAACTTTTGCACAAACAAGGAATTGGACTAGATAGTAAAATATTTGTACTGTAATTTTGATACAATTACTAAAATTTTAAGATGAATGTTTTAATTAATTATTGGGCCTTCTTTTCTTTTTTAAAAAAAGAGAGCTGGGTGAGGAGGGTGACAGGTAAACATTGTTATCCACCATTGTTTAACTTGCTTTACTTAACACAACAGTTGTAACAGTACAAATATGTATACAGTAATATCTTCTTGTATATCGATCAACACAAAATAAGAGCAAAGGCTTTACATACATACTACTGCTTTATCAATTATTAACAGGAATATATAGAAAAAGGTTTTTTCCCTGTGTTTGGAGCTTGGTAGTGACCATTTCATTACAGCATAATGAGCTTACAGAATTGTTTCAATGTGTTATTGCTTGAATTTAACAAGAAATTATATTAACTGTAGATCAACAAAATTTAACTCTCTTTTTAAAATAATTAAAATGATTAAAACATTTGGAATTTGATCCCTCAAGATCTTGTATTATAGCCATGCAATCCATTTTGTTGTACACTTCAGTTAAGTTATCTATCACTATACTTGTTTACAGAAAATGATGCCTATAAACAAAATTTAATTCTGCATTAGAAATCAGCGTTATTTATAATTAGTTTTAAGTTTGCACTTTGACATTTTTATTGATTTTATAACATTTTCTATGTTGATTATTAATTTTAAAATTTTTCTATTTTTGAAATTAGTTAACATTAGCAATGCACAATTTTCATGAAACTCTATTATCCGTGTAAAGAGGAAGGAGAGACAAGAAAAGTGAAGAAGAACGAAAGAAAACAGTAGATAGATAGAAGAGAGAAAAATCAACAATTACAAATGGACACCTACACAAGCACGTTTTCCTTCATTTATCAGATTGAATTATTCAAATATTTGAAATCTATTAAATGATTAAGAAATGATGTTTGGGTCTCCACCCAGGAAGTGTTGTTCAACAGTGACATCTTGACTGTTATTCAGCCTGGAAGATGATGGGACTGAGAGCCATCGAAATGTCGCTGTTCATCAACATTACCCCAGTGGAAATCTGAGAGGCATTTCTTAATTTGAGCCACAGGAAAATCCCAGTGGAAATCTGAGAGGCATTTCTTAATTTGAGCCACAGGAAAATCTTTCAATCTTTATGAAATAATGTTACTTCATTTTAGCATCACTTTTCAAATACAAAGAAGAAAAAGAATTTGATTTATAGCAATTTCTATATTGAATGTTTCCCTTCATCAGGCAGGGTTTGTTGGGAATATATAAAAGGTAAATAAAGACTGACAAGAGAGATTACTCCAACATTTCAAACAGCAAAGAAACTATGTTCATCATACTATACAGAAAAACAGTCCGAACATCATAAAGCCTTAGAGAGACAGCCATCTTGACATTAGCATACAAATGAAGAAGCAACAGAGAGGCAGCAGGTAATTTTATCCTTTAATAGTTAAGTGTCATGGGAGACAAATTTTGAGAGTCTGGCACAGTGATGAATAGAGGAAAGCCAAACATTGTTGAGTTTGATATAGATGTATTCTTCAAGTTTTGTTTTGAAGATATGGACTTCAGAACAAATAACAAAAGATTAATCAAATTTAAATGTATGCTTGTATTTACATGAATGTTCAGGAAGTTTGGATTTTTTCAAGTCAACTTGCAGTACATTTTTTCAGTGTCCATTTACTCTACTGGTGACAGCCACTTTTTTCCAATTTTCTTCTAGATTTTTCTACAGTTCTACCTCTCTTTTCTCACCTCTTCTTCCTCTTTACTCATAAACTGGAATGTCTTCAAAATTTATCACTTTGCCAAGATTTGTATGAATTAATATTGTAATTGAATAGTTGATCCTCACCTCATGTCCTGATAATATTACTGTTACATTCTTCCACAATTTGTCAGTTGATATCTTGTTTACTACAAAAAATTTTAGCTGTTCATGTAATCTTGCCATGAACTTTGTACCAGGTGTAATGCAATTTGAATCAAATCTTGATTCATTTGGTAATTTTTCACCTTTTTCTTTTGCTTTACGTTCTAATATTTCAGCCTCTTTTGCAGATCGAAACCTTGAAAATGATAAGAAAATAGTTAAAATCTGGAACTTAAATATGTCAATGCAGTAAAGAAGTAAATGTATCTTAAGTGTGAAAAGCTTACAAGAGTCCAAGAGAATATGCACTAATGTTATAAATTGTTAATTATTGACAGCAATAGAATATACACATGTAAATAGCAAAGAACTTAATTATCAATAAAAATTCCTTTACGACAGATTATAATTGTGTTGAGAATATTGAAAAATTAAACATTGTTCAAAATTAATTTGGAAGTATTTGCATCCATTAAAATTTTAGCTTCAGAAGAAATTTGATTTCATCTGCTTTAACTTGAAGAAGTCTCAGAGGTGTGGATAAAGCAAAGTAGGAATTAATTAAAATGCTTGATTTGTTTGTGAATTGGCCAGTTATTTAATTAATTTTAAAAACTGATGTTAAGTGATAAATAAAAATTGAAACATTATTTGAAGAATTTGTAATGATCTTACCTGCAACCATTTACAACAGTTTTGCAGACTAATTTTACATTTAAAAAGTATAATTATTATAATATACCTTCGGCCACGTTGTTGATTCATTTTAGCACGTGGTGCCACACCATCCACAGCCATAAAAAATACTTTACGGGGTTTAATCATGCGAAACAAAACCTGCAAATGAAATTTAGAAGTAAGAGCATGATTGAAAACCTCATAAAATAATCATTCATTACTATAAAAGTAATTTCAAACTTGGATACAGATCTTTATATGGAGATAGCATAAGTATTACTTCTTAAAATATTATAAATTTTACCTCAATATAATGAAATATGTCTTTAAAAATTTTCTCCTCCGATATCCTAAAATGTGGATCGTAATCATTTGGATGTGAGCACACGTGGATAATGCCATTCATATCAAGATACAGGTTATCGAACTCTGGAATCTGAAACAAAGATTCACTTATAAATAAAGTTATTGAAATCGCATCTAAATACAAACTGATATCTAATAAAAAAATGAGAAAAAAATGAATTTAACAAAAGAATTAAATACATAACAGAACAAATCAAAATTTAATTGATACAGATGCCCACTTTATAGTTAACATATGAACAGGTTAGTAATAATTACATAATTTATAAACTGTTTAAATGGATCATTTTAGTACAAGAAGAATACATTTTTGTAGCTGAACAATGCTTCAAATTATTTTCACTATAAAAATAATGGTAATAAACTTCTTTAATTTGAATACATTTTTTAAAACATGAAATCAACTCTGAGATATACCATTTAAATTTTATTATAAATCATCAATAAATTATAAGTTTGTTTACAAATCAGTATTAGTGTTTATATATATATATATATATCAATTGAAGGACAGAGCATCAATTAATTGACACTATTTTCATTATGCCAGAGATAGCAAGATCAAAATTTTGGTTGCCTATATCAATTATGTTTGTATTGTAACTAAATGTGTTATTCACATGGTTACATAAAGAATATGGATGACTAATACATGTATTGAGCAATGAAAAAACAAAATTATTTATAGAATTTCGCTCATTTGATTTAATGCACTAATTATACCACTTGTAAACTGTAGATTTGAAATAATTTCTGGGCTTTACAGTTTTAGAAATTATTAGCATAGTTCAATTATTTCAAAATCTCATACATAAGAAAGCTATAATATTCGTATTGTGCACCTTTATAGAATGTAAACCAGCAACTTGTTTGGAACAGGGTACAAATTGAAATGGGTAACAGTTTTCAAAAATAATTTACACTATTCTAAGCAAACAAATCAACAATATTTTAACCTTTTTAATCAAGCAATGAATTCACAGTCAAAATTATATTATAGAGGCAACTCCATTACACCAATTAAATTATTTAGTGCGTTTTTCTTTCATATTTGTAAAATTATTCACATTAAACCTGTATTAATGAAAAACACATACCTGATAATCCCTAATTAATTCACTTATACAAGGATATCTTTCGTTTATCCATCTAAAAAATTTTGGAACACCCATTTTTAAATTTTATACTATTGTATGATTTCAGTATGTTATATTTTCAGGTACTTATTTTCAAACTGAGGCCTGGTGTTGTTAATACTTAAAACATATGACAGACACCTGTCATGTTCAGCTTTGCCAACCCAAAGTATAATGCCAACCTATGTATAAAAAATATATGCAATTTTCCAAAATTGTGAGTCATTTAATGCGAGAATTGCCTGATTTTCATTATTCATAAAATATATATCAATAAGAAACGTAATGAAATGTATAACTATTTATTAGCAAAAGCGAAGTTTCATCTCCATTTTGACACTTCTTCAGGCTTAAAATTTAGCAATACATTCTTTTTACTCCTTGATTCCCTCAGTCGTAAAGATTATTAAATAGAAAATTATACATTTTTAACATTTAATTAAGAAATATTCTGATATAACTTCGCATCCAACTCGCAATACCGATTTCGAAACATGCTCAATATTTTTAATATTCCCATTTGAATTAATTATTTTACCTTATATATTTGGAAATACTAATATGTGGTGTAAATAAAAAGTCCACTTAAATTTGTATTTTTCTGCTTTAAGAAGGACTTTAGCAGACTCAAAAAGCGCTGTTTTTACATAGGCTCTTATGGGCCTACGAGCTAGTTACACCTACAAGGGAGGGGATGGCCACCACGCTGCCGCCTGTATCTATCACGGTTTGTATATACAGACCTTGTATCTATTTAAAATACTCTTTGTTCGGGGTGGGCTCTCGCGGTTGTTGAGGGCAAATAATATCGTAATATAGATACAAGACCAATATATCAGGTTTTATTTTTATACAAGTGAATTAACCTTAATATTCTAAACACACACACAAAGAAATAATTAAAATGATATTAAACAGTTAATTTCAATGAAAAACTTCGCGTCGAAAGATTAAAAAAATTATAAATAAATAGTTAACCTGACAATTAAATGTGCAATAAATGAATTAAATGAGCCTATTTGTCAGTTTTTTTAAATATTAAATATTAGATATTACAACGTTTCGTCTCTTATTTGAGACTTCTTGTAATATTCAATATTTAAATTTAAAAACTGACAAGAGGAAAAACTATTTATATTCTCTTCCAACATTTGCGAATAAAAAATTATGTATTTTTAACATCTATTTCTGGAATATGTTGATATAACTACGCATCCAACTCGCAATATTAATTTTGAAGCACGGTCACTTTTCGTAATCTTCCGTTTAATTTTAAATTTGTAACTTACATATTTGAAAATACTACGATATGGTATAGATAAATAATTCATTTTAATTTGTCGATTGTTTCATTAAGATGGATTTTAGCGGACTTAAAAATCGTTGTTTTTACAGGGGCTCTTAAGGCCCTAAGGGCAAGTTGATCTTATTGGAGTGGGGATGACAGTCACACTGCCGCCTGTAGGTAAGCCCTGACATTGTTACTCCATGTATATTAAGATACTCTTTTGCTATTGCCGCTCTAACTATTAAAGATACTCTTTGCCTTTGGTTGTGGTTGCGGGTGACGCTACTTATCGAAGGCGACTTTCTACTTATTTATTTAAGAAGGACTTTAGCAGACTCAAAAAGCGCTGTTTTTACATAGGCTCTTATGGGCCTACGAGCTAGTTACACATACAGGGGAGGGGATGGCCACCACGCTGCCTGGTTTAATCAAGCAATGAATTCACAGTCAAAATTATATTATAGAGTTATAATGATATATATATTCCTTCTCATTTGTATCCATAACATAAACAATTACTCAACATTTATCAGTCGGCATTTAATTTTATTTGTCTTTTCAAAAAGTAATGAATTAATTTTGATATATTATTTTCAGCATCTTAAATCAAAAACTTTTTGTATTTCTACATTCATCGAATACTAAGTATCGGGAATTTACAGTTTATTTATTAAAAACAAAAAATATGGAATTAACACAATTAAATTAACAAATAGGAAATAATATACTTTTGAAACCAACATGTTTAATTTAACAACGAAAGTAGTTTATAGATTATAAAATTAACAAATTTTATTCTTTACCTTTCCACATGATGCGTCCCCCCCCCCCCCCACACAAGATCCGGGAAGGATTATCACGATAAGTAGAAATTGTGCTCCCGACGATAGTTATATTGCAACGACTGAAACAAACCAAGGATCCAACAGAAAAGCAAGTGAACAGAGTTTTTGCAATGAATCATTTAGTTTGTCCTTTCTCTAGATTAATAGGAGTTTAGTTTTTAGCAACTTATTGTTCGTCGTCTCATCTATTCTTAGATAATTAATGTAATTGGCTAGTCGTGTGTCACGACGATGCGCAGTGGGCAACTCCGGCCATATTGTAATGGGGGTAGATATCAGCTCATATTCACTCCGTCATTTGTTGCTCAAGACAAGTTGGGAGTGTACAAGCAATTCTGAAAATATTGGCGTTAGGAAATATATTGCTATCAGTTCAGGATATGTTGTACGTCACTAACGCATCCGTAAAATGTAATCCTTACCAATAAATAAAATTGAAGTGTCTGTCTGTCCGTATGTTTGTCTCGAATAGTCTCCGGAACGGCTCAAAGAATTTCAACGAAAATTTCAGTGATTGAAACAGGAGTTTTAACTTAGATTTTATGTATGTTTCATTCCGATATATTGCAGAGCTCAGAAGATATTAATGTAAATATTTATAAATCCATGCTGCGCGAAATATGGCGTGAAAAACCAACTGCGAGTTATATGTCCTATTAGGCGTTCCTACAACATTCATCCCACTTACTGTGTTATAAGCGTAATTTTGGCAGCATGCGAGACTGTTGCAAACGTGTGAAAGCGGGACCTGTTCAAAACCAACTGCGAGTTATAAGGTTTGCCGTGAAGCGATTTTAAATAAATTATACCGTACTTTCGCTTTTAGGGTAAAATAAAAAGAGTTATTTCCTCGCAAACGAAGTCGCGGGTGTAGCTAGTAGATAATAAGTATAGCGTGTTTTAAAAATATGCCGTCGCAGCCTCCATATCATTTAACAATGATAGTTTTGTTTCGCCAGGTAATTTGGAGGGGTAGTTCTTCCTCAAATAACAATACTCCCTCTCCTTCCCCTTATCCATTCCCCCTACTGCGATTGTAAACATGTAATGTAGATTCTGTACAAGTGGCCTAGATCGGACTCGATAGTGTTGACTTCTTTCAAACAAAGGACCCAACAATAAATGAGGAAACAATACAGACAATGCGTGATGAGAAATAGCTCGTCTCGGCTTCTTAATTATAAGCTTGTACAGTACATAATATTTTCTTCCTTGGTTCAATATACCTTAAAAACTTTTCTCATGTTAAACTTCATAAACCGTCTGGATGTTGTCTGAAGAATTTAGTTTTACAATCGCAGTTTGTTGGAATCAGCAGCACAGTAAACTTTTGATTAATGGTTATTAACAGCATCCATGTAGGTTAACATTTACTTTTTGTAATGAGCGCGACAACCAAATAAGTCAGAAATAATTGTAGTAGTGACTTAACCCTACAATCATTGCTTCCGTGTCGCATGAACAAAATTTGGTCGAAATTTCTCCACGCTTTCAGGTTTGTATGAGGAGAATACAAACACAAAAATAACCTATAACAGTCAATTGTATTCATAAGAAAATGATTCTTAAACCATCTCTTTGGTCCTCTCACCGTGAAACAATGTGCATATCTACATATCTACGAAAAATAAATTTGAGTATATGCGGCCCGGTTTTTATACGATCAATCTACACGGCGACTTATACAATATTTTGCATTATTTTTAACTAACTAAACGTATAATTACTTAAAAACTTAGTATTGTTTCTCGTTTAGCACCAATTTAATTACCTCGCTTGACAGGATTGACACAAGAAGTCATAATCTATTAATTTTCCCGCTATATATGTCTTTAGGGTTGGACTTTTTAGGCCAGAACGGGGGGAAGAAAGGAACATAAATCTTCTAAAGATAACTCGCAGTTGGTCTTGAACAAGCCCGACTTTGGCGCGGCAATTCAATGGCTTAAATTGTAAATTAAAAAGAGGTGGAGGGGGTTAATTTAAATTATTTAACAAATTATTGCGTTTTTAAAAGATATAATGATTTCATTTATATATTAGACAATTTCCTATTGGGTCCGTCGCCTATTACAATCATACATATTAAGCAGAAATAATACTTAAATATCAAGGGTTCTTAGGAATAATGACTGGGGTAATAACATGTAGCAACGATTTTACGTTCTTTCGTGACATATTCTGTTCCAACTTATTGGCGATTCAGGAACTTCCGCGTAGTAGAATATTCCTCCTTCACTCTCAGACTTCCTTTGTCGGGTTGTGGAATTGTCCTTGGTTGACGGAAAAGGCTCTTGACCTGGTACTGCTCGGTGAATGAGGAAAACCAGTTTTCGTCCTCGACAATGTTAATATCTCAGCCGATAATTCTGTTAATATGGTAGACTTCTGATAAGTTTGTAATTTCTTCCATAAGTTATGAAAGTGACTTTCTTTCATCTTCTAGAATATGACTATAACTGCTCCCCTTTTCAACTACCCAAATACGCTGATTATTTAATTGTTCATTTCTTCTTCTCTTTTTCTTCATCTGCTTCCTGTTCCCTTCAACTTCAGAGCAACACTGCTCGTCTCTCTGCTTCCTCGTCCTTTCAACGGCTGATCCACTCTGACTGATTTTTCGCCTTTCACCTCTCAGCCAAACTCTTCTTTTCCCCTTCTCCAGGGGGAAACGCTACCCAACGTGACGTGTCCCCGCCAATTTTTTTCATCTTTCGCTAAACGCGTGAAATTTTGCGCCGACGAAATGAAGGTTGTGCTCGGGTTTATTTCGCGCGTTTTGTCTCTGGCTCGAAAACAACCCTAATCCCTTGGACATGTAGTCAGACGCGTTTTCTACGCGACACTTTGGCGCCTGTTTTCCATCTATTGCCTGCCTGTCTCTGAATATTCTTACTGAAATACGATACGGGGGTCAGACGCCACCAAAATAACATAGCTGTCACACGCAGCCAACATGTTCTAGCGCAGTAGCCCCTGTTTTTTCTTATCCTATCTTCTACAATTAGACGCAGAGTCAATATTGCTTCTCTTGGCCCTATATTCTTCCTAAAACCAAACTGATCTTCTACTAACTGGCATTTTACTTGACGTTCCATCATCCTATATACTATTTTCCTTAAAATTTCGCACGCATGGGATTTAAAATTGTTCTGTACTGTTCGCATCTATCAGCTCTAATCTTCTTCAGGAAGGGTTTAACTGTCCTGATCAGCAATGAAATTATTTCTTCGCCCGATGATCTTATCAACTTCGCTGAACTTAAAATTTTGTTACTGTCTCATCTAGATTTCCATCAAGATACAGCTCATAAAGATATACCTTCAATCTTTCCGCCGTCTCTTCTTTATCTAGGATTGCCTTCTCATCTGCTGTCCTGATGTTCTTGCCAATATTTTTCCTCTCTTCGAACGTTTCTTTGATTTTCCTATAAGCTGCTACTATTTTCACTTTTACCATAAAATTCATCTTTTGGAACCAAGCCTCTTTGGCTGCTTTGCACTTCCATCTATCTCATTCTTCAGACGTCTGTACTGCTCTTCACCATGTACATTTCTTGCTTTTTTATATTTACGTCTTTCATCAATAATTTTTATTCCTATTTTTGTTATCCATGCTTTGCTATTAGTCTGAGCTATTCGTCCTATTTTTTGTCATCTGAATTCACAGGTATATGCCCATAAGACACAATTGACCGATGCCGTTAAAGTCAGCATAACCAATACCATCAATCTAATTCTGCTGGATCTATGCGACAGAGTCATTGAACTTGGACCACTCGGATCCGTGACACTGTCAGAAGTCACGGCGGAAATATTTTCAATGTTATATTCTTTACATACTGCAATACATAGAAATGAAATACTTAAAGTTCCTGTTTTAATTTAAAAAATTTTCATTGAAATCCTTTTAATTCATTTCGGAGCTTATTTCAGGCAAACTTAAGTTTTTTTATTTGGTATAGATTTACAGTATCTATAGCATATTGTACATATTTTGCCCATAATGCCAAGAAAGTTGAATATTATCTCGTAAGACTGCATTATTAATAGATAAAGCAGCAGAAAGAAAAAATATAGTTCATAGATAAAAAACCCTCTTGTACTCGACGATGTTTATAACCTGGATGATGGCCGCCAGGAGAAATAATGAGTATTATTCGCCAAATTTGGGTAGCTGACCTGCTTTAAAATTGATCTAATTATATACGAGTACCATTGCCTCAATATAGCATAAATTAAATAGTAGTATTATCTGAAGATGTATTGAGTTGCAGTTGATAGGTTTAACATAATTGCCTTTGATACACTGACACACTAAAGCCACTACAATTTTGTTGTGTTCATCATTATGTTTACTAAGTTACACATTAAAAACTTCATCTGCGATACGACCAATTCATGTACTGAAGTTCCTTTTCCACAGAAATCTTTTTTGGGTATATTTTATCATTCGGTTGTACTTAGGGTTTCACTGCTAATTTAGGGGCCTGACTACGAATAAGCTAAAATGCAATGTAGTTTCATATTTTGTTCTTAACAGGAGCTGTCAATATTATGTTACCATAATTTTTTAATGAATACCTCCTGTCATTCGGAGGGAGGATTGATGGAGGATGCCTGTGGGAGTTTTCTCCCCATATAGACTGCGGGGCTCCCCTGACTGCGTTGGGGATGCCTCGTACTCTGTTTTTTTAAGGTTCTCACACGCACCTTCATCTATTTTGGGAGGAGTATGTACTGGGGTTGGTCAACTGCCTCCTAAAACTGGTGGAGACACGGAGAGGTGAATGCTACGACTCCACTGCACACCGTCCTTCGGAAAGACGTGATGCATATTTTCTAGGATTTTCATTGCATCTCTTTTAGGCGAAATACCGGGTAGGATCCTAAAACATCATTGAAAAAATACTGAATGCTTATTTTACCGCACCTGAACATATGTTTTGTAAAGGTTTTTAATATACAACCAGGACAATTTTCTAGTAAAAAATGTTAAACAGCCCCTCAACAAATATATAATTTTAAAATTGAGCCCCTTTCATAGTGTTGCTACAATTATATTTTCTTTGTAAAGAAAATGATCGCTTTATCAAGTACTTATAACAAAAATGAAAAATCTTAAAAAAATGTAGAGGTACATTTAAGGAGAGAATTGTTTATCATTTCTCTTTTGAAATTAAGATGCTGGTGTAGGATGTTTGTTGTCAACATTAACAAGAGATATCGATATAAATTGTTTTTATCATAATGGGGTATCAAAGATGTTGATAACGTAAATGAAGATAACATTTTTTCAAGCATCTTGTTATAGACCGCAGCGATAATGAACCTTTGCAAATAATTAAGTTACTTATACAAGCTCAAATTCGTCACATGTTCATATAGCAAGCTGTCAGAGCTTGTTTCAGATTTTATTCAACTATATTTATTCAACAATATATATTCTTTGACAGCTGTAATAAAAGGTTTCTTGGTTACTTAAACCGTCGAGAAATTTTTCTCGATTATTATTAACTTATACAGTTGTGATGGACCAGCAGCTCCAAATCTGTGTTGTGTTGAAGTTACTGCCACGTGTCTAGTCAGAGGCTTGGCATAAGTGGAAGAATATCTAAAATTGCATAATCTTGATTTTTAACAGTTATTTTAGCCGGGTGTCAAACGAAACACTATCTCTCGAAAATTAATCGTTCTCGAGCAGAAAATATGTGGATGAGTACGGAAACCTGTACAGTCGACGTTAACTTACTGAACGACAGCCTCGAGGCGGCTGTGAACTTATTTTTCTACTATTTACTTCATAGTATTCCTAAATAAGCTAATAGAACGATTTGCATAGTCAAGATAATTATTTCCTTCCTTAATCTTTGACTATTCAGGGTCTTGGCCCACAGGGACGATTGCCAGACTGTCATCTTCCATGGGACGTTCCTGTTTTTTTTTAAATATCACGTGGTAAGCAGTAACTCCAACTTTCCTGGCAATGACGAGGACAGTCACCCAAACCAAACCTATGCTGGGATTGGAACCTGCGACCTCTACGCTGCTGACCGCTATACCACAGCAGGTCGGCCGAACTCAATAAACAAAGCCAATACGTTTCTCAAATACTGAAGATAGAGTTAATTCAGCTATTATAAATTATCTAAAGCTTCGTATAAACCCAGAAAATTAGTATCTGTTAACATAACATATCTGTAACGCTTTATGAGCTTGTTCACAGCAAATATTCTTCCTTCAGTTCGGTGGAATAGAACACTGTAGACAGCTTATTTATACTTTATAAATTTATTATCTTATCTCTGGAAATTCATCCTTCTTATAAAGAAATGAGCTATACTAGACACTGAATTTTCCAGACAAATTTGATTATCTATGCCGCCAGTGTTTGGATGGGCAGGAAATGAAGCCATGATGTTCGGGAGCCAGTGTGACAGAAAAAATACAAAAGCCTTTATTGCTAACTTAATATAAATATAATTTATCCAAGAGAAGAATATTTAAAAATGGCGTATAAATTATCAAATAATGTATACCAATACTGATTGAGGACAGTAATAACCAATTCAGGTCGTAGAGGTACGAAACTTTATTTACATAGTACTACAAACGAAGATAATGTTTTTCTTAACAATTGTGTAGAAAAATGTTCACAATTTTGTGTTTATAAGATAATGAACAAAATATTTCAATGCTTTATTGACGAAAAGAAGGGAATAGGAAGCTAGAATTGATTACAGGGCCTTTGGTACATGAAATTTTCGACGTTTTGGAAATATATTATTCGAAATCATTCTCAAGTCTCGTTATGTTTATTAATTTAAAGAAAATGTGTGTTGTGTAGAGTTAGTCTACTGAGACTTGCGGAAGTGGTTACTGAGTGGTCCTTCGTCGGCGTATCCGGCGATCTCTTGAGGAATAACAGCACTTTCTTCCACTCCTGTGCAGGGTCTGCACATGCATTCCAACGGGGCCTTCGTAGACACCTGATAACAGACATTTGTTTACTTACACAGTTTCATGTCTATAGTTTGAAGCTCCACGACAAAAATTATGTTCAATGATCACGTGAATTGAGAAACACCAGCGTTACACTTGTTATGACTTTCAAACTGCTTCTTCATATTCTTAGTTTGAAAAAAGTAGCAACTTCCTGTTGTATTAACGTGTTCGTGTCTGATTACTTATTTAGCAATGCCTTGTAAGAATTCTCTTAAATTTGCATATTTGATAGTCAACAATATACAATACTTCACAATTTTTCAACTTGATAAAAAATTCTAATTCTCCAAATAGAGATAATTTGATGATTTAGACATTTTTGAATTTTAAGGAAAATTTGGTGGCAACTAACTGACGATTGTGATTAGAAACGGACAACTTATCATTGGCAACTTATTTCCTGCGTTCCTGTCACTCAGTGAACAACGGACTTGTGTACAAATTATGAGAAATTATTAGCAAATTAAAAAAATTCAAACACAGTAACTGTTCGTGAGTTCTTAAGTTACATGCTACATCCCAAAAAGTACATTTTTTTTGCAATGTTAATTATGTAAAATATAAATAATTATACGAGAACGATAGTGGTCTCAACACTTTGCGCCAATTAATCCGACCCGTAATATGTTACATTTTTAATTCTCTCTATATAGTTTCCAAAAGTGTCCAATTTTTAAAAGCGTAATAATTCAGCATGAAGTTAACACTCAGTTTTAGCACTCAAGTATTTTTCCTTCGTTCATAATTTAAATAAAGTTAATTTTTGGAACACGTTATACATAATGGTAGGTACTGTATTCAAGATAGCGTGCTAGATTTTCTCAGTATGATACAAGTCTTCGAAATGTTCTCTTTATGTCATGGACCTACTGGTATGTAACACAGAAGGGATGCTTTGCAGATACTGAATTACTGCACATTCGCATTTATTAATCCAGAGAGATCCTGAGATGAGAAAGGCTTAGCTGGCTCCATTAGGGAGAGCAAGTGCACCGCAAGGAGGGCTGTTTAAAGCTTCAAAACCGAAGCAGAAATTCACTCTGTTAAAAAATAAATGTATAACACTTCTCAAATCTAAATTTACGGAAAAAATTATTATTCCTAAATAAATTGATGTTCTGCACCACATACGCACCAGTCGTCATAAAGATCACCTGCGACAAATCATAAATGAAAATAGTATTGATAGTATCTCTAAATTAGGGCTATGGTTTTAAGCTGATTATTCCTTAAAAAAAGAGTTTTAATTTATTACCACTGAGTCGTAGCAAATTAAATTAAGATGCAGAAACATATATTTTTATTTTGTTCCTAAATGAAAGTTCTGAATAATTACATTAAAAATGTCTGCTTACAAAATACTTCAAGCGATGATAAAATTAAAATATTTAAAAACTTTCAATTCATCATATACTATTAGCATAAGAATTAATGTCCTGTATAACAGACAAATATAAAAATAACAAAGAGTTTAAAAGTTAATACGAAATAGACGTTTCAACTAAATCTTGTGGTCCAGACTGCAGTTCAAATCAAAGAATAACCAAAATAATAAACTAATAAAGACAAATTAATAAACCATCATATAATTTATTTAGTTGCGAAGTGTCATGCTTTATATTACCAGAAATTTTATTGTACAGAGAATGCCATAAACTCGAAGTGTTAAGAAAGAGTTATTAGGATAATAGTTACGTTAGCAGAATGTTTTGAAATAAATCAAAAGTACACCAAGCTATTCGTCAAAAATTATTTAATAAATCTTTTGATTAACAGTAGTATACGAAGTTGCGTTTCTTAAATTTGTAATCTCATCAGGTGTGATTTAAAATGTTGAAAATTTATACTCTTTAAACCACCACTGCACCGTGCGCGACCTATTGTCAACTCGATGACGTCCCTAATTTGCCTAAGCAGTCAATGGTCCTAATAACCAGACCAATCAGTGTATAGTGGAAATTGTGTAGCCTCCTTTTCCCAACTTATCGTTGGTTCGTGGATTTCTCACTGGTTCATCTATCTTACGAGCTAGTTAGAGGCTTGAAAGTTTTAGTCAGCTAATAATTTAATTGTAAGAAGTAAGAATTTGAAGCGTGGTACTTACCTTCCTGAACTTCCTCTCTCCCGGTTTTGCCTTGGGGCAAAACAGAGAAACGCTGGCTTCTCTTTCCCCGCTTTCTTGGCAGCACATGCATGAACGCTCCATCTGCCAAATCTTTGACCCTGAAACCTGCGAAAACGAATTATTTAACATATCACAAAAATTTTGCAATATTATTGATTTCTGCTACGAATACAGTCATACTGTTATTGCTCGCTTTTAAACTTTTAAAGTAATAATTCGTTAACAGGTTCGGAAGAGCACGCAAACGTCGATGCTGAGAGTAAGCTGCAGGGGAAGATGAAACTTGTGTTACAGTTTCAATGTTATTCTTCTTATAAATATCGTTATTTACAAAACTTATCTTGACTCCAGAGTAAAATAAACATACAATATTATTATAACAGACATTCGATTTTACTGTTTGTTGTTATATGTTGAAAGTCCGGAAAGTTCGGTGAACGTCATTATACTGCTCACGGTCGTAAAAGAGTGCCACCACCAAACCCTGCGCCGTACAAGTCAAGACATATGTGAACAAATTCCCCCGAAGCGGCACTGCGAGTGGATTTCTCGTGTGTACACAGCACATTGCAAAGTGAAGGTGTGGTGCCCACGGTCGAATCTCGAAATGGATCACAGAATGAACTTGGAAAACCAGCAAAAAAGACTCGTGAGACGCTGACAACATTTTACGGAGGAACGTGCTGTCTATGTCGACGTGTGTTTACGAGTGGTTTAAACGCTTTCGAGGAGGGCGGGACACCATGAAAGACGCCCTCCTAACTCGCCAGTCTGCAACTGCACGCTCAACGTGCAGTAAGTGAGTACAGAAAGATTGTCGTATGACTGTGGGATTGGTCGTGACGCGATTCACCTCATAGTGACCCAGGGTTTAGGTAATCGCAAGCTCGTGCCACACACACACACACTGACGCCAGAACAAAAGTAACTTCTGCTTGACATCTGTGGAAAACTCTTCAACATGGTGAATTGAAACCAAAATTTCCTGAAAACTATCGTCACCGCTGTGAAACCTGGTGTCGAGGTTGACCCCAACGGCAAGTGTCAAAATATGGAGTACGGTGTTCTGAGTCGCGGAAAAGCAAGAAGGTGAGCAGTGACAGATCTCGCATAACGACAATGCTTGTGGTGTTATTCGACTCCGATAGCCTTATCCACAAAGAATTCCTCCTTGAAGGCACTACACTAATTACCGCTACGAAGTGGAAGTACTGAAACGGCTGCTGTAACTATTCGAGGGCCAAACTAAGCGATTGGACTCTGCTCCACGACAATGCCTGGCCACACACTTCGTTCCTATAATTCTGAATTTTACTTTGGATAGCTCAGCCCACTAGATTCTTGCAAGCCAGTGTTGGCACCTCGAAAATGTAACATCCAGGCCTAGTACGTAACAGACCCTTTGTGCTTCCCCTCTTCCAGTGGCTTTTGTGACCGTTCTAATCTTTAATCGTGCCTGCTATTGGACACAATAATGTTTGGCAACGTAGCAAGAAGTTTCTGCGACCTTGGAATTACATTTTTGTGGCGCAGACTGTAGTGTATGAAATGACGAATAGAAATTTCATCAAAGGAACTATTATAATGCAAGTGTCACCGACATATCTACACTATTTAAAGAGATAGCATATAGGCCCACAAAATACTCACTATAATCCGAACACATTTACACTGACACGTTTCTTTCCATTGATTATGAGGCTAATTACTTCAGTTTTAGACTTATGTGTTTTTTAATTGTTTCTGCGGCTCATGCATTCGTTTCATTTCACGAGAGCCGCCACACAAACGTAGCCTAGAATCGTCAGTCCGGCGCTACTTTATTTACTTTTGAGTTTACATGTTGTATTTTGTTGTGAGAAGTTACCTGCAGGTAGCTGCTGCAGCGCCCTGTGCAGGCGAAGCTGGGTATGGGCTTGGGGACGCAGCCCGGGTACTGGAGGACGTGGATGACGGGCGTCAGCTGACACTCGTCGCCTGGAGTGGCTCCAGAGGACCCGGGGGCGACGGCGGGGGCCTCGGGGCGGACCACGCCTTCGGAGGACCCCAGGAGCACCGCCGTCACTACCACACCTGAACAAATTAATGTAGAGATGAACGGAAGTTGTAGTAATGAATCTATGCAATACACTCTCCATTATTCCCGCGACAATGCATTTTTAAATAAACAGACGCTGAAAGACCAAACTCAAAGAAAAACTGTCAATCTGAAGTAGTAGTAGAAAGGGGAGTGTCTTTCCCTGAACTGTATTCTGCAGTTGTTATGAATACAGTAGACGGTAGGGTAGATCAGTTATTCATTTGCTCTTCAGTGGGTTGAGGGCTTCTGAAACAACAAAGTAATTCTCTGTTTTCCGATGAATTGGTGTTAAACATATTGAGAGCAACAATAAGGGAGAAAGAAGCCTTGCTATTGAAACAGTAGTCAATAACAAACTACTTTTCCTAAACATTCGTAGTTTTTGTTGTTCATCTATCTGTGAACCTTTATTTTAGTGTACAATCTAATTGTATTAAATTGAATTTCTTTCATGTAACGGCATTAAGACATTAATATTATAAGTATGGTTAAAGTTACAAGGTCCTTAAACTATAAATCTTTAATATTAAGTAGCTCTCAGTAAGTTATATCTGCTGTTAATTGTACTCTGCTAGCCATATTAACGAGAATAATTTTTTCGTCTTCATCCGATTGTAAAGGTAATAATTTTTTCTAATTTTTCTGAAAAAGTGTAGATTTGCTAGTATCTAAGTTGCCAGCGATATGTGGTTAGCCTGTTGTTAATGTTAAAAAAAATTTTCCTGGATTTTTAATATTTTGTCCCCAATTTATTATTTGTTTCAGTCGGTGACGGGCCCGATCTTGTCCAAAAAAATTATTTTCCTATCTTCTCTGGGAGGAGCCATTCACCCCACTCCACCGATGTTTTTGGAAAAACACCATGTCCCCGAACAACGCGATGCCCCGAATTCAAGGGCTTGATAAAAAGCTAAATCTCGCCAACTTCAGGGTTCTGTATGCAACCTTTAACTTCCCTCACACCGCTTTCCTATGATTCCGTACCCCCAAATTCTGTTTTACCAAACGTATGCCTTCCGTATTATTTCAAGCTTACCGACCTCCAACACGAATAAATGCAAAAAAAATTCACACAAATCGCAATTTTCAGATTCCAAAACCTTTTTACCCTTAAGCGCATTCTTTAAAGTCGGCAGGTATCACACAATTAATTTCTTTCTATTGATATTTGCAATTGGATAAGGAAACTAAGTATCAAAAATTAAAAATAACGTTATAACATAAGATCGATTGTTTATATTACACGAAAACAAAGAAATATACAAAGTAATTTTTTTAAAAAAATAATACAGGAATGTCATTTGTGTTATTCGCGCCGTTTTCGCTTTCGCTTAGTCATAAATGAGGAAGCACTATTTCTTTACTTTAGTTAAAAAATTATTAAACTTATGAAAGCACCGTTTACTGATTAAACAAGTTTGTAAAATGGGCAGAAGCCAAATTAAATAACAGCGTCATGTTCTGAACTGAGAACGACAAAATATGGCGAACAAATGATTAGGTGATGTACAAAGAGATGACGAAAGGGAAGTCGTTAGATTAGACAGAGAAGGGAAGAAATAAACGGAAACGAAAGAAAGGGAACGAAAAGTACAAAAAATGTCAAAGCACGGTCCAACAGGCTAACCACATATCGCTGGCAACTTAGATACTAGCAAATCTACACTTTTTCAGAAAAATTAGAAAAAATTATTACCTTTACAATCGGATGAAGACGAAAAAATTATTCTCTTTAAATATGGCTAGTGTGTAGACTAGGATCTAGAAGAATATATTCGTCAATTTTTTTTCCATGTTCAATTTAGGAAAACGTCGCCATGTCCACAGCGTCTAAGGTTAAATTTTACGAAATACGATCCTAGTTGAACGATTTTTTTTGGAAATGGATGTATCCTGTAAAGTAATATTTTTGGAAAAACTAATTTGCAAGTAAAACTGTGAAAAAAAAATTCTTTCAACGGGAATAGAGGTATAATTTGCTGAATATTTTCCTCGGAGCAGCAACATTTTCGCAAGAAGCTGTAAGTTTAGTGATTTAACAGTACTCTGATGTGTTTCATATAGCATTACACAGGTAACAAGGCAAAAGGAGCGCTACCGAGGTTTTTTCTTTAGTTTTTATGTACCGTTCTCTCACGTCGTAAAAACGTTATCCATCAATCCAATGAGTTTGGTGAATTTTTTCCCTGCCACAAAATTCTCCTCCTGAGCCACGTAGTCTTGAGCCATATATTTTTTTGTATCAGGACAACCGACTCCCAGGCGCAAGTGTGATCAAACAGTCGATCGCGGAAATACGTCCACATTCCTCAAAGAAATTAAAAAATAACCGTTTATCTCCGGTCATTTGTACAACAATAAATAAATTATAAAATTTACAGCGAGTTATTTTAAAACTCTAATATATTATGCATTGACATCGAAATATGAATGTGATAAATAACATATAACTGCAACTGCTATTTTGTATGCAAAAATACGTGTTCTGTGAGATTTAAATTTTGTTAAATTGTAGTAGATAAGTTCAGATGACAAATTCATGATGTCAGATGTCATAACGTAATGCTACATAACCCCCCCCCCCCCGGCCATCATACTTTTATTTTACCCATCGCGTCGCGTACTTTTCTTGGTGATGCTCTAACGACATGTTTAGACCGCACGGATTACATAAGAAAACCAATATTTGAAAATGTCTGAAGGGTTTACGATGGGCACGTTGCATATACTTTCAATTTCAATCTCTACTCGGAGAAACTAATGTAGATATTCAATCGTAACACCACAGATATAAAAAGTTCGGTTACTTTAGGAAATAAAAAAAGGAATATATCAAATGCATTGGTGACAATGCATATTATGATAGTTTTTACTTTAGTTATTTACTGTTTCTACTGATCTTATCAATTTAACCATTTCTTTTGAAGAGTTTTCGATTTTGTGGAGCAAAGAGAATGGTGAATTTATGGTATATATGTATCTATTATTTACTGACGAGTTGTCTTCTCTAAAAACTTTCCTGAAAAGTAAATACGGTGGTAGTGATACCTAGGAAATAAGTTGGACGAGGTTGAGGAAGTTAACTATGGTTTTGCATCTTTCTACGGGGGCTTTCATAATAAAGACGGCGAAAGAAAAGTGATTCAGAAGGAATTTTTTGGGGGGGCGGGTGAGGGGGGTAAAAGGTATGTGAGGGTGATCCAGCAACTGGCAACTCTACTTTAACAGCATAAGGAGGATATTGCAAAGGGTGATGCGGAAGGGAGAGGAAGGCAGCCGAGGGTGACTAAGGTCCCCGGGTCCCCGGTATTCACCTGAAAGAGATGCAGGGTAGGGTAAACCCTAGAAAACCTACATGAGGTAGGTCGAACTATTGGGTATTTGACTCACGGCCTTTTGAATGACGGGTCGCTGCATTCCCTTCTCCAGCACCGAACACATTAGGAGACAGCTGTCCGATCGGGATCTAATCGTTATTAGCGGAAAGCTCTTACCGTATGCCCAAGGTATGCGACCCCTGAAACATACACGTTTCAAAAATGACCGAGATACGTCGGCATGTGGGAACCGTTACAACCAGAGAGAGAAGCAGGCATTCCGTAAGGTAAGACCCATCATCACTCTGGAGAGTGATTAACCTAAAAGAGGTGCAGGGAAAATACTAGAAATCCTGCTAGCGGTTGGTCGGGCTATTGAGCACTACTTTCATGCCCTTTCGAATGAATGAGAGAGGGGGGTTTGCTGTGGAGTCGCAGCATCACCAATTTCAGGAGACAGCTGGCCCACTGATCCATGGGATCAGCGGACAACTTTTACTTAATGCCAAAGGTCTTTGACCCCAGAACATACAACTAAAAGAGATGGTGGTGCCTTGGTAAGCGAGAACTTTAAAACTATAGAGAGCGAGGTATCCTCGAAGGTAAGCCCCATTGTCACTCTGTAGAGTCTGTTTTATGACTGATACTGGCAGAAAAATAGGTAGTGACTGTGCGAATATGTAAAAATTTGATTTGTTTAATAAATGCGTCCCGAGAAAAAGGATGGAAAAATTAAATTATTATGTTTTGGAACTTAAATATTTTGGAATGGTGGAATTCGAAATGTCTTGATTCCAGGCTTTAACTGAAACAGCCGACCATCGTAGCGAAACTCGTTGTTTGACAATTGCAAATAAAAAAAAGGAGCACAGTCATAGTGTTAGGGCACCGATTACAGCTTGCCGAGAACTGATGTAGAAATTTTAATATTTTGAAAAATTAAGACGTGTTGTGCTTTGAGAGGAAATAAGCCTGTTTAGCAGGTAATGAAGCATTTGTTTTCGTAGTTATTAGTCTCTTCAAAGACTAGAAAAGTTTCGAATTTACTATTCGTCAGAGATAACAGACGAAGCCAAAGTCGGGGTTCGAATATTCCTACGTGTGAAGGCCAACATAATTCAGGACTATCAGTATTATCAATAGGAAGCAAAGCGTTTCGTAAAGAACTGTCTACTATAACTACTGTAATGCATCTTCGAATTTATGTTCTGGTGAGAATAAATGAAATGACACTGATTGTATGCATTAATACCCTTGTTTTACATACTTAATTAAACTTTTTATTGAATATAATAACATTAAAATTACCCAAAGTTTAAAATAATTAGCTTTAAAGATTTATTTATGGCGTAACCATCGCTAAAAGAACAAGGTGACATAATTTATTAAATACTTTTATATGAGTTAAAGTTATTTTTTGTTAAAGCATTACAAATTAAAAATTAAAACAATGCAAATAATAGCACATATATGGTTTAACAGAGAAAGATATAAAGTGATATAAATTTTAGCACTTATTATAATTACTTTTATAATACGAAAGACTTTGTCATATATATGTTTAAAGCTAAAGTATTTGACAGTTTTAATGATGATTGGGACTGAAAAGCAATAGTTTGATTACATTGATACAAACATATAAAACGAGCCGTCTACAAATTGTTCCAAATTAAATAAATCAAATATTATTAATAATAGTTGAAACTGTTTTCTGCTTCTTCAATTACTCAACAAATAAATATTTTTTCTATTTACAACAAATTATCAGTGGAATATTATTACTCAAGCGTTGTTTACTTTTATCCCTACAACCATAATTCTCTCATTTGCTTCATCATATTGAAGATTTGAAAAATAAATTCTAACCTATTATTGCTGCGAATATAGAAACAGTAGAATGTTTGTTTACACATAATAATAATAATAATAAAATAATATATTCTGCGAAATGGGAGATTACTTAGTAGATTCAAAACAAACGGGTGATTATCACAGATGAGAGAAAATGTAGGTTCTGTTTCCCCAAAAGCACTATTCTTGAAAATATTTCCTAGGTTGAAATGTAAAGCGACCGCAATTTCTCCACTGTATCATAATTAAACATGACAATGCAGAACCATACGAAACTTGAGCGTTCTACGAGATGTGGAGATAAAATCCAACTCTTCATAGTTAGCCTACTTTCTTTTTTATAACAGACAGGATAGGACAGTTCAATATTACACTCTCTTCTAATTGGGAATTGATTTAATTTAGTCACTAATTGTTTAATTTTATGAAAATGTCGAAAGAAACAAAATTTAAACACGAGCAATACAAATAATTTATCTTCTTCTTCCAATGGTTCAACAGCCCTCTTGAGGGTCTAGGCCTACCGTCGGCTGCGGACTGTCACCTGGAGTGACACATTCCGAATTTGGGGTGATACGTGGTCAGTGTATCAATTCCCTAGCAGGTCCTCACGATCATAACGACACAAACATCCAAGCCCATGCCAGGATTCGAACCCGGGAGCCCTGAGTTGTGAGGCAGCAACTAGAGGCTAGCCAATACACCACAGGAGGTCGGCACAAATAATTTATGCTTTATAATTTTGGTAAAGAAGGCAATGCAAGAATTCGGATTACGTTTCAAAACTGAATGGCAAGGTTTATAAACCCAGTTAATTGTATTTACAATTCTAGTTCAGTAATATTGCCGCTTGTAGAGCGAAGTAAGGAAATCAAACAATCAGATCTACGGTACGTTTATTTGACTTCATTACAAGAAATGAACACACCAGCCAAATTATATAAAAAAAGAAATATTAGATCATATTCAAAGGAGCAGAATATTATATGTTTTTTAATTTAGGTTAAGAATACAACGAAAGAGAAATTTGTAATATGTTTTATAATTACATGCTCTAGTTTTTCATTATAAAAAATGAATGTAGTGCCATAGAAGAAATCTAAAAATCAGATAGGTGGATAGAGTAACTAACCAGGAAGTTTTAACCAGAAAAAGAAAAGAGAAAACAATATGGAGGACTTTGACCAAGAGAAGGGATAAAATAATAGGCCACGTATTGAGACATAAGGGTCTTGTAAAATAAGCATTAGAGGGAAATGTGTGAGGTAAGAACAGAAGAGGGAGGCCAAGGATAGAATACACTAAGCAGATTAGGGAGCATGTGGTAGTGATGTACAGATGAAACAGCTTGCGCAGAATAGGTTAGAGGGTTGCATCAGACCGGTTTAAGGATCGAGTGCTACAACAACAACGTATTGAAATATATTTCTGACAAATATGGCTGGTTTATATTAAGTTATTAGATGGCAACAAAATAATTTATAGGAAGAGGTAAAATACTGAAAGGATTTATATCTTATTGATGACGCTCAAAATGTTTTTATTTCGCATAATACTTACTCAAAGTGACAAACTGTTGGCTTGGAGTCATGTCTCTGAGGCTGTCGTACCACGTTTGAGGTCGCCGGAGCTGCAAGACGTCTCTTTATAAGGCGTCGCCAAACCCCCTCCGACAGCAACCAACCACGCCCCTTTCTTCAACGAATTAGGGCTGGCTGTTGTGAAAAAACATTAAGAATGTTTCAGTTAAATTTATAAAGGCATTACGCTTTATTAGCGAATTTTCAGACATTAAAATACGCGTTGTTCAATTTTATCCCTAAAACCATTGTTCTCGTATTTGCTTCATCCTATTTCACATTTCAAATGATAAATTATGAACTCTCAACTGTTGCGAATATAGATTTATACAACGTGTAATGCCTTCATATAATTAATAGTGCAATTACAATTTGTTTTAAGTAAAAAGTTTACAATAATTAATCTTAGTGAATAAATAAGAAAAGATTGGGCGACAATTTACATCCTATTAGTGAAAAAGCAACCTAGTACCTATAAAATTTTTTATATTTCTTTATTTTATTTTCTAGGCCAAGCAAATATTCGTCAAACTATTCGAATTTAAAATGAGTTAGCCATTTGATGCTCAATCTAATGTTACTATGGGAAAAGTGAATATTTTCAGCTATGGCAAAATTCACTTCCTTCTAGATGAAAATATAAATTTATTTTAATAAAATTTTGGGTAGTGATATTCGCAATACAACACGATTTTTTTATTACTGGAATAATTGACGAAATAGCTTCAATTAAATGGACCAAACATATACTTTGTAACGGCTGTTATTAAATTTTAACATAAATATTTCTATTATAGATATATATATTTGTAGCTATATAAACGTCCGATATTGAAAAATTAATTACCTACGTTGGTTTTATTAAAATTGTCATAGTAGGTCTCGTTAGATGTCACTAGGATGTAGTTATGGCATCGTATTTAGATGCTTTTATTTGAAAATTCACTACACTTAGTAGTAGTAGTAGTAGTCGTAGTAATCAGTTATCAGCTGGTCTCTTACAACCCTCCATGCTAACCTATTCTGTACCATCGTTTTCATATAACTACCACATCCTCCCTAACTGCTTAGCGTACTCCAACATTGACCTTTCTGCAACTCCTACAACCCATTTTTTGCACCCATATAACGCTACACTCCATACCAACATTTTTAATATTTATTTCCTAATATTTATACTTATATTTGCCCTAAGTAAATTCCTCTTTTTCTCTAAAGCATTTCTTGCCTACTATAATTTCTTGTCTACTATAATTCTACCACCCCTAGTTATTATGCTGTCAAGTGGCAGAATTCCTAAATTTCCTTCAAAATATCCCTTTCCAATCTAACACCCTTTGTTATTCCACAATTTTTCCATACTACTCTCCATTAGCTTTCTTTCCTTGTATAAGCTCTCATACTGTACTATTTCTTCAGGACCACGTGCATGCCATTTATTATATTTTACAAGTCTTCTTCTGACTCCCCTAATACTACAATATCATCGGAAAACCGTGGAGTTTTTATTTCTTCTAGTTGCAGTATGGTTAATTTTCCATATTCTTTTTTAACTTTATTCAGAATATGGGCGACAGACTGCATCCGTGTCTTACTCCTTTCTTGATTTCTGCTTCTATTCTCTTGCCATTCAATTCTAATTGCTGACTGCCTTCTGTAGAGGTAATGTATAACTCTTCTTTCCCTATATTTTCTTCCCGTCGTCTTCAGAGTGAAATCCACTTTACATTGTCAAAGAGCTTTTCTAAATGCAATGAACGTAGGCCTTTTTTTTAATCACGTCTTTTAAAATTAGAGGCAGAGTCAATACTGCTTCTTTTGTCCCTATATTCTTTCTAAAAGCAATTTGATCTTCTCCTAACTCGCATTCTATTTGACATTCCATCGTTCTACATACTATTTTACCTAATATTTTGCATCCATGAGATACTAATCTAATTGAACTATACCTAGTCTTCTTCGGTTTGGGTACAATTATGTTGTTCGTAAAAATCTTCTGGCATTCTTCCTGTTTCGTAGATTTCGCCAACTATCCTGAACAGATATGATATTGCTTCTTCGCCCGATGCTCTTATCAATTCCGCTGGAATGTTATCAATTCCTGGCGTTTTACAATTTCTCAGGTCTGTCAGCGCCCTATCAAACTCTGACCTTAAAATATTTTCTCCCAACTCTTCATCATCCATCTCTTCTTCTATTATTGACTGATCTAGATTTCTATCATGAAACATCCCTCCTAGATATTCCTTCCATCTTTCCGCCTTATCTTCTTTATTTAGAAATGGCTTCCCATCTGCTTTCCTGATGTTCTTGCTAATATTTTCCTCTCTGTGAATGTTTTTTTGATTTCCGTATAAACTGCGTCTTTTTTCCCTTTAACCATAAAATCTTCAGCCGCTTTGCATTTCTTTTGCAGCCAAGCTTCTTTGGCTGCTTAGCACGTCCTACCTTGCTCATTCTTCAAACGTTTGTACTGCTCTTTACCATTTTCATATCTTTAGTTTTATATTTACGCCTTTCATCAATCGTTTTTATTTTATCTTGTGTTATCCATGCTTTCCTATTGGTCTGAGCTATTCGTCCTATTTTATCGTCAGTTGTTCTTGCCACTACACTTATTGTATTGAATTTTGAAACTTTGAACGTGCCAGACAATTTATGAAACCAAGACCACTAAGAGCAATTGAAGTGAGACGGATGCATGAATTCAGAAATATCACTCAACTATATATGTTGCTTTTCCAATTTTACCCATAAAAATGTTTTTTTTTCCTTTCAGAAGCTCATCTGTTATAGTATGTTCGCCACTACGTGGCGTGAATGTCCCATTCACGGGGCGTCCTCATAGTAAACCGGCCGCTTATCAAAGTGTTAGCGGTTTGTTGGTTGAAAAACATAAGAAGTCTAAAATACCAAACTTATAAAGATTAATTTTGAATTCGCTAAATTGTTTAGAGTTTGTGTTTCAAAGACAGTGGTCGACCAAACGAAGTGACCAGGCCATTAATCAACTGAAAGTGCGAGAACTTGCAGACAAGGGAGACATTTCCAAAAGTGCTGTACAATATATTGACTGAAATTTGGACATGAGAAAGCTGTGCGCAAGATGGACGCCGTGATTGCTTAAGGAGGGAAGAAACAGCGTCGTGATGATGTTTCAACTATAACATAGATGTTTTGGGTCGATTCATAGCCATGGGAAAAAATGGGCCAATCACTTCACACTTGAAAAAACAGAACCGTAAAAACAATAGAAACCGACACAAAAGAAGGTGATGCCGTCAGTTTTTTGTGGTGAGCGTGAAATAATTTTCATTGATTATCTTCAAAAAATTAAAATCTTTCAACGACGGAAATTATGCGAACTTATTGCAGCGTTTGAGTGATGAAGTAAAGAGAAAACGGTTACATTTGTTGAAAAAAAAGTATTGTTTCACCAAGATAATGTACGGATTCACACAGTCATGATCGCGATGACCAAAATGAATGACAATGTTCTAAAAAGTTGGGAAAATGTTGCTCCGAGGAAACTGTTCAACAGATTATGCCTCTATTCCCGCTGAAAGAATATTTTTTCACAGTTTTACTTGAAAATTAGATTTAAAAAAATTCATTATTTACAGGATACATCTATTTCCAAAAAAAGAAAATCGTTCAACTAGGATCGTCTTTTGTAAAATTTAACCTTAGTTCCTGTGGACATGGTAAGGAATTCTTAAATTTTGCATGGAGAAAGAAATTGACAACATTAGGCATTTAATTTTTATAAATCCTAGTCTACACACTTAAACGAGATGACAATCAGGAATATGAGGATTCTTTTTGTTCTCAGCCGATTGTAAAGGTAATCAATTTTTCCAACTTTTCAGACGGTTCTGAAATAGAAAAATGTGGATTTGCTTGTATCGAAATTGCCAGCAGTTTCCAAACTAAAGGGCTGCACAAATAAAGCTGAACAAATTTAGAAGATCTCGCTATGTGGTTAGCTTGTGAGACCGTGCTCCGATATTTTCTGTACTTCTTGTTGCCTTTCCTTCGTTTTCGTATATTTCTTCCCTTCTCTTTCTAACCTAAAGATTACCATTTCTTTAGCTCTTGGTACATCACCTAATCATTTGTTCGCCTTCTGTTGTCGGTCTCAGTTAATTACATGACGTTGTTATTTAATTTGGCTTCTGCCCATTTTACAGCAACAAAACATGTTTACTCCATAAACGGTGCTTTCATAAATACTGTATTATTTGTTAATTGAACTAAAGAAACAGTACTTACTATTCATATTATATCAAACAAATGAATATTTAATTTTACTTTTATTTGATAAGTGGATCGGTGGATGGATCATTGGATGACAGGCAGTACAATTTAATTTATACTCTCGAATTCATAGTGAATAAGAATGGGTCAATTCTTATGAGCGCATTTTAAAGATTCAATAAATATTGGATCGATAACAGTTGAAACATACCATTTGCAGAAGTAATGACTTGATTTATTGGGACATATTTGTGGGTTGTGGCAAGAGTTGAGCGGAGCTTCTCGCCGCGCCCTACACCGAGCTGTGACAATGCCCCTTGAGCCTGCTTGACATCGGTTCCTGCAGAGAAGAAAATGGACCGGGTAATGGCCGATGTGTGTCTGTCCCAGCATGTCTTCCCAAAGTACTCTATGCAAATTCGATCTGTAAAATACCATCGTTTCAGCACACAAAGGCAATCATTTGCAAGAACTATAGATTTTGTATTTCAAACATTCATTATTGAAACTCATAAAACTGCGAAACAAAAAAATTCTCCTTAGTCGAGCAGCGAGTAGTTTAGTAACTGAGTTAGTAGCTTCTATTTTATTTTAATTTATTTAACTTTTTGTCCTAGAACTGAAAAACAAAGACAACAATTTACTTGACTCAAAATCATATTCACATTAATAATTACAATTTTGATATTTCGATAATTTTTTTTGTATATAGACACAAATAAATTCCTTAAAACTAAACAATTCTATCTCTAACCTCAGGGTAATATATTATGGGCCTTCTCATAGAACAAAATATTTTACACAAATCTACGCACTTCTGGCAGTACAGAAAATCAGTAAAGAGTCACAGGGATAATAACCGCGTTGGCTTAGTGAATATTCCACCTCCTTCCTCCTAATTGGGTCGTCCTCTCTCCAGATCACAGCCGCCGCTGCTGCTATTCTTCCTGGTTCAGGAAGAATTTCAAAATCACCGTTGCCACAATTCCAACCACCAGCCCAGCAACCTCTCTCGGAATCTCTCACCAAATCTGTCTTGCCATCTCTGCAGTCTCACTGTTCTCTGCACGCCTTTTTAAAATCTATTCTCCACTTATTTGGTTCACGTCATCCAGGTGGCAGGGATGGATATTCACCAATAACATTTATCATTACACTTGGGGAAATAATCACCCGATGCCTCCAACTCTCACCAAAAGTAGGAAACACTCCAGGCACAACTTGAAGTCTGATTTTTATTGTCCCTGGCTAAAATGCTGTCTCCTTTCTTCAACTCCGTACCGCCAAAAGTCCAAGCAGATGTGTTTGAATGTTAAAATTTATATCTAATTATATGGACATACAAACATAAAATTAATATAATGCATATTTTTAATGTGCATTGTCTTATGGGATTATATAATGGGACAGCTACTCAGCAAAAGAAAAAGTATTTATAATACAAAAGAGTTGTTAGAACAATACATCAACTGAATTCTACAACATCTTGTTGAGCACTTTTCAATAAATTAGGCATAATTAACCTCGCAAGTCAGTACATTCTCTCATCAATGCTCTTTGTGATTAACAATTCTAACTATAGAGAATCCTACTATTAATGTAATTATAATGATAATAGATATAGCATGATCATGGAAGAATATTAGTTGTTCTATTAAGGGGGAGATAGAGTCTTGCAAGTTTATGTTATTTCAAGTGGCCATTTCTAACAAAAGTTTACTTTATATTTGAAGCTTAAATTTGATGCAATATTCTGCCATAATTGAAGTTACTTAATATAGGTAATTCTGAGAATCTGTGTTCTGATGGGGGATAACTTTGTAATCATTCTGATGATGATTCATTATTTAAATTGAATAGAATATATCATTTGTTGGTCATTATTTCTCATATGATGAAAATTAATATAATTGCTCTCACTGTGGAAATAGAAGACCCAATTCTAGATATGATGTTTCACGGTGTGTAACAGTCAGGGTAGTCTGAATAACGTTGTGGTATTCCTGCTAACCTTAGGAAATGTTGAGGAAAGAAAGTGAGATTAACTCCTAAAAATATGGAGAAAAATTGTATTTTTAATAATTTTGAATTTAAGGTTAATCCTGTAATTAGTGGATATCATAAAATAATCCCCCTTATAATGGCAAATACTGCTCCTATAGATAGAATGTAATGGAAGTGTGCTATTACACAATAAGTGTCATGAAGAATGATGTCAATTAATGAATTTGCTAAAATCAAACCTGTTAATCCTCCAATTGTAAATAAGAAAATAAAGCCTGTAGCTCATAGTAATTGGGGTGTAAATATAAAATTGGTTCCATCATCTAAATACTTTGATACTTGTAGGCACAGCAATAATTATAGTAACAGAAGTAAAGTAGGCTTGTGTGTCAACATCTATTCCACTGTAAATATATGATGAGCTCATATCCTATTAATTCAATTGACAGTATGGTCCCAAATGATTAATTTTTTCCTCTTTCTTGATTGATAATATGAGAAATAATTCCGAATCCTGGTAAAATTAGAATATATGACCAAAAAATCAAAATAAGTGTTGATATAAAATTGGGTCTCCACCACCTGAAGGATCAAAAAATGAGGTATTTAGGTTTCGACCTGTTAAGAGTATTGTAATTGCTCCTGCGAGGGCTGGGAGTGATAGTAATAGAAGGATGGCAGTAATTATAACTGATCATACGAATACTGACAATTGTTCTTCAGATATTTCAGGTGTTTTTATATTAATAATGGTGGTAATAAAATTAATAGCTCCTAAAACTGATCTTGCTCTTGCTAAATGTAAAGAAAAAATGGCTAAATCTACAGTGGGCCCTCTATGAGTGATAGGTCCATCCAAGAGAAGGGAAAGAGACGGGTGTAATAATCAAAAGCTTATATTATTTATTTGAGGAAATGCTATATCAGGTGCTCCAATTATTAAAGGTACTAATCAGTTCCCGAATCCTCCAATTATAATTGGCATTTCTATAAAGAAAATTATAATAAAGTGTGAGTGGAAATGGTTACATTATAAATTTGATTGTCATTAATTAAGTGCCCTGGGGAACTTAATTCTATTCGATAATTAATCTTAATTCATTCTGCCCAAGCTCCAAAGATGAAATACAGAGTTCCAAAATCCTTATGGTTGCATTAGGAGCTCTTGGGCTCACTTGATAATGATGACAGTGAACGTCATCGAAACATCGTGGCCAATAGCTGCTCTCACCCGGTTGGAATCCCAAGAGCTCCTAATGCAACAAATACATTGGGAAAACCTGCGATCTTTGCTATCCTTATGGTTAGTAGAGAATATTCATTTTGTGATTACGTAGCTGAAATTTATTCAGGTCTTACATTCAATAATGATTTTAGATTGCATGTCTAAAGATGTGATAGATCACTAAGTTCTAAAATTATTTTATTTATAACTTTGAAGGTTATTAATTTATTTAACATAAGTACTTATAATATAATAATTATAGAAGCCCTTTTAGTTGATAATATATTTATGAAGAATGATAAACTTTCTAGAGTTTTTATTGAAAAGTTATTTAAATATCATTTATTTTTTGTGATAGAATTAAGCCTGCTGTTATATTTTTATGTAAAATTATAAAGTAATAGTTGATGAAATAATTAATACAAATATTATTTGATATTGAGATTTATTTATTAATTCTTCAATCAATTAATTATCATTTAGGGAAAAATCTTATAAGGGGAGGTATCCCCCCTAATCTTAAAAATGATATGGTTAAGTTAAGTTTGTTAATTTTATTATAATTTTTATTAAGATAAATTTCGTTAATCATGAAGATATTATTTGATTTGAATGATAATGAAATTAGGACTGTAATTAGGGTATAAATAGAAAAATAAATTATTCAAATGATAGAGTTTGAGTTTAAGGCTGATATTATTCAGCCTATGTGGTTAATTGACAAGTATACACTACTAATGCAGATTTGTACAGAATTAACACCAGAAATAAAAACAACCTTCATATAGAATGTAAGAGACTAACAATAACACAGAAATCTGTACACTATAAGGGAACAACAAGCTTCCCCCACACATTAAACAATTTCTAAATCAACCTAACAAATTCCAACTTAACTAGCCACTCCTATTCTGTATAGGAATTTGTAGAACTATGTAATTATTGATGTAAAACTAGATATATGATTACCCTAATAATAATTTAATAAATTTATCTAAAACTGTTTGACTCATTCCATATCCTTGAACTAAAGGATCCATGGAACATGACTATTTTGTTATGTTATAGGGCTTATTAGGGTGGTCCAGTATGAGTCGCAGAACTTGTATATGTCTGATGTGACATTCTGCAGAGGTGCCCCACAGTCCACAAGACTAATACAAAATTGACCTTATAAGAAATAAATATATTAGTATTTTTGTTTCCAGAGGGAGACTTTTCCTGCAGTAGAGCTTGAATTGACGGATTCTGTGATCCTTCCAATGAAATATTTGATATGAGCTTCCCAAGTTAGGTGATGATCGATGTGAAGAACCAAATATCTAACTACAGTATCAGTTGGTATGACCTGGTTATTGAGTTGTAGACTCTGGCGGTAAATTTGTTGCCTTAGAGTGAATGGAATTACTGTTGATTTTCGAGGATTGACTTTCATTCTCCATTTATTGCTACAAGTTATGATTATGTATAAATTATCTTGAAGTGTGTTAACTCAACAAAAATTGTTCACGCATACAGTTTACTAAACTGCACCATGCATTAGTAGCTAGTGTATTTTCAAAATGAACAGGTAATAAGACAAAGTAAATAAGATAATAAAAATTATTTCAAGGGTTATTTCAGAAATGGAAAGATAAATTGATAGTGTATGGAAAGCTGGAGCGTGAGGCTTTTAAATCATGAGCTAGATGTCATTGCTCCGAAATATCGGGGACAGCTATTTTAATATACTGAGATATAAATTATACTATATAAATCATCCATATGGTACAGTGCATGGAGGGACAGCTATTCTTATAAAAGAAACCACAGAGCACCATGAAAAGCTGAAATATAAAAAGAATTATATTCAAATAACATAATTAAAAGTAAGTTTCATACGAATCAACCATATCAGCTGTTTATTGTCCACCCCTAAACATTATAAAACGAGAAGAATTTTCTTAGTTCAAGAACCAATTCATCAGAGGGGGGGGAATAATAATAATAATCATATTCCGTAGATCCTGTAAAGAAGCTAAGCTTCAAGGATGTGGAATGGGTCAGGGTGTACATTTATTACATTATTTTATTGCATAAAAGAAAATATACTTATAACAAAGTTTTGTATTATAAACTATAATAAATTACTCTTCTCCGAATCTTCTATAAATTCCTTTATTGAATAGAAGGAGTGGCTAAGCAAAAATGAGCGTAATTCAGTGTTAAATTTACCTTGATTATCGGACAACTGTTTAATTCTGTGTGGCAGTCTGTTGAAGATGGATATCCCTGAATAATGCACACCTTTCTGTGCAATTGACAATGTTTTACATTTTTTATACAGATTATTTTTGTTCCTTGTATTGAAGGGATGAATATCAGAATTATTCAAAAATAAGTGCCTATTTGTGATTAAAAATAACATCAATGAATAAATGTATTGGCACGTCAAAGTGAAAATACCTAACTTTTTGAACAGATTTCTGCAAGAAGTTCGTGAATTCAAAGTGCAGAAACAGGCTCAACACTCCACCAGATATTAAAATTTATCATACAAATATTGTGTCTGATGTCAATAAGATATGCAATTCAAGTACCAAAAATCATCAAAGTAATTAAGTGCTTCATATATCATATTTTTATGTTGGTATTATGCTACAGTTTTATATTTAGAAATAATTTAAATGTTTTTTTAATTTTTACAAGTAGGAATTACACAACTTAATAAATAAATAATAAATAAATCAAGTTAAATTGGGAAACCCTGCAGTATCTAAGGGAGAAAGGCTTATCAGGTAAAGAAGCGGCACCATCCTGACGTAATGTGAATATGTATCCAGGATGAATCAATGCCTAGGGCACAGGGCTTGCAGTTTTAGTAGTGGGAGTGCAGACCCAACTTTATTTACTGTTTTCAGTAATAATTAAAAAGTCCGAAATATGTAATAATAGAAATTAAAACCAACTTTATTTACTGTTTTCAGAAATAATTAAAAATTTATAAGACTTATTAATGATAAATAGGTATGTTATTGTTCAAAGGAATACCATGAAAATTGATATTGCAGATGTACCCCACAGGAGTTAGGTGTCATTAGATCATATATATCAGTTTTAATCTCATTTAACTGGTAAATATGCAGAAAAAATACATAATAGGTATGTATAGTTGGAGCACCTAATACACTATTTTTGGCTGTATCTTATATAATTTCAATGAGTGGTGGGATAAAGGATATCTGTTGGGAGCTTTCTCTCACATGTTCATTTCTCTCCAGAGTTATGATGAGGCTTACCTTCGGGGTGCCTCTTTTTTTTTATGGTTCTCACACTCCGAGGCACCTTGATCACTTCTGGGAGGTGTATATACTGGGGTTGTAGACCTTGGGCATATGACAATAGTTGTTTGCTGATCCCATTGCATCAGTCAGCCAGCTGTGATGATGGCAGAAGGAGGGAATGCTGTGAGTCATTCAGAAGGGCCTGAGAACAGTACCCAATCTTCAAAGCTACCTGCATCTCTTTTAGGTGAATCACCAGGTAGGATCCTTAAATTATAGGCTGGGAGTCCTAGTCAACCCTTGACTACCTTGCTCTATCTACCACATTCCCACTTTTCAATTCCCTTCCTATGCTATTTAAGATGCGTGTTTCAGGATCATCATCATGTAGCAACACCATTTGCTAATAAGTTTGTCTGTCAAATTTGAAATGAGACATGCAATGATTACTTTATCTGGTTAATGGTAATGAAAGTGGAACATCGTATCTTCTACTTCACAGGCAATATAAAGAAGAACTCTTGGTATACATTTTGCTTTCTAGTTGTCTGTATTAATATACTTAGAGGACATTTAAAGAAATACCTTTTGATTTTATCAGAATAAAAGAATAAACACACAAAAATATAACATTTGTTTGAAGAGTATTTGTCTCCTTGGTTTATACATCCATTGTATCAGTAGATATTAAATTAAACAAATATATAAAATTAAATTAAATAACATTTTGTACTAGCAAATAAAACTTTTCAAGCCACAAAAATACAATGTCTACAAAAGGGATGTAAAAATTAAGTACAAAAAATGTCAGTTCTTTTATTGTATCATTTGATTACATTGTGTACTATTAAAGCATTATATAGAAATCATAAAATAAGTATTCATTTATACATAGTAAACTATTCATTTATAATATAATTTACATACCTACAGGGAATAAATAATAGCATAAGTAATATAAACATAACTGTACAATAACATGGTATAAGAAAACTCTTAATTTTATTTTTTGCAATTATGAGGGAAAATTGTTATGTTCACTTGTATACATTTGGACCCATTGTATAGCAGAAAAATACCGGTAAAAAAACTTGTCAATTAATAGATTATCACATTCAACATTATATATTTTATAAACAACATAATAGTTAAATTATTTAATCATAAATAATGTAAAAAAATAAAATTATGCACAGCTAGATATGAGAGAAAAGACATGTTTAATGTGATTGATAAATGTGGATTCCACAAATATATAGGCAAAATTCAGCTACTTATTAGACAAAGTCACAGCCAAATTACAGATAAAATTAAATGATAAAATATATACCACAGAATGTTTCTGTAATTCTTGCTTTCATCACATACATTGCACAAATCAGGTTAAACCTGACAAAAGCAATAAAGATTGCAGAAACAAATTGTAGTATTTATTTTATCACTTAATTTTTTTGATAATCTGGGTACTTCTTTGTCTAATTAGTATACTTTGTATACATTTTAATTTCAGATAGATAAGAAGCACAAGGTAAAATTTTGAGATGGTATTTTGAGAGAATTTTTGTGTGCTCTCTACTTATATTAGGTAACTGTATGAATGATTGCTGGTCTTACTTTTATTCATATTCATATTCAGTGAGGAATGTAACTATGTCAAATATACCTAAATAGTAGTTATTTATATAAGCTTTAAATAATTTGAATTTGCATTGATAATAAGAAAAAGAATAAGAGTGTTGAGTGTTGTGTGTAAAACATGGAATACAAATAATTAAACTATCAATTATTTAATTACACAAGTTTGTCTAGACCTAGAGAAAGTTGATTAATATGAAATATGTATTGCTAATCTATTTCAGTTATTGAAGATAAAATTTTGAACACTTCATTAAGGGATTAAGTTGATTCGTGTAATGAAACAGTTGTTTACAATTTTTTAGTGGATATATTACAGAATAAATTGGTAAAAATAGAACAATGTAAATAAAGTATTACATGTGGCAGTCATGTTCAGAATTCACAAGTGTAATTTCATAAATATCGAGAAGAATTGTGCTATCTAATATTCTATAACATATTTTCTTTTGTGAGTAATAAATAATGTGACTTATTGGTAGTGTGGCAAATGTAACACTGAGAAATAATAAAACTTGATCAATTACTAAAAAATAAGTAAATTAATTTTATTCATAATTCAAATAATTTAATTAGTATTTACAAAACATAGCTGTTATATAATTCTTGAATGTGATACTTTAAAAATTTTCATAGAATTATTTTTTTGTAATATCTCACTTTAAAATAGTTGACTGAATGGATTTTAAATTAATCATGTGAGTACTATCTACTACTTGCTTTGTTATAATATAACATTTTCTGTAATAATAGGCCGCTTTATTCAGAGTACAAATATTAGTAGGTAGTAGTTTAATAAACTCGAAAAATATATATTAAACAAATTCAAAACATTCAATTTCTATCAACAGATGGCAGCATTTTAATTCAAACAAATTGCAGCCTTTGCACATACTGTTTCTATTTTTATAAGACGTACTCCCCTTTTTTATGAGTAATAATTTAATTCGTGTAAAAGCTTAGACATTGCTTATTAAAGTGAAGCATACAGCCACATCTTACATTTAAACATCTCAAAAACCAATACATTTATAGTATGATTGAAAATCATTTGTTCTTATACAAGTGTGAACACACTTAAATAAGTCTATTTGCAACAGTAAAATAGAATAACATATATTCTGAATGCTAAATTTCACACTTAGTTTCAATGTGATTCATGTGAACTATAATTCACTTTTATAATACAAAAAAAAATTAAGACTGAATAAATTAATATTTATTTTTGTGTCATTACTTTCTACTTTCCTTTTTATAAACAAATATGGCCACATATTGTTGATGTAATTACATTAAATATTATTTACAGGGCATATTTACAAAACATTAATCAGAAACATCTATATGTTGAGACTGGAATGTTTGTACAGTGATTGAAATTTAATCTAATTCTAATACAAAGCAGGTAAGAGAATAAATATTTTAAGACTACTCAGTTGCCTAGTACTCTTTAAATAACAGTTAAAATAGGTATAAAAAAGTATAATTTGCTGTTTAATTGTATAGAGGCATAACAGGCCAGCCTAACGAAATATTTCAAAATTTCATTGGACTAGTTCAACATTTAAACCAATCTAGCAAAACTATCTTTTAAATTGAGCATTAATAGTCATTATACAATAAAACATTTATCTTTCTTACAGAATGCCATTCTGATTTTAAAGTTTTCTGAAAATAATTGTTTAACCAGTCATTTTGGTGCTTTAGTTGTCTCTAAACTATGTTACATGATAAGCTGGAAGGCAAAACACAAGATATACATTTTCTGATGTATAATTTTCAACGTAATGAGCAAATAAACATCATGTTTATAAAATTATGAATTGTTCAGATTGACTTATCAAGTTTAGTTTTTTGTTTTCTTTTTACATATAATAGAGTATTGTTGCTGCAAGCATGAATTTACTTGGAGTTCATAAAACATTTTATTAAATGACAATATATAGATACATGTAAAAAAACATGTATAACTTAATATCTGCACAAAAACTCACTACAATCATTTGACCAGATTAATTGTCAGCAAAAGACATATCCATATTTTTCTTAAATTTGTTAGAATAAGCTTCACACATATATGGTCCTCTAAAGAGTTTCATTACATAAATTTTTAAAAATATAGATACAAATATTCTAAAATATAGTGATATTGCTATTTACATATCAATAAAACTATATATATACTAAATTTGGTCCTACAACACCAAGTTACATAAGTTATAAAGTGCATATCTCTAAGTACATTCATAAGTGTACAAGCCAATGTAATTGTTAGAAACTTATTTTGATAAAGAGTATGATAATCTGTGCACATTATTGATGAATTAAAATGTGATTTCTATTCTGGAAGTGTTGGTATAGGATAATAAATGCAGTGTGATTAGCACAAAATGTGCATGATGCTTAATGTAACACAATAAAACTTAATATTTCTTTAAAACATAAAAATTACAACATATTCAAGTTTTTATAAAACACGAATTAGTAATTTTCACTGGCCACATACACCTTCAAATCCAGTTTGTGGCATTTCAGATGACAGTCTGGTAGTCATCTTGCTGCTAACAATCCTCCATAGATTATTAATGCAGCTCAGATATATTAAGCAATTTAAAAAATAATCATTGCTGGATTCAATATTTTATCTTTGAATAGCAAGAATTTTAATAATTTTTTTAAAAATTTACAAGAGCTTTAGAAATACTAATATATAATATATATTTAATTACACTTGCTATTTTCTATTTTCTTTACTTTATGTTCAAGATAGATAATTTATGTCATCATAATGACTCTACTGACACAAATCTTTCATAATTTCCACCATTTTCAGATCAAGAAAATGATTAAATTAATCATTAAATTATTATTTTTTATTTTGTTATCACAAATAAATTATTAAGTGAACAAAATATAGCTGTGCTTCAAATTTTAAATTCCAATAAAAAATCAAATATCCATACTGTTGGTTCTAAGCAGAATAACGGATATATAGAAGAATGAATATTTTCAAAAATACACAAAGAAAACAAGGAAAAAATTAATAAAATTGTTAATGAGATACATTATAGAGGAAAGTTTTATTTTTTTGATATATTAATTATGATAATTTATATATTTTTTGCATAATAAATTACCCATTTAAAAAATATTTTACCATTTACGTCTGTTACTATGTGGGAAAGGAGAACAATTATTTGGCTTGTAACAATTATGATGTTTGAACTGTCAACAATTTTCTTTGCTGAACTACAAATTGTATGGTGATCAGCTCAAAAACTGACACAAAGACTCCACTTTTCAGTATGATTTTACATTTTCCTTTTAAGTGATAGAATATAAACTTTATAGGTGATGATTCAGCATATAGCTTTCCAAGTAATAAATTAAAAAATTAATTACTATATTAATTGCATTCGACAATTTACAGCAAAACTTCCAAGTTAATGTATGACAAGTATTGATACAAATAACATAAAAAAAACATAATGATGACATACTGACTCAGTTAAAAAATAGCTATTATCCAAAACAAACAACTTACTTTATGGATTTTCAAAAGAACTTTGATAATTCTATGGCAATAATCGTGATCACTCTTCATACCTTCTAGCTTTTTTCATTAACATCTCATTCTCTTTTTCTTAAATTTACCTTTCATACCTCTGAACAGACATAGTATCAAATCTGAAACACAGAGAATTTCCAGAGAAATCCAATTTAATGGCTGCTTATCATAAATCTCTTCTGGCGCATGTGAGTTACATACTATCTTCCCTATCATACTTGTAATTGAATTTCCACCACATTTCAAGCTCAAATGCTATGACAATGGAAATATTATATAAGAAGTGGTTCATTTTCCATCTGTCTGTCAGACATTTCTGTAACCAAAAAGATTTTGTATTATACAAGTACATCTAAAATGTAATAGTTATTAATGTTTGTCAGTTCAACATGAAGAGGGTCCATATCAGGACCGAAACGTGTAGTTGTTTTTTTAAATTATAGTTTGTTATGTTTCACTATTTTTTTTGTCTGTTTTTGGCCTTATTTAAACTTATACATCTAAAATGCTTATAGTACTTATGAGATATGTTAAAATAGTAATCTATCATATTTTCCTATCCCTTCTGATAAATTTTTGAAAATAATGATCATGTTAAGGTATTAAAATGACATAATTATAGATATTTTAAATAAAATTAAAAATAATAATAACTGACACTTGTATCTTCATTATTTTAGTATGAAGTGATTCATGAATAAGAAACTTTTAATAATAACATTTATGATTAGTGTCTACATAAAATTTGGAACTACTTTTCATTCTCACTTCTAATCATGGGCTAAAGCCAAGTGAATTCCTCATGCCTTCACCTCTCCTTTTTGATAGTATGAATGACAATTAGTTTAAGTATAAAAATTATGGTTCAAATCTTGACCAAATATAGACTTAATACTTACTTCATTATCAGCAATTAGGTACACATATCTCCAAAACCAGATAGCTATACTATCATTATGTTTTAAAGAAATAATCTTTAATTAAAGCATTTATTTTGTTTGAAATTTTTGTTGCTTAATTACGTTATTTAGAATATTTATGATCACTAAATCATTTTTATATTAACTAATTAACTATTAAATTAAAAATATTCATTCAATCATTTTTGTGGTTTAATATTACATTACAACTCAAAATAATACTCACGAGGTTTCAAGTGATGAGGAATCTGATAAAACTGCATCTTTCATACGTTGAAGGCCACCTGGTACTCTTCGCTGTTGTAATTCTGGTGTGACTGGTTGGGGAGGAATAGTATTTGAAGACTCTTCAGGGTGTGGATTTAGCAGAGACTGTATGAGCTGTCAAGAGAAGAGCTATAGTAACACTATTCAAGGCTTTGTAATTTATTTAAAACCTATCAGTTAAATTAAATGCAAAATATTTTAGTCTTGCTTCGACTCCAGGCATAGGAATTCAAGTAGGTAACCTTTGTGGTTGTACAGAAATTAAATAGTAGCAAGACTGACAATATTTGGTAGGTCAGTGTCGTGATAGAATCAGTAAAAAGCATTTCGCGGCTGAGTCAAGGGTTCTGTGACAATCTGAGTTCAAGCCCTGGCAGTTCCAAATATTTGTGGTCTTTCTTTCTTCTTCTGTTCCTCTCTACACTTAACAAATGCCTTTCTCTGCTACAAATGATATGATCATATACATAATTATGCTAGAGAAAGGTATATATATAACGGAATTAATGAAATGTTTGAAATGTGATGAGGTCACATGCAATGGATATTTGGATAGTAAGTAAGGATATAAAATGAGGGAGAAAGGTAGGAAATACATTTTAAATCATATTGTCAGCATAGAATTATGTGTAAGTTATGTTTTGGCCATCAAGCTTAGAATTATTTTTCTGCATATCATTTGTATTAATAACAAATTACTAAAAAATCTTTGAATGGTACTAATATATAAAATGCCATAATATCAATATTTCAATTGATAAAATATTTACTTTCTATGTAAAAACACTTAATGTTTATATTAATGGAACTTTTCCTTTAATTTACTTATTTTATAACTCACTTCAATGTTTACTGCTTCTGCTGTTTGTTGCATCAAGGTTTGTGTAGGGCTAGTAGCTGCCACAGAGTCACATTCAGGACCTGGTATATATGCTGTAAAAATATGTTGTGGAATGCTTGAGGTAGGATGTGAAGATATTCCTTCATTTTGACATTCGCATAAAAGACCCAGACCTTGAGAACCTGAAAGCATTCATGTAACGTTAAATACATTAAAATACCTGAACTAATCTTGATATACATAAAGTTCAGAATGACTAGTATATTCTTCTACTATCTTGAATCACAAATAAATTTTCAAATGATGAACAAATCATTTTATTTGTAAAATGACTTTATTCTTAGAGTATTTTTGTTTTAAATAAAAGCATAAATAGCCAAATTAATTTTTGCAATGGAAATTCTAAACACTCACTGTCGATTGGCATAGAGTCAACAGCTACATCTGCTAGATCAAGATCAAGTGCTGAAAGTCGTGCAAGACTACCAGTTGAACTGACCCCACTTGAACTCCTCATACTCTCAGAACTAATTGATTTATTTGTATGCTGAGATTGTTGGTGAACAGCACCAGAGGCAGCTCCACCACAATTCCATGATAAACGTTTATGAATACTTGAATCTCGATTATCTTGTTTCTGTTAACACCAAACAATTACTTTTCAGTTGTTTCAAGATTTATACAAAAGACATATTTCTGTTCAAGTATATAAAATATGTTCACAGTTTACTACATATAAAATAAGGAAATAAATTGGATTTATCAGTGCTACTATCAAATATAAATCAATTTGGTGTAATAAAACATTAATTTTGATAATCGTAGTAATGAAGACATGAGTCAAATAAAATAAATAACATTTTATTATTCAAATAATGCAATTATAACCATATTAACAAACAAGAAGAAAATGTTTTAATAAATGTTTAGTTTAATTTCATGTGTATTTTATATGTATAGACCTATTACCTTAATGTCATCAATTGCTCCTGCAGTGTGGTATCGGCGATTATCTGTTCTTGCCAGTCTTTTTGCTAAGGAGTTTGGATGCTGGTGTGTATTTGTATCACCGTTATCTCTGTCATCACTTGGAGGTGATACTCCTTAAAAATTTTCAAACATTTGAGTTCATCATGTAAATTATATAATAAATTGTGTATGTAGAGATATTGCTGATATAATCTGAACTAACCTCCAATTAGAGGCACATCAAAATCAGATGTTGAGGTGAAAGCATTGGTGCCCCCTATTACACTTTGCAAACTTCCTGGACTTGTAATATGTCTTGTCTTAACCAAAGGAGGATTTCTTGATTGTGGTACTGGCATTGCTCTCCTTAGTGAGCCCCTAGGTGGTGATGGAGGTGGATAAGATATACCTCTATGACCAGGACTGAGTAGGTGCTGACTATGGCTACCAGTATTAGTACTGTTTGTTCTGTGAGGAGGAACAACTAAAAGAGAGGATGGTGGGGTAGTAGTTGTAGGAAGTGGAGTGGGTGTGGGACTACTGCTTCCACCAATAGTGAGATTAGGTAAAGACTGTCCCAGTCCAGAGAAAGCAGGAACCTGCAGAACACTCATTGGACTTGGTGTAGGAGAAAGGAGGAGAAGTGAACGCCTGAAATTGACAATTCCAAATCTGTTATTATTGGTCAGATGTTTCAAAATAACTAAAACTATGCAGTCAACTAGTAACATATTTATGACAGTTTACAATAATAAATTATCGTTTCTCTTACTGTTATGCTTATAGTAAATAAAACATCATAGTCTCTGATTATAATGCTTTATTAATCCACTGATTACATTTCTGAACTTTATATATAAGTATGCATTCCCAACATAATGACTAGGAAACTTTCATTTGTAACATATATTATATGCTCATAAAACTGATAACACACTAAAATATTTTTCAAGCTGAAAACAGTTGAAAGAAAATAGTCTTGCAAAATTGCTCTATGAATACATTTTGAATCTTTTGATAAAGTTATAAAGTTGATAACTAGATTACTAAAATTTATTTTCCCATTTCTTCTAAATTACCTGTCTGCTCGTGGTGATGGTTGTCTGTCACCTGCAAGTGGTGGAATTCCCTCATCTGAACTGAGACTTGAGCCACGATTCATATCATTTTCTACACTGATGCCACGAGATTGACTCACACTGCTTATTGAAGATACTTCATTCATGTCCATTGAACCACTAAGATAAATTTTTGACATTAAAACATCAAATATAAAACATATCTTTGTTTCTTACTATAAACAAATAAAAATATGGAAACTTAATTTAGAATTGAAAAGGAACATTAAGACATTGGTGTTTCCACATGAAAAATTATTGTATTTAATTTGAGATAGATATTTGTGATGGCTGGTATGCACAATTTTTTATATTGATATCATTAGATAAATTACTCGATGCAGGTTACAATGTCATATTAAAAAGTTTGTATGATCTATTTTAATTAATCAATTGTTATTATCTGTTTAAAAAATACTTCCTTGTTTGACCAATGAAACTCATCTTATTTTCTCTATATCAACCAATGATATTTTCTTGGCACCATAGATCCATTGCTATATCCCTATCATTTAATGATACTTTATTTAGATAAAATTATAATAATATGTGTAAGTTATTTGTTTACTCCAAGAAATTCTGCTCTATAGTGCTGCCTTACCTCATAATTACTGTTTGTCATATCTCAAAACCTTTGAATTTGTTTGTGATGTAGGTATAGATAAGTTTCAATTGTTGCAATATAAAATTTTATTTATTAGAGCATGTTGCTCAGTATATGAGTTCATTGATTCTTCTCCTAATATTTTAATGAATGTTCCTGTGCACATGCATTCTAGTTATGTAGAAATTAAAAGGCTTGTACAGAATAGGTTAGCATGGAGGGTTGCATCAGATCAGTCCGAGGACTGAAAACTACAACAAACATTTAGATATGATGTATTTACATACTGAGGGTAAATAGATACAACACTCAGGTAAATTTTTGTGTGGAGGTGATTTGCTTTACATTCTTGCTCTTATTAGATGTTATTAAGTCTAAATGGTGTTTAATGTTGCTTTATACTCCCAACACCAAAGCTTTGTTCATATTGTGAAAATTGTAATCCAATGATTCTGCTACAATATTTTGCATTTTATTTATTTTCAACAAATAATTTCCATTCTTTTAGTTTGCATATGTACTAAAAGGAAGTTATAAAACAATTTTAGGGTTAATATTTTATCTTCATTAGAAGTCTATGGAATGTAGTTTTATATAAAGAAAATACAAAATAATCTTGTTAAGTTTTACTTAAATCAAATGTTATATATCACTAAAAGGGAGTGATATTATAATCTATATACTATGCTGAGTATTTTAGCTTTCATTTTATTTTGGTAAGAAATATTTTTTAATTAAATAAGTAAAGTACGAGCAAAATGGATTAAAGAGTATGTTAATAGTATATCTGAAACTGGTACCTAAGAATATAAATAATAAATAAAAGTTCATTTTCAAAATGTAATTATAGTAGAGTAGTTTTGAAAATGGAAACCAAAAAATTAGGGAAATATACCTATGCGAATGTGCAAGGCTTGACACCCTGCTACCACGGCTGGATCCCATCCTAGGACTTCTTGAATTTGCTGTGCCACCTCCAACAGCCCCTATTCCCCATTCAACTTCTAATTGACCTGATCCTGAATCTATTTCTTCTGAAGTGTGGTATATTTGCTGTGTTGGAGTGAGCACTGGTCCCATAAAGTTGGGTTGACGTGTGGTCAATGGGGAAAGAAGAGGTACAGAACACCGCTTTGCTGTTGCATATAGGTCCTGGGCTCTTTTAATACCTTCAGCCCATGACTGAAAATGTAAAACAAGATGAAAATTTAAGTTACAGTAGCTATTAACAGAAGTGAAAATAAAGTAAGTAGCATGTTGATGGTATAATAATAAGATCATGTCCAGCAATAACAGGACAAGATTAAGCTACTACATTTCAAGTGAACAAAGATATGTATAAAAAAAGCTTATTTTATACTGCATAAAATGTAATATATGAAAATTGGTACAAACCATTGTATATAAAACAAAGACAAAAAGACCCATGTTTCTCACACTTTGCACCTATCAACTTAAGTAGCATATTAAAGTGATATTTAATTTGTATAACATTTTCTTTTGTAGATATCAAAACTACATTAAGTAAATTCCAACTTATTTGTTTAGATTCATCAATGACTTTCAGTACTTTAAACAAACAAACCTTAGCAATCTTTGTGTCAGAGCTAGATAAAGTAAATGCAGCAACAGCAGTTCTCCATTCACTGACATACACTAAAGCAAGTCCAAGGCCTGAATTAAGCTCAGAAAATCTTAGTCGCTCTACAAGGAATGGCTGTCGTATTATGCGAAGTGAACCAGTTGCTGCAGATCGCTTTCCACCCATAGGTTTGCAAAGTAGTAGCATATCTGTGAGGAGAAGACAGTGAACATCAACCTGTAAATGAAATAAAAGTTAGCCGTATTATATTTCTTAAATTATTTTGTTTAGTGATCAATAATAATACATTTTATTTAATGCTGGTTCAATAAATGCAGAGGAAACAGTATGTTAACTGTATATTAAAATACTATAATACAATTATCAAGCTTTGAAATGGAAACAATTTAAAGGGGATTAATTTCAACAATAAATTACTTAAATCTACTAAAAAATTAATTTATGCTCAACCTTTGAGGCAGTTCCATCCCTTAGTTTGAGATCTGCCTCCAAAAGCAATTCTCTTTTCTGAGAAGGATGGCAACCTGGCATTCGAGCAGTAAGATCAAGGTATGAATGAGTCCTGACTAGGCGTTCCAATTCATCATCCTTTCCTGATTCCTGGTGAACATAAGAATCATAATATTTTATTTAGGATGTTTATACCTGTATGAACCTTTCACTTCATAAAAATATAATTTCCCTTTTAACATATTTTATGATTAATTTTTGTTTATGATTTATACAAAAAATATATTAAACTCTTACCACTACATCATAAGAATCTATCCTAGAATTAACACCTCTCAGTTTTTCATCATCCTGTTTTGTCTTCAATGTTGTATTTACACTATTGACAAACTCATCAACACTCTTCACCTATAACGAGTAAAAAAATGTTAGTATGATAAAAATGTTTATAAAATAAAGGAATATCCTAACAGTTAAATTGTCATGCGATGAATCAATAACTTAGTGTTCCTAAAATTGAAATATTTAACGTATCCAAATAAACAATAATATAAATGCAAACATACCATACGGGCTAGAGAGGTACATTGGTCTTCACTGTCAGTGTTTTTGAGTACAGCTTTCAACAAGAGTGAGTACTTGGTGAGCCGTTGCATGGGCTTCACTAGAATATCTACCAATCGGAGGCGATTGCATTCTCTTCGCGTCTCACACCACTGCAAAGCATTTTTTTTTAAAGAAAGTCTCTAACATAATATAGAGCTCATGTGTCACATAGACCATTACAATTATTTCAACAGTAGTTAAATTATTTTACTATATAAAATATATTTAAAATAATGAAATTAATTTCCCAGAAGCCTTTCTAAACCTTCCTCTATAAAGTTATAATGTACACAGATTATTTGTCTGCATTAAAATAGATCTTTATCAAAAATTTTGGAAATAGTAAATGACTAAGTCTAAATAATCAAACTGATGCAGGAATAACATGTAATTATCTTGTGTGAAATTGTGCAATTCTTCATTGAGAACTATTTTTTAAAAAGAAAACAATCTTGAAAAGCATATTCAAATTAATGAATGATAAACAAAACTTTACCAAAAACTGGCAATGATGACTATTATTTTATTGTAAGATGATAAATCTTGGGGCATTCATTAAATCTCTTTGTTCATTGATGTAAAGTTCTAGGGATTCCATCTGGGTATTGATGTTTGTTTGCCACAACATTTCTATGACTGGTACCACCATGGTGCCAGCCATCGAACCATTGTGGCAAACAAACAGATACCCGAATGGAATCCTGAGAACTTTACATCCAACAAATTTACTGGGAGAAACTACATTCATTCTTTGTTCCTGTTATATCTTCTCATTTCCATGTTCTTATTCTTTCAGGATTATGTATTGTTATTTCTCACCCAAGCAATATTTATTCAATCCTTAATGTTATATTTATTTTAGTTACTTATCAAAAATGCAATGGAGTATTTAATAATAAATGTATTAATAATATTGAAATATCATATTTTCCATTCATGAACTAAGTTAAAAATGTATTACTACCATTATTAAGAGAAATTTAAGCATTTATCTCACAATTAGTATACTTTTGATATGGTAAGATAAAACAATAAATCCATACCAAATGCACTAAATAATTTCCAACCCACAAATTACACAATAATATTTTTTCTTTCTAATAATGTTAATTAAATCAATATTCACTAACTGAGTTTTAATTCCTGTTATTATTAATTTACTAGAAAACATTAACAAATGATATATAGATTTTGTGAAAGGAAGTATTACTTACTGCAAGATATGCAGTAAATATTTCATTTTCCTGGTGTTTCTCTCTGCAGTATAACTGACAGTTTAGCTGTTCAGCACAGTATTTTGTGTAAGGTCGGAAGATTTCTTGAAACTGAAACAAGTATAATTGTCCAACAATGAGCAGCACATACCTTCTTTGCAAATAATAAAGAATTTGTGAACTAAAATGTTTTTACTATTCTTAACTTTCTTTTGAATTTAAAATGTTAGTAAATTTAAAATTACCTTCAGAAATCCCGCTTGCAAACCCTGAGGGTTTAAAGGTCTGCCAGTTGCCCTGGAATCTGCCAGAATTGGCCGAAGGTGTTCTGTCCACAGTTGGATATTTGCCATGCAAATATCCTCAATGTTACAAAACAAGCGTGTGGTGTCAATTTCATTCAGAATATTACTGGTTTGAAGACTACGTAGGCATGCCAGGAACAGCTACAAGAAAATATATCAAATATAGTTATACTTTGAGAATATTTCAATGTTACATATTATGTAAAAGGGAATAGAATATAAGGAAATGGTACATTGTATATGAAGACAGAAAAATTATGGTTTACCATAATCATCACCTGATCATTGATGATATATTCTAAGAAACAGATATATATATATATATATATATATATATATATATATATATATATATATGAGTCAGGAACTGATATTGTCATGTTAATTAAAACAATTAATAGGGAAATGACAGAGAGATAGAAAGAAGGTGACTTACCTGAGGTTCACAGATGGTAGACACCTTGTGAGGTTTAGAGTACTTGAATTTTCGGAGGCACCGCCCCCTTCATCATCTTGATCTTCAATACTAATTACTGCTGAATACCTTTTGTAGCGGCTATGTATTAGCCTCCTTCTCGATGATTTATTCCTGTGCTCTTCAAAATCCTTAATACTGTGTTCCAGTTCACATTGTCAAACTCGTTTTCTAAATCTACAAATGTCATGAACGTATGCCGGTTTTTTTCGTATCCTGTCCTCTAAAGTTAGACGCAAAGTCAATATTGCTTTTCTTGTCCCTACATTCTTCCTAAAACCAAAATGATCTTCTTCTAACTCGCATTCTATTAGACGTTCCATCTTCCTATATGCTATTTTCGTTTGCATGAATGAGATACTAAACTAATTGTCATGTGTTGTTTGCATCTATCAGCCCTAGTCCTTTTCTGTATGGGTATAATTATGTTTTTACTAAAATCTTCTGGTATCTTCCTGTTTCGTAGATTAGGCAGGACGTGCAGTAGACAGATTCAAATTATTGAGCAGAAATATCTACAGTCAAATGAATAATTGGAAGACGTTACAGTGATAATGAAGGGAACCCAACTATGGAGGTCATTCTCAAGCAATCCTATTATTATGACAGCTGATTGCTTGGTGTCCAATGACGACACCTACATCGTAATTTGTATGTGAGCAAAATCTGTCCAATTAAAACGAAAGAGTTATTTATTTCATAAGTTTGTTACCTGACCCTCAGCGACATACAATTTTTTGACGAGAAATTACATAGAATTATGATATATAAGAGCGAACATATCAATGTGAAGGTAAAATATTGTTAATGTATGAAAAATTGAATTCTATGTATTTGGCCGAATAGAAACCGTTTTCCGACGATTTTATCCTATGCCTCGCAGTTCCATTTTTTTAAAGCTAGAGAGCGAGATCTAAGTGAGGCCGAACGTTGCCTGTTAATGATAACGCTCGGTGATGGATTGGAGCTTTATCCACTCCGCTGTGCAGTTCCTATCGCAAAAGGAAAAACGTTTCCACCTCACCTCTGTTTCCACATTTCCCATAAATAATATCCTCTCAAGCCTTACTTCTCCTCGATCGCACTGCACCAATTCTGACCAAGCTATTATGCATTAGGGATAACTCAATTGAGTTTAAATTAAATAGAAAACATTAGTAGAGCGCATAGGTAAAGTTTCAAATGGAGATCATTGTACTTCAGAATCCATACAACTAAGTAGTTTCCAATGTAGGAAGACGAAAAACGCAATTTCTAGTGCTGTTGTACACTATTACTGAGATTTACAATCAATACTTTATATTATTACATTTCTGTACGAAAATCTCGATGCATAATGGATGCTTGGACTTATCCGTGTGAGAAGAACGTTGCACAACACATACAAGCCTATTCTGCCCGACAAAAAATCTCTTTTTGAGTCAAGAATTGAATGTGTTAGCCACTTAACACGATAGAGAAACAAATTAAATTTGAGTAGAAGATATTCGCGTTTTTGCAGGAAATAAACTTCGAAATACAATATTTTTATTTAAGTTTAGTTTGTTTATTATTTAACTAGTATTGCTTATTGTTTTAAATTAATATTTAAATAAAATAAATACGTAATACAGCCAATTTGTCAGCAAACAATTTTATATTTACTTACTACATCAACGATGTTTCGCACATATTTATAGACTTGATCTTCAGTTCTAAATACTACTGACTACCTTTGTAGATGTCATGTACAAACATCCTTTCTCGATGTTTTATTCTTGTGCTCTTCAAAATACTTAATATTGTGTTCCAGTTCACATTATCAGTCCGCAACTACGTACAGTTCAGCCGTAACCGTCGCAGGATGCGATCCGCGAGGCAAAATTATCAACTCTAAGATATATGCTATCTATTTAAAATGCTTTATTTTGTTTTAACTAAATATTCTGTATTCAAAATTATAATTGTTTTTGTAAATTTATGTTTAGTTAGGTGATAAAGTCCACAAATATGGATGAAAAGTCTTTTTTTTTCTTTCTCCATGGCTCTACAGCCCATTGAGGGCCTGGGCCTACCGAGTCGACTGCGGACTGTCATCTTGCATGACACATTCCGAATTTGGAGTGGCACGTGGCCAGCCTATCAACCCTCCAACAGTCTTAATTCCGGTCTTCTCGACCATGACGACACAAACATCCAAGCCCATGCCAGGATTCGAACTCGGGACCTCTGGGTTGTGAGGCAGCAACGCCACAGGAGGTCGACCACGAAAAGTCTTAGTTGTATTAAATAAATATAAAATTGTTTGCTAACAAATTGGTTGTATTGTTTATTTAGAACGCGTAAGTTTAAATTGCCTCTGATAATTATGGTACTAGTTTTAGTTTCTAAGTTAACTGTGGTTAGCTCAGTAAAAATGTATTTGATTTTCAATGACACAAATTCCGAAAATTTGTTTGTATTAGTATTATTTACTAATTAATTTGTTTCTTTTATAATTTTATTTATTTATAGTTTTTTTAGGACTGGAGGTGGCATTGCCTACGCTGACAAAATCGCTGAGCTAGTAGTGAAGATTGGAACTTTGGAGGAGCCGCGAGCAGATATTTGAATTAGAGCGAGACAGCCTGAGACTTCGCCTCACAAGCAGCCGGATATGTATGCAAAGTTATGATCGTACAATAACTAAATAAACATCGCAAGGGCAAGTCAGAACGGAAAGAGCAGAACAAACATTTCGTCGTCAGAAAGGACATTGACAAAGTCGAGTGTGTACTTACGTCCGTGACGACTCTGAGGGTGCGGATGTAGGCTGCCTCTGTTTGGAACAGCTCCCAGATGGCCGTCTGCTGCTGGCTCTGGCGTTCGCTCAGGGGCTGAGTGACCAACGCTCTCCAGTCCTGCTCCTCAACTTGCAGCAGCTCCTCTGGCGGGCAGCAGTCCAACATGTCTGCAAGTAATAAAATTTTTGGGTGAACTCGAGACGAAACATCGTGGGTGTTGACATATAATCGGCGTTATCTAGTTTTGACTATTCACAACACGTTAATTTGGCTGACAGCGTTCTTCCATTGGGTGTCGTGGTAGTGCGAAAAAGAGGTGATAGAACTGGAATTTTGAATCTGCAGCGTACTGTTGAACAAATTCCATCGCCAACATCATCTGGAACTCTCTCATATAATGTTAAGAAATGGAGAAACACCGAACTCAACATTTCACCGGATGACGTTATATGTACCGATAGACACTTGACCAACGCACGTTTTCTTGACGACAATCCAGATTGAAGAAACGACGTTTTCCCGATACAATATCCCGAAGGGTCATTTTCTACGTTACCGTCGGGGAAACGTCCATCGGGCAATTGCCTGGCAAGATTTGGTAATAGGCCCATGTACTGACTTCAAAGGGAAAAGAAGGTGAAGGGAAAATTTCACCACTAGCGCTAAATGTTCATCTAGGAATGCTATTAAAGGGGAGTTACCTGTTTCAGGATCACCCTCATGTAGCCTGTTAACCCCCCAAAATATTGATTACACTGTCTGTCGTCGGGGTATGAATCCAAACGAACAAAACGCTTTCATTAGATGGTTGGGGGCGTGGTTACGGTCATTCCTCCAGGTATCGGTATTTCATGGTTATTGCTCGCTCCTTCTAATCCACTACAGTAAAACCCTACAACTGTTTGTTTGATAGATTATATATATAATGTATATTAATAAACGTAGACTTTCCCGGTGAATAATTCGGATGAAATCTTCACGGTTAACCAACCGGGTCAGGTATTTAAAAGAACACAACGTTTCTGCGGCCATCTTCAGCCTGAAGACGGCGGCAGAAGATGGCCGCAGTAACGTTGTGTTCTTTTAAATACCTGACCCGGTTGGTTAACCGTGAAGATTTCATCCATAATGTATATTAATTATACACAGTCAAAAATTTATTACCAGGTAGCATTGAATTATATAAATTGGGTAAACACAGGAACTCTCTAATTTCTAACTTTCTCATTATTAGTCTGCTGTCTATATGATTGAATACATCATTTTTTTAATAACGAATGTTTAGTGGTGAGTATATTAATATGCTGACGTTTCTAAGAAACAAATGTTACTTTATTTCGAGAATAAAAGTGTTATATTTGTTTTTGTGTGACAGAGACGTGCAAACGTTAAGAACCACTCAAGAATTGAGTTGGAGCTCTTCTAAAGAACAGAACTAATCTCAACTAGCTTAGGCTCCCTGACTGACCTCTCCAGTTCTCAACAAGCAGAGGATATTAGGCTTAGTAAACAGTCCCAACGAATACTTTTAAAGGCTGCAACTGCCCATTTGCTAATGTATCAGTGAGTCTAGGTGACTTAATGATCGTATGGAGGTAATGATCCATATTGGAACTGATTCAGTATTTGCATGAAATGTGAAAGTGTTCTGGTACGATTGATGGACACAGTTTGAAGGCGTAATATTATGTTACAAAGCCTTTTATTAAATTATGACACAATATCTCCTAATTTCGTATTAAAATCGTGAATGAAATTTCTAAATTATTATATAATTTAAATTGTATTTTTTAAATTATATTATATAAGAATTAGGAAGCATTTGAAATTAAATATACCCAATTATCATTTTCCACATTTATTATAATGAGACACATTCCTAGGTACTTATTTAGCGTAATATGTCGCACACTATCTACCTTTCATCTTAATGATACAGGGTGTAACAAACTTTCAACGAGGACAAAATTTCTGAAATGGAATCCTCATATTGAGAGAAGGAAAAAGTGTGTTTCCACATAGGTCAAGAGTTTTCAAAAACACTAATTTATATTACTGCAAGACGAAATTACTTTCTATCTGGATTGATTGATAAGTATTCAGGTCAATATCCATTTTAAGCGCAACTTGCTTTTTCGTGTAACAATTGTAACCAGTCTCGCATATTAGTCTATCTAGCAAAGCATGTCGTCATGAATTTAAATTTATAAAAGTATTGATAAATCTGTAATTATGCATATCCGGACGTATTTTTTACCATACATTTTTCTTCTTTCAATATGAGAAATCCATTCCTAAAACGTTTGCCCTTGTCGAAATCTTGTTAGACCATGCGTAGGAAGTATTACTTACTTAATCTAATATTAATATAACTTAAAACAACGAATTTTGATTTATGATGAATTTTTAAAAAGAAACAAATTTCCTTTCTGCCCCCTCCCGGCTATTTCAAATTAGTGCTATAAATTAAAATTTAATTTAAGAAAATTTTTAACACCTTTTATGTTATTTTTCTTGTACTTATTTAGCTTACAGTTGGTCGCTTTATTGATTTTTCCTACGCAAAGATTTTGTCTTTTTGCAATTGCAATCTCTTTTTCGTTTATTTTCTTTCTTAATCTTTTCCTTTTGGGTATAGTATCATGTAAATCATTCTTATAAGATGTGTCTGCCAGTTTCTTTCTCGACCTTATACAGTCGTATGCTCCCCCCCCCCCACTCCTCCCCGCACGCTAGTTTTAGTTTAAGGGTTTTCACAGAACCTTAATACAAGTAGATTTAAATATTATACGTAACTTATACGCAGTTGAAGTCACCTAGTTTACGAATATAAAGTGTTAATGCGAGTAGTTTTATGTTAGCTTCTGTTGAAATGCTGCAAAAATTATAAAGTTTCATATGGCATCCCCCAAAACAAGAACTCATTGACAAGGTGCAGTGAGAACTTGGTCAAGTCGACTTCTTCCTTGACCAGTCACAATGTTCCACCCCTATTTACTAACCTTCAGCAATATCCAGTAAAAAAGGGTATCTCGTTATACTCCGCAATCACGTTCCATCCCGACTTTCCCTATATGTATAGTGAGTGGGGTGACTGTGGAAATCCGAATGGATGGATACCCAGTTTTGATAAATTTCTGGATAGTGTGAGACCTCACCCATATATTATCTTTATTTTTTTCATAGACATAACACAAATATATGTGTAATACGAGTTGACTGTAGAAATTAAATAGCAGTAACGACTTTCTGGATAGTGTAAGACTCAAACCCAATTCTTTTTTTAATATCTTTTCATTTATATAAATTTTTCGTCAGATAGTTTATTGCATCTTTGCAGATTCGTGTGATCAACAACCTGCGATTAACACACAGTTTGGCTATAATGAAGAAAATATTCTGTATGAATAAAAACAAACGTGTTAATTAATATTATTAGTATTATCTTAATTTGTTCTCATATAATAGATATAATTCGGCAATAATTTATTATATGTCTGCTGACTGTGCTGTTCTATAAACTATCATACTATATGAAAGCCGACGATATTCATGATGACGCTGCTGCGATTGCAACGCCAGTCGTCAGATATTTCAATCTCCCACAAATATTGCGAATACTCATTTTTCATCAATAATTTAATTAATTTACTTGCAAACCAAAATTTGTATATTTTGCACACTTTTTCACTTACATTGCTCAAAAACAATTTATAAAAGAAAGAAGAGCCATGAACGGTCGTCTATTTCGAATGAGCGACATAAATTTTAAGTGAAGCAGCATCGACACGGGAAGCTTGGGCGATATTTTCACGTTTGTTTGGATCACTCTCGATTTTACATTCACTCGTAACATCGCCGCAGTCACTCCATCCCGTATTAGATCGCGTGTAGTCTAATCTCACAGGTTAAGTAAGTTCTGCCCAAATTTGAAGTCCAATACACACAGTGCATTGAAAATTGAATTATTTTTTACTATAGGCATACGTTGTCACATGACACATCCAATTCTAATTTTGGCTAAAGACGAGTTTAGTACCTCTATATCTACGTCATTTCACAACCGTTGTTAGCATAGTATTTTCTCTTCTTTAAACCACGATTTTCAAAATAAAGGTCGGGAAAGGGATGTAATGTATATGGAAGGAGCTTAGAGGGGACCATTATGACGGATGGCTGGAGATACCAAATTTGTTATGTTCCCCAATTTTTTCTCATGAGTGGAATAGCAGCTTCACAGGCGCCTAATGATGCAGTCAGTATTTATATTTTCCAAATAAATTTAATCATAAGTAGGTTCTAAATTAACAAACGGGGTTCATCTTACCTCTGGCAAAATCTTCGTGGTCGCCTTGAACTGGGCGAGGAATTCCGTTCTTCGTGTAGGAGTTGAGTTGCTCCACCAACGAACCCATTTTCGTGTCCTGAAAGCATACTCACTTTTTATAACCTTATTTACACCAAAATTTTATCATTGCGCGAAGAATACGAGCGAATGTTAAGGAATACATTTTATTGTATGCGATTTGTATTTTTTCATGTTAACGTGGTTTATGTAAGATAAAAGATTCTATAATGTGTGAAACACGTGAAGTTTTCAAGTCATACTGAAATTGTGAACTAAGGCTTGCTCGTCAGAGGTCATTCATGTTGAAATAAACAAAATATACTCTGATTGTCACTTCATCTTCGCAATGAATTAATAGCTATACATAAGTTATGTTCATTAATATTGCTATTGTTCCTCTTCATATATAAAAGGACAACATATAACAAACGAATTAAAAATAGAACGTGATACAATGTATATAAAGGAAAATAAGTTATAACACTTTTTGTTATAAGATTTTTTCTATTGTTTCACTGACATTGAAATAAATGAAAATAGAAAAACACTTCGTTTCGCCCCTAATTAGGGACATAATCAGGTGAAAATAATAGTTATTTTGCGAAAAAATTCTTAACTGATGTATATTTTTTTTATTAATGTGATTGTATAAAGTGGCAAGATCTTTAAATATTAAATATGAAAATTTATATTGCATAGTCTGACTCACATGCCAGAAAAATTCATATAATTTTTTATGATTTAATATAAACTTGTTCCGACTTATCGGTCATTATATTTATTCTGTTTTTATACAACAGATGAAATAACAATTTTATGATTTTGATATTTCTAGGCCTGCGTAAAAATATACTTGTCTGTGATTAAAAAAAAGAACTTTCCTGAGGCAAATACGTTATTTTCGAAATAAATTAATTAAATGCCAACATTTTTGACTTACAATAAAGGTACTCGTGATGCTAATAAATAGTGTATTTTTTATAAAAATGCGCAACTACCTTAACGCTTACTCCTCCTTCTCATGGTAATTGAGTATAACTGCGGTCTGGGTAAACCGTATATTGAGAATGCTACGTATTGTGCCTCACGTCCAGAGATGCATTTTCCCTCTCAACGATATTGGAGGCTTATGGAAATACATCCGCATAATCGGAGTGAGGCGTCTGATCCGTGTCATTCAAAGTGTAAGATCGCCAAGAAATTCAGCAGTGAACCACTGAAATATAACTCTATTGTGCCCTCAATTTTCTGATTTAACAATACAAGTTTGGTGTTACCTCACAAGTTAAGCAAGATCAACAATTTATGGAACAAATTTATTTTCGAGTTCTACAAAGCCACTCAGAAGATTTTCTCTATATACTTTTTAATTTATTAATTTATTTTAAGATTATTTGTAATGTATGACGTGTCCTATTTCCTCAATCGAAGACTAATGGAAACAACAATAAATCTAATCTCACTTTCTCTTTTCTATTTGAGAAGGTGGTTTTAATTTTAATTACGAGAGAACTTAGTAATTCCTATCGCTTTCTATAAAGTTCATTGAATAATTTATAATTAATCTTGCTTATTTCTTCACTTACCTATTTAAGATAAAATGGCTCCTGCGTTTCTTAAATGACTCTTTTGTCATTCAGACGATGATAGAAAGAACCCTGCTTCAACGTGTTGTTTTTATTTTTAACAACCTCAAAGTTGCCCTTTTTTGTTTTATATTTATAAATATTAAAAATAAAAACAACACGTTGAAGCAGGATTCTTTCTATCATCGTCTGATTGACAAAAAAATTCATTTAAGAAACGCAGGAGCCATTTTATCTTAAATAGGTAAGCGAAGAAATAAGCAAGATTAATTATAAATTATTCAATGAACTTTATAGAAAGCGATAGGAATTACTAAGTTCTCTCGTAATTAAAATGCTTATTGTAGTGGAAATATATTGTGACTTAGATGAAGTTGTGAGAGATGGAGGAGTGCTACCTGATTCGCACAAGCCGATGCACCTCGGCCAAGGGTGTATGCATTGGGGTCGCAGACCTATTCCTATTGGAACGGACGGCCAGCTGCCTCCTAAAGTGGTCGCGGCTGGGAGAAATGCGGAATCCTCATAGTAATCACCAATTGGAAGGAGGTGGGGAAAGAACCAAGAACCGACCAACCTGATGCAGGTTTTATAGGGTTTTCTCTGCTTTTTTTAGGCGAATGCTGGGAGCCTTGCACGGGGGCCTTGCTTGCCCGTTCGTATCCCCTTTCTTCAAACCTGTTACTATATAACCGAAGGAAGGAAAGAGGAATATATAGAATTCTGTATTTTGTAACATAACAGTACACATCATAGCTGTAAGATAAAGAAATTCGATACATTCCAGTTATAATTAACCTGCTTATCAGAAATTTTAGAATGTAAATAACATATTGTGGTTTGGTCTATGTATTCTCTTGATTTATTCGATTAAATCTTCAATGCTTCCTTTTTATCCTTTGTCCACTTATGCATCATTATCTTATACGATTCGCTAAAGTTGTTGGACACATGAATGCTTTATAAATTCGGGTGAGAGTTCTGGTATAACTTAAATTGAGATGTAAGTTCTTGCAATACGGTGAAATGGATAGGTTTATAAGTTTTTGACTCCATCTATTTTGCTCTTGATCTCTGGTATCCAGCTCTCAGTCTAGGCGAATGTCGAAAAGACCTTTGTTATAATAATAATAATGCTATCTCTAATTTAACCTCAGAATTAAATTGGTTTCGTTCTAATGTTAGACATACCACAACTTTATTTCCTATTACATAGATTAAATGAACTGTCTGTAAGCTGATAATGCACAGTAAGACCTTCTGAAAACCCTGCACAGAAATAACGGGAGTTTTGAGGACAATATCTTTGAATGCAGAGTGTTGGCATAATAATTTGGATGAAAAGTGATGTTTCACCTTGCTATTTCCGAAGAGACCACTCCATCGCTGTTTGGAAGAAGCGGAGGACTGCGACTTGACGCTGCCCTTGTTGTCCAGGGAGGACTCCAGAAAACTCTGGTCCTCCGTACTCGCGCTGAAGAACTTGGCACTGCCCTTGCCTCCTCGCTGGTAACTCTGAAACATCAATTCACTATCATTAGCCCCTCAACTCCCTTTTTATGACTACTGTGAACCTGCTTCATATGCAAAACTGATTCGGCGATGTTGCCTCTATACAGAAATGAACATAATTTTGCTTTGGATGAGTATTTCTCCATTTGTGAATTGAGGTCGTTCGGAAAGTTCTCCACTTAACACAAAGTTTGCGTATTTAGGCACTTCAAGTGTTGTCTGCTAGACAGCATACCATAAAAGTTACCACAAGATTTACCCAGTTTTTTGATTTTTGTTATCGGTAGGAATTAAAAAACATAGTTATTGAAATTAAATGTTTTAAGAACATAAACTGTAAGATGTTAATTACTGTTCCAGCGCACTAGGACACAAATCTATTTACTCCTTTATCTCAGTACGAAACAAATATAGAAAACTGGATTTACTTGCTCGCAGTACTATAAACTTTTCTAATGGCCGCTTTTTAATTTACGAACAAGACTACGAAATTTACTCTAATAATTATAGAAGATGAATTCTTCGCTGAAATTGTAGAATATTATAAATCACTACTAAATTCTGTTGGAGGATGAAGAACTGAATACTGTAGTAGAGGAGAATTAGGAGACATCACACGAAGAACCACAGTTGCGAACATCGCTTGAATATGCAAATGAAGCTATTGAGTGTCTACTGAATGAATCATGGAGGCAAAGGAATGACGCAAAAAATCTATGAGTTGTTGATCAGAAGCCTGGAACAGGATGAAATGGCCCTGCAATGAAATGAGGCCATAATATGTCCACTTCATAATAAAGGAAATAAAACCATCTGTAGAAGGTGAATTTACTCGTTAAATATTGCTTATAAAAATAGTGGCATTATGATTGAAACTATTTGTGGAGAATGCACTAAAAGAAGCAAAATGTGGTCACATCTGAGCAGATATTCCGGTGTAGATTACTTACGGAAAAGTGTTACCAGAATAATATCACTCTACATCAACTATTAATCAATTTTAAAGAAGCGTCTTGATACAACTGTTGTACGTACCAATACTGGAGCTAGGAATCCAAAATATAGTCAAATTGACTATGAGAAAGAACAAAGATAAAAAAGTCCAAGGAGTACTGTCAGACTAATTTGATGTGAAAAGAGGTGTTAGGCAGGGAGATGGACTGTCAAAGTTACTCTTCAATGTGACCTAAGAGAATGTTATGAGTGGAATTAAAAGTAACAGATGAGGAACCACTTTCAATAGAATTATTGTGTGTCTGGTCTGTGCAGATATCGTTTCTTGATAGTACCAGACATTTTTCTCCGAGGGATTCAGCCAGATGGTAGGGGAGGGAAAAACATGAGACTACTTGTGATTCAAAAAACAAAGAAACGAAATATACGGCCGCAAGCCCAGAAGATTGGTATCAAACAAGGAGACGGTTATAACATGGACAGAGTACCTCAGGTCCGTGATCGCTGAGAAAAATGAAGTACAAATAAAGATAAAAGAAAGAATGTTGTCTGCTAATAGATGTTAGCACGCGTTCCTACCTCTTCTGACCACATCTCTGTTATCAAGAACGTTGAAGTTGAGAGTCTATCAAGTAATTATTCGACCTGTCATCATGTATGGGGCACGCCAAGGAAGAGGTGGATAGATGATGACCGCAAAATGGAAGTCCGAGGTTATCAGACGAAGGCAGAAGATTGCAAAATATGAAGTGATGTAGCCTACAAGGGTTGCAGAGCCACGGAACGAGAAAGAGATTATGCATTATGCAAATAATATCATCCGAGTGCTATGGTGGGTTCAACTTTCACCAGCACTACGTTGAGAATAATTAATTCTTTCGTTTTAAATTAATAAATTTCTTACAAAATAAATAACAATGATATCACGTTTTAAATATTAATTGTATAATTTTATATTAACAAGTAATTCCATTCTATATATATTAATATCACGTAATTAAATTATTTACACGTTGTTAATGGCACTGTAATGTAAATTTTTCTGATCATGAGGACTAAATGTACAATAATATTATTTGAAAACTGACTGATTTAAAAGCGAAAACACCAAGCTACAGATGATTCGTAATTAGTAGATCTGGAAGGAGTTTAGGTATGTTGTAATTCGTTTATGTTTTTATTAACGTCGCGATATTGTAATGCTCAGCACGCTTTTAATGGATTAAAATGGCGATCAACAGCTGATGGCGTGTTAAGTGCTTGTCGTCATTAGCATATGGCAATAAACTTCCTCTTAACAACGGTACGTAAGAAGAAAAATCGTCACGTCTGAATATATTTAAAATCCCGACTGACGTAAAGAAGTCACCATGTGAAACTTACTTAAGACAAATTATTTTAAATTAGGGAGTGGACCTTTCTCTCTCATTGAACGTCACTAAATAAATTTGAAGTCCGAGATCAGAATACACCATATAAGCATGATAGTGGTAGAGAAGTTATGAGACTAAAGTAGTAGAAGAAAAGCGAAAATTTTAGAGCATATAATCTGATAGTGTTAATGATCAGTGGCGGCTAGTGAACGCGCACTCATAGCAAAGGAGCTAATTAACGAATAATAATTTTGACATAAAATTAAGCGTCAATTTATGCTTCAACTTTGAACACATTAAACTGCCCACCTTTTGTATGCACAGTATTTCGTTTTACCACCCTTAAAGCTCAACAAAGTGCCCCTCTCCGATGCTACGGATCACATAGTATTTTTTTTTACATTTAGCGTAATGATTTAAAAAAACCACAGGTTACTTTAAAGATTCTGGGATTATGGGACGGCATTTCAAAGACTTTCACCCTACTGAGCCACGGTCAATAAAAGAAGGTATCGTCACGTTCCCAGAATTGTTGCAGGCAGCAGCCATGTTGGGGCTATATCGGCTCTTCTGTCTATGTTCTGAGTGTGTACTATGATTTTTTTCTATTTCAGACATTGGTTATTGTGTTGCATAGAATTTTAAGAGCCATACGTGTAAAATATATTAGGCTATTTACATTACCAAGATACCAAAATAGAATAATAAAGTCGGTCCAAACAGTCGACGTGATAAATGGCTGCCCACAGAGCATTTTAAGTTGTGTGAGATTAGTGTCCCCTTTTTTGTATATACGTTTCTTGCACTTTTCTATTTATTTTGTTACTAAGAGCCACTTTTCATAATTATGCAATAATTATTTTCAGTTACATTTTGAAGAATCGCAATTCGTGTTGAAAAAAGAAAATCAGTGATTGAAACTTGCGGGCACGATTCGGAATAACTCAGTAATTTAGGTAATAACATATTTTGTCCAAATGGAAAATTTATATTATTTAAGTAATTTAGGTAATCCACCAACCTGCACGTTCTCTGAAGCAAAGTGTAGTGCTAAACAATTTAAGTGTACCTCAAATACTGCCATGTGTTTTACTCATTCGTATTTACTAACTAACCAAATGTTAAATGTTTTATTTGAATTTTTTAAAGTCTTCTTTAAAGTAATAGCGGCGCATTATTCATGAAATGCTTTATTCTCTTTGAAGAATTAACATGGTTGAATATGACATTTGTAAGTTATGATTCACATTAATAAATTAAGGATTAATATTCAGAAGATGGAAATTTATTTATGAATCAATAATTATTTGTGATAATTCTAATATTACTAGAATCAGTCATTTTGAAAAACGATGATCTCTTATTAAAATGTATGTTTTCAACGAACTTGTAGTTATCATATCTGTAATTGATTTATCTTTAAAACAATAAATCTTTTCTGATATTTATAATAAAATCTTGAAATAAAATGTTAATTACAGCTTTTATAGGGGAAATTACTATTACAAAATGTTAAGATTAACATTAACAATACCCAGCCACACATTTTCAATGTTGATAAATTTACCCGTTAAAACACAATACCGGTATGTTACATAAGTTTACTTCTGACGCATTTCTTGAGATAGATCAACGTTGAAGACTTTATTTTTTTGACTTGTCGCTTTTGAGTTCTTCGTAAAACTTCATTGAATAGTAGCCGAAGTTCTTATAAACTATAAAGCACAATAAATCGATAATATCCAAGAACGCTACAATGTTGCATTAGAACGCCCATATGACACTGAGTAGCAACAGACGACACGTTCTAGGTTCCATCATGGCGGCTCCATAAAAAGCATTGTGTTCCGACCTATATATATATATATATATATATATATTGACCTTGTACTGAGCAAGGTTAATGTTCATGTCAGAATCTCATTCAAATAAATTTATATATGCTTGCAACTTCTTAAATATAATCTGAATGTAACATCTTCAATGCAATATGATAAATTAAATTTACCTTGTAGCGCAGTAGGACACTCCCTAATTTAATTAGTATTTTACGATGAATTAATTTCAGAATATTAATTAAGAATATTTGGAGATAGGCAGGGAAGACGTGAAAAATCCAGGATTAAAAGGGGCCAGACTGTCGCGAAGAAACGTCTTTGCCAGGTGCAAGGGATTACAGATATTTGTCTACCACGACACATTGACCCATAGAAGTTTGCCAAGGCCGACCACTTCATTCGTAAGCGCTTATCGAAAAATTAATGTCTATTGGTGAAGACACGTCACATAGGCGGTATTTTTCCATCAAAAAGGGGAAATGAGAAATTGGGTGCGAGGAGACAAGGTGGTGAAATATTCAGTGTGCGTTTGAAGTTATAAAGAAGAGGAAGTATGAGAGGAGAGAAGAGGCAGAGTGTTTCTGAAATTGGGAGAGATAGGAGGTCAGGAGAGGAACGAAATGCACATTGTATGTCTCTACAGTTGAAAGGAAGAGGAAGCAGGAGAGAAGAGGCAGTGTTGCTCGGAAGTTGAGAGGAAGAGGATTTAGAGAGAGGAGAAATGTAGTTAGTATGGGTTTGAAGGTCAGGCAAGGAGAGAAGGGGCAATGTTGTTTGGAAGTTGTAAGGAAGAGGTATTTAAGAAGAGGAAAGAAGATGCTTTCAATAATTGGTAGAAAGCTGCATAATGAAATTACGAATCACAGCCAAAACTCTGCTGAGACGTGAACGGCTACGCCGAGACTTAAAATGGTTTAATTCTCGTCTTCCGATGGTGCAGAATATCCTGTTGTTTTTTTTACTTTCGAATAACAACCTTTGGGAGGAAGGGTCGTCATAACTTGCTGCCTACCTGCATCCACGAGAAATTTCCTGAAAAAAGAATTGCTTTGTACCTGCACTAGGGTACGAATAACCGAAAGTAGATAACTAACAGGTTCGTCATAATGAACGAGATCTCTTCTGCCCATCGTTGATCCCCCTCAAAAGTAATCAACCTTGATAAATTTCATATATACGAATACCCTCAGCTAACCTGTAGCTAATTCAATATTTAATTTCCCCTGAAACCCCACATTTGGTGGTAATAGATAGTGCAGGACCCAACAAGGAAATTGAGATTTTATATATATAATTAAATAAATAATTTTAAAAACAATTAAATTTACTTGACATTTAAATAAATTACTTACTCCCATATTAATTTAATTACATCCTTGGACTCAGAAAACACCATCTTGCATGTAATACTGCCATCATGTATGGCTTCTTCCTAAAATTAGCTTTATTTCAAATATGTTGGAAGGAAAAATACTTTCGTGTTATTATTGTGTCAACTTGGTCTTAAATTTTCCTTTGTTAAAATATTCGAAACTATTAAGCGACATGTAGAAGTAATATTAAATGTGGCACATTACATGTTGGGTCATTTGCCGCAGAGTATTATTAATATATTAAGTAATTATCCTCGTAAAAATATTGCGAGGTGTGATGTAGGGCGAGGTACCACTGGTGATTACTTTTAAAGTAGGTCGACAGAACTCGTACATACATTCCTTTCACTGCTCAAAACATTTTTGTGTATCGCTTTTTTCTGTACGCTGCACAGGGACTCCGTAGTTTTCGCGTGATCCTCTTCCAGTATTGGAAAATGCGTCCCTTTTACGTACCCCGCACTCTGGTAACTTTTTAATCTACGGGATTAAGTAACTGCGTTGCATCAAGCGTGCTTAGCGCGCACACTACCAACTAAATAGTAGTTTTCACTGCATTTCGTAGAGACTTCACGCGGTTGTGCACAGAAGCGCCGAAAATTTTGGGTCCATCTAATCAATAGTAGACATTTTGACTGCCAATTTTATAAATGGTTTGAACAATTAAGAAATAGATTAATTTTTTAATTGATCATCGAAGTTCAGTTTTATATTCTAAAAAGGAGAATATTTTTCAATGTAATAAATATATATTTCAATATTAAAAGTCATGTTAGCTCTAGTCGGTTTCCAAATGAAACCTGCCGCTTTTTTTCTATCAATTATATGGCAGCTAGTGTGCGGTGATATGTCTGAACTTTTATTTTCCATATCAACAGTTGACTCACGCACAAAATAGAATATGTTGGATATTTTGAATTACTATTTAGTTGCCAATGTACGTTGTCATAAGCAACAATGCACTGTATTTTATTGATTTAATGGTTGCCAGTGTGCGAAGGGTTTTTGGCGTCCACTTCATTTTGGGGTATTGGTACAAATTGCAGGTGATAAATTAAGGGAACAGTCAGCATCCTCAAGGATTACCATGCTTCCCCTGTCCCCAAATTGCTTGTGATATAAAGCATTATTGTCCCGGTGCAGGTTTTCTCTCATACTTCCAAAACTCAGAGCCTATCTTCACGCAATTTTTTAAAGCTTGTCTATACCGATAAAAATTGAAAACAGGCAATCAATACATTATAAAATAATAGCGCAAAAGTTCCTTTTAATTTTGAACAGAACATAATAATTTAAAATATGAGTAACGTTTGAGATATGTAAGGAATTAGGAAGCACTTTGTGAAGGAAGAAGGCCGACAGTTGTTTGGAGTTACTTTCAAATATTAACGTAGAGAGAGAAAAAAATAATAAAAAGGAAGGCCTTAATGCTGCTTAATGAAATGATGAGCATTTTTAATTAGTCGAAGATACGTTAATCTTATAATTGTAATATACAAAGATTTATTGCATTGCATAGGGAAAAGCACGATGACAGTGTTTAAAAAACATAAAATTAAGTTATTAAAGTTCTTCATAGTAAAATAAAGATTCATAACTAAATGAAGAAGAATAAAACACTACAATAAAATTATACATATTAAAACTAATATATTTTATTTGGTCTTTACCTAGCACTTCACCACAAAGACCTATATATTAGATTTAAATATCAAAGACCATACCATTTTTCTACATATGATAATTTTGCACTTCACTAAATTTTATAAATATCTTTGGATCGATAAATTTTGATCTAGAATACAGTACACAGTATGAAGAGTAATAATAATCTTGATAAGGGAACTTACCCCCGAAGCGCTCTTCCGAAGAGGAGGTTGCGTCCCCATACTTTTGCTGGAGGACCTGTTAGGACTTCTGTCATCTCGAACTGAAACAAATCATCAACACAAAATATTTTTGAGTGTTGGAAAGCGAATGTTCAAAATACTAACAACTGCGTAATTATTTTCTGTGACTAAACATTTAATGAGCAATAATAAGTAAGGATAACAATCAATCAAATCTGACAGAGAAATATTTCTATCAAACAAAATTCTACCTTCAAGGAATATTTTGTGTATGTAAAAATATTTTTTTAATTTCATATAAATACTGTTATCATAAGATTAAATTTTTTTGCTTGTAAAATTCTTCTTAAATAATAAGAAAACAACAAATGGTGTACAAATGATTAGTAAAAAACAAGAAAGGGTCATTCACCAGTTTGTTTTGAAGAATGCGGTCGTCAAATTGAAAAGATATTTAATCATAACAAAGCTCGTAGGTCGCTATCAGGCAATACGATGATCAATCAGAAGACGTGACACAAGGAATTCAAAAAACAATCGCAAACATTGGGGTACCCGTCTGAGCAAAGTCTTAAAAGAAAATGTTTTTCCCTTATTTCAAAGTCCAGTAATAAAAATTACAAAAACAGATTTTGATGGAATCTTCAAACAAACAGCAGAAATTTGATGTAAGGTTATTCTTATTACACATAGTATCCAAAGTTAATCATACGTTTAATCTTATCACATGGGATAACTGAAAATGGCCGAGAAAGATTGACATTTGAAGGTAAGAAGATAATTTAAGATTGTTACGTAACGATATGGTTAATCTCACGTTGTTCAATTTAAATATAAAAGCAATCTTAGATGCATTCTTAAGTCATTTTCAACAGAAAATGTATACATAATACTATTAAATATTTCCTGTTAAGTATTTTTAGAGAAAGAGTTTAGTCGTCATTTTCTCATTACACATAACGGGTTTAATTCCTTCACAGTTCAGATCTTACGGATGTAAGATTATTAGTTTTTATCGATACCTTACCGGCTTATTGAAATCGAAATACTTCCAAGAAAGTGAAGATCATTTCAAAAGTTCTCCTCTTTAAGCCAACATATCAGTTTTGATTAATCTTTCCCTATGGTACAGAAATATTAATTTATTGTTGACTCACCCAGTCACATAATCAGTCCATACACAAATTTCGTTTTCCATAACTATTCCGATAACAACCTAGTTCATCGATCGTTGGATTAAAAATCTCATTTTAGTAAATAATATTTATCCTTCTCGGTGAATTGCCTCTAATAAACACATTATATGGTAATTACATATTTAGGTAACCCAGTAGAAATTACTTCTGCCCCTAAGACCGAAATAAAACAATTAAACTAACGGAAATCTTTCAAACAGAGTTGAATAAAAATTGGCCTGTATCTTGGATGACGGTAAGTGGAATCCATAGAAGATGGGTAGGAAAAGGTTCGGGAGCAACTCTATATTTCAATTAAACCCTCTGTTTGAGAAATCAGAACGAATGATTGTCGCTGTGATGGAGATCGCCAGCTCCGGAGGGGGTGGATTGTATTTGCCACTGGCTGATTGGATGGACTGGATTTATTTATGGACTTGCTTTGGTCTCGAACTACGTCACAAATACGCTCCATCATTTAGCCGAGCAATGCGTTTTACTAACAATAAACTGTAGGGTGGTTAAATTTACAATTCGTTTCTTTTTTGTAAGAAAATGTCTATCAAAGAAAAGGTTCAAAGGAAAAATCACAAATAGAAACAGTTTCGGAACTGCACAATAACTCGTACTTTTTCTTTGCAGCGCTACCGTGCAGCTGTGACGTCTCAGAAATAGCTGATCATTATTCTTAGGGACATGATTGAGGAAATGGTAGCTTTCCGTGACTCTTCGTTTGGCCAAAGCTTCTATAAATAATTTTGAAATGAATAATACATCAGTAACACGAAATACAAATTTAGACCTATAGGCAAGTTTTCAGGCCTAACTCGACTAAATTTGAAGTAACGAATTTAAGAATCATGACGCGGATTATCAGCCAATACTAGAGAAAAGATTTTGACGAGATCAAACAGATTACAGTGATGGCACTGAACAGCAACCATTTTAATAAATGAAGAAATCTTGTCCCGTAGCTCTTAACCTTCCAACGGGCGCATGTCACCTCACAGGTGATAGGTAAACATATAGACGACGGGAAGAAGGTAGAGGCGCTTAACCTCACTTATATTCCTACCTCTCTCTCGTCTTCCAGCAGTCATATTTTGACTTTAGTAGTATTAGCACTTTTTGAGTTATGTTTGTTTATGGTCTGTGAGGTGATTGCGCACTTTAATGTATTACCAATTCTGGATTATTTTTGACATATAAATCCGTATTATAACTCGGTAATAAAACGTACTCCCGACCTCCTGTAGTTTAGTGGCTAGCGTGGCTGCCTTACAATACAGAGGTCCCGGGATCGAACCAGGCATGGGCTTCGATGCTTATACCGTCATAGGCTCGGAGACTGGGATTAAGATTGCTGGAGAGTCGATACGCTTGACTATGCATCACTCTATATTTGAAATAAGTGACATAAGATGACAGTCCTCAGTCGACCCGGTAGGCCAAAGCCCTGAATGGGCTGCAGAGGTAAGGAAGAAGAATAAGACCTACTACTTAAACTATTTGTGAGGTGATATTTTAGATAATTATCGTCCTTTATTTCATAACAGTGAGAGTGATAAGAGAGGAAAATTTTTCAAACCGAGCATGGAACAGAACCAAAGGAAAATCACTAAATATTGGGATATGCATGCAATGTAAAAGAAAATAGTTGAATTTAACATGTTTCATTGTTAAATATTTCTAGTACACGATGAATCCAATCTCTATTATTTCCCCACAATTTTTTATATCTTGAATTTCGTTTTTTTAAAAAGAGCTATGTTTAATTAAACCAACCAGGAAGTTCTAAGTAGTATAGGAGAAGTGAGAACAATATGGAGGACTTTGCTCAAGAGAAAGCATAAATTAATAGGCCTCATTTTGAAACATGAGGGTCTTGTAAAATTATCATTAGATGGAAGTGTGTGGGGCAAGAACAGAAGAGGGAGTCCAAAGATGGAAGCGCTAAGCAGATTAGGAAGGATGTGGGATGCAGTAGCTATGCAGAAATGTAAAGGCTTGTACAAAATAGGTTAGCTTGGAGGGTTGAATCAGGCCAGTCTAAGGACTGATTACTTCAACACACACATGCTTATTAGAAATTTTATGTTATATCTGTTTTTAAAACTTCTTCCATGGATATGGGCCTTTTTATTAATTGTAGAATTTTTAGATACTAATTTACTTTGTTGCTTTTAATATCACATTTCACTGTAGATATAATATTCATTCTAAATGATATTTGGTTGATTATTATTATTTCATATATAATTCCATTATTTATAGATATAGTAGGGTTCACGCAAGAAAATTCTTCTCGACTGTACCTTGTGCACATTCGAAAAACATTTTCCATTGGCTTTTACCCGGCCCTGTATTGGCCTCAGGACAAGCTGCTAGATTTATAGCGGCTGGGGGATAGATTGGCTAGTTTTGTTCTTGCCTGAAAACTTCAATCCTTGCAACTGGAACAGTTTGGTCAGAATACAAAGAAATAAATATGGGAAAATATTATATATAACTGTAAACTGACAGAATACAACAGTAACGAGGCGAATGTTTTCGGCAATGCTGCTAGAAACACAATTCCCTTCCTATACTATTAAAGGGGAGTTGCCTGTTTCAGGATCACCCTCATGTAGCCTGTTAACCAAAAAAAAAACATTTTCAATTTCCTGCCTCCTGAAACTTGTGCAGACACGGAGAAGGGAATGCTGCGACCCCACAGCAGACTCGTCTCCCGTCATTCGGAAGGGCGTGAGAATAGTATCCAATGTCCGACCTACCTGATGCAGGGTTTCTAGGGTTTTCCCTGCATCTCTTAATGTGAAACACCGGGTAGGATCCTTAAACCAAAGCCCGGGGGCCCTAGTTAACCCTTGACTACCTTGCTCTACCTTCCGCATCTCCCCTTTTCAATTCCCTTCTTAAGCTATTAAAGGGGAGTTGCCTGTTTCAGGATCACCCTCATGTAGCCTGTTAACCCCCCAAAAAATGAAGCTATACGTATATAGTAACATTTAAGTAATTTTATATTACCACAGCAGATTCCCATCGATTATTATTATTTTTTGCGATTAGTCGAGCGCCAGGTAATATTTATATAACAATTACCAAAAATTTCTTTAATAGCTTTATTTCGAGCGATGGGTGAAGAAAATCCTCAGGGCGTGGTCAGCGAACTATTCCAACCTCCTCTCTCCGTCGTGCCTCGCCGTGGACTTTCAAATCATAAATCGTAAATCAGTGCTGCGTTACACTACCAATAATTTCGGTAGCTGGTTCGAGACCCGAGACTGTGTACAGTCGCGACTTCTCGCGAACCCACTAGAACCTTCCATCAGCATGGCTCGTCGTCTACTATCGAGACTTCCGCGCGCTGCTCTGTTTCGCATTCCTCATGTTCTCTCAAAGAAGCCGCCAACAAACAAGTCAGGAACGGTTTGAATCCCATTAAGGACGGAGCCGTAACTTCACGTTTCAATTTAATATAGTAGTATTAAACAATGTTAATACTAGGGAGTTTGAAGAAAAATAAGTGTAATTGATAAAATGTTGCTTTATTAAGATCAAGTCAACATAGAGGAAAAGATCAGTTTTCCAACCGGAGAAAGAGTTTTTTTTTGTTCTACAGAAATCAGCGTACGCTTCCAAGTTCCAGTCACTAGGACAATTACCAAAATTTCTTTAATAGCTTTATTCCGTGCGATGAGTTAAGAAAATCATCAGGGCGTGGTCTACGAACTATGACTCGATAAGGAAATGACAATTCTCGTGAGAAACGTACCCGAATTATGTGATGTCCTTCCAAAAATTATGAGAGGAGCCCACCAATCTTTTTTTTGATTAATAGGCTACATGAGGGTGATCCTGAAACTGGCAACTCTCTTTTAAGAGTATAGGAAGGGAATTGAAAATGGGTGTGTGTGGAAGGTAGAGCAAAATAGCCAAGGGTTGATTAGGTCTCCAGGGCTCTAGTCTAAGGATACGGCGTTCCACCTAAAAGAAATGGAGGGAAAACCGTAGCAAATCTGCATTAGGTATTCTCACGTCCTTCCGAATGACGAGAGAGGAGTTTACTGTAGGATCGCAGCATTCCCTTCCTCATGTCTCCACAAATTTCAGGTGGCAGTTGGCCGACTGATTCAATGGGATCAGCGGACAATTCTAACCATATGCCCTAGGCCTTCGACCTCAGTACATGCCAGTCAAGGCTTTTGTGTTTGTTTTGTCACCAATATAAACTCAAATATTGAATTTCTCGTTTCCTTAAGAAGCAAATTCAAAGGCTGATAAATACCCCTATTAAAATTGGAGAAAATGCCTGTGTCTTAGTCAATCAGCGGACAGAGTTTGAAGAAGACGGATGGTGAAGAGTTACCCTTGTAGTTAGGAATTCGGAAACATCTCTAACTGATACAGAATTTGTTTTAAATATTTACAAGAGCATTCCGTTGGTGATTAGTAATGTGCAGAGGTTTTGGATATTGGATTAAGGATGATTAATTTTCTAGTTGGAGCAGTGGTTACACAGAACATTTGTATTGGCATGCTCAATTGGAGATATTGACTCCATTTGTATTTGGTCCGCGGAAAATAGCATTTTGCAGTAATCTCACTATACGGTATCTTGTTATTGGTCCGGAATCCATTATCTGGAGACTGTGACTGATGTTTGCGGGCAAAGCCGCATTACTGTACTGGGGACGTGGCGGTGTTCTAGGTTATATTACGTTACTGAATCTACTGTGTAGTCCACGGACTCTCAGTGTAAAGTGCATAGTTTTGTGAAAATTGATTAAGACCATGGCCTTTTCTTTATATTCGTGAAAGAAAAAGTGAAAGTGTTCTTTTTCAGGCAACAGAAATTTGTTTATAATTAAATTAAAATTTTTAAATACAGATACTCATTGAGGCATGTAAATCTATTAATGGTTTGAAAATTAATGGTTATTACTCCATCAAGTTAGATTTTAAATGTGGGTTCAGCCAATGTCATTTAAAAATAGTATTTTATTGTAAGTTCAACTTCAAAATTCGTATTATTAACATTTTATTTTTATGTGCACTCATTGTGGATTTCAAAGGAGTATCCACTGGTATTTCGCGACCCAACAGTACGAATCTGATTTAAGAGTTTTCATAACCGGGCCATTATTACAGAGATTATAAACTAAAACTCAAGTAATTGCAAAATATAATTTTATATTGTATAATTGTTTCAGAATTTTTGTAGCGATTTGACGTTTTTAACAACGATTATATCGATATTGTAAAAAAGCAATCCATTTAGGTATGTACTAGCTGAAATACCCGGAGTCGCTCGTGCTAACAGAAATAAGAAAGCAGGAATGTAATTAAAGATAAGTTTATTTCGTTACTTTAGGGAACATTACATTCATAGTTCTACCATTCTCTGCATAAACAAAAAGACTTTTGCTTGAGCCAACCGTAGAGAAACACACAAGTGCAATACATATTCTTAGCCTCTGTAGCCTAGCGGCTAGCGGCACAACCTCGCACTACAGAGGTCCCAGCTTAACTATCTTAGTTAATTAGACTAAACAGTAAATCAGTTTACCAATTATAAGGTCGCTAAGGACCTTTGATGTTGGTGCGACTATAAAACAGAATTAAAAAAGATACATGTTCTTGTCTCTTCCTTCATTGTCGCCCATCTTCTCCGTCACCTAGTGGCGCGCGTCTACCCTTAACCCCAGTTCCCAAATGGAAAGTTTCTAGCTATTATCTCAAGCAACGTATGCACTTTCCGTGGTACGGCTTTGATAAAGAAGGAAAAACACAAAGGAAACACCTTCCAAATGCGAAAAAACGGTTATTTTATACAGTATTGTTGTTATTAAAGTTTATTTAATTAGATACTTTTACCTGTGATGAATGTCACTATCAAATGAAAAATATTTTATTTGCTTATACAAATGGGCAATTACAAAATACGAATATTTACCTGACGTGAAATATAAAGGTAATTTACGTAAGCATCGTATCGACGATCCAAAGAAGATTAATATGTCTCAGGGAATTAGATCTCTGCCAACGACAGGTTAATTACGACGCAAAAAGTTTTAATTTTAAAAATATATAGTATTGTAGGAGATATTAATGCTTGCATGGGATACGAAAACTTTTACGTAAAATGTATTTCACTCTTTTTACATATTACTGCAGTATATTTAAAAATATAAAGATCATTGGTAGCTTCGGGCCCTGAGGAATGCGTGTTCCAAATCTGGTTAAATTCGGACCTATAACTGGAACATACATACTGTCGGACGCACTGACAAAGGTTTTTAGATATATAGATGTACAAGAGTTAATGAATGTATTGCCTGATGCATTATGTGGAAATATGAATGACTACGATTCATTCATTTGAATTTTAACAGGTGATTTCAGACGGATTCTGACTGCAAAGTCGAAGGCTCTCGATTCTTAAATTTTAATAACCAATTAATACTTGAGTGATTAATAAAGTTTTAATCTAACTATATTCTGATACCGTTTGGTAGCACAAATATGTATTAACACTTGAAATACATTACATACGTTTCAACCCACGACATTACCTACGAGTATTTTACGTCCCTTTATAATTCTGTTGTGTATGTAAAATAAAGGTGAGCATGCATTGTAGTCCTGAAGTTGTAAGACCTGCTTAAAGAGCTTCAGCCAGACTAGAACTTGACGGCGTGAAATGGGAACTCGCTGTTGAATAGTTTCAAAGTTGTACGTAACTCCCGAAAACCATAAATCTTGCAGTTCGTCCGGCGTTCTTGAAAGTGGTAAAGTCAAGAAACCTGGTCAGGCAGTCACATATAGTGACTTTCTGGCACATTTCATGGAACAAATTAACAATTACGTTATAAATTTTATATTATCTTTAAGAATATTACTAAATAAAATTATGAATTGTAAATGAGTAAATTTATTGAACCGTAATTAGTTCTACAGTTCTGACAATGTTTTTGTGCTTAAAAACTACCGTTGAAGAGTTGGACAGTAATTGAATACAACCGATAATGACCATAGCTGTACTCCTGAAGTTTGACAGGCCTCACCTATATATGTGTCTGAAATGGTAAATATCGTTTCCAGCATACATATTTTAATCAGGTTTTAAATATTCATAGTGTCATGCATGTTGGAAGATTATGTGATCATGTTCCACCAGTTAAGTTTTCCATAGAATGGTGTCGACATACGATACTTTCGGCGACCTAAAAAACACCACATTGTAGATCGTAGCTCGTTATCACGATGAAATTTCTCACCGTAATAAACTTTTGTATCGATTTCCTACTTTCTGTGAATAATGTCCATTTGGTTTGCAATTATCGCCGCGGAAGATTGAGGGCATATCATTTATGTGAAAATATCATGTTGCCCATTTGAATATCATCTTTTCTCTGTAATCATTCTTGACCTCAGTTCTGAACGGTTTGCATTGTTGGATAAATTATGGACAACTGTCGCACGTTTATTGGCCCATCAATTTGTAATTTAATTTTGAAGCTAAAACGATCGATATACATATTTTTGTATCTACCAACTTATAGCTTAAATTTTTTATTACTTCCCCCTTGTAACATTTTCTCTAAAATAAGGTGTTTTTCTTCTTGTTTGATTTTAACACTATTCTCATCCCCTCTTCGAAAGAGTTCATAAAATGAGTTTTAGCTTAAACTGTACCGTCGGTTTGGTTACAGTATTACGGATTATTCTTTCTGCAGCCGGATTCGTACTTTGAAGTTGTGATCTGCGTTGCTGAATAGTACTCCATTATTTTGGTCCAAAAATAATTACAAATTATAGAGAATTTAACTCGACATCTTTATCGATTAAGGAAACAATATGCATAAGTCATTGCAATAGTTTTAAAATGATAATTTAAAATAGTCTACATCCGCACATAATTTATTTTATGGTAAGAAGATTTATAAACATGGTTATCCGATACTTTCAAAGAAAACGTTATTTAAGGATATTCTCATAACTATTGAAAGTAAGCTGGTGTATATCCTTAAAATAAAATTAATATATTTGATTTTACGAATGTATTCAATTAGCTTTACAAATAAAAGTGAACGTATCTTTGTTCCTGTGCATTTCTATACCATTCTTCCTATTACGATGAAATTTGAGAGAGTTTTAGAGAACATCCCGAGTTTAGACCCCTTTATTGCCCATTTTCAAGCCAAAAAAGGTCCTTCATAGACTTAAAACTTTTACAACAGCCGACGAGCGATACGCAGGAAGGTTTCCCAAATAATTCTAGTATTTTAAAATAACTGGTTATGGAAACGTTTCAACAAATCTTTGTGTTATGTACAAGATACATTTTTATATGTATAATTTAATGCCTAAAGGACCTGGGAATGTCCTTATTGTACTGGGATTATTCTTCTTCTTCTTAAGATATCGGGAAATCATTTGTCTCCCTTAAAATACTAAGATTACTTTTATCTCCCTTCATAGCATGTCATATCTGAAGTTTAGGGGCTTAATCAACATTGCTTGTAAAGAAACGTGTGTGTTTAATCACGGCGATGGCGTAGTTATTTTCACAATTAAATCGTTTGCGGCCATATTCTTCGCCTTGTCTGTTACAATCCAGAAATCTAGTTTGCGTGATTTAATGAAAAAAAGTGCTACGTTCTAAGCAAAACGACTCGTGCATGCGATTGCGTGACATTTGCTGTAAATCATATTTTTCAAGCCTGAACAAACAATTTTAGTTTATGGAATCAGATTTGAATAAATATTATTCTGTCACATTAATCTCTAAGAAATTTAGTAATTTTATAAAGAACTGCCGATCCAACAGGCCAATGTTCTGAAAGAGCAATGATCTATTGCATGTTTCACGCTCGTTCTGTTTCCTTCCCGACCGTATTTCTGTGACAGCTATGTTGTTACTTTGTATCTTGCATTAATAAATTAGTTTACAAACTATCTAAACGACATTATTAACTGCCCTCCTCACAAACTTAGTGTCACATGATTTGTGATTTCCTGTGTAAATAATCACATGATGACCCTCAAAGAGTTTAGGAAAACATAACATAAAAACTCACAAATGAATATATTGTTCTTAGCTACTTCAATTTTGAACATTCGAGTTATCAACTACTTTGAGAAAATTCAATATTATCTTTCAGTTCGTTAACAGGTTTTTAATATGATTAATAGGTTTATAAGTGAAATTAAAGTCGTTACCTTCCAATTGTTTTAAAATTTTGTATGGTAATGTATGTACACAGGTGAAGATTATGTTCGTAGATTTCTCTTTAATTTTGGTATTATCATCAGTGATTTATATGTTATCATTGTTTTTTTTATTGAATGTTTAGAGTCGCGTAAACCCTAGGGTCATGACTGATTTGTTTTCAATTGTTGTTTGTCTTTAGGATGAATATGGCAGTTTGAGCTGCGAAAGCTACCGTTTTTAAATAAATAATTTTTTTAAAACCGTGACTGTCCAAGGGTTTATTATTATCTCTTTATCATCAACCAACATAATGCATAATGGAAAAGGAAATATTCAGCAAATATTTTCCCAACATGATTATTCTGCCCAACAACAAAATTAATATTTTATACAGTTTATGATTTCAAATAAAGCAAAAGAGATTCATTCTTAAGATACGTTCCCATAAACGTCCCTGGCGTTACATTAAAAAAGAACTGTCTAATTATATATTTACGAGGTCAAATGGTGCGGTGTTTTGGTATAATTCTTTCCTTGCAAATGTGCAGGGAGATTCTTTGTGACTCTGGTGGCCGTTAAATCCGTGGAAATTCAAAGCTGGCGCCTTGCCTTTGGTGTTCTTTCTCGCATTATTCGCTACGCCAGGCACTGGCTCGACGAAGGTATTTTGCAGCTGCCGCCAGCTGAATTTTGCAGCCGACGACTCTGAGAGATAGAGACGTCTGTCAACCGCCGTGGGCAGCACCATCACTCACCACGCGAAATGCATTTGTTGATAACACTGAACGTGGTTTTCTCCATGACATGTTAACAGTACCATTAAAGGAGATGTTCAATGATAGTAAGATTAATGAAAACAAATAAGTCAAACGTGAGCTGGCGATGACGGATACATTTTCTGAACATCTTGGGAAATTAAAGAAAGAAGGATTTAAACAACGAAGTGATTTGCATATCCGACAATATCAACAAAAATGCGCAGTCTACAGTAAGCAAAGGTTGTTGTTACAATAACCTCTTCTAATCCAATATTGAACCAATTACAACGAAATACAAATTATGAGAAGCAGCTGAGTTTTATTATGACTAGCTGAGCGTTTCCTCTAATTTATTTTTGAACAACATATGTACTAGCGCTGAATAAATCATTCTGATCTTTGTTCCCTGAGATAAAACTGAAATTTAGCATTCTCATGTTCGTTGAATAAGACTCATTTAATATTAATTCGTAGGTATACCGTAGTGGCGGATCCAGGAGGTGGGAAGAGGGAGAGAGAGAGTCTACCTCCTTAACAGAGAAACCTGTATACTTTTTAATAAATTAATTAATTTTGAGGGACAATTGCTATTATTAAAAGAAAACTAATAACTATAATGATGAATGTTTTTCCATTATGAGTCATAACTGAAAATTGATGTATTAAGGAAAGTATTTAAATCTAATTATATATAGCATATCGTTTCTTCGTAAAGAATACAAAAGTTGGTTAAACATTACTGAACAATACCAAGAAATGCGGGTAGTCCTTTTATTAGTATAATCCTTATATGGTCAACATTTTGGCTCTGAATCCATTGAAAATATGAATCATACTCATATACGAATCTCCGACCACCAAATTAATCTGTACTAAACAAAACAAATTTGTATTTTCGGATAACAATTCTTCTATTGTTTGGAATTGGGTACGCGAAGCTCATTTTAATTACGTAATACTAATTATTGTTAACTAAATCCTTATAAAAACCATTATGTATTAAATATGTAATCCAATATAAGAGATTAAAAATAGTCTGAAATGATTTAGAGTTAGATTAATTAATTATTATACTTATCAAGAATAAATTTTACAAAAGTGTCCCCTCCCCCACTTTGGATCCGCTACTGGTTGGAGTCGTGGATTTACCGTGCGTATTAAGCTTTAAGCCAATGTGTTTGTTCCGTTAAAAATGGTAAACCTGTATATCTAAAAACCTTTGTCAGTGCGTGAGTATGTAAGCCACAGCTATAGGGGAACAAACTACTAGTGAGAATTTGCCCATGATCTTCAAATTTTTTAAATATACTTCAGTCATATATGTAAAAAGTATTTTACATAAAAATATTCGTGTCAATAACACGCATCCAGATCTTCTAAGTGTACGCGGGTTGCCTAAATTCTTGATCTCTAATACTACATATGTTTTAAATTATAAGCATTTCTCGTCGTAATTAACCTATCATTAGCAGACAGCTAACTTCCTGAGGAATAATAAACTTCTTTGGATTGTCGATAAGATGTATACCTAAATTAGTTTTATTTTTGCGTCAGGTAAATTTTAATATTTAGTAATTGCTTATTTGTAAAAGCAAATAATATATTATGGATTTGATAGTGACATTCATTCAGGTAAATTAATGAAATTAAATAAACTTTAATAACAACAAAAATACGGTATTTATGCAAAAAATGAAAATGTCGGAGTTTTTCTGCCTCTAGCTAAGTCCGTACTCAACTTGAAGAAACGAGGAAGGGTTTATTCTCTTTGTTTCACCAAAACATTACAGCAGACATCTTTATTTGCATGGTGTTACGAATACACTCCCCCCATCCCCCGAGCTACGATACAATAAAAAACTCAATTTTGGAAGCCCTCCAACCTAGGCTCGTGCAGTTATAAAACTGAGGGTTTTAGACAAATACTGAGGACACATAGACTCTCTCTGGGTACTTTTTATCAAAGTTCTCATATGCCGAGACACCTTCACCTATTTTGGGAGGTATATGTACTAGGGTCGAAGACCTTGGGCATATGGCAAGAGATGTCCGCTGATCCCATTGGATCGTCGGCCAACTGCCTCCTGAAATTTGTGGAGACACGGAGAAGGGAATGCTGCGACCCCACAGCAGACTCGTCTCCCGTCATTCGGAAGGGCGTGAGAATAGTACCCAATGCCCGACCTACCTGATGCAGGTTTTCTAGGGTTTTCCCTGCATCTCTATAGGTGAAACACCGGGTAGGATCCTTAAACCATAGTCCGGGGGCCCTAGTTAACCCTTGACTACCTTGCTCTACCTTCCGCATCCCCCCTTTTCAATTCCCTTCCTATGCTATTAAAGGGGAGTTGCCTGTTTCAGGATCACCCTCATGTAGCCTGTTAACGAAAAAAAAATTGATTCTCTACAATTTTACTCATATGACCGTTTCTTTTCAGACCACCAAAAATGGATCAACATGACACCTCTCTGTAAAAATCTAACATTTCGCCTTTTTTTGGCCATTTACACAACTTAGGATTGAAAATAGGTTGCATTTGACAACAGAAATAGATTATAGAGTACCGTCAAGTACTGTAATAAATGTATCTTTAATTACACCAACCACAGCAACGCAAGGTACTTTAGAAAGTTGGAGTTTAAAATTTTGGCTTCCTCGAGGGGGATCGTCCGTGCTGGCCAATATCATCCATTTGCCTGCAAGGTCAACGGACATCACTGAATCCGTTTATTTTCTCGTGGCAGTTTATAAAAGGTCTCTCCATAACAGAAACAATGGTTGAACTGCGGAATTTTTTTTATCCTTGCCTTCCGCCCCTTTTCAATTCCCTTCCTATGCTATTAAAGGGGAGTTGCCTGTTTCAGGATCACCCTCATGTAGCCTGTTAACGAAAAAAAAATTGATTCTCTACAATTTTACTCATATGACCGTTTCTTTTCAGACCACCAAAAATGGATCAACATGACACCTCTCTGTAAAAATCTAACATTTCGCCTTTTTTTGGCCATTTACACAACTTAGGATTGGAGGAGCTATATGTACTGGGATCGAAGACCTTGGGCATAAGGCAAGAACTGTCTCCTGATCCCATTGGATCAGTCTGTCAACTATCTCCTGAATCTTCTGGAGATACGGAGAAGGCAAACTCGACTCCCGTCATACAAAAGGGCGTGAGAATAGTATCCAATGCCTGACCTACCTGATGCAGGTTTTTAGGGTTTTCCCTGCATCTCTTTAGGTGAAATACCGGGTAAGATCCTTACACTATAGCCCAGGGGCCCTAGTTAACCCTTGGCTACCTTGCTCTGCCTTCCGCATCCCCCCTTTCAATTCCCTTCCTATGCTATTAAAGGGGAGTTGCCTGTTTCAGGATCACCCTCATGTAGCCTGATAACCACCCCCCAACAATAAAAAACAGAACAAAGAATAATAGTTCTATTACTTATTTGGGCAATTATATTAACCACAAAAAATTGAACGATTTTATCCAATACATTTATCAAATTAAATTTAGATATCAAAATAGTAAACAGGAATATTTTTATATAATAATACGAATTTATACACTTTTCATTTGTATCATACTCAAAATTCAGATTGAAAAGCGGAAATAATAAAAGTTTTATACACTAGAATAAATAAGAATCTTGGGGCGGATAGGGTCTATATGCGTAATGAAAATTTTATTTATCTATGTAGTGCTCAAAATTACAAGGCAATGAATGACGAGTCTTCTGAATTGTATTTTACGTATGCCTGTATCCAATAATGTTAGAAGTAGAAGTTAATGTTTACTTACTGTGATAATTTTTATATATTGTAATATTTCTGATCCATAACGACGTACTCTTGGATTATAAAGTAAAATCCGTTGCCGTCTTACACTATAAAATTATAAAGTACGACAATGCTGATCAACGCTTCGATTGGGATGGGGATTGATTTCTTCTTGACCATATACAATTTCTGAGGAAGAATAAAGGACATGAAACCTTGCCTTTGCGTAGTTTTTTAGCAGATTTCATTTACGGGGAGACATAAATTTACTAAGTTGTAATACGCAAATGTAAAAAATGCTTAATAGAATTTAAAATTGAACAATAATCTATTACATTTTTTGGCGACTATTACTTGTCCACTTCAAAGATTTTTAGCCTTATCGAATCCAGCAATATTAAAAATTAACTTTTTCTCGAACTTTTCAAGCTTAAAATACAATTGCAACGTATAAGAACCATAAACGTTATTGAAGATTCAATATATGGAGTGATCGTAAGTATTTTCTTAATGGTAAGGTATTACACCTATAAACTGGAGTTAATCTGAAGAACAAAGTTTTATTTCCAAGACATAGTTCTAAACGATCGATCGAGCAGTGAGATTTAATTTAGGGGTTGAAATGCGGGGTTGCTGGAAATAGGGGCATTGCATTCTGCGGACCGAACAAAGTTAGGGAACTGTGATTCGCTCAACAGCTAAGGCTGCGAATTAAAGAGGCGCTCATTACAGGCGCCCTTAATAGACCCCGCAATTTCCCTCCCGACCTAAACTTCAAAAAGCCGTGTTCCCGTAATATCAGGACACTTGACCGTGTTATTGTCCGTTTCTTTCCGCCATCACCGACTAAAACTTCATAATTAGAATGTTAAGGCCATTTAGGAAGGAAACGGATAATATCGGAGATATTTGGAAAATGGCTTCCGAAATTGAAGAAACGAAATGATGGTTACGATAAGGATTTTTAGACTCTTTTTATGCTTGTATTTATTTTCATTACTAATCCTGGACACGTTTAAGTGAATTACTAATCGCAAGTAATGTGGATATTTCAGATATCAAATATAACTGTACATTTTTACCCAGATCATGCCCGTTACACGAAGTTAATCGTTTTACGCGAGTTTTAATAATGCTCTGTAGACATTTTGGGTAATGTACCAGCTCTCACGTCAACAGACGAGCACCAATCAGAAAATAAACGTCAACATATAGATATAATCATGTTTACTCTAATTTAAAGTCGTTACCAGAAAGATTATTTATTTCCCAAGCAACAAATATAAACTTGGAATGATCCGTCCCAAGAACAAACTCCTCTACCATTGTTCGGAATGACGTGGGACAAGACGCAGAGCTCGATCTACCTTATGCAGGTTTTATAGGTTTTCCCAGCATCAGTTTTAGGCGTATGCCTCATAGGATTCTTAAACTATAGCCCTAGATAATCCTTGATGCCTTTCTCTCCATTCCGCATTCCCTTGCCAAAGGTCAAGGTCCTTCGGTCTGTTTTGAGAGTATTATTTTTGGAGGTTGCAGATAATTGAAGTACGATATGTTTGTTCTCTGGTCCTATTGGACAAGTTGGTAGGCTACCTCCTAACCTGGCTGAAGCATGGTAACGAGAATTCAGTTTTTCCTGCATCTGCAAGTCCATTCTTAATCTATAGCCCAGAGATACTAGTCTATCCTTAACTGTACTTCCCATACCACCCATTTATTTCTATCTCTATGTTATTAAAACAGAGAGGTAACCTCGTAAATGAATTAAGTTGCTTGTCACTAAAATGGAACACAGGGTTAAACAGGAATTGATTAGAAAAAATAAGAAGAAAAGTGTAATATAAAATGGGTCGGTAAATGCATAATTAGAGATTTATCCAAACTTTAATGAATGTAAGAGCATCATGACATACCTTCTTATGTGGACTAAAATGTGGGACTCTGGTTGCTGTTATTACATAAGGAAACATGGAGTGAGTAAAATAGACCTAAATTCTTATTAGCACCCGCAAATTATTATCCGTCATGCAAAAACTCTCCGTGCAGTCATGTGGCAGCCTGCCAGACAGTACGCACTATAGAAACTCAATGCAAAGAAAAGACTGTACTCAGTCAAAATGAGGTCAGTTTGAACTGTAATGAATTAAGGTGGCGATAGCCATTTTTGTCCAAATTCCCAATTGGCGACATTCAGGCGGGAATAACAAGAAAGTCGCTGGCCATGCGAGACATCAGCGAGCCGCGCGTGTGAAATTAACAGTTTTGGGTATTAGCTGGCTCGACCTGGTCCAGGGTATCGACACTTCGCAAATTTCGAAGATCGCTTCTCCCTCCACGAAATGTGAATAAAACCGCGGGCCAAGCTGGACATTTGATTGGATCTGTGATCGTGTGATCCACCATCCACCCTAATGGTGGGGGCAGGAGCAGAGTCGACCTGTAGAGGAGAGAAAGAATTTGGACAGTTGAGAAAGAATCTTCGAAGGAGGAGGAAGTCATTGGGAAAAGAAATTTGGAAGCAGTAGGAAGGTAGAGAGGAGATGATAGAGAAATCAGTTAGTCAGGAATGAACTTTGAAGTAGCCAGGCGGAGAGAAGACGAGATATCTAAAATTAATCAGTGGTATTTTGAACAAGGAGAAAGGCAGAGGGATGAGGTAGAGGATAGGGTCTGACTCGAGACTTGGAGCGGATAGTGTGGAAATTTGACAACGATACTCAACAAGCGAGTCTGGCCGTAGTGACAAATCTTGCTGAGCTAGTTGTGTCTTATTGATGGACCCCAAATTTGTGGTTCATACATCTGTTTTCATAAATTAATTTTTTTAATATAAACTTAAAAATTGTCCTTATATAAATAAAAAATTAACTTTCCCCCATCCCATTATACAGAACATTTCATTTAAAGATAACTGATATCACGATAACTACACTAAAAAAACACAAACACACTCTGAAGCACTATAACACACTCAGAGAAAATAAACAATATAAATAACATTTCTTGGAGCTGAACGACGATTGAGGGCCTTGGCCTACCGGGTCGACTCTAGATTCTCATTTTACATAACAAGTTATGAATTTGGAGTGATACGTGGTCAGCTATTGACTCTCCGGCAGTCTTAATCCCGATATCCGTGACCATGATGACACAAACATCCAAACCCATACAAGGATTAGAATCCAGGACCCCAGTGTTGTGAGGCAGCGGCGTTAGTCACTACACCACAGGAGGTCGACTGATCTGACGTAGTAGCTTCAGTAAATACTCTAATACACTGACTGAGTAAATAGTATACCTAGTTATGCAAATAAACGACTATCAGCACTGTATACTCATATTCTCACTTTTTGTTGTACCGTTCAGGGAAATTTTTATAAACTTACGGATGAAAACAAAATTCAATTGACTAAATTATATTTGTTTATAAAAATTTTTATGAATAGTGAAAAAATTCCCTCTTTTTTCACAGAAAAATAAAATATTTCTTAACAACTACGCGAGTGAAGTTTTTTAACACACAAAAATTCTCTTAAAAATTAATAAATTTCATTAATTTATAGCTAAGGGATACAATTTTCCAAATTTCCGGGGAAATCAAGTTATCCCATTATCTGCCGGAATGGGAAGTCTGGCGGTAATTCCGACTAATTATCTCAATAAATGGTATCCTTGCCAAAACTTCGAAACCATATTTTCCCCACTATAATTTGCAACTTAAGACAATTATAGTATTACATGCATAAAATGTCCTGAGGGAACTCGGCCGTAAATATCACGACTGCTTTATCCGTAAATTAGTTTTATCACGGTAAGTTTGGTGCTATTGGCCTAATTTAAGCAGAAAACAATCTAAATTATATATGTTTAAAATTCAAACATTTATTATTGAATGCAACTATTTCAATACTTTTGTGAAGTCGCCGTAAAGTAGACACGAATCAAACAATTTCTTTTTAGTCTTTGAGCCTCACTTATTCTGTCATTCTGAAAGGTATTTGGGATTGCATTTTATAATTTATAAAACCCTTTGAAATTAAGTTTCATATTTTGTACCTAGCTTATGTAGGCATGATGAGTTTAATGAGAACTTTGGTCATGCTGGATATACAAAGTATAATACTAAATATATTTAAGCAACAATACAGTGGAGGAATACTAAAAGAATCTACAATTACGTAGCATGCCTTGTCTTATAAGAAATGCAACATTCATTTTATTAATTAGTTTATAATATTATGGAACATGAATAGAGTTCATGCAAACACTTCAGCTCACGAGGTATGGAAACTAATCTTTTGAACCATATTTCTTATTGAATTAAAAATTGTAAGGTGACTTGGATAGCAAGTTAATGAATAAGTTCAGATATTTGTAGTCACACTGCAAGGATAAAGGAAATAGAGAGCGAAAGAGAGGGAAGTACACGTAGAGACAGAATGTGCTTGAGATTGTGAATAGTAAACCAGAAATTCTGTTACTATCCGTAAAACCCATGATTGCAATTTATTTTCCGTAAACAATAAAATCACAGCGTGGTGGGAAACATTCAGAATATAATTCTAAGGGAATTTCATGATATAAATAATACTATATCCAAAATTACATGAGCTGAATAATTTTTTGAAACATGTTCGTATTAATACGACCAAGACTACTTACAATTATTCTTAATGCTCTGCTTAGTGTTGCTGTTGTTTTATTTATTTTTTGGTTAACAGGTTACATGACAGGCAACTGCCCTTTAATAGCATAGGAAGAGAATTGAAAAGGGTAAATGTGGAAGGTAGAGCAAGGTAGACAAGGGTTGACTAGAGCCTCCGGGCAATAGTTTAAGGATTCCACCTAAAGAGATGCAGGGAAAACCCTATAATACCTGCGTCAGGTAGGTCGGACTGTTGGGTACTATTCTCACGCCCTTCCGAATGACGGAAGAGAAGTTTGCGGTAGGTTCACAGCATTCCCTTCTCCATGTTCTTCCCCAGTTTAGGAGGCAGCTGGCTGACTGTTCCAATGGGATCAAGTGACAACTCGTACCGCATGCCCAAGGTCTTCAACCTCAGTACATACACTTTTGTAAAATAGATGAAGGTGCCTCGGCATGTGCGAACCATAAAAAAACCCAGAGAGTACGAGGCATTTCCGAAGGTGAGCCCTGCAGTCAATATGGGTTAAATACCTCCGTTAGAAAAACTCCCAGAGGCATCTCTTGCTGGCGTCGTAAGCTGAGTACTCGTCCTTTCTCTTTTATCTTGCTTTATTACCTGCTTCTATTATTCTTTACATAACAATACATTTCTCACACCTCTTTATCTCTAACACCAAGGTACTCTCATGCTTAATATTTCTCCGTCTATTTATTATGAATTACTTTATCCATTGTTTTATAATGATAAATAGAAAAACGATCATTTTTACAATTTAATGTGAATGTGATCAACGTAACTAATAATTAATAAAAACGATAACAAATGCACGTTTACAGCCACAAATAATTGGAAATTCATCACGATTTAGAATCAAAATATTCAAAAGAATGTTCATAAAGTATACAAAAACGAGAAGACGAGTCAGGAAAATTAATATCGTAGTATATATAGTATAGTATACATCATTTATGGGATAAAAAAATTAATAAACAGCATTTACTTTTGCTCCATCAAGAACATTAATTTTTAACTTAATTATTCTAATTATGATAAAAATTATCACTATCTTTCTACAAAGCATACTTCCTTTTATGCGTTTTTATTTCACCTCCATTAAATCTCCTCCTCCACATTTACGACACGGCTAATGATTCTATAGTTGACTACTTATTTTTAATTATGCGATATACGAGTGGAATTAAAGGTTTATAGTTTTAAAATAATTAAAAAGGGATTAATTTATATAAATTTTTCCTATAAAAATATATGGTAAACGCTAAAATATAGGTAGAATATTTTTTTACACAAGGTTACAGAAAATGAGACACAGAAAAATTTTATAGTTTATTAAATTTACTTGCGATATGCTTCAGTTTAATCTAACGAACGAATATAGAAATGATATGATAAAGAAAAATGATGATGTTGTCAGAAATCTATATAAAATAAAATAACGTTTTCAATCGGTGCGTTGTTATTTAAACGGGGAACGGAAAGTCTGCTTACTAGCTTATGGAAATAGTTGTAGATCCTGACGGTCTGCAGTACTGGCATATGATTTTATGACCACTTTCACGAATCTCAAACAGGAAGCTCGAGCGCTTGTAAAGGCACTAATTGGAAACGGAAATGCACACGTAACGCAAAGCGAATACACACATTTTTGACTTGATCAATCAATATAGACTCCCAATGCACGGATATTAAGATCATAAAATTGATAACAGGGATTTATTGAGTAGAGTCAATTGAATACAAATCGTGAAATGTACGAGTACCATAACGTATTGAAAGGTCACGGGCTTAAGTGGGTAAATCCATAATACCTTATTCTGAAATTGATATTTATAGTGATAGTATAGTAATTTTTTAAGTTAAAAAAAAGGATTGTTGAAATTTCACCTTATCGTAGCCTAACAGATGAATTGGAAATATAAGCACTAAAAAAGGATTTTTTTTCTGATATCCCAATTTTTTTATGGAAAGTGGATATTGGAAAGTCTCCCCGACTAGTTCTATTTGGTAAAACTCTCAATCGAAGATAAATAGATGAGCCGAAAAATAATAGGTACAAGAACGACGGAAATAAGTTTCCTTATGGTCTGTGAGTAGATTACCGTTTGCGTATTATTCAATAACATTAATTTTATGGTTTATTCATACCTACTCTTGGAAAAAAATGCCTACCTAGATAAGTAAATTGTGCAGACTGAATATTAGCCGTTTACCTTTTCAAATTTATAACCACAATGCTATTTATCGGCCCAGACAAAAACCTGCTCAAATATACACGCAATAAAATCCCAGTCGAAGCAAGTAATACGATGGCAGTTTTTAAAGATTTACCGACGTTTATCTAAAATATAACAGAGCATTATTTTCCAGATATTTTGTCTCATACATCTCATACCACTCCTTCACAGTCACCACCACTATTCAGGCACTTATCGTAACGGGAAACAAGGTTTTGTATGCCTTCGTCAAAGAAAGATGCTGCATGTGATGAAAGCCAAGTCTGCACTTCCTGTTTCACATCATCATCGCCGTGGAAATGTTTTCCGCTAAGGAATTTTTTCAGATGATAAAACAGATGAAACTATGAAGACAAAAAAAACCTATATAGGGAACCTTCTGTCAAGCGACTTTTTTCCTCCCACAGCTTGCATAAAATCATCCATTATCACTGACAATCGGTCACACTGGACATTTTCAAGACCTTCGTTAAACTGTCTAATCCACTTCCTCACCATTCCATCACTTATTTGCTTTCCCATTCACCCGAACTTTCATTGCATTCAACAATGAATCATTTATCTGACTTCACAGTTAATTGTTTTGAACATTTCAAAATGCTTTAACAAGAGGAAAACAAAAAGTAATGATAGTATCGCAGCTGTGTCTGGCTTCCTAATAATGGAAGATGTGATCACGCATGTCCAAAATCGCAACTACAAAAAAGATGAAACTGTACTTTCTTTAAAACTTTCCGAACTTTCGAAGTTTAGTTTCAAGAAGGGTGATGGCAGTGATGCTGCTATAAAACCGTCGTACCAATTTACATAACAACGAAAAAACGAAACAGCGTTTCGACAAAATCGGTCCTGCCGTTTCCTTCAGATAAAGCGAAAAGAATTAGGCAATTTTTTTCACCAGACTGTGGTTGGAATTTAAGTGCGTCTAATAACATTCTTACTCTCTACCTAACAGTAAAGTAGAGCGACAGTGAAGTCGATATAACAATTTTACTCTGAAAAAAGAACAAAGTCTAAGTGACAATCATAGTGTCTTTGGTTGAGTATTATCAAGGTCATGAAACGTGAAACATGTAATGAAATCATTCTATACTAAGTATTATACAGGAGAATGTATTTTATTCATAAAGATAAAATATGGGGAGCATTGAGACTATTTATACATTTTTTCAACATATTTGTCCACTTTTATTAAGTCGTTCGAAGTTAATATTGACGAATATATCTGTCTTCACACGACAAAATACCTTTGGAGAATATTTGGAGCTTATTGTTGTAGCTTATGACGCAAGTTTCTTGAAAACTGACTTCTAAGAGGCTGTTTGTTATTGATAATTACCTTGAATTGTCCTTGAAACTTACTTAGGGTGTGGAAGAGTCGGTTATATGCTTATTATAAATTAGGAAAGTTTTCCATCCTATAAATAGAAACACTCGCTCCAGTTGACGGTTTTCAGGGAGAAAATTAATTTCCGCAGCAGCACTTGAGGGCTTCACCAAGATCGCTCGCTACTAACGTCGGGTGACTCCTCTACTGTAACACAATCTTGCATTTTCCTGTGGAAGGCCATATCGCTTTCCTACAGATATTCCGCTATTCCTAGGTTAGAAGAGTTCAAATGGAATCAAAAATTGAATTCCGCCAATTAGGGAAACAAATTAAATGGAAGTCTAACTGTAACAACTAACCATTTATCTTGTAGGTTTAAAGAAATTAGAATTTTTACAGAAGATAATTGCCGCACTTTATTTTTGGTATAGACTGCTTGTTTGCACTTGCCTTTAATATGAACGAATAAAACACTAAAGATCGTAGGCTTTGCAGGTGAACTGAATGTAGAAAAGCTTCTCGGGTTTCCACCTGGGTAACATCGAGTAAGACCTTTGTAATGAAAGCCGTCGAAACGTTGCTGTTCTTCGTTATTACCCGGGTGGAAACCCGAGAAGCTTTCTTAAAAATATAGAGGAATTTATGATACTTTTCTTTAAACTAACATTGAGATTATTCTTTTATAATTATTTAATTAACCAATGTAAGTAATTCCCAAGATAGATTCTTCAATTTTGCGGATTAGGAAATTGATTAAGGTCATCGTATAACATCAATTTTCATTAATATAACTTAGTTTTGATGATTCGAGAGCTGCACTGATTGTTTCTAAAATCATTACGATAACCATCCATTGTATAAAGCATTAATTTTACCTACAGCAACAAACTGCTGGAATGCTTTATGACTGATAATATATACAAGGGTAATATTTAAATGTGTCCGGAAAATGCATCTTTGCAACGGTGTATAGAACGAACCGCATGCAGTGTGTTTCTTTTGTTTTTCAGATAGTATCATCAAACTAGACGTATATAGAAGTTGAATGGTTCGGCATCAATTCCAAGACTAAGCCGAGATGGCGTTCGTATATGGTTAAACAGATACAGCAAGGATGTAACTTGACGAGCACCAAGTACATCACACTAAATTTGGAGTTGTTTTTCGAGTTTTGCGCGAACATGGGTCTTCTCAGACAGACGATCATGCAGGGCGGCGTCGGAACGTGCGTACCCCAGATCTGGACGAACATGTTCTATAGGATCCTTAGTACAAGCTACGGGCAAGTGGTTCACCAACACGGTGGAAGCTAAAATTATGTGTATCTTGTTTGGAAACAGCTAATATCCGTATCATCGTCAACGTGTTCAAAGATTTTCACCTGCGGATTTCCCTCCACGGTAAAGATTTGCTTTGCACAAGGCTATTACCATTGTGGAATTCATGACGTCAGTTCTCTCCATCGACTGTGCGACTTTTACTAGAGATGGAATCAACCACCCACATAATCGTCATCTCTAGCCTTTAGAAATTCCTTGGGTAATGGTGGAAGCTTCTCATCAAGAGCGGTTTAGAATCATTGTTCGAACGGCGATTATTGGTGACCACCTACTTGGTTCAGTTATTCTTGCAGAACACCTTAACCGAAAACTTAAATGAACTTACTGCAAGGCTTTCCGCCACTTTGGGTTGAGAATGTACCCGTAACAGCATTAGAAATGTTATTTATAATAAATAATGTGTCGTGAGAACGTTTGAATTGCATTCCGTGGAGGCTACGTTCAACATCTATTGTGACATGGGTGCGATTCATGCCATTTACTGTGAGGCAGGAAGATTTTTTTTATCATTGCACAACATGGAATATTTCCGGACACATGTTAGATATGACCTTGTTATTTCATTTCCACTCAGGAAGCACTACAGCTTGTCGGTGTAATTAAAATTCATCCTGTTTCTCACTATTTCAACATTACTGTTATTTAATTTTATTGACATGCTTTCAATAATCATGATGTCATAGTCAACAGCCAAGGTAAACAACACATTTCGTATGATGACGCATGATTATGACATCTACGTTGTCGTAAAGTTGTAATGTAAGTGATAAGAAACACACAAACAAATAAATAGTTTTTCAGAACGTGAAAAATAAAAAATATATTTTTTGTGGTATTTTTCTCTAGTTAGCTGTGATATAAAGATTGGTATAAATAAAATCTCCATCGTTTCAATTGAAATAAATCCTTAGCATTTTTAATAAAGAGAACTTTCAGAAAAGCTCAGGTACAATTTTAGGAGAAAAGAAGTCAGACTAAAGAATAGTTCTCGGATTTCTAGCCTGATTAGTCACTTGATAAGGATGGCGGAACTAGATATCGAAACATTGTGTTTCTCACCCGAGTAGAAACCAGAAAACTCTTCACTAATGTAATTCACCAGAAAAATCTATATTCTCTAAGAAGTAGAACAATTTATAATTTTTTGTAAATATAAATATCTATGAGATGACATGTTGGCGTGCAGTGAACTACTGAAATGCTTGTTTTATATTTTACATCATGAATTAATTTAGAAACGTATTTTGGAAATTTTTGATTTATTGAAGTCTACATGTTGTGTATTTAACTTTGAAGATTTAGGCAACGCCGAGTAATGGGTTAGTCGTTATTGTTAAAGTAAAACAGGCTGACACTCTATAAAGAAAAAGTTGTAGATCTTTAAATGATTTCATATTCTAAAATTCTTAGATATTAAGTTTATAAAATATCTACTTGGGAAGGATAATAACTAGGGATGGTGGAAGTATAGTAGACATAAAGAGTAGGATAGCACAGGCAAGAAAGGAATTTACTTACGGATAATATAAGTGTAAATATTAGGAAATCGTCGCTAAAAATGTTCGTGTGGAGCGTGGCGTTATATGGGTGCGAAACGTGGACGATAGGAGTTTCGGAAAGAAAAAGAATGGAAGCCTTTGAAATGTGGTGCTATAGGAGAATGCTGAAAATCAGATGGGTGGATAAAATCACTAACGAGGAAGTTCTAAAAGGAATAGGGGAAGAGTGAACAATATGGAGAACATTGAGCAAGAGAAGGGATAGATTAATAGGTCGTGTTGTGAGACATGAGGGTCTTGTAAAATTAGCACTAGAGGGAAGTGTGTGTGGTAAGCACATAAGGGGGAAGATAAGGATGGAATGCGCTAAGCAGATTAGGGAGGATGTAGGATGTAGTAGCTATACCTCCGGTTTGCATGGAGGGTTTCATCAGTCCAGCCTTAGGACTGAATACCACCACCACAACAACAAATTTGTAAAATTAGAGTCAGGACTAGGGTTCTATAGTTTGGTGACAACGGGGAAATGACTTCCATCCGTCGAAGGGATGAGACAATTGACACGGAAATTGACTCTCAACTCCATTTCATTTTGCAATTCTCTGGGTCTATTCCTGCTTGTCTACATCTCTTTGAGGTGAAGCGTTGCAGCCACTTTGCTTTCCTCGTGCGACAGCTGATAATCTGCCTTCAAACGTTCGCCAATGAGAAGTCTAGGCGTATTAGCAGTCGGGTTAGGATCACACAAGGAACAACGATCCGGGCTTAATTGAAGCAACTGCGATGGAACATCAATAACTTTACACTTAAATTAATTACGTGTGACTGTCTTCATCTCAACTGCGCTACTTTGTAGCGTTTGTGAGAGAGCAGATGTGTTTCACAAGCAATAAGAATACAGTGCTCGCGGGTCTCGCGCTCCAGGGACACAATTTTCAGAATTCTAGGCATAATCGTCGACAGATATCAGTTCCGACGGACAAACAAATATTAATTTCATGAGGCACTAAAAACAGGAAAATTTATTTTAAGAATGTATGATGGCGTAGGCAAGTTCACATTGAATCTTTTTGCACTGAGCTCGTTTAACCGAGCGTTATTGTTTACCATCAACGCTTAAATTATACGTTTGAGAAGCGTCACAAGTAGGATCTGTAGGATGTTTTAATTTTAAATTGGGAATTGACAATAACATCCCTAAAAAGAACGTTTTTGAATTAATCATAAAAACTGCGAACATCATTCAAGATTAATTTATATTAAAGTCAATATTCCTAAAAATAATTTCTTAGAAAAAAGGCTATCTCGTCGCATTCATTCTTCAAGCTGTGGTAAATGACAGTCACATTTCTACATTACTATCGAATATTTTCTTTCAATCAGAACGCTGTTACTGGTTTGTTGGAAATCTTATTACGTATCCGCATTGAAACAAGAAATCAGGATTCAAATAAATTATTCTGGAAGACATTGAATGTCTTCTTTTTGCAAAATGAGTTTCTCTGCCACCATTTTGTATATCTTGTTGAAACTATTTCCTGTTGTCGTAAACGGATGCAATTTACAATTGAGAAGGGTGTGTGATGTGCGCAGTAGAGAATGGGGATAAGGTGGAGGCAGAGTATTGGCATCAGTGAGCATAGCCGTTGGAGAGTGGAATTATTAACAATATTCATTATATTATTAGAAGCAGGATAAACAGACAGCGCCAAGGTCTCTTTACCGCACCCTATAATTAAAATTGCTTAACTTTTACAGGTGATGCTTTTTCCGTACAACATATTCAAAATTGAACACGTTTTCTTGCATCAATGTTTTCATAATAACTTTGAAGCTACTCTAATAAAAGTTTGTGTAAAACTGAACGCTTTCCTACCCCAACATCAATTGGACTTCTGCGCATTACCTCGATGTTGTTGTTGTTATGGTATACAGTCCTAAGACTGGTCTGATGCAACCCTCCATGCTAACCTATCTTGCGCAAGCCTTTTCACATCCTTATAACTAACACAACCCGCATCCTTTCTAATCTGCTTAGCGTAATTTCATCCTTCGTCTCCCTCTTCTGTTCTTACCCCACACACTTCCCTCTATTGCTTATTTTACAAGAACCTCCTGTCTTAAAAGTGGCCTATTAATGTATCCCTTCTCTTGGTCAATGTCTTCCATATTGTTCGCTTTTCCCTATTCTGTTTATAACTTCCTCGTTAGTTACTCTATCCACCATCTGATTTTCAGCATTCGCCTATAGCACCACATTTCAAAGGCTTCTATTCTTTTCCTTTCTGGAGTTCTTATCGTCCACGTTTGGCACCCAGATAACACCACGCTCCATACGAACATTTTTAGCAACGATTTCCTTTGATTTTATTTCTTGAGTTTCCTCGGAGTTGAAGTGACAGTTCATACTTAACGTGGTGATTGCAAAATGTAAAAGTGATTCGTAAAAAAAGAAAAAGTTAAAACGTTCAAAAGGAACCTGCAGTACGATTGGACTAAAATACGACGCAATTTACATCATTCGGTTTCAAATCCTATACTGATGGATACTTCTTTATTTTTTTGCCGATCCCCCAGTGCAGAATCTGCAACATCACTAACTGCTTCATCGGTACTGACATAACCCGTACGAATATGACGTTCAGGAAGTTGCCGATTTAGTTAATTCTGAACTCTGTGCAAAATAAACGTCTGTTAACGTCCCATGAATCACCTTTTTTTAAAAAAAGTGTTTCACGTAGAAACACTTCTGATCCTTCAAAATCATGTATTGGCAGAGCTGAGTCATTCTTATTTGTAAATGTCAAATTATTATTATGATGGTAAATCCTTTTGAGTAAAGTCGTACTTGAGCGTGAAATATAAACTTTACTACATTTTCTTAAATACAGTAATACTTAATAATCAAATAATTTGATCTTATCCTTCGTATTACTAATGTACACTTTGAGGTTAATACACAAGAGGTACAAAAACACATTGTAGACTGGGACGAGGTTGTAATTTTCCATAAAGAAAGACAAAAATATAGATGACAAATAATTGAAACAAATGTCATAAACAAAAGAAAATAAATTGATATAATAGGTAAAAAATATGCTCATATTTGACAAAATAGCATTATGAACTCTACTAAGTAAAATTATATTATTTTGTGGTAACGGGTTAAAGGATTGTATTTGATGGTAATTAACGATGTTTGACATACTCATTAATATAAGGATTATATGAATTTGTCAATAGAAGAATTGGTAGAATTGTTTTTTTGTTTTTAATTATATACATGATTCATTTTAAATACAATTAAAATTTTTATGACCTTTCAAAAATATCATAGTACGAACTTATTTAAAAACTTTCAATATATATATATATATATATGAAAATTAATAAATTACAAAAAATAATCACTCCATGATCATTTTTATAGCTGAAGAAGTATCGAAAGAGAGACGAAACGTAGCATATTACCTCTTTGATGTACACACCACTGACAAAGAAGAATTCAATTAAATATATAACTTTTGTAAAATCTTGACAGTACTACGTTTCTTTTTGGTTAACATGCTTTATGAGGGTGATCCTGAAACAGTCAAATCCCCTTTAATAGCATAGGAAGGGAATTGAAAAGAGGGATGTGGAAGGTAGAGAAATATAGCCAAGGGTTGACTAGGGTCCCCGGGCAATAGTTTAAGGATCCTACCCGGTGTTTTACCTAAAGAGATGCAGGGAAAACCGTAGACAGCCTGTATCAGGTATGACGGGCTATTGGGTACTATTCTCACGCTCTGACGGGAGGAGAGTGCTGTGGGGTCGCAGCGTTCCCTTCTCCGTGTCTCCGGCAGTTGGCCGACTGATCCCCCAATGGGTTTAGCGGACAACTCTTACCGTATACCCAATGTCTTCGACCCTGGTACATACACATCCAAAAAGAGGCGAATGTGCGTCGGCATGTGAGAACTATGAACCTTGACCTAGGGGCTATAGTTTAAGGATCTTACCCGGTGACTCGCCCTTCTGAATGACGAGATAGAAACTTTCTGGATGTTCACAGCATTCCCCTCTCCGTGCATCGACCAGTCTAGGAGGCAGGTGGCCGACTAGTCAATTGGATCAGCGAACATCTCATACCGTTTACTCCAAATCTGCGACTCCGGAATATACACCTGCCTCGTCTTTTAAATGGCATTAGTTTATATATGGGAAACAAATGATGATTCGTATAGAAGTTGGGAACATGAAATATTTCAATCATTATTCTGGTCGGTGTGAAGCATGAGTTTTTTTTCAATTTGTTATGTAATTAAAACTAATGTGAATATGAATAATCTAATATAATAAAATAATTCATATTGATAAGTCTCTGAACCAATTTTGAGTAAAAAACTTAAGGTTTAATGTATACATAATAATAATGAAAAATAGAAACGCAAGGTGTAATAATGGTCACCATTAACGCCAGATCGCGCTTAATTCCCAAGATATATGTATGAAATTAATTTTACTACTTGATTGTATTCGTAATATACCGTTATCCAAGGATTGTGCTGTGAAATTTTGAAGGCCCAAGAGATCGGGGAATCAATACGTTGTTAAATTGAGGTGGCCACGAAGCGGACGTCAAGAAGCACTGACAGCTGTTGCCTGAGAAATTCGTCAGCACGAAAGCCTCTCCGTTTTATAAATACCAAAATAGATATACTCATTTAAGTGCAGCGGTTTCATTGATAAATGTACCAGATTATCGAGAGTTCATCTGCATAAGACCTATTCCACTTTTGTAACAAATTTCTTTAGTATAATCATTTTAACGGGAGCTAATCGATCCTGAGTCCATTAATGTCTTGGATTATATTATGAGTGATGTAGAAATCAATGGAAATCTTAGCTCATACTTAGAAAATACGATGGCTGTAACAGAAATTTTTTGTTAAAGAGAGTTCAATGAAAGCATATAGGGGTGTCTTCTTTTGGTGTCACAAGAAGAACCAGCGAATGTAAGAGAAGTTGAATTATAAAGAACTAGCTCGGTGCCTGGGGTGCCAGGGAATTCATTTAGATTGTCCCCATAACGTATTTAATTCGACAGTAATCTCTTTGTCAACACGTTATGAAACCATCAGCGACATCTTCACATATGTGAAAAATTACCTCCTCACATCCCCTACTTTATGAGAGCTGAATCTCATCATAACCACCACGAAGACTCGCTATCTTAATCGAGTCATAAAATGACTGATACCTTAAATAAACACACACATACAGAAAAATACGCAGAAACAATTATATTTATAAAGTGAAGATATTTGAACCATACTTCGGTATGATTACAGTGAAATAATGTATGTAGATACATATTTACGTATTCAAATAAATTGGGTATGAGCGGCCCTGGTCTTTATATAACATATTCCTATCATCTACCCGGCGACATAAAATATTTACGTATTTATTAACGAATTAAAATACCATTTTTTAAATAAAATGTTAGTTAAATATAAGGATATTACGCTTGAAAGACACATTCACTTGGGTATGATTAGCTTGGAATAATGTGTTCACTCTGCTGTAGCGTGTCAAACGTGAAATAATGCTTAAATAGAATTAACATTTTACTTAACTTTTTTTTTGGTTTCACGAACGCCAACGTGGCCAACGCCGCACACACGCAGCGGATAAGCATCTCGCTTGGCACGTTATGTGAGGGCATAATGTATCCTGTTGAAAATTCTATATGTCTTTAGGGAAGGAAGGACCTAATTCTTCAAAATATGGACAGAAACCTTCTCTGGTCAGAACACTACAATAAACCAAAATGTCATGTCAATACTATAAGAAATCATAAGGGGGACACAGGAAGTTGCAGAGTAGATGATTGACGTGGGACCATTTATGACCTGAAAGCAGCGAGAAACCTACCTAAAAAAGGCCGACAGAAACCTTCTTTGGGGTGATCAGCGATAAAAAAATTCATACGGTAATTGGATGAGTGGCATAGGCAAATCTTATAAGGTTGTTACGTACATGAATTAGTATCCATTTCACACTTTAAGAAGGTATAATTTCGAAATATAAGTTCGCTGAGGCATACAAATAATGTTTTGAAAGGTAATCATTTATAATTAAATAAATTATCTGACAATTAAATATACAATAATGAGTTAAATCAGACTCTTTGACAGTTTTTAAAATATAAATATTAAACATTACAAAGTTTCGTCTCTCATTTGAGACTTCTTCAGGTAAAAATTTAGCTGTATATGGAACCTCACTCTATGGCGAAAGGAGTTACATGTATTTTTTACCTGAAGAAGCATCAAATGAAATTAAATTAAAATGCTGACAAAGTGGTTGATTTAACTCAATCAGTTATACTACTTTTATAATTATTTTACATTTCCATCTATTCTTATTGACTTTTTAGCGGCAGTAATATTACTTGCTAATTATTACAGTCTAGTCAGCTTAAGGGACCGTAATTTCTTATACACCTGGTTAAGCCGTCACTATTATGCAGTAGAAAGAAAAGTCAGTTCACTGATTGTATGATTTGCAATTATGGAAATAGCATTTTCTTCTTAAACGTTCTAAGCTAGTTCTCTCACCTAAAAGTGATTATTCAGCGATTATCAGTTTTAGAGCACTATGCGTGCCGGGTCTCATGAATTATGGACGTCTATTTAAAAGCTGCTTAATGTGCGTGGACAGTCATTATCTAAGCTCACTGTGGCGGGCTTAATGCGGTCAGCAAATCGAAGGCAGCTGGTCTTCAATCATTCACCGATGCAGCTCGTTCCTAGCCTTCGTCTCCCTATTTTACTGCTCTGCTCAGTTCCCAATTGCCGGTATAAAATATTCAGTGTACGTCGAACGCGGAAAGAAGCGACGGATCTTATCCGCAAGTCTTTCTCTCGGAGGAAAGTTTCAGTATGTAAAGCCTGCTGGGCTGCAGTCTGCAGTACATACTCCCACACACCGCAAACTTAAGACGCTCCGGCTCAACTTCCACGGTTAAATTGGCCAAGTTTTCATATTACCCTGGGGGTCATTTCTCAGCTTTACAGGAAGTATTAAGCAATTGCATCATAATTTGTCCCCGGTGAAATAAAGTGTAGGCGACAATGCCAGCAAATTCGTAAAAGACTCGTTTAAAGTTTAAAACTTTTCAATAAAAGTGTGAAGTCACATTGCGAAAATGGTGGATTTTTTCATTCCTTATTTATAATTTCAAAAGTTTGTCTACTTTTTTTTGACTTCCCAATTCGTCATGTTTAACATACATTTAATTATGCACTGTACAATCTTCCACCGCACCAAAACCTGTTTCATGTAAAAATAATTATAGGTCTAGTCCAACTAAGTCATAATGAGCGCTGACGAGAATATAGGATTTTTCTCGTAATAACTGCGGGTCGTTAAACCTGGGCTTTATTTCTAGTTTCAGAGACTACAGGGAGAACAACAAAATACGCTAGTTTAGTTATTGTTATTATTACGAGGGTCATTCAATAATTAAAAAGGCAAATTGATACAATACCTCTGTACTGAAATTATTAACTATTTGAATATATTTATTCCTAATCTTCATAGACTCTTGCCTAAATCAGAGGTCGCCAAACAGTGGCTCACGAACTACAGCTGAGGTAGCTCGTGAATGGTTACAGTAAGGAATCCCTTTCCGGTTCAGTTATTATATTGATTAATTTTGTTTGTATAAAAGGGTCTATTGTAACATTTGGTAACACGTGTCTTGTTGACTACTTCTGTATTATTATAGAATTATTATAAATATTTAATTTTAGTATATTTCGTTCAAAATCACGTTGTGTAGTAAGACAATGTGCATTCAGTTAATACTTGGTTGGCCAACCTATTGAATACCAAGCGACAATGTTTTGACAGACGAGCTCAGATGCGCCATGACTCGAGCGTATTTTATAGTGTCTTGTTCATGGTTAGTATAGAATCTGCTAGGGACGCAGTTAAATTAATTAATTTACGCCAGTTTAAAGAAGTACCAATCTACAAATGTCAAGAATTATGGTCCTTCACGAGAAGGGTAAAGTTTCATGATGCAGCTATAGCTGATGAAGATGACTGGACTACAGTTGTTGGCACTGAGAGCGAAATCAGCTAGGAACTTGGAATTGCCTGTACTCTGTTTGTCAGACAAAATGTTTTTAAATTATTTTATTTCCGTCTTTTATTCATTCATTGCATTTATTTATAATACACGTCTAACTGTACAATGCTTTTTAACTATGCAAAGTGATTTCCCGTCCGAAATACAAAGAGGCTTATAGATATAATGCGCCACTTTTAATCGTCCAAAGCGCCACGTTTAGCACATGCGCCACGGTTTGGGCCCCTTTGACCGAGGAAGCAAACGTAAACAGAGATAATTACTGCAGTGCTTCGTGTCACATTTGACATTAGAACCCTTGTGTTGAAATCTTCCATTTTGTCGGAAGAGGTCCGTATTTACAAGTTTATGGGTTACCGACGGTGATCCGGTTACAGTTGCTGGCGACAAGTGGTTGGCAGCACTGTGCAATAAGGACCATTGTTTGATACATCAGCACGCTGTCATATATATTTGAATAGGTATTGTTTCATAAAGTCCTAGCGCTATGCATCCGGCGACTCTGGACTTTCTATGATTGCGTATCCGGTTGCTTCAGCGCGAGGAGGAATGTTCCGAGTTCCAAAGTGTGAGAACCGCGACATCTGCAGAACCTCTCAGTGGCGTGAATTTAAGGGGAAGGGCAGTCATCGTTCAATGACTGCTTCTTCCATAGGTAACTAGTCAGCAGTTGGTGAAGATGGGGGAAAACCTCCCCTTCACCATCTGTTAGTTCGTATGAACACCTACAGTCAAGGGCTCCTACCAATTTACCTAGTTGATAGTCTTCCTTTCCTCTCTATTCTTTATACTATAGTGTCGACTGCCTTAGGCACAATTAACTAGTCTTTTTTATTTTGTGCAATTATTCGAAACATCCACCAATCCTTGACAGTCATCAAGATGAAAGCGACCCTACGTTACCAACTTGACTGTTCACGTATTCTCATCTCTTCCTTTTTCCGGAGATCAAAACAGCGATCACCCCTTTCGAATTGTGATTGTTCATTCCATCGACCCTCTTCGTTGATATAAGAACGTCTTACGTAATAAACTCAGTGTACTGTGCATCATAAGGCATTCGTGAATCTTTTCTCTTAAAATAATGGGAGTGAAGGTCCAACGTTTTTTATTAGCACGATTATATCTTATTCCAGAGTCAGAGTAGTATAATATTATGTTCAAAAATGTAAGTATGATTACCAGATTTCGTGTTCAGTAATGGATACAAAAAACTTTCGGCTCACATTCGTTGTATTTCCTTGGCAAGAACTTGACCAATTTGGATGAAAATAGTTTCTGTGTACACCGAAAGTGCGTTTTAAATGTTTCACTTGGATGTACTTATTCGATAATGAATCTTAGACATTTTATTTAGCTACACGATCCATTATTACAATGTCACAATCTGAATTCAAAGTATACCACGACTAATGCTATAGAAACTACTAAAAATTTCCTTCATTCTCCATAAATTGGAAAAATCACCTTTTCCGGGGCTCAGGTATAAGGATACGCTTATGGCATGTTAAGGTATTTTTTTGTTTTCCAATACGCGCAACATATATTCAGTGTCATTTTAGGTACTCTACCTAAACACACCAAAAAGAACAGTAATTTCTAAATTTAATGAATAAGGGTAAGTTACATTCGTCATTAAAAATCTCAGTGAAGTTTTCGTAAGTGTAGAATTGAAGAGGTGACCACATAATATTGTGTTTATAGCTACGATGTCATACAATAGACATTGAGATACGAAACGTGGTTAATATGAAAATTTATGAAGCATTCGTGGTTACAAAAGAAATCCTATTAAATCTGGTTACAGATATTATACAAGATGGTGAGGAATCATTTAAGACACCGTTTGGTCAGGAGTCCAAAATGAGGTCTAAGAATCTTTCTTTGTTCTGCTGGTGACATGAGGGTTACTGTAATGCGTTATTTTGTGTGTAACATATACCAACATAAACGTGAAAAATATGTGTATTACACGCGTCATTTGGAGCTAGAGATGAGTGACAGGGGGTTGTAATAACTCACCTGACGACTACTGTTGGGATAGATGAATGAGCTTCGACCTTCGTCGCTCTTTATTAGGTAGACAGTTAATTAACAGTCTAAAGCGGAAATAATGGGACTTAATTATAGAAAGTGTCGTAGACTTATCATTCATTGGGTGCTATAGGAAATAACAGAAACTGTGGGATCTCAATTAATTGAAAACAATTAAGGTGTATTTGAAACAAAATCCGTCATGGAGTTTCACTTTTTCCACGTAATTATTTCTTTTTAAATTACAGCAAAAAACGTTAGTATTCTCGTGGATATCATTGTTTCTGTATATGTGACTGTAACTAAAGCTTGTGTATTGTGCTACGCTTGTTATGCTTTCGGTATTATTCTCGCCTTGTTAATAGTTTTCACGGTATGAAACTTCCGTTTAGTGAAACCGATTTCAATTTCGTGATAGCCGATAAAACGTCTTTAAATAATCTTTAACATCAGACATCTTTGACGTCGTGCCCATTGCATTTTTCATGAATTTTGATTTAAATTTTCGGTTCACGTTTGTATAACGCATGTCAATTGAGCGAGAATAATTAGTGTGTTTCAGTTTTCTATTGACATCGGAGGATGACGTAGTTTTTCGCAATTCAGATTCATGAGCGGCATTATCAAAGGAAAACCATAAACCTCAAATGTGGTCGCATAAGCAACCTTGACGAAAAATATGCTTTCTTCCTTAAGGAGAAATATCCACAATTAATTCGACAGCGCCTGTAGTTATCCAAATGTTGTTACGAATGAAACTCACGATGGAAACAATTACTGTAAGTACACATCAACTTTTTCAAGAATAGTTCAAACCTTATCAATTCAACAATTAGTAAGAAGAATAATAAAAATATATTACATTCCGTCTCAATAAGGGACAAGAAGGTCTCCCCTTCAGCTTCAAAGCGTTACAGCAAATCAGAAGAAATGTTTTTTTTTTCTGAGAGAGAACTGTGTTCCTCCATAAGACGATGAGGAACCCATCACGAACTTTTTATGCGTAATCAAGAGCACTTCCTTTGCTGATTGAGGGCACCAGCGTCAACTGCCGAGTCGATCTGCGTTGATCCTCGTGAATGAGCACATGAGCACAGTCGTGTGTGGCCTCACCGAACGCTCAAAATCTTGGACCTCTGATGGTCTCACCCTCTGGGCCCAGTGACTAACCGTACTTCTGTCAACTCTTGATGATCCACACTTAAAAATTTGTGAATATTTCCAACCGTACCTTGCTACGCAGTGAGATATTCAATGACGAGACGACACGCTGCTAGTAACGCACATCACTTCCAGACGCCATATTGGAACGGAAACTTTTTGCGCGCGGCATTCCGAATACTTTAAAGAATTCAAATCTAAAGTTTCGCATTTCTACCAATGATGGGGGCTGTGAGAAAATCTGTAGTGCATTATTTTCTGGGCTACCCTCGTCTACTTTTCTAATCTTTTCATCTTCTTGTACGTATTGCTGACCCCATCCAGACCGATTTTACTAATACGTTCTAGCCTTCTACTTATCGCTCAACACACTTCCCTTTAATAATAATTTATCCGGTCCTTACTGTCTCAAAATGACAGTGTTCTGCATAATGTTCTCTCCTCACCAATTCTATTCAATAGTTCATGATTTCATACGGGATTTACTAATCCGACTTTCAGCATTATTGTGTGTCAAAAATAAAAACTCATAATTCTTATTGGAAATTTCGAGCCCAGATTTTCCTCAGAAAACGTTTTCGTTACCAAAAATCACTGCGTGATAGAAAATCAAATTACATTGTAAGTGCGACATTTATAATTATTATTCGTTCAGTTATTAGACTTAACAGGAAAATTTCTTATTCTAATTGTTATCTATTTTTCGCCTCTGGAACATTCCCGTGATGGGAAATCTAGGAGTGAGTGCAGGAAGTGTACCTTTAAGGACATATTACTACGAAAATCTTAATAAGAAGTTGTAATATCGTTGAAAATATCACGGTAATTTTCAGCCTTTCGATTTCCCTAAAAGCAGTAACTTTTTGTTTTTGGTTTAACAGGCTACATGAGGGTGATTCTGAAACAGGCAACTCCCCTTTAATAGCATAGGAAGGGAATTGAAAAGGAGGGGATGTGGATGGTAGAGCAAGGTAGCCAAGGGTTGACTAGGCCCCCGGGCTATAGTTTTAGGATCCTACACGGTGTTTCACCTAAAGAGATGCAGGGAAAAGCATAGAAAAACTGCATCACGTAGGTCGGGCATTTTCTTGAATCCTTATATACAGGCCGTTTGATGTTCGAGCATTACGAGATATCCCCCATAGGGGAAATATCTTCGTCAGTCATGTTTGAATATTGTCTTGTTCAGAATGTAAAAAAAATTACTGTGTTTGTAGTTATCTATGTCAGTATTTCTGAAACCTTGCGTTATCACGTTGATAGTAGGGGAAATAATACTAACATATTTACTTTATGAGACAGAAGAAATTTCTTTTTTGTTCCTGAGTGCAAAGGACTAAAAAAAGGTTTATTTTAAAAAATTGAAATTGAATTTTAAAAAACATGTGCGTTGGAGTGATTCCAAACACAATTTTGAAAAGACGACAAAGAACTGCATAAAGAACATCATGTTGACCAGTATAATTTTTAAATAAACCCAAGCCCATCATACTTCAGAAACAGAGGGTTTATGGGAGTTTTTCTGGAATAACAGTAATTTAACGGCAAACGTTTAAATAATAAACAAAGGGTACCATCAAATGTATGCTACGTTGTAGAAAACGGGGGATTCTTTTATAAATGTAAGTGATTTTTTGCTTTTGTTTGTGAAGCTAATACACAATTTTTCGTATGTTATAAAAACATTTATTTATGCTCGCTATAACTGATTGGTTGGATGGAGGTGAATATCGTCCTTCAGTAGTTGTATTGGAAGCGATATATTAAAGTGGTCAAATAAATAACTACTAAAATCAACTGTAACTTGCATTGACCGGCTCCACTGAAAGTTTGTTCAAGTCACGATAGTTGGGGTCAAACTTGTTGAAAGAATGAAGACCCTGAGCCAGTGGCAGTGGTTGTGGCACGTACCTCTCACTCGGACGTGCTTGCCGCCGATGCAGGCCGTGTCTATGTTGAGCGGCGTGCGCGTCGCGTCCAGGAACACAGCCACGGCGTTCACGTCCAAGCCACGTCTCTGGCATGGCCCCGACAGCGCATCCCTGCACGACAGACACTTCTTAATAACACAACATCCACATCAGAAGTTCTTAAATATTAATCTCTTGCTATAACCTCATAAGCGTTTTTGACTAGATATTTATCATTGAAACAATATTTACAGGAAAATAGGCGAACGCTGGGAAAATTCTCGGGATTCCAGATTTATGTTAAACGTCACCCTGTTGGAAATACAAAAACTTTTCCAGCAGATTATTCGCCGGTAAAACCAGCGAAAGTTAATTAAATAGGTGAGTGAAAGTAAAACTTAAGACCTATTATTTTCTATGTAGAAAGCTTAGACAAATCATTCCACATTGTAATGTATCTATGCGTGGACTGAACGGGACTGGAGCAGCTTGTGGTTGAGTAGTGATGTTTGCAGTCTTAGCAGACAGAGGCTGTAAGACATATTATCTAAACAAGCACAAAATATCGGTCTGCGGTCACCTCTTGTCTACAAACTTCAAGGCAGCTGCTTAAGAAACCAGCAGTTGCAGTTATTGACGAACATACGTACGTCCTCGCATAGCGGTGGCCAGAAATTGTAATTTAAATCTTCTTATTCTTTCCACATTGTAACCGAGTTTTTAATGTTGCTCAAGAAATTTTAATTTTTATTCAAATTAATTTCTTCTATTATATATTTTCCCATTAATATTTTCACCTAATAGTTGTTAAATAATAAATATAAACTTCATATAACGATTAAATTAATTTTGTCTTCCAATTGTCATGGCTTGTATAACAATTTAAGACATAGAGTTGAATAGAACATAATCATTTTCCATAGACAAGAGAAGAAAACATTCACGGATGTTATAGAATCATAAATTTTACATTCTAATCATACTATAATCAATAATTTAATCTAAGTATAATAAGATAACTTAACGTATTAGCCCTCAACTGTCGTAAGTCGCCTCTCACCTGCAAATACTAGTTTATCGGTTCTGTCGTACGTCACGTAGAATGTGACAAGTCGGATCCTGCAGATACGAGCTGTCTGTAAAAAGTGGGCACGATTGCCTTGCCAGTTAATAATCAGTAAAGGAAAAATTAACCTTTGCAGTGATATACCAATGTGTTTGTGGTTATCTTTCGTGCTCGAATATGAGTAAATTATAAATTTGGATAGTAATAGTGGCATTGAATATTTTGAAAATAATTCTCAAACTAATTTTTATTTTAAGACTAGCAGTCAAATATTAACGCACCTTAAGAAAAGTTATACCTATAGAGTATAAAAATGAGGAAGAAAATTTTCATACCTCAGAATGGATTGATATCTACAGTAGGATTCTTTACTGATACCAATCCCCAAATATCTGAAAATGTTCAGTAGTTTGCAGATTATTTTGAAATAATTTTTATTGATATTTACTGTTGAGCTCTTAACAGACATTATAAAGCTAAAAAATTTACATGCCAACGAGCAAGTTACACAGAAAGAATTATCCGTCCGGTCAATTTGGCAAAATATCTTATTTTGGAGTCTCAAACTGCAATTTATTAAGAAAGAATCAAATTGCAAACAAAAAATCTTTGTAACAGTTAATGAGGGAAAATGAACTCATGATTCGAATTCAATTGACAGTCAATGAGCTTATCAATTCGAATATTTATTTTGTTAACACTTAAACAATTTCTAGATTGCCTATGCTTCGTTTCTACTCGCTGTTATAGGTTTCGGTGAGTGCATTCTTGGAAGAATTTTAGTTCCCTCAATTTAACACTATTAATTTTTCCTTAAAGAAGCCTGGAGTCAAGCGCATAAATGTCTGGTTTCACGAAAACGTTTGTGGAGGCGAACTCGTCCAAAACTCGACTATGCAAGAATTCTGTATGGAACAGCAAACAAGAAACTCTTTAATCAACTCGACTCCATTCATAGTGCAGCTCTAAGTATTTCAATTGGATGTGTTTGATCAACTCCTATAGTCAAATCTGACTCCAAGTCTGAGACCGCTTGACCCTATGATATTATAGTTTCTCTTCATAAGTTTTGTCGGAATATAATAGAATAAGTTATAAATAGGGTTAATGAAACGATTTTCAGCAAATTAATTGTACTTGAAAAATACCATTTATTTAGGGGAACAATTGTCATAAATAAATAGGCCGTCAATGTGGACTATTTTAGAAAAGTTACCCAATGATGCAACTTAAATTATTCTATTTAAACAGCAAGGTTGAAGTAATTGTAGTAAGAAACAGTAAAAAGTATGAAAACATAAATTTTCACTAAATGGCAATGTATAGTTTTGAATATCTACAAACATAGAATTTTAATATATCCCATCATATTAATGAATGAACATATGTTGATGACTACATTGCCAGACAATAATTAAATATTTTAAAGTAGATAGAACTGAAATGACAAAATGTAGGAACATAATGAAATTATGGTTAAACGTATTTAATTATGTTTATTTTTTGAGAACTGTTCTTCCGTTTTACAAATCATAGTTCTACATTATCCCCAATTTTTAAAGTAATACAATTAAGCAAGACTAATTAATTGTATTACGCTTGAGGTTTTTTTAAAACAAGCATTATTTCTTCCGGTCTCAATTATTATAATGGCATCATTGCGCCCGAGATAAAACAGTTAAATGTAGCACGTGGTACCTTGACGATTCCATCCCGCTCCAACTTCGTGGATTTTAATTACCATCCGGCTGTAAAATGCTAGCGTTTTACGGTTGATTAAATTTAATTTTCATATCAGGATGAGGCTTTTTCAATTTACTTTATTGCACTGCGTCGCTTTAGACACAAACAAACGAACGACGAAATAGAATCATAAGCTGATTGGAAGATGGGAGTGGACGAGTGGGCCAAAGCGGAATGGCTATTTAAATACAGCCAATAAAGCATAAGCAGTAAATTTATTCCGCTGATTAAATTCAGCAAAATATAAAATGAATATAAATCCGTTTCCTTTATTTGCTATTTATTACTTCATAAGCATACACCTTGTCTATCTGTTGGAACGGGTAATAAATTTTAATACTACCAACAGACAGTGGTTACATCAAGAGAAATAAATGTATATAATAAGACGAATTAGTTAGGCTTAATATTTACACTTTTCACAGAAAAAAACTCATTTACCGAAAGCACAAATATCCAATGAAAATATTGACAGAGATAAACAAATACTAAAAATGTGCTTATTTGTTTTGTGTTCCTGAGAGTATTGTTGACAAAAATGCAGTCCAAGCCTAAAATAATTATATAAAAAAAATTCAAATAAAATTTAGGAAATAAATATAAATTAAATAATACAGCGTTAAATACGTCTGTAATAGAATGTGCTGTTCGTTTGACAAAAGCATTTTCATCGGAAAACCTTGGGTTAGTAAAATGCTTTATTATGTGATGAACAGTTGCTTCGTACACTCACAAATAATCCTGTTAAATATGTTGACATAATTTGTTGCAGAGTTAAGTAATTGCTTGATAGTGACTCAAGAAGTCAATGGTTATGAGAAAATTAATGTCGTGCTAATTCCGAGTGTTGTCTAAGCGCGTTTATGACTGCAATGACGTTCATTATAATGCGTTTTGATATGTACAGTTTTATGTAAACCCTGAATTTGCCGCGACAGTAAACAAATCGTATTTATAATAACTTATACAATATGCAGATTTTGTAAACGGATCCTTTAAATTAGAAGCCAAGGCTTACTCTTTCAAGTATATAATACAATTGGGCGGGGGGAAAAAAGTAAACTTTGCACGCGAGGCAAATTTATGGGCTGTGAATCATATCGTACATAGCGAGCCAACTGCAGTATTTAATTCGAGAGTAATCTCTTATCTCTCAGTTTCTTAATCGAGATAAGAAATCTCCTGGTACGTTAAAGCACAGTTCATTTAAAAAGTTTGAAAAAATGTACCATACCAAAAACACTCATTAATTCCCACAAATATTTATTCGCATACAAATATCTGCCGTTTATGTACCTTTTAAATTTCCGTATCCTCATTACCCACCGCCCAGGGTGGTAGTAGTGTCTTACTCCTACAACCTTTGCTTCCGTGTCGCAAAGGACACGTGTAAGAAATTTGGCCGCTGAATCACTGAAATATTTAATTATATTTATACGGAGAAGATACGTGAACCATCTCCTGAGTCTCATTATCGTGAAATAATGTGTATAAATAAAATTAGTGAGTGAGGCCCTGGTCCGTATATAATCAAACTAACATTTTGTACTTTTAAAAACTAATTAAAAAGTATTAATACTGACGTTTATGTAATTGTTATGCGTTAACAACATTTTATTTAAGTAATGAGACTTTTCTTTGCGAATGTTGCATCAGATGCATCCGTCTCGGTCGCCAGAGTCGCAAATGCACTTCGACTAATCTTTAAATAATTAAAATAAAATATTAGCTAAATTTCAGCATTATTTCGCTGTGAACATAAATTTAATCATCTCGTTACACAGACTTTATGAGATCATAACCTATACTGATGTAATTTCTATGTCTTTAGGGTGGGACCTTTTTTGACCTGAAAGGAGGAAATTATGGAATCTAAATTTACGAAAGATCAAAAGAAATACTCTCTGGGCCGACAACTAGATTGCGCCCAAACTTATGTCAATCGTATGAATGGTGTTGGAACGCAAAAGGGCAAACCTTAATACTCGCGGCGTGTTTGAACAGTCCCGGTATATTACCCTGGAGGGGGCCGCATATATTGACTTTTATTTATATAGACTAGTTACTGTGAGGTATGGTCTGAGACATATGCCTAGTTCCACTGCATTAATCTGTTAATCGCGTTAGTAAGTAGTCTGTCAGGTCGCCAGCGGCAATCAACGATATACAAGAATATGTAGGACTTCATATCGATTTATCTCTTCTATTTCATGATAATTTATGTCATTTTCTGTAAATATTAGGTTATATGTTTATTATGTTTAAAGTTGGTTGGAAAAATAAATAGTAGAACATCCTATAATTCAGAAAAATTTTAATATACACTTATATTGAACAGGAGTTTAATTTCCTAAATTTTGTACCTCATCTGGTATCACACCAGATTGGAATCAGGAAATTACAAGGGATGAAAATTTGGACTTATACGTCGCATATATTATATTAATTGTTTTCTAACGTATTGGCTGTTGTACTATTTATATGTAAAGTAGTTACTGCCCAATGTGCGTCAACGCTAACAGCAGTAATTATAATAATAATTATATTCATTGTTAGCTAATTATTGTATATTTATGTTATAATTTACATGTTATCAACCTTTAATACGCTCCATCCATTATTAAAAATTTACAGTTAATGGAAGATTTAATAAAATATCATAATAAAAGTTTCGTCGCGTCTAAAGATGGGAAACAAAAACGGTTATTTTGATGTTTGGTTGTATGTCACTTTCAAGATTTTGTTTTTTCACTACACTACTTTTGTTGTTATTGTGATTTTCAGTCCCAAGACTGGTCTGATGCAACCCTCCATGCTAACCTATCTTGCGCAAGCCTTTTCATTTCCTTATAACTAGCACAACCCACATCATCCCTAATCTACTTTGCGTACTCCCGCTTCATTTCTTACCTTACACAATTCCCCCTAATGCTAATTTTGCAAGACCCTTGTGACTTGAAACGTGGCCTATTAATCTATCCCTTCTCTTAGTCAAAGTCCTCCATATTGTTCGCTTTTCTCCTATCTCATTAGAACTTCCTCGTTTGTGATTCTATCCACCCATCTGATTTTCAGCATTCGCCTATAGCACCACATTTCAAAGGCCTCAATTCTTTTCGTTTCCCCAACACCTATCATACACGTTTCGCACCCATATAACGAACAGTTTTAGCAACGATTTCCTAATATTCGCACATATTACCCGTAAGCAAATTCCTCTTTTTCGCGATAGCCTCCCTTGCTTTTGCTATCCCACACTTTACTGCCTTCAATAAGCATAAATAATATCTTTGTTTAATATGATGTAATTATTACTCTTTGGAGAATACATTTATAAAAATTAGTTTTTAAATGCCGATCTGCTGTGGTGTAGTGACTAGTGTTGCTGCTTCACAACCCACAGGTCCCGGGTTCGAATCCTGGCATGTGCTTGGACGTTGGTTTGTTTTAGGAACCATATGTGATGACATAAATATAAGTTACCCTAATGGTATACAGTTAATAATGACTTCAGCAGTTGGTGCGCCGGGTTCGAGTCCTGAGTCCACTCGACATTATTCCATTCTTGACTTTTAAAATTAGCATTACGCTCCTTATCTGAGTTTAAATTGAAGTCTTTCTCTTTGACTTGTTAAAAAACAATAATTCTCCAACTTTAAAGGAACAAATGTGTTATTAGCGTGTTGTACATTAAATAAAACTAAATTATATCTCTTAAAATTGATGAAAAGTGGCATCCTCCAGTAACGTAAGAGATGCAAAATAATTTGAGAAAATATGAGAAATTCAAGTTATTGCTGCGAGCACAACCCTCTAAACGTAAAGATGAGTTAATGGCGTTTTAAACGCGTCCTTAATGCATTTTTACGCAGTTAGCGCACAGCAATGATAAAAAATGTCATTATAAAAAGTAATTATTTCTCAGGAGAAAAAATGGTAATAGCATTGAAATTTCTAGATTGTAAACTGTTTTGTCATTTCTTTTTAAACCATTTAACTGAAGATATATTTAATGTATTGTGCTCTTAATATAGAATTATTTTTAAATTCAATAACGTGATATTACATCAATGTAAAAAGTCTTTGGTTACTATAAATATTTATGAAATTTAAAATATTCCTTATTTTTTAACTGAGATAATTAAAATGAATTCATGCAACGCGTGTGTAAATAAAATATAACAAACAAACGTGTCTTGTTTTTTTCATTCATATAAAAAATTTTCTTGTTTAGACAAACGAAATTCTTCAAAATTCAATTCACTAGTAAATAATTTATTATATGTCAATATTTAAAATATTTCGCATCAGTTAAATAAACAACAATTTATCTCCCCAAAAATCGTTTTAGCTACTGAAAGTTAATATGAGTGTTGTTTTAAGTTACAATTGTGATGTATTTTAGCACAAAGTAACTTTTGTTAAAACAAGAATTTACATCTTTCTTTCTTCGCACTTGTTTAATTTCTTTAATTTTGTTTCAAACATAGGTTAAATTTTCGGTGATTGTATGCAACAATTGCTATCGAGCACACATATATTTGAATTTAATGATTAGGTTTTGTGTAGTACCCGGACGAGCGGCGGAAAATATATAATTAATGACATCCTAATATGGGACGCCTCGTGTGTGCTATTGAGGAGGGGGAATTTTACGACATGGGATATAGGACCGTCAGAACACTAAAGACGACCCCAGGCTATGTAAAACTTTATTTATTAATCTTTATTTGTTGGTAAGCCCAACACATTAAGTGGTTAAACTGCTTAGAATCACAACACTTTAGCAATACGCTCAACACAGTTCTGTATCATAGTATTTATTTATCAACACAAAGGATTGTCTCGTAATTCTGTTAGTATGAATCACAGCCTTATCACAAATTATCTTATACACTTTTAACATGAAAACTTTTTCATTATCTGATAATAATGTTGTTGCGGTGAGAGATATGGCAAATAATTTTGCAGAGTCCGATTTACATTGTCCATTTATAGTTGGTTTATCTAGAACGGAGTTCTATATTTTATAAAAACAATTATAGACTGTATAAAACTTAAATAAAGTAAGAATTAACGACCGGTGTACAATTACAAAATAATTTGTACAATACAAAAATTTTGAAAGTGTGAGACGTTTTGATCAATTCTTGTGATAATTTCAGTATTAGACAAAAGATGAAATATTATGGACAAAGAATATAAGAAGATAAGATATGACTAACAAAGATTATTAATCATACGTAGAAACTAAGTGAGAAATATCTTATTTTACATTTACAGAAAATTAAATGTAAAGCATTCCTTATATACAAAATGACAGTGTTATAAAATTTAACAAAATTCAAATTTTATTTAAAAAATAAAATAGCTTTGGAATCCAAATCTGTTCATTCTTGGTATATTTTAGTAAAAATTCTTTTGATTGTTTAATAAATTTGTTCGTGACTAGACCAAACGATCTCTGTCATCTAGAATTAAGGAACATAAAGCAAATTAAAATTTTCCGATTTATAAGCATTCTACTATTACTTAACATTGTGTGGGACCTAGTCATTATTGTAATTGTGATAATATGGTTATATAAGATAAGGACGTAAATTATAAAAAAACCTTAACCTATGAAATTAATTTCTGTAAATGTAAAACAACACACTTCTCAGTTATGATGATGATGATGATTTATCCAATAGTCTTTGTTAGTTACATCTTTGGATCGTATTCCTTCTTTTGTACTACAATTTGATCATGATATTTCAGTTTTTCTTCAGTATTGACTAGGATCACTAGGGCTGATCGAAACGCATACTACTTCCTAGATTTTTATAATGTTCGAAATTTTATAGTAACTGTTTGTTATATGGGTCTTTAATAATTATGCTATATTTTATTTCTGTTTCTTTTTATTATCATTCCTAGTTCTTATACACTTTTTTCTGATTCTACTTTAGTGGGATGATATAGTAAGACGTTGATTATAATTTTGTTATCAATGAAGGGCTAGGAATATGGTTCCTAGAATTACTTCTTCGCTTTCGTAAACAGAAGCCATCAGCCAAACTAAATTACATAGATTTTGTTATCATGATTTACATAAAATTATTCGGATATTGGTTATTAATTTGCGCCTATGTCTGTCTTGCATAGCATAATTTTCATAGAGGAAAGGAAATATTCCCTACCCCATAAAATGACAGGAAGTACTGGATAAAAGTTTCATGTAAGTAGTGGAAGAAAATGATATAACAATAAATTCGTTTACATAAATTTATAACTAAATTTATACAGTGGAAGGGGACGGATCTGAAAAGACTGATATGTTTTGCAGTCTGATGATAATTCTAGGTTTTCGTGTAGCTTTTGATCTTGCTAAACAGGGAAATAAATTTTTATTAAATTTCCTACAACGTTGCGTCTTCACCGAAAAAGTTTTAAGAATATAGAGCAACAAAATTGTAATTTTTTGTATTCAATTGTTTTAACTAAATTAATTAGGAATATACAAATTTTAAAATCTTAAGTAATTGTGAAATATTTTTAAGTTTTATTATTGTTGTTACATTATATTTTCTAACTTTCTTTAATAATATCCTGAAGAAATTTACCTAAAGAAGTCCCATATGTGAGGATGAAACATTTCGCAAATTGAATAAAACTTGGATTTTATGTGAATTGGTCGTAAATTTAATTACATATAATTATTTTGAAAAGTAGATCTTAGATGTTTTAAATATTAAAAAAATGTATCAGTATTTAGATCCTATATTTTATCATGTATCAGTTGAATTGTACTAGCTGCTGTTGGGCTCTACAGCTACAAGAGGTGCAATTAACTTGCAGACATGTATTAGTTCGGCAAAGTGCTGCTTGGGGCAAACTTGAACAAAATGTCCTGCGGGATGGTGGCGCTTGCATTCTCAATTTATTCATAAGAGCCACCTGGGTAGCCATTTATTTGCGATATATTACCTTATTTAGAACCCTCCTTTAGGTAAAAGCCTTCAAGTGTTAAACCAGGTTAATGTGTCGTAAAGTCAGTTGTATTCCCAGTCAAAACCCTTAAATTCTTGAACAAACTCGCACGTCTTTGTGAAAGGAAAATATGAAAATAATGAATGGAAAGAAAATGGGCTTCCTAGAGAAGAAATTCAGAATACATGTGAATAAATACCATTTGAAACTTTGGCCACTATAATGTCTATAATGAATAACACTTGAAATTTAGGAAGCTAAAGCTAACATGTATTTATTTATTTAAACATGAATAAATTATTAAATTAATGCTTTCAACTAAGAAACAGATTAAACTGTAAATTTAATGAACAGATGTTTATTAAAAGCTTGTTATTTAAATTTAATTTGACGAGTGTAGACTGTCGAGTGACGTCAACTCGATATAACGATTGTATGTTATATTACGACCACCACAACTAAGTACTGTAATTTTTTCTGTTTAAAATTAAATATAATGGTGAGATAAGGAAATGCATTAATGAAATATTTTAATGAGCAAGTTTTTTTAATGCGAATGTAAATTTAGAGGTGATATATTTTTCAGGTGTCCAGTCCAGTAATTCATTTATATTAGCCGGCTGCATTATTTAATTTTACTGAAAATAAAATGTTTTATTTAGGAGGTTAGATGGAATGCCACCGAATGAACAAGTGCATAAATCGGAACATAAACAATGAACCTTTTACATTTGCAGAAAATATTTCCAGTACTATTCATTTGTTCAATGTCGAATTAATATATAAATAATACACTCAGTATGAACGAAATTATATTTCACGATTTATAACAGAACTCAACAATCCGAAATCGAAAAGTCAAAACAATATCAAGCTGTCACGCAATGAACTTGTGCTTGTATTGATGTTTGTCAGATGACATAGATTATTCAAACGGGCATTGAGGATATACATTTTTAATGTGAGAAATTCAAAAAAATTAAGTCGGATAACTAAAAACGTTCTGGATCTCGGCAACAGAGCCTTACCGGGTCGAACTATAGGTAAGAGACATCAAGATGACCGCATAAATACAACAAAAACCATTTCTTAAAAATCGGTCAAGCCGTTTAGTAGGGGCGGAATTACGAACAAATCGGCATCAGAATTTTATATATAAATGTTATGGTGAAAACCAAAAGTTTCTGTCTTGTTTGACAATTGAATAAAAATCTTTTGGAGACTTAAATGGTTCAATGGTTCATACCATTAAAATAATTTTCGTGGGAGATTTTATATAATTTCTTCCATTAGTATGATTTTAATAAATTATAGATACGTTCAAGGATCAGATATTTATTTATTTATTTATATTAACTTTGGCAATTATTTATTTGAGCGGAAATAAAATAAATTCACGGTTAAACATTATGAACACAAAATTATTCGTTTCCCTTGGCCCCTATTAACCACACCATGAGCTCACGAATACCATTTTTAAATATGCATTTACTATATTTCATGCATTGTTCCCTGATTTTGTATTTTAAGAAATTGGAAACTGTTAAAAGTTTAATTTATAATGAAACTTTAATGAGCAGTAATTTACACACATAATAACATCATGATTGGACGTTTGTTTAAATTTTAATTACGGGAATGAACTAATTTTGTTACTTAACAAAGGGTTATATAGAAATAAATAATGAAAATCAAATACTTAATGACAATAACTATTCATAAAACTGATTAGTTAATTGAATTGTGTCATTTCTTAACTGGTTCATATTCAACGAAATATTTTTATAAATATATATTGCAGTGTTTTCGGTGATATATTATTTTTATGAGTCGATTTTGATTCAGTTGCACATTTAGTCGTAAGCATTAATTCCTAACGAATGATTTTTTTATTATTGATCAAAATGTCTTTGATAAAATTATATGTGATTTAGGATGCCCAGTCTTACATACATTTTTAAAAAGAAATTTACCTTACGTTTATTGCAGTGCTCTGTGAAAGAATCCCTGAGGAATATAAAACAAAATTATACTAGTTTCCTAGTTTCAATGTACGAAGAAATTGTGATTAATTCTATAGAATTGGAAAATACAGTCTCTGTATATTAGCAGGATATTATGTTTCTTCCTGTGATGGGAATCTATAACATCACACCAAAGGATTTATATTTATGTTTATTATTCCAAAGGCGCACAGTTCTTTGAATTGATATGATTACAGTTTAAATATTATTTTAGCTAAGCTCCTACTTGATCAAATATTTTCTTGAGTAATAATATAGATCACGGTCGGAGGCGCAAATGGAGAAAGACTTTCAGGGTCCATTAATGAATCGGCGGCTTTGTAATTTAACGAAAAATATATAAACAAATTAATGAAGTTTCTTTTTTACACGTCAGAAGCTGTCTTATCGGTGGACAAAGGAGGGAGAGATTTCCCTCTCGGCGAGAATATCTCAATGCCATATTCGAGAGCTCCCCATTTTTTCTGCAAGTGCGATTTCATTTTGTGTGAAGGCAACAGAAATCAGACAGCACAGCTTGATTGCGGTCTGTAGATAGAGTAACGGCGCCCCTTCCTTATGACGTCACGTAACGACCCTGGTGAAGCTGATAAGCCGTTCCCAGCTGGCGTTAACCCTCCAACCATCATAAAGCTGGAGAGGTTACGAGTGCCCAGGGGAGGGTATTAAGACCATTACACTATCCTCAAGACACAATTTCCAACCTAAACTGTTTACAGGGCAATGTCGCAAACTGTATCCTGTTTCTGCACGCGACCCTTGTAATAATGTCTTCGTTCGCAGAGAAGCTGCTGACAATTAACTAGTGACTGAATTTACGTTGGCATTACTTTCAATTTTTCAGTGTCTATCCCTAAAGTTTTATCTTTATCTATTCAAAGTTCACTTTTATTTAGTTGACATTTGCATAAATGTTTTTTTGGACTGTAGAGCCCGATAAATCGAACCAGAGAGTGACCATGAGTCAGGATAGCAGACTTCTAGGATCGCAGACCATCCTACATATACAATATTGTTTTTATGGATGCTTGATCTGTGACATTCTAGCACATTATGATATAGTTCTGTGATCAATCCACGCAGACCAGCATTCTGTATCTAGGTACTTTTAAGACAAGCCAAAATCAAATAAAACATGCCAACCAAGAATATATTATCCCAGATACATTGATGTTACGCTCCATATAATTATAAAAAATATTTTAATATATTTTAATTCATTTTTATTCATTTTCCATAAAACACAAAGATTTTTAAGTATCCTTCCCGGACGTTACTTTACAAGTTGAATATACCGATCAGAAATGTTTTCCATAAATGTTATCTTTTCTTAAATATGTGGGCGCCCTAAAAATCTCTAAGGGTAGGAACAATAGTTGACTGAAGTACTCGATGAAACTATTGTTTTAGAAGTCGCTTTTCACCATAGTGTTTCACTTTTTCTGGCGTGGTTTACAATGCAGGGAACAGGGTTTCCATTCCATGCCATAGTTTCCTCACGACTCACCTTTGAAGTTTAATATTATAAGACGTATCCAGAATCACCCTAGTAGGAAATGATCAATTGAACTCATCGGGTGTAGAACATCATAATGGGGTTCTTTACACTACCTATGTTTCTGCAGTTACCAGCCCTTAAACTGGTCTGATGCAACCCTCCGTGCTAACCTATTCTGTGTAAGCCTTTTCATTTCCACCATAATCTATTTATCTTATTCCATCCTTTATTACCCCACACACTTCACTATAATTACATACAACAGCCTTCCTCCAGAGTTTAAAAACGATAACTACAAAAGTTTCGTGAAGGAGAGTAAAACTATTCTATTAAATGGCGCGTTTTACTCGGTACAGGATTTTCTTAATCGTCCCTCTAGTATTTTAAATCTAGGTTCCTGCAAAGGCGTTGAATCAGCTGCCTTGTAAAATAACACACCACATATCTTTAAAACTTTCTGTACAGTTTTTTCTGCTCTTTTGTTTGTTTATCTCATGTATTTCCTGAAGCTACTACGGAAGGACAGTTTTCTGGTCGCGGAGCTCCAAGTAGTTAAATCTCCATTGCGTGTTTCTCAGTGTGTGCTTGTGATCTATTGTGTGCATGTAGTGTTTATATTGACTTTAGACTACATACATTTTCTTTTATTAATTTATTTTAATATTATTTGTAATTAATTATGTACCTTATTTTGTTCGTATGACGTATCCTATTTTATCAATCGAGGACTAATGGAAACAACAATAAATCTAAATCTAATCTACTAAACTACCTATATTATACGTAATTGTTAGTATGTTCGTATATTTATTAGAATCGTTAAAAGCGCAAATGGTGGAATACGGCTTGAAACACTTGAGTGGATTGCAATAGAATTTAGGTACCTGTTATGTTTAGATGCTGATGTACACTACAGAACAAAACGTGAGCGCTCCTCCTCATATGCTACCCAACCTACACGGCTTTGCTCCTCCTCGAACCGGGAATTGATTGCCTGGCTAAGAAAGACGCCTATTCATTTACACTCAGCTTAACGAAATTTACGCCTTTACTTTGATCATGCTTTTAGACCGAATGCTACAAACGTTTTTTCATTGCAGGCACATTATTGCTGTATAAATATTTCTGACATATCCAATACCAGCAAAGTTTTCTATTCCGAAAAACACAATCCAACAGTTATTTTCTGGTAGTTTTTGTGGCTCTGCTGCAATACTATAGTTTTCAAATAGTAGACTAACACTTTTTTTGGTCAATAACTTATAAATATTGTGGTTCTGCTATAAATTGTCGAGAAAGGGGAGAGAGTATGCGATGAATCATCGGAAGGAATAAGCAATAGTTCTTAACTTTCACCAGGTTTAACTTTCAGTTTCAGTACACAATTATCACATTTTCAAACACGTAATGTCTGTATGAATTGTGTTAGGAATGTTGTTAAGCTAGGTCAGCAACGTCTTGGATTGGTAATTCAATTTTCAAATTACGAACACATTGACTAAATGTATATTTCCAGTGAAATTAACGTTATATATTTGTGTAGCGTAGCAACGAGTGCACGTAGCCTCGCGTTTATGTCTGCTCCGGAAATTGCGGCACGATTCTCGGCAAGACAGTCACGCGTCGTCCCAGGAGACGTTTTCTCTTCCCTGGATGACATCTCGAGGTATGAGAATTCCGTCACTGACTCCGGCTGCTGCGACGGATCAAACAAACAAAACTCCTAGTTCAATTTCCGGTACCGCTGTTACGGTGCAAGAGACAAGAAGACTTTACAATTGCAGGTTAGTATTGAGTGCTTATAGAAATGTGATTCTCATTTTAAGGATAGTTAATAAAATAATTTACAGGATGCGGCACAGAGTAGCATTTGAGTTACAGACAAGGGAATTTATTGTAATTTTTCTTACACTATACTATTTTAACCTTAATCTTTGTGGAAGTGCGCATGGAAGAGTGTAAAAGATAGATACATCGTAAATAAGAAAATGTAATGGTCTTGTCGTCTTCGAATGTTTATAATGTTGTAGTGGGTTATTTATTATTCTCTTTCAAAAATAAAGGTTTCCTGGGATTGTTTATTTGGTTTGTGTTTGATTTTGTAACTAGCCACTAGAACTCAAATTCCGTAATGTAGTTTGAATGTCAAAGTGGCGACGCATGTAGCTTTGTGATGTGCTAGTTTTACGCTGCGCTGGAGTAATTAGGGCACAAAGCGAGGAGTACCGTTTGTGGGATGCTCATTGTTGTAAATTGTGTGATGCAAGCCGAGCGGAACAGTTGAAGACGACAGAACTTGGGGAAGTAAAGCTCTAGATCTCTGACGGATTGATAGCTTGACTCATTATTTATTATATGACTACATAAAATGAATGGTTAAGTTAATAAGGGTTCTGTAGTTATGACGTTGAATCATTAGCATGCATAGACTTGTAACGTGATGTGAAAACACATAATCTCATGAATCATAAGTGGTGTTTTTATATATTTATACGTATGAATGCAATTTCAGTTGAAACACCGCTGAAGGGCCAGCGAAATCGGCGATTCCGATTCACGAGGCAATTCCCGGGAAAGGGATGTTCTCTTTACGTAATCTTAAACTCATTAAATAATTAGCTTTCCTTAATAAACAGTGCCATAAACGTGGCGCAAAACCATGCCGGTAACGGACAGACGAAGCCCAATATGTGAAGTGTATAATTCAAATAGTCACAACCGTTAAAGTAAGAAACCTCATATCCCTTTTCCCATGATCAAAAGTATTCGTGCGAAATTTGTTAGCAATGGTTTCTGTCCCTCAAAGGTTTTTACAGTAAGAATTTTATGTATATATACATACATACTCCACAGTCGCCTTGGTAGGCCCAGGCCTTAAATGGGCTGTAGTGCCATCGGAGAAGATATATATATATATATATATATATATATATATATATTGCCGTTGACTGAGATGAGTAAGTTTATTCAAAAGTAGCTGTGCCCGCGACTTCGTTCAGGCCGGACAAATAGCAGCTATTATTTTGTCAAAAAACGAAAAAAAACAGGTACCAAATTTTGACAAAGTTAGGATTTATTGAATATAGCATTCACCCGTGACTTCGTCCTCATAAAATCTTGAAGTGCGTCTCTAACCCATCTGTTTTTTTAAAAAACATTTCTGAAATAAGTAAATTTTTAGTTTTAACGTAATAATAGAACTGTAAAAATATAAAACCTACGGTATAATTGATGTATCTATCTTTTTTGTAAGTATAATAATATATTTATTTTTTGCATACAAATATATTTTTAAAAATTTTTAAGTTTATTTATTTTTACTCTACGCTTCAAACGACAGCAGCGTCAAACCAGTTCAAATGAATCTATTGATAATTTTTGTTTGCTTTGGTGCGGTATGTTGGTCATGATACACGCTATATGGCAGCAATAAACTTTAAAGAAATTATATTCATATCTTCTGAATCTTCCAATATATCAAAATGGATTATACACGAAAATTTAAGTTAAAGTTCTAAAGTATTCATTAAAATCCATTTGCCCGGTATTAAAGACAAACTTTCAGATAAAGGTAGACCGAAAAAAAGTTTAAAAACGCTCATTTATGATTAGGAATCATATAAATAGCAATATTCACTTTAATTTTGGAAGCACACTTCAATTCTATTTATAGGTATAGAATATGGCCTAGGAAAAAATAAATGTATTGTATTTTTGACTCAGACTTATTTTCAATACTAATTTGTGACTTCAAATTGCCGATATTTAGATTAAAACGTTGGTAATGTAATTAATTCTCATCGATATGTGAGGTGCACTGTTGTTAAAAATACATTTTGAGTCCGAAAATATTTACAATGTTATGTGACTCGTTTAACGCGATTACGTTTCTATTTATTTCAATAATCTCAAAGATGTAACTAAACTACGCAAGTTATCTTCTCCTACTATTATCATTTACTATTGCGCTAGTTCTTAATCTTTCAGTTGATTATGAAAGAATTGTTGCATGTAGAATTTTTCCTAAGATTTTATCCCTCGTAAATGTTTTTTTAAAACATTTTTATTATTATGTGCCGTGCAATAGTATTTTTATTATTTCTTAAAACAGTTTCTTTGTCCCTTTAATAAAAACGAACTTTTAGGGGTTATAAGCTTCATTTGTCAATGATTGAGATTATCGTTCTGATTGGCTAGTTACGTGAAACGGGTTTTCATGAACGAACAGTAGTTCGCGGAAGCATTCCGAATGATTAACTGCGACTGAACATCCCATCGTCGCGGTCTGATTGATGAATTAATGACTTATTAGAGCCACCAAATGACTAGGGTATTAGACGATGACCTGATGTCCATCTGATGTCTTCCTATGAAGTGTATGGAATATGTGACATGTTCGATACTCGAAAGCACAGTACTTTGGTACAGTTTATAGGGCGTCCATAAAAGAATGTTCCAGTTTTATGGTATAATATACCAATTTAATTTAGACGATACTTGATGTTAGTGGTTTGACACCTTGACGACGACGTTGTTTCGTCATCTTCAAAAGTCCACGGTTCGATAAATAACAAATCAGATGCTTGTGCCACTCGCGTATGTGATTATGTAAAACTATTTGAGTTACTTTAATTGTGATCTTGAAAACAACACTCTATAATGCTTACAGTTAACACTATTTTACTTTTACAACTGGGACATTATTCTATGGGCAACGTGTACTAGTGTGCGATTAAAATAAGAAGGCACTTGGGATTTCAGTGTGGACGGAGAATCTGATGCCACACTAAATGAGGGCGTGAAAAAAGTTGTTCGGCAACGCTTCTTGTTCCATTCTTTAATTTAAGCGTTATGATTGGTGGATTGAAGGCCACACACGTCGTGGGAAATAACAGAAACAGGAAATATACTTGTAATCAGGTTACTGCTCCACTCTAGCTAACAGTTGTTCTGAACGTCGCTTAGATAATTAAAAAATCAATACCACCCGTATTTCATTCTCTGTGAGAATATTTTCTCAAATCTTTCACGTAAGTTGTAATGTGAAATGTATTTACCTAAGCTGTATGAGCCACTTCATTTGAAGTTCATAAATAAAATTTCCGAGCAATTTAGCTACCAATTGTTTTGCCCTACATTATCAGAAACGTTACCGTACTTTGTGCTCGATCCTCCCAGCTGATCTGTGTGTTGTTCGAGCTGCTTTATCCGCACAGCCGAAGCTAATGCGTGGATTGAAACGACGGCGGACTAGCTCAGCACAATTCAGTTCGGGCTTTATGTTGTGGTTTGAATTTCCATCACTTGACATCTCCCACACGAGGAGCGACCGTCCGGAGTGGGAGCAGCGTTGTGGAATACTCATTTATCCATGGCAGCGGCTCTTAATTACCGAGTACCTGTTGCCATGGCGACGTTGTCTATCGACGACGAAGCCGACTGTACTGACCGGTCGCATTTTCACGTGGATAAATTTCTACGAAAGCAATATCTGCACAATGTCATGACGTTTATCGCCTCATTTTCCCAGCTAACAAGATTTACACCTCGACACAATCAAGGGCTGTTATGGACACAATATACATGAGCGGGATTCATGTCGCACGGAATTTCAGGAAAGCTGTAGTCTGCAGAAAGACGACCCACATTTACGATCGCAAAGCAGTTATTAAACGATGGCCGTTTCGCGGGCAAACCCCAAACTGATATCAGCGGCGCAATATCGGCACATTCGTTGCACCATCGCTCTTTCATAATATTATTTGCAGTCGAGGGCAAGAAATTAAATTTTACTTGGCCCTTGCAGATTCCTTCCTCGCAGTCGTTGTTTGGAATTCAAATAAGAGTACTGCTGAAGAAATTGCTAATGTTCAACCCCTATTCCTCCAGACGTAATTGAATCAATTGCCTTAATTGAAACTCTGACGATTTCATTTCAGACATCTCGTTCCTTACATAAGTTTATTTGTGGCTCCCACGGAATATTTTATCGCATTTCTCAAAGTAAAAAACCGATGACCATCTGTGACAGTGAATATATTAAATCTTTATTGAAATGAACAATAACACTAAACACCGCTTGTAGGAGCCAATAGTCAATATAAACCAACTGATATTCTTTAATTTGTAGATTTTATCTAATTTTCTCATGAGAAAATGAAACCTTGAAAAAATTAAGGAATAATAATATTGTTTTAAGATGTCAGATTCACAATTACAGCCTGTTGAGAAATGAATAAGTGCAAGGATAAAATATTATCCCCCTCTCCATATATTTTTCAACTTTTTGTACCAGGTCCGATTTAAAAGTAAGGGCATACATTTATGTAAAATATAAAGACCTTTTTTCAGTTATTTTCGTTATGAAATATTTGGGAAACAATTTTCTATTATTTTAAAATAAATATCGGTACTTGATTTAAGAAACAGTCCCTGTAGATTTGTTGGACATAATTTGAAACATTTCAAACTTTCCAAGCAGTAAATTAGGCAATATAATGGAGTATGAAACTATATTAAAATCTATTAAACTAAAATATATAGGTTCATTATGATTTAAAATATCAATTTTATTGGAAGATTGACTTTGGAATTGCTCCACACTATTGACTAGGATAGTTTCCAAATTTCAGAGAAAGGCAGAAATTACAAATCACGTTTAGTTTCAGAAATGCTTCACATTAAACGCAACACGAATAATCTTAATGTAAAAGCGGACACGGATTTGCTCAGTAGTATATATATATATATATAATGTCTTAATTGATTAAATATAATGTTGATGTCTCACCTGAAGAGGGTCCAGATGAGGACCGAAACATGTAGTTGTTTTTAAATTATAGTTGGTTATGTTTTAAAAATATTTATTCTGTTTCTGGCTTCATTTAAACATTAGTATTTTTTACAATTTTCTACCGCGTTTCGTCCAGATTTTTGTTGTTTTTCATGTACATAAATAATCAATTTACAACAAAAGTTAACTACAGACAATTTTTTAAAAAATAATAATGTGAATATACAATTTTTTTAAAATTATAAATTGTAAATAATTTTAATTACATGATAGTAGTTATTAAAAAGTACAAATTTTGAAGTAAAATATATAAATAAAATTTACTTAAAAATTTGGACTTTTTTAGTTTAACAAAATATTGTATATTTAAATTTTAATGCATTTTTAAAATATGTCAATAGTTAACCATTGTTGAAAATTCATTATTTATGTACCTCAAAAGCCCAATAGTTTGTAGGAAACGTGACAGAGAACGTTGATAAAGAATTTTAAAAAACCAACTCGTGGTTTTTATTCATAAAAATGCTTTATATTTATGGGTAAAACTTGGAGTATCACACTCACGTTATAACAATTGTTCAAAATGGTTCATCCTTACATGACTGGCATACAAAGTCACCGGAACTCACTGCTTGTGTTTTTTTTTCTTGTGGACGAACTGAGGAACTATATAGCAAAAGCCGTGGAAACAGAAACGCAAGACTAGTACAGTAGAGTGCGGCACGAATTTAAATACCGTGCATGAAACGGAGGCATATCAACAAATATTTCAGTTAATAAACAAAAAAATTTATTCATTACAAAATTAACATCAATTTTTTATGTTCATAATTTTTAAAAATATATACATAGAAAATCGGACAGTTCTTTTTAAACCTCTCTGTATTTATTATTCACAGTTGTGTAGTATTCTAGGAACAAGCTCAGCCAACCTCCATTTCACAAACGAGATATATCGTTACACGAGATTTTAAATGCGTCAAATTAGTGTCAATAGCATAAACGTTTGTATTTTGAATAACAGATTTCCCTCACAAGTCAGTAAGTGTTTGATTACGCTGCTTTTAACTCTAAACTGGTGCTCGAAATTCAAATCACACCAATAATTTGGTTTGTAAAGCTTTCTGAACGGAGAAGTGATACGATAACGTCAAAAACATCCAATTGCGTACTGATGTAATTATATTAGTTATGCGACATACTACATATCAGGAAATTTAGAAATTATTTAACAGAAGTCAATAATATAACAGTTATTAACGTCTATAAGTTTAAATTAATGTTTAAACGAGGCCAAAAACAGACAAATCGTAAAACAAAAACCAAAATAATTTAATACAACTACATGTTTCTGTCCTGATCTGGACTCTCTTCAGGTTGAACTAAAGTTAACAATATACGATATTATTACATTACAAAGATATAAACGTTACAGCAACAGAATACAACAATTAAATAATAAAGATCATTAAAATTTAAGGAAACAAAGAAAATCAGAATGTTTTGGAATATTATATTTCATGAAATAATAGATTATATTAAATAAATCTACATTTTGACAATTAAGTATAAATAAATACCCGATGCAACCGCTTTGCCAGCAAACAATTTTATATTTATTTAATTCATCTACGACGTTTCTTCCATATATGTGGACTTCATATGGAATAGTGAATAATTTTGCGTCGTAGATACCATAACAGTCGGAGGACCAAATACAGCGCAAAATTATTCATTTAAAATTTACCTGATGAAGTCCACAAATATGGATGAAACGTCGTATATGAAATAAATAAATATAAATTTATTTGATGACAAATTGTCAGTAATTTTATTTTCTGACTTAACAGAAACTTGAATGTTGTACACATTTCAACTTTGAAAAAACCTTCAACACGTTCTTTAATTCGACTATGATTCCTTTGACAGACAATGTCTATTCCTATTATAAGAATTTTCTTTTCTCAAAATTTCGCTAGTTGAATATATCCTGGTTCATATTTCAGATGTAAGGATCACAAGTACCGGGATAATGTTAAGTTCAGTATCCAAAATAAAGACAATTAACTTTATAAATTATGAAAGAATTGCATTTTATTGATACTTTTTAATTGTTGTAGACATACACGAAATTAGCATCAAAATAAAAAATTGTACAAGCGTGCAAATTATTGAACTCGTTACAAAACCGGAACTCAGTTCATCACGTCACTTTTAGCAATATAAAAGTTGAATTTTGTTAATGATTTATGTGATGTTATAAGTGAAATATTCAACATAAAAAACAAATGTCATTTCCAAATCACCCTACATGTGAAAGTTAAATAAATGTCAATTAAAAAAATGAACTGCTGATAATTTACACAATGAAGCTGTATTTTTTTTGTGCGCTGGACTTGTAATTATTGTAAATGAATGCGAGATTTACTTAAATCTAATCATAAAAATAAAGGCGCGATCCAAAATAAGAAGTAACAATTTTAGTTTTTCCATTTCTTTTTCATTCGTATTTAATGGTTCCTTTATCGTGGACGGTTATCATATTTCACGTAAATTTTAATATTTCTCCTGCTTAAGTAAGCTTACAGAGCCTTATAGAGGAAGTCTATTTACAACGAAAACCATTAACGATTTCTGAAGCAACGAGTCACATTGGCCGTACTTAAACAAACATTTGCGGACCGAAATAAACATGGGAACGTGGAATCAGGTTATCCCGAGAAGCTGCTATCAGATGACAGCTGATGATGTGAAGCATAATTTATAATGAACATGAAGGATTCTCGTGCTTTAATGCAAGGAAGATCCCAGAATTGTGAAAATTGAAATTCATCTTAAGAAATACTGTGGATTAAAATAAAACTGAAAATATTTCGTATATTTCAAATATATGAAATGCAATTTAATTTTATATTACAATTAATACATTTCTAAAGGAATATTTATACCTAATCCTAAAAAATAGTATTATTTTCGGTTGCTAGTAACAAAGCAACAAATACGTCTATATTAATTTCAGCACTTACCAATTATCAATTAAAACATTTTACACTAAATTTAAATAATACGAATGATCTCTTATAATAGTTTGATTTATGGATTTGTAAAACAGATGTGAAAATAATGTGGCATGAAATGACTATAGAATCTAGTTTTAATTGTTTAAACTCGTACATTCATTTCGCTTTCCCACTATACAAACGGAAAACTGCTTCTCATTTTTCCACAGTAATTCTTAAAGGGTTTAGTAGATTATATATATTGATTTAGGGCGTGTCAAATTAGTTCATTACTATACATAAATTTTTCGAAGCTATTTCATTACCCAGCCAATTTGATAACGCTATGCAGTTGATGAATTAATTTCTCTGAACGCTTTACAATTCCATTCAACAGTGGTACACGGATGATGTAAATTGTTTTACTCAATTATTGTCGACACTATTGTTTCTTCATATGTGGCACTGGGAACACATTCCTCAATTTTAACGCCACAAAATTTGTATATATGGAGCCAATTTGTCAAAGTATGTTACTGATCTTGAAATACAATGCTGTTACTTCCTTTAGGTGCCTTTTAAAACCTTGGCGTCGTTCGTGAGTCAATAAACTAATAAACGCAGTGAAATAAACTGTTTCTTTCGAGGATCAAACTGAGCACCTAATACGATTATTGCTTTTTATTGAGAGAGCCCCTCATTATTACTAGCCGTAAAGCAGCTTTGATCAAGCACTTTACATTTTTTCGTCCATGGGAAATGGAATTTCATATTAATCAATATTTAATACTATTGAGTTTTGATGTCAGTAGTTGTAATACCGCTAGGATATATTTTCCAGCTGTCACTCGATTATTTATATTTCAGAATCCTATAATAGATAGAAAAAATTACTATAGCCACAAGCTATATATATATATACATAAACAAATGTCTATCTGTCTGTTTTCCTCAATGTATTACTATATCATACATCGGATCACCATGAAACTTTGTGAAGTTGTTGAGTTCACTCGCGCGAAGCTTTCTGGCATAGTATATGTAATATACGATGGCAGGTTCTATATACAGGGGTTGGGCAAAATATTATGTACACCGGTATTGATACAAAATTTATCAATTAATAAGGAGGTGGACCACAATTTACTTTGAGAACAGCGGCAATTCGTCGTGGAATAGATTAGTACAGTGTCTGAATAGTTTCCAACGGAATGTGGTTGAAAACCAACTGCGAATTATAAGTTTTACAGTAAAACTTAGATACTAAAAATAAAATAGATACATAAATGATACCGTACTTTTTAAATATTCAATTAATTCAACTTTATCAAAATTCGGTACCTGTTGTTTGGTTTTTTAGGGCAAAATAAAAATAGTTATTTCTCCAAGTTCTGCGCAAACGAAGTCTTGAAATAAAGGAATTTAATTTAATTTAAAATTATGAGTATAGTATAAGAATTATAAAATATAGTCTTTCCCAAACTCGTTATAATATTCATTAACCTTCGAACGTGACTAAAAAAATTTTAATTTATTTTCAGGGACATAGATGAGAAAATACAGCTTTCAGCAAGTACATACACAATGAATTGAAGCAATATGTACACAATTCAATAATTTGGAGAAGGCAGAAAACGAAATAAAAATATGCCTTCTGAGAATAAGAAGTAACGGCAGACTGAAACTTTTTACATCCAAAGACGTTATAATTTTTAATGGAGTGAGGCTACGTCGGGAGAATCACTAAGTGGACATTGCATACCTTCACTTGAAGAATTTTACAGAAATTATTTTTCAGGGATAATCAAGTGTTCCAGTGAATTTTGTTCATTTTGATCGATAACGAATGTCTTACTATTAATTGCACACTTTTTATTCGAAGGATGATCCGTGGAAATGAGTGGTTTCTGTGTCAAGATGATTCCCTGAAATTAATTATTTACTTACTTATCGATTTCCTGAGTTATATTTGTACAAACTGTTCCTGGAATGTAACCAATGAAATTAGCTATTCGACACTTATCCCGGCCATTTTTGAAAGTCATTTATAAACCACTAACAATGTCATTCTCCACATGTCCATTCAGTTGTAATTTGTGTTATAACGGCTATGCGACTGCTATGAATCAGCTTAATGTCCCCAAAAGTTAGACTCCAGCACCAATATCAGTCTTTATGAATATTTTATTTTAAACCTTTCCTAGACTTTGTTGTAGTTGTGGTAATGAGTCCTAAGACTGGTCTGATGCAACCCTCCTTGTTGCTCAAGCCTTTTTATTTATACACGGCTACCACATCCCACATCCTCCCTTATCTTCTTAGCCAATTCCAGCCTTGGCCTCCCTCTTTTATTCATCCCCCACACACTTCCCTCTAATGCTAATTTTACAAGACCCTCATGTCTCAAAACGTGCTTATTAATCTATCCCTTCTCTTGGTCAAAGCCCTCCAAATTGTTCTCTTGGGTCCTTTTCTTATTAAAATTCCACAATGTTTTCTCTTCTGCTACAAGAAATTATTCGTTATAAAACTAGGAACAATCATTTCACCGACTCTAAAATATTAGAGGAACATAATAACTGACGTTTGTTTTTTCAAGTAGATTCATTTTTAGGTACAGCCGCTCCGTAGAGGTCTTTTTTGGCCTGAAATGACTAGAATGTGTCCTGAATCAGACCCTGACAGGCGTGCTTATGTAAGCCTGACAGTAATTCACTTGCTGCCGGACAATGGCGTGTCATCTCCGCCACGCATAGCGACACAGGACTATTTGGACAGCTAAATTACACTATATGAACCACCGACAGTCTGCATTATGTCTCACATTTCTGGCATTCTCTCACATTCTGCAACCCGCTAGTGCTCATTATGCCTCACTTTTAGCACCAATGATTGATTTTTTGAAGCCGATGAAATCAGACACCATTAGCAGATCTCAATTGAAATTTAGGAATTTTTGAGAATACAACTCAGCGGCTGATTGACCGCATAACTAAACGAATTTACATAACATTTTTAAAAAACTATTTGCTCTTTCTTCTTTTGCAAACCTTACAAGATATGGAATTCTAATTTCAATTTATTTTATTTTTTTTCCCAAAAAACAGTGATTTCAATTTCATCACACTACTTACTCACTGCTGTTAGTATTGAACAAAATTCTCGAGCGGCTGTACTACATTAAATATCACGGCTAGTACGATTTCATTTCAACGCTTCATTTTAGATTGCAATATTTTATATTAGCATTAATTTTAAATGTAGTGCAGTATTTAACAGCAAATGAAATGAGTACACCATTAAACTTGTTTTCACTTCCTCACACACTCTTTTAATTTCAATAACAGATTTAGCCTTTTCTCTTTACTGAAGGCGAAATATTTCGACCAAAATTAGTCAGAATTAAAATTATTTTTTTATTAAACTATATCTCGACGTTTCGTTCCATTGTTTGTAACCTCCTCAGGTGTGAAAACAATAGAAAAATAATCCAAAAGTCTCTCGTTCAACAACAAGCCTCGGAGATAGTTTGTGCTTCAGTACAAATTTGTAAATAAATCTTTTTACAATCTGAAACGCGTTTCATAATTATGACATTAGTGTTTCAAATCATTCAATAATATAAACTTTTTAAAAATATTATATACAAAATTACCATTTTATACAAACATAATATTATATACCACATTGTACAGATTGCAAGATTGTTACATCGGTTAAACGTAACGCTCATTAATAACTTGTATTAATGTAGATAAAAATTATTTAAAATTCTACGTTTTTAGTTAAACAATCATATTTTGATTGGCTAAGTGTAATAGTTTGAGGTGAGAAATTTAAATATTATAAAAAATTTATAAGCGATATGTTGCACATTAGATCTAATATTTCTATTATTAATTGATACCAATAAACTAAACAGAATATACGTTCCCTTATTATTATTATTATTATTAAGTATTGTTATCATTCAATGTTAAAAATTCATTGTTAATTTCAAACTTCAATAATAAGATCAACGTCTGTACTTATATAGCAGCCATTTTGTCTTGCAATATGTACATTAAATTCATGAAACATTTGTAAGTAATAGCCCACATATCTTCATACAATTACATCATGTAAGGTTAACAGTTTTTTTTTTGGACTTTGATAGGGTTTCTTGCACCTTAAGAGGTTCCAAGCATAGAAACGACACGTTGTGTTGTTTTCATTGTGTATTTTTTTCAAATAAAATTTAATTCTGACCAAATTCGATGGGATACTCATTTATTTCACTGAAGTACGATAAACAAAACTAATGAATAACTATTAAACTGTTGAAGAAATATTTTTAAGATACGTAATCACTCTTATAGTTTCAGTTCATTTACGAAGAAATTGGATATAAGGGTTTAGAACAATGATGGTAATTGCCATGTCCCTTTATCTGAGAAAAGGAACCCCCATGTTTTATTAGAGAATGTCAATGCGATAATACCGCAAAATGGTGGCAATTCCTTGATAAACTACAATTTTATATATTATTTCATTAATGAATATTAGCAAAGTTTAAGAGCATGCGAGGATCTGCTGGATTTTGGTGGTGGCAAGAACTCAGGACACAGTCGAGATGTTCACACTGCGTTTGAAAAACACGGCCATAAACTAGTTCTTAACGAAATGTGGGAAAACAAACAGATGTGTTATATACTATTTAATTGATTGAGTCGAATGGGTGCGGCGTCTATTAAGTCCCAGATGTATTCATTTTGGTAATAATGTTACTTATTGAGAATTCACGGCCTAAAGTCCGGCGAGGAATGAATCTATACTAGGTAAAATCTGTAAAGTAGCCGGCGGGGAACTAACGTTATTACTTTAAAGGATTTGGTAAATAGGATACTTGCACATTAATCGGAAAATAAGGAACTGCAAAGTCGTCTGCTAGGAAAAGCAATATCTATGATGCAGATTGATATTGCCTGGTTTCCCAATCGTTAATGTGCTCTGAGCTAGGCGACAATAATTAGGTAAGCATACTATAACTGAAAAAATATATTCTATATTTCAAGAATATCTGACATTCACAATCTTTATATTCGAAAAAATTAATATTTTCCTGAGTTAGAATAGGAGAAACAGCATTTATTATTACTACCGGAAAATGTTAATTTTCCTATACGTAGTTGACGACCAAACTCCGGTCAGAAATTAGTCCAGAAAAGCTGTGCGTTGAAATAATTTATTGTAATTGGACTCATAATTCTTGTCGTAAAATTTCACTTCAAATAGCCAGAATTCACATGGCTTCAGTCACACGCCAGGATACTTCAAGTGAGAGCAAGAATCTAAAGTGAACATAAGCGACTTGCTCTTTTGTTTCAAGACTTTAGAAAAGTATCGTTACTTTATTTATAAATGGACTTTACAACGATACGAGACAACGATTAATATATATTTATACGTATCTTTGACCACAATACTATTGACGTCCACTTATAAAGTGCTGTAGAAGTGCGCCTTTTAACGTTAATAAAGTCTAATTTAGTAATATACTGTTTTAAAGAGTTTCAGTTTCGTAGGAAAGTGCTAATCAGTATGTTAAGGATTCGAAATCATGTTATCTGCAAGACGACTGATTTAAATGCATCTCAGCAAATTCTCCACTGAAATTAAAATATAAATTTGGACTGTATTATGAGAAACTGAAACAAGTCTTTGGCTTGCTTTTTAGTACAGAAAGACTATAATATTTTGAATGGGAAGAAGCTTATTATTCCCCAGCATTTGCCGGCAGTAGGTTGACCGTCCATTTTAACTGAGGCGAGGTTACGGCACTCTTTTAAAGCCACTTTATGCCGTTCTTTAGGGACAGGAAAGAGCAGACCCGTCCAACATAAAACTTTCAGCCCTAACAACCTAAGAGTCTTCCCTCTGAGACGAAGCAGAGTGGATTTTTTTTAACTTTGATAGCCTTTTCTGTTACATAAGCGAGGTGAAGAAATGGGATCCTCAGGAACTTTAACAAAACTCTGCCACAAAGAATAAATCTGGAGAAAATCTGTAATGTGCTGAGAATAAGCGAACAGGTTCTCCATAGATCGTAATGACTGGTAGAAATATGGTGAAAGAGTTTCAATTGAACTAGCGTATTCAGTATATAAAATCTATTTTGATATTTTCTGCAGTATTTAAATTATAAGATCGGAGATCTAAATTGATTGAGATATATTTAGTTTTAAAGAAATCGTGAAACTCCGTCGGCTGAATATAGTTTACTGTGATTCGTACGTAGCAACCATCTTGTGTCAGTGGGATGTTTTAGAACCACAGAAATTCACGTAAATATATTATCGTGACGAATCGCCGGTAATAGTCATATGACATTAGCCTTCGATAAAACATATTCTTGTTAATCATTACGTAGTGCGTTATATAATAGAAAAATTGAGATCAGCGACGTGACAATTCACTTTTTTCATACTTTTTAATATCTACATACCATTATAAATTAATAGAGCATTCAAAATTTCTATGGCCCACTTGTTTTTCCTGTATAATGTGTTTTTATTTTACGGAACACGAGTATCGATATATTGTTTCAATAACAGCCACCTATTTTTAATTGGAATATAATTGAAGTAATCGCACAAGACAAAATTCTTAAGAAAAACTACAATAGTAGTTGGTATTAATATTATTTTAAATTTTCAGTAACGTTTATCATTTTACGCTACTGACGACTATTAACTATTTGTGTATGGACAGAAAATTTACGAGATTTATTACTTGCGTTATCGGGTATTCCACATCATCATATTATCGTTCTTTATTATTATCGTCTTTTTATTCAATGAACTTTCTCAAATAATTTAACGTTTGTGGCACTTTTCGCCAAGGTAAATTCGTAAGCCCTGTTCAATTTAAGACAAGTAATGGTTAAGAGGTTGTAATGGAAAATCCGTGCCCCTTCGGATGCCGCGCTTAGAGCTGATCAGCCTCAATTACTTCCCGTGCTCCAAATTTATGTGGAAGACGGCCGCAAATTATCTGAGCAGCGTGAGCTATTAAGAGCGAACTAACTCAGCACTGATATAACTCATGCAAGTACTACACGAGGACGTCGCACAGAAAACTCGTCCGAAATTATTCTATTGACATTACCAGCCGAGACTAATCAAAAACAAGCATTGTCTGTTAGATAGCACACTCGAAGTCAAAAACATTTCTTTTATTCATTTATTTTAAATTTTAAACTTTAATTTATTTTGATTGAATTACGATTATATTTATTGACATTTTTAACCCAAAATGTTTTTAATCAGTTACAATTATAATAATGAAGATTTTTTATGTTTTTCAATTTTTTTATTAATCTCTATTTTCAAACGAGTTATCGGCAAGTACTATTGTCATTTAACTTATGTAACAAACATGTGTATTAATACAATTTTAAATAAGAAATTTGACAACACACTTTTTCAAGTATTTTTTTAAATCTATACTTACAAACCAAGATAAATTAATAATCACCTTCAAAATTTATATTATGCTTAGTTATATTTTCGTTTTTTGTGGTCCACTTATATTTCCTGTATATACTGTTTTATGTAAAACCAAACGACGTGTATTTGAATTTGTTAAATTATCGACTCTAAATTTCGATATATCGAATTTTTAAGTGACGTCATATTGTTATTTCAGAAATAATTATATTTTAGTGTATACGATTCTGGCATACAGATTCCTGTTTTTAACACTTTTTTTGGGTAATATACTACACGAGGGTGACCCAGAAACTGGCAACTCCATTTTAATAGCATAGGAAGGGAATTGAAAAGGGAGGATGAGGAAAGTAGAGTAAGGTAGCCAAGTATTGATTAGGGCTTTTGTTCTCTTGAATTGATACGACGTAATAGTTTCTTTGGATGTTGAGGGAAAAACCATGAAGCCGTATTTTAGAAGTCCTAAAATCTTTCGCAATAAAAGATTTAACCACAACAGGTGTAAGAGACGACTTAGATTCACCAAAGTTCTCAACGACAAGCAATTAAGCAAATAAATACAAACGCGGTCAAACTTCAGTTATGGTTTATGAAAGTTCAGGAAGACCAACAACAAAGCTATACGAGAAAGATAAAAAGTACAAACATAATACAATATTAATTTTGAGGATACATTTAATTTCTGTTGATGGATCGTTGGTTCATTACTGACCCTCTGTGGTCGAAACAACATACAAAGAGAGTGACGAAGCGGGTGCAATTACTTCGTCGGAGGTCATAGACTCTGTTTGGAATGACCCATGGCGAAGAGGGAACCAATTACCCATGAGTATCGCTTGCACAGCACTGGAGCAATTGATGCAATAAGTTAAGATCAGTAGTCTCCATTTGGTCAGAAAATAGGTAACCCTTCAGTTTAGTGATCGGATCGAAACCGCTCACTCAGTGAAGAGTGTTTTTCATAACACTGCTCCTTCCTCCTAACCCTCTATCCGCTCCGTTTTGTTTTCATGAATTTTCTCTTTTTTTTTCAGCGAAATTGGTTTTAAATTTATTAAATATATACTTATACCCTTTTTCTATATATTAATTCAGAAATAATTATAAAATAATATAAAGGACTATACGGACTTTATTTTTATAATTGAGGGATTTAGATGGACACGAATGCATTCGTGCATGGCTATCCGAGTATTTCTAACTTCATGTTTGTTTATATACATATATATTACCGGCAATATTCAGACGATATTGTAATTATTTTTCAATAAATAAAAATATTATTTTAATACACGAAAGCCAGACAAAGAAAACTTCTATCACGAGGTGATAAGAAAGTGGGGTAATTTTAATAAGAGCAGAGTATAGTTTTCTTTATCAAGAAAGCCTGAATTGATCTTGACAGGTAAAACGTTTCGCGAGAATACGTGGACCAAAAGGGACGATTACGGAAGGTATTTCTACGACTATATTCTCGACAATCAGATAAGACAAAATTATATTAACTTTCGGTTTCAAGATTCTGTTCATGTGGAACTAAATTTAATTTTTCCAAAATAATAATTTGAAATGTTTAAACATACTTTGTATTTGTTTGTATTTACACGTTTTAATTACTCATAAGTATACATTTGATATGTTAATTAATGAAATACTTTCTTGAATCAACTGATTCAGTTCAGACGATAGGAGTAGAGGGATTCAAAATAGTGCCCGCTAGAATCTGATTTAAAAAGCTTGTAACACTTCGGTTTACCGGAACAGAAGAGCTACAACTCTTTTCTTCCAACTTAGGTCTGACTCACTTAGCAGAGAAGGCTACCTCTTTGAGTCAGCAGTGATTTGATCAGATCTCTACTTTTAACCACGTGAATGCACCCAACCACATCAATTCATTTTTCTTGCAACCCTCGTATTGTTTCTCTATGCACCTTTCACGAGATTTAGATACAAGCAATTATTTCTTGTTCTCGACGAAGATGAGTTTCGAACGAAGAAATAACAGCTGACTCAATTGTCTATTTTTTTGTGTTATAATATTTCTCACTTAAGGTTTGCAGAAGATGAAAAGCATTAATTTAAAAGTAGACTATTTTGATATTATTTTTACATCTCAGCCTGATGAATTTTCGGATAACCCTCGCCGAGTAATAAATACTTGATACAGAAAATTACATATTTTTAAATTACTATCTTTTCACACAAGTCTCGTGTGCCTAGAAAAGGCGGCTAGCATGTTACTATTGTCTGTAAAAATAATTTTTAAACAGACAATTATATCAGCCTGTGTTTATTAGGGATATTATCTATACCAATAAATGAAATTGAAGTGTCTATCTGTCTGTCCTTATGCTTGTCTGGAATAGGTTCCGATACGGCTCAACGGATTTCAATGAAAATTTGAGCGTTTCAATTTAAATATTCGTGCATATTTAATTTCGATATATTGCAGAAGAAATAAAAATATATGAATATAAATAATAAAATTAATTCTACGGGAAGATTTCATGGAAATGCAGCGCGACAGCCGGCGTGTAAACCAACTGCGAGTTATAAGTCCTATTATGCGCTCCTACATCATTCATCCCACTTACTATCTATTGTTGAAGCAGGCTGGATCGTCGATAGGATGAATACATAAATTTGTTTTATTTCTCGCGTCAGATAAATTTTAAAATTTAGTAATTGCTAACATAAAAAAAAATAAAATGAAAAGGGAAATATCGAGTTTTGTTTCGAAACCGTTGTAATGTGAGTCGCTCTGTTACATTATGACCTTTAATATGCGATTTAAATAAAAATTTAACAGTTAAGTGGGGGAATTTTTATTCTGTCAGATTACTGAAAATTTATTTATTCCTGCAATTGTAGGAGGGGTATTTTGCACTCTCTCGAGAGTCGAGATACCCGGGCACCGCCAGGTCCTCAGATAGTATCAAATGAGGTTCATCGTATTGCATGCAAGTTTATGATATTGAAATAATAGCTTTTGTAGTAGTAATTCTGTACAATTATTTCATGTACTGTTTTCTGTATTTCTTAATTTTTTCTTCATTAATGCCTTCCACGCTTTCTCGGGTCTTCTATGGAACAGACGACTAAAAGAGAAAAATAGTTTAACTTCTAAACTTACGCAAAATCTTATCAAGAAATAGTAGAATTGTGGAGAAACGCAATTTTCTTTTTACTATGTTATTCTCCGATCGTATTGTTTAACATACGCAGTGATAGGATTAATATTTGTTCTTTTGCTGTGCCGATATTTATAATAAAATGTATCAGTAGTGAATGTACTTTTAGAGAACAGTTGAACTAACCCAGTGATTCTATTTTGTTCTGTAGTATTGCCAAGTTAGATATCGTTTAGATAGTTGTTCCGAAAGTGTAAGCTGGCCTTTCATCTGAGACTCAAGAGAACTTCTGCCCTCTTGGATAAAGGGGAGCGAATGGGATGAAGTTAAAGACAAATGATTGACTTACAGAGTTCTGAACTTTGGAGACTTTTGTAGGTATTATACGTGAACACAGAAATGCTCTTAATAAACTATGTTTAACTTTCTTCATGAAAAGATACGCAACGCTTCTACGACAGTGGAATAGTTTTCTTTCTTGAACATCTTTAAAAATACAAACAAGGAATTTGTTGCAGTATTCTTGATGTAAATGTTTCACATGCTACATAACTGTAAAAAAATTGTAGAGAGTAAACTAAAAAAGTTACAAATTATAATAATATTATATATGATATTTAATTTATGCCACTTTCATTTGCAACCAGTCACAAAAAATAGCTTTCAAGATTTATTTTATAAATTTCATTGAACCAGAAGTCTAATTTGAGGAAGAATAAATAATGTCTGCATCTGACGTCTCATGGAGGAGGAAACCCGTATTATGCAAAGAGAAAACAGAATTATGAGCCGTGTTAAAATTCGTTAGCTGAGGTGCAATAGTGTACCTTGATATTTTTTTATAAACACAAACTATTAAATATCATATCGAATAGTTAGTTAAACATTAAGATTTTATTTTGAATTTAAATAAAATCAAATACTATGGTAACAATGGTAAAGTATTTTCATTCCGCTTTATCTAATGAATATAATTCTGGGTCCGCATGTGTGTGTGTTTCTAATGCACATCGAAACGCGTCAAACAATTTCAACCAAATTCTGCAAAAGTCATCCTTGTAACCCGGAAAATAGCTTGGGGAAGGGAGAGGCGTAAGACACGACTACCAGGGGTAAAAGAGTGCAAGTTTTAAAACAGCCAATATTAGCGTCGAATATATATTTTTTATGTAAAATGAGATTGAAACTGCTGCTGATTGAAATTAAAGAACATAGTATTAAACGAAACGTATTTTACATTCGCTTGATATTACAAAAATTAAAGAAAGCAGAATGAAAACGTTAAAATTTACCGTTCAAAATAGTAGTGAAAACACAGAAAATGAACGTCAGGCTTGCTGCACGAATTTCACTTAAGTATATTTCCTGAAAGACTAAATCCTCTGCCTAGTAGACAATTATGTAGACATACGAAACAAAAAATATGAATGTTGTAACTACTTTACTTTTCCCAGTAGATTCCTTAAAAATACGAAAAAATGAAGCGAAACTTTTTTGGCACATTTGTTGGACCAGAGATGATATTTTTGTAACTTTTGTTTCTTATTTCTATAATCTAGTTATATGGTTGACCTTATAAACGAATTTTCATGGCCTGTTCTCTAATAAATGACACAATATTAAAGCCAAAAGTGGCATTTTTGAGAAGACGCCGACTCTAACGAACCTCCTACGATAAAGCGCGACCAGAAATGTATATTTCGAACCGAAATTTTGCGTATGACCATCTAACGCGTCATAGTACAAACAGTAGTTTGTTAAATGTAGCGGATCCCACGTTCCTCCGTATTCGAGGATTTTTCAATTCCTTTAGGGCGCCAGGTATTTTTAATAAAAACACCAAAAATAGATTTTAATAGTTTTAATTCCTATCAGAGCATGAGAAAAAAATTATATCTGCAGGGCGTGGTCATTCTCTCGTCGTCCCGCCGACACGACCTGCTCCTTCCACTACCCCATGACGACTCGACATCAGAAAAGTTCACGCGGGAATCGTTCCTGAAATTAGGCAACTTGCCATCAATGACCCTTATGTAAATTTTAAATAACTCCACAAATACGTACAATTTATGACTGATTTATTGAGAGATATGGCTCGTGTGAAATAACCTTAGTTCTCGCAGTATTTATCCCCTTATTATCCTTACGAACACCCCGTTTCAAATTCCTTTCCTATGATATTAAAGTTGCAAGTGTTTGGACCACCTTCATATAGTCTGTTACTCCCCCCCCCTCGAAAAAAGATTACTACTTCATTTCTCTTACACGAAGTACTCACAACATTCAAACAATTGCTTTATTGAGAATTATAACCAAGTCTGATTGTGTAAATTAGCGTTAGCAGTTTCCAAGCTGCTATTCCTGAGAATCCAAGAATGGTAACATTATTTGCGAAGACTGTAAAAGCCCTGTCGTTGTTGGAACAATTTAGACCAAATTTTGTACACATATTTCTTGCAACATGGAAGCAAGAAAGGAGTGTAGGGGTAAATCACTACTACTATCCCTTGGGCCGTGTGTGGAGGGTACAGAAATTTAAAACATACATAACGGCAAATAAATATTTTTCGAGGTTAGTGAGATTGATAGTCCGCAGTCGACTCGGTAGGCCCAGGCCCTCAATGGGCTGTAGAGCCATGGAGAAAAAAAAAGTGAGACTGATAGTCGCTCTCTAGATAGTGTACATTTTTTCAGACTATTACCTTGCTTATTTAATATACCAGGAGGTTTCTTGATTGGGGTAATGATGAAATTCAGGTTTCATAAAGTAGGGAGTTTGAAAAGGTAAGCTCTCAAAAATGTGGCGGTTTAATCACCTGCTGAAAAATTTCCGACGAATTAAATAATGTAGCGGGTTAATATAAATGAAATTCAGGGCATCACCTAGTACCCAGCTAGTTATTTAATATTCATCAGGGGTTTATTTCAGTCTTTCAAAAGACTTCCTCTAAAACGAAGTACAGCGGGACTCTTACTTCTCCAGTTTTCTAATGTTAGTCAAAATATAAGTTATTTAGAATAATGAATAAGAACATTCGCTCTACGGAACCACATTCTTGTTTACTGTTTCATAATTTTATATACATTAAGCCGTCCTCAACACCGCATAGTCATTTCAATATCTGTTCCGCGACCCTACAGACGAATATGTGTACGTCTGCCACTATCATCATGACATCAGGATCAGTAATTAAAAATATAAATTGATTTTCCATCTGAGTCGTCTCCTACGCTAGATTTATGTGTCTTAACGTATTGGTGAGAAGCGAAAAAAAGGAAACCTGTAAAATATTGTCAATTATCGCTTCGAAATATTTTTGTGAATATTTAATTTTAAACGTTAATTTAATAGAATAAAAATTTACTAATCTACGAGCGTCTTTATGACTGCTTGCTAATCCCTATTAGAGACAATGAAATGAAATGAAATGCCAAATTTCACACTGAAATAAAATGTCTACTTAGTATGTATTCTTTATTTACATGTAAACAGTAATTTTTATTTTATTAATTGTTTACTTTTTATCCTTACCCAATTGTAAATATCATTTGCAAGAAGTAGGTTGCGCCCGCCGCTCTAATTATGTTATAGAATGCGATCCAGGGTACAAAAAGGTTCGGGACCCCTGGGTTAAGGAATAACAAGTTGAGAAAAATGTACCTGAAACTCCTCAATATTAGAAACCGAAAAGATTAAAAGTAAGATTGCGGAAAGTATGGCGAAATATGTTAGCGTATTTGAAACTTAACACTTATAGAGAACTAGCATACGACAGCGAATCAGAGTGAGTAAATATAAATGGCTTTAGACTTTTCACTAAATAGTAAAATGTTTGTATGGTTGCGAAGAAGGCCCTGTTTTCGTCCTGCACTGGTGAGTCGAGTTTAATACTAGTCAGGCAACAGGGTTACACTTCATATCACATTACATTAGTAATTTAATCCCATTTACTGTGGAAGCAAAGAGGGAGACAGTCTGTTTGCTCAGCCGTTATTAAATTAGAATTGCTAAAACACGTCCTAACATTAGCATACCTACAAGACAGCTCATTACTAAAACATTACCAAGTGCTTTTTCGAGAAACAAAGGTAAAAACACGCTACTTAAAATTAGGGAATAGAATTGGAGAGGAGGTCAGACATTAAAGTTTCTATTTTGTAAAACATAATACAAGGGACAGAGAATGCCTGTTTTAGTGATACATTTAGTAACTGCGATAATTTACCAAATACTGGAGCTCACTAGAAACTTATTTCAGGCTGCAATGGGTCTCATAAAATATTCTACAGTTTTTAAAATTATGCATTGTCTGCACGCAGCAGATTACAGAGAATTTCTATTTTGTCGTTGAAATTCTTTCATTAACCACGTTGTAGGGGAGGAAAACAGATAAATCCTAGTCATAGTACCGAAAACAGTCACAGCCTTATAATATGCTCCTTGTGAATGAATCCATTACAACATTTAATCACATGATGACCATTAGACTAATACAGAGAATTTCAATCACCTGATCAAAACTATCGCTTTAATTTTCTTATTAATTTATATTAAAACTTATCTTTACGATTATCAGTTGATATAATAATTGATTCTCGTACATACAATATTAAATAATGAATTTACAAAATTAAAATAGTGTATATAATTAAGATGTAGACATGGAGGAAGGCTAATCTGAGAGGCATACGACGTGGATGAGGTCAATTGCGAGTTTTCTCTTGAGTCGACGGAACCGTACAGATGGAGGAGGATTGTCATGAAATTTATTTCACGAAGTTTGTTTACAAACGTTTGAAATAAAACGTTTATTTTATTTATGAATTATCGTTAATAGTATATTGAAAATTTGAATTTTTTAAAAAATTTTAACATGTCAAGTAGACGCCTTCACCAGTGATTTTCCATAACATCTCTTCATATTAACCACTTACGTGTCAGTTCTTAAAGTAAATTTCTGAAATCTATACAAATTTAAAATAAACACAAATGTATAAGTTGTATTGTGAAATGCGTACAGAAGGCAGGAGAACCTAATTAAATTAACTTTTAATCAACCAAATTAACTTTTAATCGACCAAATTAAGTGTGCATTCAAAAGGAGTTCTCGCAAATTAATTAATTTTTTTTATAAAGCTGGGTAAATATTTTTCACATTCATGGACAGTTAATCCTTACTATAGAAAATAAGATAGGAGAGAATGGTTTGTTTAAAATGATGCAGAACTCACGATAGGGGGACTCCTTTGGTGACCGCGACGAACTCATCGGGCCCCGAATCGTCTCCCGGAAACTCGAAGCTCACACTGAAGTACTCAGAACTGTTCATCTGCAACCAAGACAACAGTCATAACAATACATAACTCATTATATATATCATGTCATAAAGGAAAAGGAATGCGTCTTAAAACAAACATACTACTTACGGTGAATTCAGAATTCGAATACCTTCTGTAAGTCTCTTGTAATTATTTCTGCCAGGAAATGTTTACCATAATTTTAATTTAATAAAATTACCTAATTTTTGATCGCACAGTTTGTTCCTTAAGGTTTAATAAGACTAGTTCCCTACACTAAGAATCACAAAATTTCGCGTCGGTAATAAAATATTATTTCAAGTTCAATGATCATGAAATTTGAACGTTAACTGATTTAATTAATTATTTATTATATATTTATAAGTTATTTTCGCATTAAGAAACCTGGCTCTTTATGATAGATTTACTTCTGAGCTAATTATTATAACATAAATATATTTCCCGCTTGACACCAGTGTCACTCTTCACCTCTCACTTGTAGTATTCGTAGTATAGCAGTCAGCCTTAAATATCCATGATCACATAACTGATAATATAATTCCTAGGCATGTTCCGCCAACAGTATGGCTATTACTTCCTCCTCAACGCAATATATGCTTCTAGCACGCGATACAGCGTCTCATTTAAAGCTTGTACTTATTAGTGTTGAATATGAAGGCACAGTTCGTTAAACCCGAAAGGCTGGACGAATGTGATCCTTAAGAATGGCATACATGCTATTAAGCATTTTAATGCAGCGACATTTTCTGGCAGACTTTAGAACTTTCCACTACCAAGTTTACTATCTTAGGAAAACAATTTGGAATGAAGAATATTGTTGATTATAAAAATGATAGGTTGACGACCTCCTGACATGACATGACCGTGAAATCAATGAATGCTCAGAATTTGGTGTAATGAACATTAATAATAAATAAAGATAGTAATGCGCACGATTTGTGCAAAGTTGATGTTCACTTATTTTGTGCAAAGTTTTATCATTGGAGTGTTAGGATATGGTATCTGTCACAGTTGTTCTCACATAGGTCGCATATACAGTTGTCATCTGGTTCGTGGTAGGTCGGTTTCTGCATATTCTGTGATGGTATCCATGGACCGCCATCGATGTCACGAATGAACATTAATAATACGAACAGTAAATTTTATATTGCATAAAATGTAAGTTTGCATTTCCCATATTGAGAGGGTTAACTGTAAATAGACATTAACTTTCAATAGGCAAACGACTGCTGCTGAAATACTAATTGAATAAATTAAAGAAAACGTGACCATTATTACGATTTTGGAAGGCTGCTGTCTGTGATTTATGTAAAAGTGAGACAGGTTTTAGTAATGTCTGAAAAATTGATGTTATTGGCACAGTTTGAGATAGAAAAGCATACAGACGAGAAGAGTAGAAAGAGAATATGTATAATTAATAAAACCAAAGTGCAAGTGGAAAAACTTTCCATCTTCTGAGGTGATAAAGTCGTGACATTTTCCTTCATAAATGATGATGCTCCAAATATTTAATTGCTTGTTTTATATTTTCACTCCGTGACACCATCGCTTTAATATATTTTAGGTATTTTAAAGAGTTTTTCATTAATGACATAATAAATTTGTATATACACACATAATTGTGAGTGAAATAAAAACTCAGTTACATTACCTATGAAGTAAAAGTTTTTCAATTATGGCGGCCGATGTTGGCAGACTGTGGCGGCCGTGTTGTTGTAGTTTATTATTCAGACACTGATGCCTAATCACCTTGGAAAGTTTCAAGATTGAGCAGAACGCCCAAATAATAAGACTTTATTATAAAAAATAGTTTTCGTGCGTGTTGCCTATTTTACGGCAGACCGTGGTGGCCATTCAAAGTCGACTCTCCATCGTTTGGTGACCAAATTCTAGACGACTGGTTCGGTAAACAATCAGCCAACACCCGTACGTGAAAGAAAAGCCAGATTGGCCGAAAACATCGTCGCGGTACGTGAAAGTGTTCAGGAGAACCCGCAGCAGTCAATTCCTCACCGTGCAGACTTCAATTTGGCGAATTTTGCCTACAAGATACAATTTACCCTGGAGCTCTAAGTTAGTGGACATAGACAACGCCGTTTGTTCAATGACTGTGCTTCAGTGTCTTTGGAAGAGGACCCCAATTTTGTCCGATAACTGATTATGTAACAAGAATAGTTGCCGTACATGGACGACGCCAACCTATTCAAGGCTCACCAGAGGGCAATGCATCCACACAAAGTTACTGATTTGTGTGTATTTTGGGCCGGCAGCATCATTGGTCCGCGCATTTTGGAAATGACGTTAGTGAGGCCATCACCGTCAACGGCGAGCGCTACAGAACGATGAAAACCGATTTCGTTTGTCCCAAATTGAACTTTGTAGACGTGCAACACAGAGCACATTCTGCATGAATGATTTGGGGGTATGGTTAACTCTCGCATACAAGACGTGAATGGGTCACCAAGATCGTGCAACTTGACCCTACTAGACTTTTTCTTAGAAGTCGCAGGTCTATGCCAATAAACCACAATCGACCAATGTCCTTATAAGTGAACAAATTCAGCCGGTTATATGCAACAGAATCATTGAAATTTGGTCCACTCCGATCTGTGCCACAGTGAGATGCCGCGGTGGACATTTGAGCGATGTTATATTTCATACATAATGGCAGATATGAGCCTTTCAAATAAAAGAAAACTTTTGTTAATATCTCACACACAACTTGTTTTATTCCATTTTCAACATTGACCCACCTTATTGAAAAACTTTTTACTTCCATATTTAAGTCTAGTGATGAATGACGGAAATGAGAAATGTGGGTTTATGAAACATTCTATTTGTTTTTCTAGTAGTCTTTCTGTAGAGACTCAGAACACAATGGGACGGGTTAGTGGTTGTTGATAAGTGAAGCAATGAGATAGATAAGATACCTGTGAGCGGACGAGCTTGTGGCGACGGTTCGTGTTGAAGGGCGCCCCCTGCGGCGCCGAGGCGTCGTTGTCGGGCACAGCGAGGCATTGATGCTGATGCTCCATGCTGTCGTCGTTGGACGGCGTCTCGAGGCTCAGGGCGCCCATGATGCCGCCGTGCAATCTCTGCGGGGGCAGCGGCACCGAGGTCGCGGGGGCGGTTGCGTCGAAGGCTGCCTGGTCGATGTGGTTGAGGGACCGCGACCTGCCCTGAAACCATAAGTTCGTCACAAGAATAATTTAGAAGAGCAATTATCTGATGACAGTTTTGATAAAACCGAAAATGTAGTCTATATCTGCGATCTATGCCTCCATTATTTCCTATTACAATATGAAAACGGACAATCAACTATTACACTATTACACTCAATCACATCTATGGCACAGATTCTTGCAAATTATTCTTTAATATTAGCTGCACAAGAAATGGGGTTGTTACTTATAATTGATATTATACAATTTTTAAATAAGGAAACGTGGATGATGCTGTAGATTATTGATTAAAATATTGGCATAGGCAGCATCTGAAAAATAATTGTACTGAACATATAGAAGGAAAGGTAACTGAACTGACGTACAAACTACTACGCAGCTTACAGGGAATTCACCCGAATGGGGTATTAGTGAAAATATTATCAGTTAGAAGCTGTGAGGAGTATAATTTTTAACAGATCCCCTCTCCCCGATGGAGGAAGAAGTAATAGTTTTCATAGATGTCGAACAATGGAAATGTTTCGGTAATAATTAATAAATAAATAAATGGAAGCCTATCAGCTGCCTAATGAGAAATATGATTGACAAATAGAATGAAATCTGAATAAAAATTATATTTGAATTCAGAGCAGACAAAGTAGAGTATCGACAGATGACAGATGGCATAGCTTGTTGGTTACAGTATTTTATTCGTTTTAAAATAATTGAATATTATCGATGTCATTTTGATTTTTAGATGAATTATAGTATATATAAATAATAAATTACTAATATTATTTAGGAATAATAAATATGTCGACAAATAATTACATTTTTGTATATACGAAACGTACATTACGAGATTGTACAGAAAAGTTTACAAAGACGGAATAATTATTTTATAAATTTTCATATGCGTTGATGATCAATAATTGCAATATTTTACCATAAAATGGTATCAAGTATAAATACAACAATAAGATTTGTTTATAAATTATGTTATTTTGTTTTTATTACTCTTCATTTCATTTGCAAGAGATAAATTTCTATTTCTAAAAATGTTAACGTCAGAAGTAGTAAAAAAAACTATTTTCGAACTATAATTTTAAAAATTATATATATTCCTGACGATAAACAGAGAAATAATTTTATAGACCAATCAATATGATACATCATTTTAAACTAACGTCTTTCATTGTATTAACGTTTATTTTGCCACCGATCAGTATATATTGTGGAATGGAGGAGTTAGTTTAGGAGGATATGAGAACATGTTAATTTTTTAATGTGCATGAATATTGATTTACATAATACAAAATTGTAATTTTAATTACACTTTATATATGAGAAACGTTAAAGAAAAACCACTTTGATCGTACATGTTAATTGAATTAATTTTTATTGGCCTGTATCTTGTGTATTCTATTGGAATTAAATATTACTCACTTCGATACTACTTCAATTATTCAAGGAGAAAAAACAATTGTTATTGGACATTAAAATACGACGTTGCATAAAAATACTGAATAATAAATATTTAAAATGTTTGAATACGCAGAATTTTGATAGAAAATAATTTAAACGGAGTTGATGTTTTCCACCACTGATTCCTCTGGTGCCTGTTTCCCCATTTAATTTTTTATTACTTGGTTGTATTCTTTGCAATATTAAAATTGTCTAAAAATTTACAATAGTCTTCATGCCAGTATATATAATGTAATAACAACAAAGTACCACTACAATATGTTCACAAACGATTTCCTAGCAACATCACGTTTATGTATACCTTTGTTTATATCGTAGTTTCCTAATTTTCCTTAATGTTCAGCTAATGAGGACGACGGATTGTGGAAGAAAGGCTGATTTTTCAGGAAATATTTTTCTTACTAAGTCCTGATAGTTTTTTATTATTAAATTATTCATAACTAGCATAGGAGTCAGATAAATAATAATACAAATCGAAATATAAACGCTTTTCGAGATAACATGAAAAGTAATATAAAAGTTACTCCCCAGGCACAAAATGAGAATGTGTGGCAGTTCATAAAGAGATACTTTTAGAAAAGAGATCACTGTTGCAAATCACTCACTGTTGAAACGTATCCCCTTTCTCTTCTAATATTAATTAAACCAAAACTGACATATAAACAAAGTTAAATTAATTTCTCAACGGAACCTTGCGTTAACAACATAATGTTGTCCTTTGGAGAAAAGTAATATTTGTCACATAGCGCATAGACATTCTCTGTTGCTTTTTAGTCGTGATCACTTTAATTTAAAACAAAGATTCGTTGTTATTAGTGGTTATCAAGATATAGAAATATTTTATTGTATCCATTTCATTTTTTAAAAAAAGTCGTTTCAATTACGTTGTCCTTGAGTTGTGTTAGAATGCGTATCGTGGAGTGACAAAGCAATTATTCAGAAAGATGGAGTAGAGAACTCTTTATTATAGAAAGATACGTGTTATAAAAATTATAGCGCCATTACTATAGCGGCAAAAGCAAAGCGCATCACGAAGATAGTTCAGTCACACATAAACGCACGAGTTGAACACACAGCCTTGCAGACAATTTTACATAGACCTTTTGTGTAATCTAAAGTTTAACGCCTTTGGAAGTTTCACTATTCACGTCAGCGTTATCCATAATTGTAAATGAGATAGTAATTTTGGGAATTTTAAACATCAGTTTTGCCCTCATTCCGGTTGAAAATCAACTTAGATTTACCCGCAATTGACATGGGCGTCTGCATAGCTCATCGAATCTATCATCAAAAGCACAGGATTCGTCTGCAATCAAGCTCATTATGATATTTTGTTGTTACCATTGTAGCGCAGTAGAACCCATGCCCAATTTTTATTATTATTTACGGAAACTTAACAAATATTTCGGCCAGAGAAAGTCGCTGGCCAGGAAGATGGGGTCTTGGCGGCTCGGAATAATAACATAAGGACTGCGGCTGACACCTGGACCATAAAGCTCGGACACCTCGTCGCCGGTTTCGGAATGTCCTAATCTGCCTGGGAATTTGGTGACCGGGTGGCGTGTGTTCTCCAAATGAAACAAGGGAGATGATTGGAGAATATACATCCCTGCCACCTTAGTGATAGGTGTCGGATAAGTGGGGACAAGGTTTTAAGGAGGGTCGCGGAGACAATTTTGGACAGATTTTTGCAGGGAATGGCGAGAGGATATTGAAGGAGAGTGGTAGACAGATTTTTGCAGGCGATACAAGGTGGTGGCGAGAGGATATTGAAGGAGAGTGGTGGGAGAGCAGATTGGTGAGGTGGCAGCGGCAAGTGGCCCATGCTTTGATCAGTCCAGGAAGCAGGGAAGAAAGGTCTTAACAACAAGGGAAGAAAGAGGAAAAAGTGGAGTTTCCTCAATTTGGTAGCACGACTTCGTACTATTGTAGACCAGCCGCTTCAAGTTCCACAACACGGAAATTACAGCGAGACGCCGATGAAAACAACTCAGGTTCGTCAACGAACAGATCTGCTACACGTGGTCACCCAAACCATTCATACCCTGAGATCTTTAATACAATCCAATTTTTAATAAATTATTTTTGTACATAATATATACACGCACTACCTATATTAAAAATTATTGTTTATAACTAATAAATGTATATATTTAAACCCAATTATTAAATTCATTAATTAATATTCCCTCCATCATACCCCTTCGTATTTCGTCAGGGATTAAAAATTATTTTACTTCAACGGGAGAGTTACTATTAATCTCAGCGTTTTGAAAACTAATGACCATTATTTTTAATAGTAATTTCATATCCCGCCACCTGTGAAGGTCTTAACTAGACAGTGTTTGTAAACAATTTGTATTGAGTTTAACTGATGCTCCATGATTATTATAGTGTATGTGCATGTACATGCAAACGTACTCCATATATATGATATGGCAAAATGTTCTTAATTTTAGTCCCGTCAACAATTGGCCGCAAGATCACTTTTCACTTAACTAGATTTGACGGGATTGCACTGCAGTTATTGATGCGTTTTCAAGTCGTTGCACGTCGCTTTGGCTGGCAAGTCCCCAGCGAGCAGCTGTGTTTAGGTGATGAATGCCGAGTAAGGAGTTGTAGACTCCCTCGAGGACACTCCTGAGTTCGATGCCTGCCAACGGCACTCCGCTAATAGGATTACCTCTGCTTGGGGCGTGGCCCTTGCATTTCTCCGCCTCAACTGCTCGGGAAATTCACAATTATAGGTCGTTTGCCTGCAGGGAGCTGCCTTCTGTTGTTGGTTACGAGCACGACATGGTCACCGAGAAGACTATTTAATCACCTCGTGATACAGAACACTGAGAGATGGTAGGATACGTGGAGGATCTTGTTCCTCGATTAGATGACTGACTATTCATTAGTAGCCAAAATAAGGCAGCTTCCATTTGCATTGCTTCTAGTCCGATACTTCTTTCCTGAGGAGTTTCCTAAGCACCATACTGCTCAAAATTACTAAACGTATAGCAATTGCATAAACAGGTTGTCCTATCTGAAACAGTACGGCCATATTTAGGGCCAGGTAACGAAAAAAAATTCAATACATAAGTAGTGGGGTTCCGAGAGGAACATTTCATGCATGCATTATTTTGAGCCTTCTAAATTTCTATACAAAGTTCTTTTTCAATGACAACCGCGTATTTCACCCCCATGACATTCTTTCGTCTTGACTAGTAGTTTTCAGATACCTCATAATTTATGTCATTGCCACTAATTATATTCAAAAAATGCCACTAAAACGAGTTCTGTGGTCAAATTGAAGATTCAGGCTTTTTAGCGAGACCCAGGATGCACAACGTGGAGGTAAAGTCGGCTTCGCATCCCTTGCGATCAAAGAAAAACAAACGTGTGTAAGTTGATCAGAGTTTACAGTTGATGTTCAATTTTCCCTACATTGACTCGCAGGCACAATTTTGGGGTATTCTACCTTTATAATGTCATCATCCGAAATATAATTAGTCCGGGGGCCCTAATCAACCTTTGGCTACCTTGCTCTACCTTCCGCATCCCCCCTTTTCAATTCCCTTCCTATGCTATTAAAGGGGAGTCGCCTGTTTCAGGATCACCCTCATGTAACGTGTTAATCCAGGCATTTTTCCCCAGATTGGCTGTTGGGAATGCCTCGTGCTTCCTATGCTATTAAAGGGGAGTTGCCTGTTTCAGGATCACCCTCATGTAGCCTGTTAACCAAAAACAAATCATAGCAAACTGATCTCCCTTCATTCGGAAGGGCTTGAGAATAGTATCCAATATCTGATGCAGGTTTTCTTGGGGTTTCCCTGCATCTCTTTAGATGAAACACCGGGTAGGATCCTTAAAATATAGCCCAGGCGCCCTAGTCAACCATTGACTACCTTGCTCTGCCTTCCACATCCCCTTTTTTCAACGCCCTTCCTATTCTATTAAAGAGGAGTTGCCTGTTTCAGGATCACCCTCTTGTAGTCTGTTTTCCAAAAAGAGAACTATAATTCAAACATTAAGCAATATTATCTGATTTCCGATACAATTGTGAAGAATAAAATTAATATATATCTGAAATTAATGAGAATATACATATATATATATAGAAAATCGCAATGGAGAACTTTGTAACAACTGATTGCAGCTACTGTCGAGCTTGCGTAATGCCAAACCCCAATGGATAGATACCTAAATTTATGTAATTGCCTGTGTTACTCGAATATGTTACTTATTTTAAGCGATCGGAGAATTTTTTCCCCTTATAATTAAAGCTTAACAGAAAAGTGTCTCTCCCCTCAGGATGTCATGGAAAGAACTGCAAAACGTGTGTTTCTCAGAAGAAATCGGACAGCCTGAAATAAACAGCATCACCGGGTTGACAAAAAGAGTTTTGGAGACTTTTCCCTCAAGCCCTTAGTTCCATCTACAAAATGGAAAATAGATGAAAGTGGTATAACGACAGTTCTAAAGTCAAATAAAATAGTGTATACGAAATGTATGAAACAGATAGGAAGAACCACTTCTTCGTAACTAATCACTGTAGCAGCAGCTTGTGCACAGATAACCTTAATTCCACGAGTGCTACTTTTTCCGAGAAAAGTTTCAAAGACACTTCATAAAAGAAGTGGCTATGTGAAGTGATCCATCTTATGTTTGTGTAGACTGTAACTGCAATACGAACGACGCGAATGTCGTCCTAACACGGAAGGAATGTGTTGAATGTATTGTTGCAACTTACGGGGCACATTGCAACACGTTGCATTTTTTATATAATTCTTTTGTGGAGATTTGGAGATTTTATTTTTTAAAGCTTATTTATATAGTTGAAAACCTATTTTATTAGTATTTAATTATATTATAGTACAGTCTTAGATGAGAATTATAAGTGTGCCATAATCTAAGTTTACGTACTTCAATCATCCACTAATTAAAATATACTCAACATAGGAAACTGGAAAGTAAATATAAATTTATTTGACTAATATGAAATGCTATCTTAAGAAGTGAAAAAATTTAATTACATTTATTCAATCGACGAACAATTTTCTACTTAATTGAATATATTTTTGTACGTTCTCAGTAAATAACCAGAAGTTTTGTATCTGTTTCAATATTAATTATTACTATACGACTATAGGTAGCAAGTAATCAATCGACCCTAGGGTTGACGAGGCTCTAAATATTCATTAAAAAAAGTTTTAAAAAATTGTTCGTTAGCAGTATCGTTTCATATATTGAAAAAAAGAATTTTATCATGATTTAAAAATAAATATTAACAAAAAGAATTTAGAAATTAACAATGTAGCTTAAAAATATTTTAGCTTTTCAAAATATATTGAAATTGTCCTTATGTCTGCACAAGTGATTTGAATCCTTAAACGACATAATAAAATTCCTGTCTGAAACTCTTGAGTTCGCTTTTCACAAGAATGCGCTCATTCCGACTTTGATGAAACTACTGTTTGTTGTTCTAATACTGGATTATTAGAACTATGAACTTTCTTGACAATATCAGTTACAATCCGCTATCTGGAGACAAAATCGTTACATGTTTATGTTTGCTGTCTTCAAGAAGCGTTTAGATTAAGCTTCATATAGTAGTTGTGCAAATCATAAGAAGGTTATCAACAATATGAAATTTCCTTTCGCGGTTTTCAAACTAAAGGCTGGTCGCTTAAAAACTTGATTTGAACTTCTTAAATTGGGATTTCTTTTAGATTTACAAAAAAAAGCAGATGAACGGTTCTCCTTGGAAGCAAAAATATCTTTGACACTGTCTTAAATTATCATTTATCATTAGACAGAGAGAAACTTAAAGTTCGTTCTATTCCATTTGCCACAGAGCATGTTTTTTAGGTAAGTACAATTTAATCTTTACAAGAGTAGGGTTGAATTAGTATTATGGAAAAATCACGGAAGGAACGAATAGTATTGAATTAAAAAGTTTAATCAAAATACGCACAATCACTGGAAACCTAACGTTAATGACAGAAAATTGTTTTCATTCTTAGATGAAAGGCCGCTGACCAGTTATTCATGAATTAGCTCAATATCCAAGAAAATTGTATACAGAAACGGGAACAATATCAATTTTAAGCAGCTGAACAGGAAATTAATAAAATATTCTATCAAGACGAATCGAAAGACAACTTGGTTTCTCACTTAAAAGCAAATAAATTGTTATTCCTTTAATTAATAATGTAATTTCCTAGAATAGTTTTATTTAATTCTGGCTTAGTTTACGAGCCTCGTTGAATGATGTTTCAACGCTGTGAGCAGTTTCTTGTTCAGAGGATTTATGGCGCCATCTTTAGCGGATAAATGTGTCTCACGGACAATCATAACATTTTTACGACCTGATTCTTTCCGTCTCACCGCACGTGAGGCTGAGTTATGACAGTTGTAACCTTGTGATATGCATTATGCACCTCCTTGGCTGAGATTTTATGGAAGTGCCGGTTTCTCAGTTACTTACGAGAATAATTTGCAGCTCCAAGTTGGAACTTGGATATTAAAGTTGCTTTGTTCTGAAAGAACAAGTGCGGTTTTCGGAAAATTTCAGGCTTTGTAGTTTCTCGCCGTAGTGCGTGTTTCAGCGTCGGCTAGTTTAATTGATTTATACTCCCTTTAGTGTGCAATTTAGCCATTCTACTATCATTAAAAGTTAGTTTGTGAAGAGTGATCGGTCTGGTATACACGACAGACAAACCTGAATAGAAATAAAAGGACTTGCATCAACTGGCAATACTACATAAAAAGATCCGGACATTGGTGTCTACTTAAGAGACGTGAAAAACGCTTTGAAGGTAGATTTCGAACTTTTATGATGGAATGGATTCAGTGGAAAAGAAGTATGGTTGTGGTGTTTTGGTGAACGAGATGGAACGGGAGATAGCCGTGAGATGGAGGGGACAAAACAGTTGTTGAAAGCCCAGAAAATGACCAGGAATAGTAAAGTCAGAGACACGTAAATGGAGGCGAGGAGCGAGAGAATAATATGAAAATGTTAAGGAGGCAGTTGATGGACAGGAACTGCAGAGATGCCGGACACCGTTACTTCAGCCAAAATTTAAATCGACTTGTTATTATTCTTAAATATACTGTTCAACTGCAGTAATTTTTGTATTGATAAAGTTACAAAAATTATAAACAGTGTCTAGTGCATGGCTTTAAATCTCTGTCTGAAAGTATCTCATAAATGTTTTCCAATGTAAATTTACATAAGTTAAACAATAAACTATACATTGTTACATATTACTGTATACATATATACAAATTCATCAATATATATATATATATATTGTTTCCTTACGCTATTAATGATTTACATGTTCACTTTTTGTGTCGAATACTCTGCTGACAATGTTATCGAACTCCGATTGAATTGGCAAGTAACAAAATTTTTTTAGAAAACAAATTAACTTAAATAAGGTAAATTATGGTTTGGATTCTAAATGCCAACTAAAAGAAAAAACGGATATTCTGAAACTACGGTAGAAACTTATAAAATTTTATTTTTAAAACTATAAATAAAATTACGCAAATATCTAAGTAATATCCAAATTATGAGTTTTTCTAAATGATTAATCAGTGCATACTCAGTAGCGGATGCACAGAAGTATCATGGTTATGGTAAAATTTTGTAGAATTCATATTTACTTAATATAATAATTAATTCATCCAACTCTAAATAATTTTAGTACATTATATTTATTTTACTTTTTTACTTTGTATTACATATTTAATATACAAAAATGGTTCCTGAATAAATATTTACGGAAAATAATTATTACTGCATAATTAGAATGATCACCGCGTACACAATTCCAAACAATACATCAATTGTTATCCGAAAGAACAAATTTCTATTGTTCAGTAAAATTCTTTGGCTTCATGAGAGATTTATTATTTATATGATTCATGAATGTAATGAATTAAGAACCTAAAAGGTTGCCCATGTAGATATAATACAGGGCGCGTAACAATAAAACAACGACCGACATATTATGGTATTCTTCAGTAAATTTTTAATCAACTTTTGTGTCTTCAACGAAGGAACGATACTCTATACATAAACAATTTGAAATACTTTAGAGCCTCAGTTTTCAGTTATGAATAATAAACAAATTCATCACGAAATCTCAAAGTTGTTTTATAATATCGATTGTCCCACAAAAAAACATTAATTTTTGAAAGACAAAGTTTTTGAGTCTTCTTTCAATATCCGGAGAGTGAGCCGTAAATACTGTCAGCTTTTGAGTTAATTACTAAAATAAGTAAATGTATCTCACCCAATTTTTATCTATATTACAGTTAATATTTAAAATTTCCCTGGCGCTAATACGGAAAATTTGTTATTAACTTTCCAAATTAAATGGAAATACGTCCAAAAGTACCAACATTGTTTAGTGAGAAACACTATAAATTAGATTATTCGGTTTCAGCTAGAATACACGTTCAACATATTTTATGACAGTAAATTCAGCTGATCTTTTGCGTGTTGATGAATCAGGATGCTTCGCATTTACTTCAACTACCTTGATCTTACACGTCTAATGATTTTTACTCGAATTTTCTATCCAACGACCATATCGCACATTCGCTGAGACACTGATTTAGAGAGTTCAATCAGTACAGTATGTGAAGTAATCGTCTAAAAGCAGTGCATGTTTCACATTGTACTCCCGTGAAATAATTATGACTGAATTTGCAATGTCCTTTCAAGACTCATTACTAAGCGCGTATGAAAATTGATATGTATCACGATTATTAAACCGTTAATTTTTATGGCAATCGGCCTTGTAGTTGTTGAATCAGTTCTCAATTCGGAAAAACAATACAATAAATTATTATCAGTCTCAAAACTCAACGAGGCATACCAGGATTATTCCTTTCATTGGAAATTCATTCCAGTTGATCGTGAGTACTGTTCGGGCTCAAGACTCGGGTTAAAAAAATGTTCACTGTTTGTGATGCCAGTCCAAGAAGCACAGTGACTCATCAGCGTCGTGAAAATTTGAAGTTTTAATGATTCACACAATGCTAACTTTCAGTGAGGTGATAAATATTAAATAGTGAAAGAAAACGACACTGATATTTCAAGCTAATCTGAATGTTTAAAAGTTTTATATCGACGTATTTTTCTGTCTATCTAGAATTTGCAGCGTTCTTTCCTTTTAATAAAAAAGCTTGGAAAGTTATTTATATCTGTTATGGGCATTGTGATAAATTTAGGTGTAGAAACGCAGACAGAATTTTACTGGGGAAAAAATAATGACTTTGAGTGTGCAGCTGGAGGTTGGAAAGCCCCGCATTTGCATAAGGCACAGCTCGGGCCTCCTCGGAAGCACGAGGCTTGTTTGTTTGCCCGTTCAGCTGTATTATCGAAACAGAGATAGTGCTGATGTTCGGGTTTCGTGCACGCAAACACCAATGAGAAGATCCGGTGGCATCTCATTCTTGGTGAACTGTCCGGGCAACGAAAAATAAATGCTTTCAATACTAAATAATTAAAATTCATGAAATGAAAGATCGAGAAAAACAGATCTCATTTTTAAAGAAGCACTGGTTTCTGTTTAAAAATGTTCGCCTGATTACATTGTCTACATTTACCTAACGGCTTGCCCACTCCCTAATTGGTGGTTGGCTCTCAAGCTACGTTAGTCTTCCTCACGAACTTATGATGACAGCTTCAATCTCGATTTCCAGTAACATAGAGGACTACAATTATTTTATCGAAAAAAAAGTTGGAAATTGTAGTAGTAACAATTTAAAATTTTATTTCATCAAAGAAAATAAAGCAGCCGTGACAGCCGCCGAGCTCTACGGAGCAATATACCTGGGAAAATATTTTGCAATGAGAAGTAGTTGGAACACAAGAATGTGGAAAGAACACGATGACCACACGGATAAGGAAAGAATACCCTCAAAAATTCTTAATGATAAATGCAATGGAATAGGAAAAGTCACGTACCGCAACAGGCAAACACATGTAGTAAAGATGTAATTGGAGAGGAGAGTCATTGGGGAGATGGGAGGATCGCTGGTTGGAAAATCCAACGCCGTAAGTTAAAATTTTATGATTGAGAGCTTGAAGATTCAAAAATAAAATAAAATAGGTCCATATATACAAACACAATTAAGTAACCTATAAGTAACATAAATACAACGAATATAAAATAGTTCATTATAATTTGGTGTTGCGGACTATCTCCCGCCACAGCTACGCCCGAATAACGAGTCAGTTAATCCATCTAAAAATTACGTGAAGAAGTCCACAAAGTTGGATCAAACGTTGGATTTATGTTAATTAAAGGTTAATTAATTATGCTGACATATTTGGTCATAATTTTACTAATGAATTTAAATGTTATTTACGTTCAACTTTATTTCAAATATCACTCTCTTCATAGCTTTAGGAAATCACCGAAACACTTATTCACTCTTTGAATTGAAATTCATGCACCTTTGATCAATTTACACAATGTCCATTCTTCACTGATTTTTCTTAGGTGAATATAAGTTTCGGTATACAATGGTAGAGGAAGGTCGTATCGGATCCTCCAGTTGACTAGAACTTACTCAGTGGATAGGGCATCCGCCCAGTAAGCAGGAGGTCCCGGGTTAGACTCCCTCTCCGGTCGATATTCTTAAATTATGATCTTCTAAATTTAGTTTCATGACCTATTGGCTGAGCATAATTGAAGCAATTCTTCTCTGTTTGAATTATAAGAATTTCCAGTCAAGGTTATAACACAATAACTTTTCAAAGATACCTTAGTTCACATTAACATGTTTGACTTGAAAAAATAACTTAGTGGTTCGTATCGTATATGTGAATATATTCCTGCGCTCTAAAACATGCAGCTTTTAATTTACTTACGGGTAATATGAGTGTGAATATTAGAAAATCGTTGCTTAAAATGTTCTTCTGGGGTTCTTATGTGTGCGATACGTGGACGATAGGCTTTGGGGAAAGGAAAAGAATAGAAGCCTTTTAAATGTGGTGCTATAGGAGTATGCAGAAAATCAGGTGGAAGTTCTAAGCAGAATAAGGTAAGAGCAAACAATATGGAGGACGTTGACCAAGGGAAGGGATAGATTAATAGGCCACGTTTTGAGACAAGAGGGTCTTGTAAAATAGCATTAGAGGGAAGTGTGCGTGGTAAGAAAAGAAGAGAGAGGCCAAGGATGGAATGCGCTAAGAAGATTAGGGAGAGTTTGGGATGTGCTAGTTCTACGGAAGTGGAAAGGCTTTCGCAAGATAGGTTAGCATGGAGGATTGCATCAGACCATTCTTAGAACTGAATACCACAGCAACATAGTAACGGTTGATTGTTTAAGAGTTAAGTTGTTTTCAATTAATCAATATTGCAGTTTTTATTATAGACTACATAATTTTTAAACTTAAATTTAACATTTTTTAGTTTTACTATCCATATATTGAAAAAAAGACGAAGGAAGGCAAACAAACATTAGAATTGAGAAACATTGGTAAAATGTATCCCTCATCAGACGCCGTGTAATAACAGAAGCCATTTCCTTTCTTATTCACTAATTTTGGTGTAAAAATTCTGAACCTCAGTTGTTTAGCTTGTTGAAACAGGAATGAATCCCAAATTTCTGTTTCATACTTTACATCTCATCAAGACCTATTTATAAGGCTGTATATATTTTAGCCTGGTAAGGGAATAAATTCAATGTAAATCTCTTGGTTAACACATGATTGAACTGGCATCGAGGAGGCAGTTTTATTTATCACTAGCCCGTATAAAAATTTTGAATGTTAGCTTAAAATTAACGGGGAAGATGAGGGCAGGAATACTAACCGAGTCAAGAACACACCTGGAGCATTTAATAAGCACAGTACCTTCAGACAATCAAAAGACACATTGATAAAGTAGTTTAAGTACCTTAAGGTAGAAGAGAATTCATAAATACACAAACAATCTAACATTCTCGACACTTGCCTCCACATTGCAGTTAACAAATATATTAAATTATAATGATGAAATTTTTTTAAATATGGTTATTTTATTATCCTTCGATATTTTATGAAGTTTGTATTCTAAGCTACAGAAGGGGAAAATTTTAGTTGGAAATATTTTGCATCTTAAAGGCAACAATAGAACTGAAATATAAAAAATTACGTATTTAATTTTTTATCATTATATTTACATGTGCTTGTATTTTAAAGGATATCATTCACGAAATGAGAGATAATCACAATAAAATCAAATTGACGCCAAATTGCGTTTTTAAGAATAGGAGTACCACGTTTTGTATATATCTGTAGGAAGAATTACAGATTTATCATACATATATTGATAATCAGATTTTAATATTCAGTTGGTCAGTGTTCTGACTTAATAGTAATTGTGTTCTTTATTGGCGGATGTAGGAAATAATGTGATGGTAACTCTATAGTCTCTTTCAATTGGGATCGGATCTAGCGACCAGCGAATGGATGAAGAGGAATAGACAAAAGTTCTACATCGCCTCACTTCACCCTCAACAAACCCTTACTTAAGCTGCGTGGACAATCATTTGTGGCAATGCCGCAATCATTTGGCACAAGGAACATATCGGTTCCCATTTTAAAAAGGGTTGTTGTTAATTTTTCAGGCTGGTCTGATGCAACCCTCCATGCTTCCCTTTTCTGTGCAAGCCTTTTCTATTATACATAACTACCACATCCTATATCCTTCCCAATCTGCTGAGCCTTTCCATCCCTGGCCTCCGCCTTCTGTTCTTATCCCACACAGTTTCCTCCAATGCTAATTTTAGAAGACCCTCATGTCTCAAAACGTGGCATATTAATCTATACCTTCTCATGATTAAAGTCTTCCATATTCTTCTCTATTATATTATTGTGTTAAGAACTTCCTGGTTACTCTATCTACCAATCTGATGTTCAGAATTCTTCTTTAGCACCACATTTCAAAAGTTTCTATTCTTTTCCTTTCTGCAACTCCTACCGTCCACGTTTTGCACCCACATAGCGGCAGACTCCATACGTACATTTTTAGTAATGATTTCCTCATATTCGTACTTATATCAGCCGTAAGCAAATTCCTCTTTATTGCGAAAGCCTTTCTTGCGTGTCCTATCCTACTCTTTATATCTAGTATACTTCTACAATCCATAGTTATTACACTGCCCAAGTAGCCGAATTCCTTAATTTCCTTCAAAATATCCCTTACCAACAGCCTTTGTTATTCTACTATTTCACATATTACACTCCTTTACCTCGGTTTTCCCTCTATTAATACTCGTGTAGAACTTTCTCCAGGACCACGTAAATGCCATTTATTATGGAAATCCAAGTCTTCGTCTGACTCCCCTAATACCACAATATCATCAGCTAACTTTACGGGCTGTATTTAATTTCCTTGCCGTGAAAAAGGTTATAGACAGCATATTCTCTATTTTATCATGATAATTTTGTATTTTGCTAGGATACTGAAGAACAATGATGCGATCGTAAACACCCAATTCTCTTAACTGATTATTGGTTAATTTGGTTGCTCACATCTATTTTCTGGAAGGTAAAACTGTTATGATTACTGTCAAATTTTCTTTTAGTTAGTGTATTTAAATAAGGATAACAACAAAACTGAAAATTTCAGGGTAAGATATTTCTGTTTACTGGATTTAGAGGAATATGGTCATGATGGTTTTCTTCCTTGTATTTCACCATCCTTTATCAATAAATAGATATTCCAGCACTTACAACGTGTCGTTCCGCTATCGAGACGTTATTGGTGAATAAATATGTGAATATAAATGACAGTCTCAACTTGGAGTAAAATTTTAAATCGCGTCCCGTGTTAGCAAAACGTTTCGATCCGTTCGCAATCGATGTGCTGAAATTTGAGTTGTAGAATTCACAAAGTTATCGGATGTTTTAATAAAAGGAAGTTGTCAGCAGGGATGGCCCGCTGAGTCAGCCCCCTGCAAACCTGTGCACTCGACGCGGGGGCAATCTTGGGGCGGCATCGTGACGTCAGCCGGCGGCTCCCCAACTCCTGCCTGCCTGCACTGATCACAATTTCTTCACGACTCCACTCATGTCATTTCTTTATCGCTACAATGAATTTATACCATAGCGGTCATGATGTCGTATCCATAATTTTTTCGAAAATTCTTCAGGCGTATGACTGGAAGTGCCCCGCGTTATTTTCTTCTGGGATCAATGCTAGCACAAATACTGATTTTATGAGTGACTTAGCCCCACGTTTAATACTTTATCGATAACGGCTCTAATTTACATGTAAATATACGATATAGAGCCAATATGAAACGTTGCATTCTTTAAATTAACAAGGAGAATCATTTCTTTTTCGCCTCATAAATCCTAACTTCATAATATTTCCTTTCGTTTCTATATGCCATTATCTTTACTCTCTAGGCATTTGATCTCATAAATTTAAAATTTAAATGATTTTCAAGTGTAAGGGATATCTTATCTTGTTGCATATAAACGAAATTACTTATAAAGAATTTCAATTGAGCGAGTAAATGTTTTTTTTAATATAAATGTCTATGCAAATAAAAAATAACTAAAAATAGTGTAACAATTTTTTCGTAGGTTATACGACAGCGTTATCGTTATTCTAACATTTCCTAATATATCTTGTGATATTATAATTTTTCCGGGAAATCACGTGATAACTGAACTTCCTTGAAATTTCCGGAACGAAGGCGATAAGCTATGTTCGCAAATATAAGTAAAGCCAGTGTAACATTTCCCTCGTCTCATTTATTGGATTATAGATGAATATTCTTTAAGATTTATCTAACCACAGTTTTGATTTATTTATTTTCCTGCATTTCCATTTGATTTATTTTCAATCATGATCTCTTAATTAACTAAGTAGCCCAATGACCAAAGTTGATCGACAACGAAAATAAATGATATCCAGCGTTGGTTAAACGAATATACATTATTCATACGTATTATCATTTAACTTTTACCGATTTCGCAAAAAGTGATATCCCACGGAACCCACGGAAGGAAAGTCAACAATTAAAATGGTTGAAAGTTATTGTGAGCATAAAAAGTGTGCATGACAAATGTTACAATACATATCGTGGAGAAGTGATTTATTTTTGTAGGTGGAAAAGGAAAACAGTTGACCAAAAACCTGGCGGGACTTCGTTTCATCACCCACCATATTCAGTTTCCTAGTAGTCTGCTCCACGTCCGTTCCACAAATTGCTGAAAATAGTCTCCTTTAACCATCGTATAATAACTTATAATTAAAAACTATTCGCTTTTCTGTACAAGTGCGTAATTAATAAGAAATTAATTCAAGTATTTTCGTATAAAGTTTATATAACGACGAAAAGTATTCATACCTAAGTATGTAATTGTTACATACCAACCAAAAACCATAAGGTCAAACTCTTTTCGAAATTACTAATTTCGTTGTTACATCATAAATATTTGTAGCGCAAAATTACGATATCAAATTAATAAATAATTTGTCTATTACATTTAATGATAAGTAGTCGTGACATTGGTGATGAGATAAACCCCCCACATTAGGACATAAAGGATTTCTTTTTCACCAGGGCAACTCAATCAGTTTCGCTTTAGCACCTACTTGAGTACTGCTTTGTTGTCTTCCCACGTGCAACGTTACATACATAAAATGGCGACTTCTGAGCGTAAAGCGTTTCGGGTTCAGCAGTTTTCTAAGGTATTGCTGTTACCCTACTTACCAATTCCAAGTCATTCCATGTCAAGTGTCCTTATTTGAGAATCCCGCGCGACTATTTCGCATTTTGTTGAAATTTGTTTCGTACTACTAAGCCTTAGATGAACATATGCAAATTTCAATTCGAAATATTCATTTCTGGCTGAGAAACGGGCTTTTTTGTCGAAGCCTGCGGATCGTCGGAGACGACATCGTTTCAAAAATGTCACTTTTGAGCTTCAATATTTTGTCAGTTATTAGAGAATAGACCCTGGAAATTCGTTCCAAGATAAATCGCAAACGTAGATTACGAAACAAATATTTAAACAAATTTCAGCCCTAGCAACTAAAAAGATAGAGAAAAAAATTGTCCAATTCTTGCGTATTTTTAAAGAATCTATCTGGGACAAATAGAATACGTACGGTATTCATATTTTGCATTTCGCATGTCTTCATAATTTTATACAAGTCAGAGTTGCAGATAATATACTTTGGTGAATTCGCTGCAGCAAACTTGGCGCCAAAGTGAAAAACGCCAAAAATGACATTTTCAGAGGTATAAATAGTTCAGGAGGATACCAAATATTGTTTTCTAGTTGGCATCATTAAAAAGATTAGGGGTTTTTGTAATAATAAACGTATGTTTTGTTTTGGTGTCTTGAAGCCTAATTGTGCTGTCGACAAATATCGTATCATCGTGTTCTATTGTGCAAATATTGCTCTAATAATGTGCTCTTCGGTACTATTTCGCTTTCTTAGGTGCATTACTTATATATAAAGTAAATATAAACTTGTTTTCATCAATCGCCTATTTATTATTAATTCTATAAAACCTCCAAAAGCCAATATATTCCTTCCTAGAGGTGCGAGTTTCTTTTTAAAAACTATAGCGTTAAGTAACCTGCTATGAATTTTCGTAACACGATGAGTAAGAATCAAATAAAACATACTCGAAATACCTTGTGGGGTCCATGGTAGCTTTGTAATACAAATCACAACTTTGGCATCCCCATGGTCCAGAGTCAGGCGAGACCAGCCATGGGAGGGTTTCTTTAACTTCAGGTTCCCAAATCTGACACGTTTATATAAATTATGTAAATTTATTATAATTTGAAGGAATTCCAACCTGGTAGTTCGTGATTGTTCGCCAAACCGTAATGAAGCAAGTTCAAAAACATCGCAATTTATTGTCTCACTCTTCGAATTACCTTCGTAGACTAACAATAATTTTTAAAAGAGATATTACATTTCTAGGGACCAATATGATGAATTAATTTAAATGTTACGCTTCAATAATCGTCAGTCACTTATAAACTGTTATTATCTCGTTTTATTTAATTCGTAAAGACTAATAAGACCATATTTATAAACTGACGTCAAGCTTAAAAATTCGTCACGTGACAGGAAAACATTGCGTTCTCGACGCGATGCCTGAAGGTGAACTTAATGGTTCCGACACTTTTTCTTTTCAAAAGTAAGTGAACTTCAACAATAATCTCGACGGCACCAATGAATATGCTTTTAAATTACTTGCATGTTATTCACCAGAAATTATGCATAGAAACTAAAATAATTTTACACGCACAATAAGCCGAGATAATACGGAATTAAAGTTACTTATTGTTACAATAGTCTTTATTGCTGGCACATTACTGTGATTAGAACGTATAACAATGAGTTAAGTTGTGTCATATTTATCAGAGTCACTGGTAAAATTTAGAAGATATTTTAGACATATACTATTTAATTACGATGTCATCTTAATTTTTATACAATAAACTCATAATGTTTTTGAAATGCAATGAACTTAAACCGTTATTTTTTTCTCGTCGTTTCGTAACTATATATTAACATATAATTCTCCAAAATCTTTCAGAAAATATAGTAATAGAAGTGCATTCATTCTCATGCAAATACATATAAAATGAACGATCGGTTATTCAATTTCTTTTTCCCTTTGTAGTTTGCTTGAACGCTACCTCAAAATATTTAAGGTAATAAACTTCAGGTCCAGATTGAGGAGGGGATTTGAGAAGCGGCTTTTAATTTCACCCTCGACGTTCTTCCAGTATCAGCGCGTCGTGAAAAACAGATTCGCACGACACGAAGGGGGGCTGAGGGGGAGTCTGGCTGCTTATCGGATCATCTCCAACTACTTATCGATCTATCGAAACTCCCCTCCCTTCCTGCGGATATATTCAAACATCACATGATATCGTAACGAGCCGTATCGGAAACCTATTGCTACGCGTTCCGTGTTATGAAAATATTGCGTCGATGAAAATCAAATACGGGGAATAATAAGTGTTCAGAAATAAATAGAAATAATTAATAAATGTGCCAATATATTGCGTTCGAAAATTATTAATGAAACGCAACATATCATTCTAGTGGTCAAGCCTGTGCGTCACTTGCAACAAAATAGCTATGGAAACTTGCCACATTTGTAAAAAACCATTAAGATACTGTTATTATTCCCATATTGATTAGTGTCCACCAAAATTTTTTAAAAGTTATATGCTTTCATTTTAAGTCATTCGATGTCCTGATATTAGTGAATTTAATAAGTCGGCTTTCACACCTATATTACTTTTAATATTTCTACTGATTTATTTGAAATTATGAATCCATTTTACGATGTACTTGACTACAATAACTTTAATAAAGAGTTAACAACTAACATTTATGACATTTAATGTAATTATTAAGCCAATGAATTCTGTAAGGTTTAAGAAATGTATTATAAAACGTCGAAGCTTACTTTTAAAACATTAGGGACTGTCAGTAGATAGTAACCAATATGGGATTAGATTATTCAAATAAATATGGGATTAGATTATTCAAATAAATTACAGTCAGACGCTTATACTATTAGAAGAACAATAAATTGCGGCTACATAAAAATTGTAAAAATTTTCCTTTACATATTTTCATTCTTTTGACACTAAATTTCGTGGACTACTTTACAAGAAAAATAAAAGTTTATGAAACAAAATAACTATTGTGTTGAGTGTCAGAACATAACGCACAAAGCTTTTGCAAAATTGGCCATTTTTATTCCTTCTTTCCATTATATTCTATCATTAACTTTTCTTATAATCACAACCAATTCACATGTTCACAATTTTAGTACAAGAATTAAAAGGAGGGTAGCATTTTTATACCCTCTAAAACTGAGCTTGATTGCAAATATTGCTTATGTTCACTATATAAATTTTTTACTGAATTCTAAGTATTAGGTAGTAAAGAATATGGTTCAGTAAATTGTATGCTAGTGTGCGGTAAGGTTGAAACAAAGAATAAAAAAGCTAATGGGGCCCGGAATCGACGAGGAAAGATGAGTTGTAGGGACATAATCTCTATTAGACATAAGCTTGACTTATTATATTCTCGGAAATTTTTTCATACTTGATGAATCACCGTCTGATACACGAAAAAGAGTTCATAATAGTGACTTTATTATTTTTAATAAATGTTTAGAGTTAGAGAACAGTAATACTTAACGATTTATAATGCAAAGAACGAAAAACTAAACTTTTTATTCGCCTCTCTTTATTTCCTGTAATGAATTAATTCACATAATAAGATGAGATCGTATATTAAAATTAATGTTTACGAACGTCATAATTCAGTTGCGTACAAATCTGGAGTCGTTTTACTCATTCCAACTACAGAATCTCTAGATTTTGGTATAAAGAAAAAAGGTCAACAATTTTCTGAGAATTTACTAAGACTGATATTCGTGGTAATATATTTTTTTTGAGTCACTTAAAAGATAAAAGAAATAACATCTTGATACCATTTATGTTGAAGTAGCTTTCGGCATTTGCCATCGCATGTTTAATGATATATTGAACTTTCTGTGCATCCAAATTACAAAGGTTTAAATAAAAATTTTAGTTTTACTTTCTCCCGGAACCGTGCCTGAATGAAAAATTTCCAACCATAAAGAAAGCTGCTTGTTGTTTATTTCTATTTTCAGGACAACACGTTTCCTTGAATCATTGTACTACACAATGAATTTTGTGAAGTCGCAGTTGACCAAATAATTTCTGCGGACACCTTTTATTAATTTTACGCTAAATTTGATTTTATGATGTCGTTTGGTGTATTAGTTTTTTTTTTCAAAAATGAACTTTTGTTTGATTTTTATTATATTTAATTCTTTTAGAATTTTGAAAAAATTATTTTTATTTGTTCTTCTATGTGAGTCATGATATAGGTGACATAAAATAAATTGTATCTACCTGTGGCTCTTTATAAAATAAAAAGGATTTCGGATCTCTTTGTTCTTACTTGTGGCCATTTATGGTATATTACACCATTAAAAATACTTCTGGAACATACATTCTTACAATATAAAATTTATTTAACGGAACCGGTCTTCCATATGTTGATTCATTTGACTAAATTTCCAGTGAGACTCTCGTTATCAATTATATTAAAGTATCACATTGCAGTATATTTACTTTAGTGAATTACAAATCGCAATTTTTATTTCATAGACCAGTTTACGGCTTTTGTTCGAGAATGGGTAAACGCAAGATTTTATTTCTTCCTTCGCCTGGCGCCGGAGCTTAAAATATGGTTCGTAGGTCAATATATATGACGCAGACGATGTCTGTGGGAGCTGATCTTAGCTCTTGTGTCTCACGACGGAGTGCGTCTTACAAGCCTATGCACCTCGACCAGGTTTGAGAGGTGTATGTTCTGCGACGTTAGAAGTTGGCAATAGTTGTCCTTTGATCCTATTGTATCAGTCGGTCAGCTGCCTCCTAAACTGTTGAAGGCACGGAGGACAGAATGCCGTTACCCTTCAATAAACTCCCGTCCTGATGCAAGTTTTCAAGGATTTGCCCTGTATTTCTTTCAGTCAGGGAGTCCTAGTTAATACATGGCTGCGTCATTTCAAATTACTTTAATATGACATAAAAAGGGAGTTGCCATTTAATGTTTCATGTAACCTGTAACCTGCTGCTTCCCCCCCCCCCCAAAAAAAAAAAATTAACAGCGAGAGTGTAAAGATTTTATTCATTGCATTCTGTACTTTTAAATACCTGTAATTTAAATTATTTTGATTACACTAAATATAATATTTATATTATTAAACACTCCTGAATTGCCGGGTAATAGGGTATTACCAATACTAACATAAAATTAAAAACTATACGATAAATAAAATAGAAACTTGTCCTGTTTATTATTGTGAAATTGTACACCAAACCTAATATTAAAGTAGGTAGCTGTAATGTAACAGGAATTTCATGAAAGTTAATTTTCAACGACAAAGCAGAAATCGCTGCGATTTATTTTCATACGCAATTGCGTCGGTCTTGTCCTATTAAAATGGTTGGTGCTGACTGAAACGTCTAATAGAATCTCTAGACAGCACTGAAGATATTGTCCATTATTATCAACCGGAAAATAGCATTGGTAGTAATTGAGGTTGATTTCGCAAGAATATTTATTAATTTTTTTGAGATACTAGCCATTCCACCATCACACTTTAAATAACCTGGTACAGAATTTAATTTTTCCTGATACCTGAAGCTCCGCGAAGTAAAGTCTGTGGAATGAGTGAAGGAGACACACAAGCCTCTGCAATCGAATTGCCGAGAGAAGCGCAAGCCAGATGACTGGCGAGAGTAGTTAAAAGCAAGAGGGACGAGTAATTAAATGAAGATTTCACCCTCGTGAACGACGCTCCGACCTGACGAAATTTGCTTCCTTAACACAATTAGTTGATTACCTGTTCCCTAAGGACGGATTTAAACTGACCTATATCAGGGAATTTCCCCCAAGAATTACTTTGTGAAACACGATAAAAATGACGTCAAGTTTCGGAACTACAAATATGTATGCGACTGTAAACATCCTAATTCTCGAGCAGGTGAGAAACGTAGATCACGTTGAATTTACGAGGAATCATTAAATGCAATTAGACGAGAATGAGGCATGATAAGTTTAAGGGACAAAATATTCGGCGTCCTGATTTAAGTAGTACCGAAAAAAAGAAGTGAATTTATAAAAATAACTGAACGTTTGTAATAATTGAAACAGAAAAGCCAACAATTCTAATCGTTTATATATGGTATAGTTTCGATAAAACTGAACTTAGTATTAATATGCGTTTACTTATATCAACCACAATATTAATTTCAGTTATAGAACGTAACAGTTCATTTGTGGTTGCACAAAGAAATAAAAATTTTAACTTACATTTACCATGATATTAATCATGCGATGTCTCCTGGAGTGAGTAATTTAATCGAAATGTTTCTGATTACGTAAAAATTAAAGTATAACGTTAACTGCAAAGTTTAATATCCGTGCCGTGTTGTCACAGACCTGCGTGACCATAAGGTTTTTATTTTAACTAAAATGGCTTCTACCGTTGTGCTTGGGCTATCTCACACAGGCAGTATTTTTCCAGAGTTTTCAAACTTTGTGTTACCACGTTTTGTTACACTTTGTTAACGCGTCTAACATAACGTAGCAAAACATGCATACATAATATTTTATTCATTGATTGCTAAGGACATGTATCTGGTAAATAATTGTATAAATTTCAATGTAGCAACAAAGCTAATGTCAGTTTTAGAATTCCACCAACAAATCATAAATATTTTCACGTCGAATATTAAAAAGGTGTTTACAATATTTGATGAGTATTTTAGGTTTGAAAAGTCATTAGCATTGTTGAAGGAGGGAAACTATTCATTGATTCATTATATAGAGAGACAAATTTATTTTAAGTTGCTAGTACTAAAAGTCATTAGTACACAAATTGCGGCGTTATAATCTACATATAATTTGTGATCTCATTGAAATAAAATATAGACATCAACCTTCAACTAGTTTCTGTGTTAGACGAAATACTCTATTAATCAATAACAGAGGGAAGTATTACGTACAAATGTATCTCTAAGCATTAGAAATAAACTTTCTTGCTGAAGGCTGCTATTGTATGTAGTAAAGTTGCGTGAAAAACATTATGAAAGTCTGTGACGTTTTTTGTGTGCGGGGTCAGCGCTTACAGTCTCCATGTGTCAATGGAAACAGAACTTCTTCAGACAATATGAAAAAGACCTTTGACGGAAAATGGTGTCATCCGTTTCTAATCCGAGAAAAATGTACTCCCGTCTAGTCGGAAACTAGGCGTATATAATTGGAAGCGTCTACTGCGTGTAAATAATGCTAAACATATGTGGGATGCACTTGTTTACATCCTGCAGCTAAAAATTTTCCTATTGGCTGCAATTATGTAAATACCAACCAATGGGTGCCATATGAAATTTAACCAATTGGCTATGTGGAAAGGAAGGCGGAAAATTCAAAACCTGACAAGGCGAAATGGAGAGAAGTGTGTTGTAGACAGGGCATTAAATTTTGAGCTGCTGGCGAGAGTTGGGTGGAGCTCTTGAGACTTCGGCAGATGTAGATTTTGGTAGAAATTCCCGCTCTTTTCGGTCCTAGGCGTCATCCATACAGCCAGATCATCAGACGCAGTCAACGAGAATCGACTTCAGCAACCCGAAGCAGACCGAAGCAAACGGCCACCAGAGAATACAGCTGCAGTCTCCTACGATATCGTTGATAGTACATTTAATAAGTTCACATTGCCAGACCTATTTGCCACAAACGTAGCTTCTTTTGGTTCACCCCACAGGTGACCTCTTATTAAAATAATTAATGGTACTGTTTTCATTTGTAAATCACTTTATTCAATTCCCTCTTTATTTCTTATTGAAACTTAATTTTATTCTTATTAAATTCAAAATAATAATCAACTTTTTGTTTTCCCTTTAGAATCCTTCATAAATTGATCCCTTTTGACTAATAAATTAAGCCTTTTTTTATTACAATAGCACCCAAAGTGAGGAATGTCAAATAATAATAAAAATTAGCCCGTCTCAGTTTCTACTATTTATTTTACAGTACCTTCGATTTCAAAACGAATCACACAAAATCAGACAAATCGTTCGTATATTCCAGTCTTTGTCTGGACTATGACAGTGATCAGATATGACCATTGTAAACCCAGGATATGAAATTAATACAGTAGAAAACCTACAGTTACCTCAAGAACGCTCGCAGCAATAAAAGGAACTAATTAATAAAATACGTTAAAAAAGGAGTTCCTGCCCTCCGTCGTTTTATGCGAATTTTCTTTTGAGTATTGTTACAGGGAATATTTCATTACAACGAAGAAAAGAAGGAACGTATTAAATATTACATTCATAACCCATCCATTTTATGTCAGCTAGGAATAATAAACCTATGTCCATGTAGGAGAAAATTCTGGCATATTCGTGCTATTGAGTGATGGAGAAGCGTCAACAGCATCGGCCTTCTATGGATTGGTTTAGAATAGAATTCCTGGAAGTCTCGTGATATCGACTGAGGGATCGCAAGAACGCACACGTAAAGAGAATATCACTTAACTCTTTATATTAATGACAAAGATCTGACAGCATATTTCTGTAAAGAACATTTAATTATTACAATTGAAGGACTGGCAGGTAACGTTTTGTGACAACTGATACTTTAAGAAAATTACTATGCATATACGTAATACTTTTCGACGTGAATGAGATCTTCATTTAATAAATGAAACGATCGCAATTATATCTCACGGCTTTAGATTATAACTCGTTTGAATGCTCTCAATTTTACCTAATTGCTTTCCACTGATAACTAACTAGGAAATCCCCAGGATGAGTTTATTTACTCTAATAATTCTGTACAAAAGTTCAATGGTGGTATCTGAATGAAGTTACTTTCTCAGGAAGTTTTAATGCCTTTTAATAACTTTATCTATTGTCCAATATAAAATTACGTCGACACATCAAAGGTGAAAGATTAGGCCTTTAGACATTGATATTCACGTAAACAGTAGCAATAGCGAAGAAGAAATAAGAAAAAAGCCTATAAGGCAAATTATGCACATACAGATGAGAACGCAGTCACCTTTGAAATTATCAGAAAAAAAAGTGTTGGAATGGATTGCTTACTAATAAAATGGGAAAGCACTACATCAGAAGGTGTCAATAGTACAAAATATATATTTTTTGAAAAATTTCCCTCATGTGGAACATAATTGGAACAAGTAAAGACGCCCTCTTCTCTTTTCGTGGGAAACTGTCCTAACACTTTGACCAATGAAGTTGGCAATCATTAAATCTTGTTACCAAGAATATCTAGCGAAGGAAACAGCTATGCCTGACGCTCATCGTCGCTGAATTCAACAGAAAGCAAATGATAACAAGAGACACTATTTCCTATGTGGAGGATGTACCTGAGATTATTTAGGTATATTTATTGACAAAGTCACTGATTTACTATTCCACTGTTCAAGCACGTTTCGTCTGTACCTCGCTCTCTATTGACGTTTGTCTCACACAGCTACAATAAAATCCTGAAACAATAAAGGCTGCTTAAATAAAAATCATCAGAATTGACAAGTATATATAACATAATGAAATATAAAATTAATGTAAATTTTGAAATGAAGGAAAACACACAAAAAATTTACATTACAACTTGAAGCTGCTTAATGCGACCCCTTGAGATTTTCGGGATTCAAATTCGTCATATATACTCTAGCGAGGATGTCATAAGTTACTGCATTCACGGTTTTAGTTATGCGATTTAGCAAATCGATATTCTTGCTGCAAATGGAGGCACATAAACCGAGTCTTTAATAAACTCCTACTATATTTAATTAAAATTAATGTAAAAGTTAATGCTCCTACCTACTGGTTTTAATTAATTTTAATTCCAACTGGAAGACGGGGAAGATTTGTGAGTTTTCTCTGTATAACAGTACACAGCACATTTGGTTAGACGCTGAATACTTTAAAATTTTTGAAATAGTATGTTTTTTAGTCGCCCTTTATATTGAAGAATTCACTAGTTTGGTGGAACTGTTATACCGGACACTGAGAAGATAAACATTACAAAACATAAATAATTAGGCACATAATATTTGTCAAATACTGGAATTTGGTAAACGACTGATACATATTGGTCTGAAACTACAAAAACGTATGAGAAAAGTCGAAATGTGTAAGTTGTAACTTTAAATGTAGTTCAATGGAACTGTGTTACTCTATATGGCGGAGTAAACGAAATAGCCTTAAATTCAAATACATCGGCCAAATTTAATGGCAGAGTAAAGTGTGATAATAACGTGATGCACGTTTTAAAAACATTTTTCAAGTGTTTGTATCATTTTACACAGTTTATGAATTTCAATTCGGTTTTGTGTTTGATATTTTTGATGGTGGGTAGGCAAATCATTACGTATATAGAATTGTCAAATAGTTATATCTGTCACATATAGGCAAGAACAATGTTGTAGACATATTTAATAGTTGTTTACTTAATGTCAAAAAAAGTTGTGATCCGGTGAGATCCTGCGATTTAGATGTGTGAACATAATAGTTTGGCATGTCCTGTAATCATATCATCAAGATTACCTACCTTTTCTTGCATCAATAATTAAAAATAATTAAAGAACGAAGGCTTTCCCGGTGAAGAATATGTAGAAACGTTTCTCGGGTTTCCAACCGGGTAATCTCAGTACACACCACAGCTGTGTACTGAGATTACCCGGTTGGAAACCCGAGAAACGTTTCTACAATTAAAAACAAGCATCGATAATTGATAAATAATAATTAGTTAATATTAAAAAGTCTATCTACATACATATATTACCAAAAATAATGATACCAAATATAGTATTTCATTCACAAATAACTTCTTACTGTAATAAGTGAATTCGACCTTCAGACATTACGTTATTTCTTGTGTATTAGTAAGTAAGCTATGGGCACGGTCGGTCTTGTAGCGGAATTCGTCACACACAAACAGTTCCTTCCATAGCCATTGTGTTGATGCGGCAGTTTTGCGAGACCGAGATCTGGTCAATGTTTGTCCTATTTTGGAGGGTTGTTAACCTGGAGCATCGGTCAGAGCCAGTTCATAACTGACAAAGATATATGGAATGATTTCAAAGCCCTCCGGAAGAGGAAGTAATTTTTGGAAGGCCGAGAGTGGCGGAAAAAAATCGCACGCGGGGCAGATGTATGTAAGCGGCTGCGAGAGATGGCCGAGACTTGGAATTAAGTGGTCGTATAGGACAGTGCTTTCTGGCGAGAAGGTACATGCAGGAGTGGGAAGAATAAATTAGTAGGGGCAAGAGACGATATTCGACGTTTATAATTGGTGGCGAGTGAATAGTTATAACAGAGAGACGATTATATAAGTGATGGATGACTGTTGAGCCAAGGGTGGAAGGACGATTGCACACGTCGTCATACTCGCCGGAACGTGGACATAATCTTCCGTAGCCACACCGAGATCATTGAATAGTAAGTCCTCACCTTCAGTTTTTATTTCGTGTGGTTTTAGCTACAACGACCAAACGAGCCGCTGAACTGCCTAACGTTTAATACCGGAATTTTGTTGTAAATAATTTTAGTTTACCTTCAGATGGAATATATTGTAAATGAAAATAAATGTGAGTGTCATTGTGAAAAGCAACATTAATGACTGAGGAACCGCGTGGCTGTTTTTGGGCCGTCACTAGAAAAAATTATTTGTTTCTGAAACAAATTGTTTTGGATTTTAGTCCTCGTATTTTGATTATTAAATAACTATTTAAAAACCAATTAGTTAAAGCCAAGAGAGTCTCATACTCGGTTCAAAAATTCATGTGCCTTGGCTCGACGCTTAGCATCTCCCTTAATTATCAAGCAGATCGCGATTGGCGTCTTTTACATTAATATATATTAATTCTGCATATGCAGTGGCAGCCTGGCCGGCATTCATGGAAACTGATCCGAGGGAAAGGTCAAGCCATACTTTACTTTAATAAAATTTAAATACATAGCCTAAATACCCATTAAAACCTATTTTATTTATTTAGATACTTTCCTTCAAGTTTGTTTTGCCACATTGGATTCACCATTTTGTTTTTCAAAATAAATATCAAATTCAAAATAAACAAACCCCTATTCTTCATGTTTCCATAAAATAGACATAATTTAAAACATGAAAGTACTGAGATTCAATACTTTAGAATAATTATTTGACTTTTGTCACTACTTTTCATACTTTTGGACCACTGTGCGATACCTAAAATACATTGTGTACGTCTATTGAATGTATTTAACTACAAAATAAAATTATTGCACACTATTTCGTCGTTTATACGCATGTTCCCAGTTCTGCGATATACAGGTTACGCTGTCTAAATAGCTCATATAAATGGTAATTAAATATTACTATACAAAATGCTGTTTCTCAACTTGGGGTCCCACGGCCCACAGGGGGACAATTTGATTGTTCAGGGAGGAAATTCGATAAACAACTTGTCTAGAACCTGGTATGTTCTTCTTCTTTCTATTCCATTGTATCCCGCATTCGGGCCTTTGCCTACAAGTACGACTGCGGAATGTCATACATGACACATTCCGAATATGGAGTAATACGTGGTCAGCGAATCGACTCCGTGACCATGACAACACAAACATCCAAGCCCATGCCAGGATTCGAACCCCGGCAGCAACGCTAGCCACTACACCACTGGAGGTCGGCGAACCTGGTATATACGAAAATAAAAATTGTTTCTATCATAATTTTAAGTAAGTGCTCGTTGAGTGTTGTGTATTCTTAAGAACTGCGGTTTAAACTTTGGGGTACTTAGAATATTGTTTACTATGCGTAATGAAGGAATAGCATCAACCACAGACCTCACATTGAATGTTGAAATTATTAAATAATTATCAAAATGAAAATTTTATAAATTTACATGTTAATTATTTTGTCATTGATTTTAGTTCTTTATTTTAGTTTTGAATATTTAATTTTTTTATATAAATAATATCCTAGTGATTGATTCTTAAAATCCAAGTGTTTTTCGTGAAAAGCTTGTAATTAGGTTTAATTTATTGAACAATTTAGATTTTTAGTAAAAAATGCATCACGAGAAGAGGATCGTACGGAAACACTGGAATAGAGTGAGATAACAATCGTTATAAATATATACTAAAAATAATTTCAAACATTTATTCATTATATATTTTTAAGCTGTCAGCACATTGAGACTTTATCACCGGCTAATCTGTTGTTTAGATCATTAAAAGCATTTGAAAATCATTTGAACAATGATCCAACAGATTAATTAAAAATATATAATTCCAACAATTTCGAGACAGTTTTTGATATACAATTATAAGAACAGATAGTATTTTCATACTGTTTTGATTTTTGGATAACAGGCTACAAGAGGGTGATCCTGAAACACGCAACACTCCTTTAATAGCATAGGAAGAGAACTGAAAAGGGGGTATGCGGTAGACAGAGAAAGTTAGTCAAGGGCAACAGTTTAAGGATCGTACCTCGTGATTCACGTAAATGCGATGCAGGAAAACCCCTAGAAAACCTGCATCAGGTAGGTCAGGCTATTGGGCGCTATTCTCACGAACCGCCGAATGACGGGAGATGTGTTAGCTGTGGAATCGCAGTATTCCTTTCTTCATGTCTCAAACGGTTTTAAGGGGCAGCTAGCCGACTGATGCAATGAAATCAGCGGACGGCTCTTACCATACGCCCAAGACCTTCAACCCCAGTACATACACTTCCTAAAAGAGATGAAGGTGCCTTGGCATGTCAGAACTTTAAAACCAGAGAAAGAACGAGGCATCCCAATAGGGAAGCCCATCCTCCTTCTATGGCGAAATACTTGCGAGTGGAAGCTCCGACAGGTATCTGTGAAGTTGGGTGGGGTAGGGTGGGGGAGGAGATATACATTACGCTACTCACGAGTCACTACAAGAAATGAGGAATGTGTCATGAAAGATGCCAGTCTGACAGACGTCCCTAAAGAGGGCTGTAGCGGCAATAAAGAATAAGGAGAAAAATATATTGAAGTTATTTGAAATGAAATTCCGTTTTTTTAACTATGCTAGTATCGTTATTATCAAAGACAAACATTTTGGGAAACTTGAATTTATTTTTCACCTTCTAACAAATGGTGTAATAATGATGAATTACTGAAATTTAACTAAGATTCAGCATTTTTTATTTACATTTATGGGTATTAATAATTGACGACGAATCCGGCTTTTTTTACATAAACCTGAAAACTAGACTTTTCCATTACGCTTATTTCAAAACGATTATTCAATGAGTAACTAACATGACAAATTCGTAGGTGTACGTGCATCTTTAAACTCGTTTATGTTGGATGATTTTGGAGCCTGTGGTGCTAGGTGACCGAGGTTTATTTTGCCGTTCAAGATTGTTTGCAGTGATAAATTTTTGGGGGTATTTAATATGATATAAATATATTGTGCAGCGAAGTAACTTAGTAGTTGCGGATTCGCAGCTTACGCCTGCTAATTATAAATTTCTTCAACGTGTCTGAAATGTTACTTTTTTGCATACTTCCTGCGAGGGGAAACAGCTGGAATCTGACCATGAAAGTTATCTGACTTCTCACTAGCCTACAGGACAATAATCTGCAAGTGTTCGGATGCGACGCCACGAACAATGTAGCAGGCGCAGGCAGCGATTAGGTAATCGGATAACCGGAAACTGGGTTAATAGCTTGTGCGTATTCGGAAGCCAGATCACTGTGTATTCACTTGTAAATTTCTGATAACTCAACTGTGTTACCCTAAAGATTTTACTTTACGGAAACCACTGTAGTGAAGTCACTATTACCAAAATGCATTTTAAATACAAATAGTTTCTAAATATCAGGATCATTTTAAAAATTAGACGTAGATTTTAATTAGCTCAAAACGTGAGTAAATATTAAATGGAGTATATTTTAATAGATTCTAATGGTGATATACGAGAGAACGTATTGATTGATACATTAATGACACAACCTTGATTACTCAATCTAAGTTTAGTGTAGTTTAGTGAAGTGATCAGTGCTGCGAAATCTCTAAAAATATACTACAGTGAATTATATTTCCAGTTTTTTTTTCAGGGAAAACAATACTATTCTTTTTTTTTTAAAAAAAAATTCATTTCTAATAATATGATTCCACACTTAGTTATTTATATTGAATATAATTATACATTCAACTATAGGTTAAATATGGTCCTTACCACTAGTTTATTAATTATTGTTTAATTTCTATGTATCTGCCACCGGGCATCTGCCCATTTGTAGATTTAATAAATACAATACAATACAAACATTACAAACTACAGATACAATTACCAAATCCAGAATCTTAAAAAATACGATGAAAGTTATTAATGATTTATGAACGCTAATATTGGGAAACTGTAAAACTATTTAAATATATACCTATACATTTCTATTGACGTGTTAAGTTTCTGTCAAAATTTTTCCTTACGTTTCCATGTCTCGTTTAAACAAATCTGGTCTTTGTTTCGCCCATTTGTATTTTTAAATAACTACAATAAGGATACCCGGCATTGCACAGTAATTCTTCGTTTATATTAAGTCACTGTATTATGTAATTCGACAGTAAACTCTTGGTCAACACGTGATGAAACTATAAGATAGATACATTTTAAAAATTTATCTTTCAAGTCCCCTATTATCACACAAATGAACGCTGAAAATAAAACGTTGTAATTCAAATACATCTTGTTCAATGCCAAATTAATCGATAAATAATTCACTCACTATGCACGCAATTACAATACTCGGAGTATATTAGAATTCAGTAATTCGAAATCCAAATGTCAAAACAATATCAAGCTACGGCGCAATGAACTTGTGCATGTATCGATGTGTGAGGTAAACAAAACAGACTATTCAAACGATCAGACTAAAAGTTTGGGGTTACATCTTTCTTTCTGTGAAAAAACAATAAACAGATAATTATTACAGCGTCGCCTTACGGGTCCAACCATAGTTAAGAACCATCAAGGTACCCTATAAATATGACAAAAAAGTTTCATAAAATCGGTCAAGCCGTTTAGGAGGAGAACACACGGACATTGTAATTTTATTTATAAAAATTATGTTCCTAATTATTTATTAAATTTGACGAGATTTGCACAGTGAACCACCATTTGGCCCGCACCCCACTCAATAGAAGTACTTTTGTCAGATATTTTTCATAGGATATAATAAGATATATTAAGCGTGAATACTGTTATTATTATGTAATGAGAACAAATTGGTTGGGCACTGACGGAATGTCCTCCTCTACCAAATAATATATATGGTTCTGATGTGAAAATTAGTCACCCATTTTTACATTTTCTTATCAGAAGTCAGTAATTACCATAGTTCAATTAATATAATAAATTTATTTACATAATAATAATGTTGACTTTGATATGAATGTATTTGTAGAATGGTCCATCCACACCAAGTGTTACATGAAACATTGGTTGGTTGGCAATCTAAGAATAATAATTGTGTATTACCTTAGGTTTCGGTAGTTCAAAACTAATCTTTTAAGACTTTCATTGTGATCAGTTAAATAATTGCGGCCATTTTTGTTGCATACGGCATGCATTTTCTCCAAATAAAATGAGCCGAAACAAATTTTTTAGGATAAATTTACTGATAGTAGGACTGCAGCAGGTAATTTTAATGATAATTTCAGAAAAAATTGAAAACCAAATATTGATTAATAGCATAATAACGACAACACTTTGTTTCGAAGCTATGTAAATGAAAACATTTAACAATGTCGATGGATGCTGGGACAATTAAAAGCAAGAAAGGTAAATAGCAAAAATATTCGTAGTGTTCGCACAAAAACCAATGAGATGAGGTTAGACAATTACTGCGGCAAACGATCGCGTTGCTTGCGTTTGATAAAAATTTACGACCACTCGAGATACAGCATTAATTATCTATTGTGTGGATTAAACTCATAACAGTTTTACGGCTTGAGATTCGATCCGGCTGCTTTACGAGTACGTGTTTGAAACAATACTTGAAGGAGCTGCTTATACATGCAAAAAGGCCAACACCATTCAAGTTAACTTTAAGCATGATAATGGTGAAAATGTAGCTACGAAATTACAAAAACATTTATTACTTTTAGTAAAAGTTTAATACGAACACGGAATTCGGGTACTGTTGATCTGTTAGGGTTATTATAATTCTTTTTAAATAAGAAGTATTCTGACGTGTCCATACAGAGAAAAGCAATGTTTCAGATCTTGCTGGGTCACAGTTCTTGCCCATTATTTCAAGCGCTGTGATTAGTTGAGTCCAGGTCACACCTTCGCTCATTCTCTTCACCATCGGTCTTGTTATTTAAAACGGCCTATAGAGGAAAAATATTAGCAGATAACTGAGCTATTGAAAATTTAAATGGATGAGATACATTAAACACCGTAAACCACTTATTATTTGTTAAAAATATTTGAACCTGAAGCTAATTTTCTGCAGTGTGTGCATTTTTTCCTGAGGTGAAGTAGTTCTCTGGGATTTGCTTTACGTGAGTTTGGTTCACGTGATGGCGAGCTAGACCGATGGAAGATTAATGTGATCACGGCGTATACAGTCCAGCGTGAAAATATTGATCATGCCTCCTCGCGGAGTTATCTGTGATGGATTTACCTGCCTACATGATTGAAATGTCACAGTTTCTTTACTATCACTGTCTTTTCATACACTTCATTATCTCATAAGAGATAAAACCAAAAGGAAATAAAAAAGAAAAGCATAAATAAAAAAGATTCAATTTTTAAGGGCTCGAAATTACTCTCCTTCACGATTCTACGATACATAGAAATTTTAATTTGTGCGTCGTAAACTAAAATTACACGCAAATTACGTTGGAAACTGAGGGTGAAATATTTTTAAGAAATTTATGTAGAAAGTATGGTCAAATAAGGTTACAGTTCCAATTTATGAAAAATATATAGATTGGTAAAATGTTCACAATATTTAAAAATGACAAATATAAACACTACGAGTCGAAATTGACTCGATTGGGGAGAATACCCTAATCACGTTTCTTTACTAGTATCTATTGTTCCGGCAAACGAAAATTACTAATTCAAAATTTGGAACGCTTCCTATGAAAGTCACCTTGTTTTTCCTGAATCAGCAGTCAAATTATTCTGGTTTCGAGGGACACTCGGATTCCACATCAAACTGCTCAGGATGTAGTAGAAACATAATTAGCGAATGGTCAGATGCTTTGTTACATTGTTAGCTGCGAAGGAATCGGGTCATTCAGGGGCTTGAAGCTTGAAAACTGAGTCGGCGCAAGTTGTGAAATAACATTCGAAACGTGTTCAACACATAACAAAATAACATAGCGAGGGATGTCCGAGTATCATGGATATAAGTGATCTGAAGAAAGTTTATGTCCCTTATACTAGACAAGCGTCAGGTTTTCTTAATAAAACAGAATGTATGCTTGTTCCTATTACATTTATCTTTTTCTGTGAAATTTTGGTAAGTTGCAGTGCTCACCCGAGAGAAGGTTTCTGTTGATTTTTTGAATAGGTTCCTTCTTTCTCTCTCTTATGGCCAAAAAAGGCCATATCCTCAAGGAAATTTCAAAAACTGCTCTACCGATGACACGCTGTTCGTACGAAGTTTATGAATATTTGATTTTGTCATCCGCCAGGTGTCTTACAAGGATATTCAACAAGACGGGGAGAGAATATACACATAACATAGCCTGTCAACCGCTATGATTCTATATCTGTTGAGAGTGAAAAAAGGTTTAAATTTAAGTAAGGATACTTATTAATTAGTTAATAGATATGCAAAACATTGCAGTGCAGATGATTGAGGCTCATTGCATAAACTCAATTTTATTTTTGGTCAAAGTATATTCTTATAAATAATCATAATTCTGTTTCAATATATAATAAATATGTAAGTATATTTTACAAGACTAATAAAGCACAATATCACTTCAAAGTTTGATTGATATAGAAAAGAAATATCTCAGAAATTATTAGTTTTAAATTAATACTGTAAACACTATAATGTTGTGCGAAAATATGACAATATACATATACCTAAATTTGGAGCTATTCTTAGTAAAAATTAACGCTAGTTAACCTTCATACAATTCGACTATGCATCCAGTAAAAGCCAAGAACATGCATTTTAAGTAAATAATTAATAAACTAGTAAACATATCATGCCAATAGATTTTCCCTTATTAAGTAAAAAAATAATTAATATAATAACTATTACTAATAAATTTAGGCACTGTTTAAATGCACAATATCTTTTAACTACTTGAACTTTTATTACAGGAAAAAGCTGCTTTAAGTATGTACGGCCTCTCAGAATACTTCACGAGCCAGATAACGTTTAATAGAATCGATTGTTGGCTTATTGGGTCATTTCGTGGACGATATTGTGGTAATAATTTAACCGTTCTAATGAAGCTACGTATAAGAACATGTATCACAATTAACGTACAGGCTACCTTATTACGCTAAATTAGCCGGAACTGCCACCATAATTTCTGGAGTAAAAAATTATTCATATTACCTTTAGTATAAGCAGGATATTAATTGACCTGGCATTGGCGATGTACGATGTAGGCGTCTTTTGTTGCGTGTGGCCTATCAGCTGTTTGCTCTGGCGTTGCTATGGCCACGCTTGCCTTGTTTCCGGGTGTTCACTTGCTCGTTTCCACGTTGGGAAGCAAATTAAAGCACGATTTGTGAACGGTTTAGATCAACTAGTATTAGATAATATTTATATATATTTTTAAATATAGAAAGATATACCTTTTGGATCGCGTGTTGATTTCGTTTAATAACTATACCAAAATACATATGTTCCGTCAGACCGCATTATTTTAGCTGGTATGCTATATAAGATTCAATATTAAAGAGAGGTATTGGAATTATTGTTAACACGTGAATCTGCATTGTTCCGGAACGAATTGGTCCAGTGAAATGTTGATTATTTTGCATTTCACATGTAATAGAAAATCGAGGTAAATAATTTGTAGATTTAATACAAAATTTTTTATGGGCTTAAATTGATACATTTAGACATTGAAGATCATGATAAGGAGGTTATTTTATTGGTGTCATGTTATTCATATGTGGCTATGTAACAAGTTAATATTTTATTGTTATATACAGTGGAAATATCTGATTTAGTGTTCTAACAAATATAAAGAGAATCAAGATGTTAACTAAAAGTACCATACCATAGTAGTTCTCATTGCTGGTAGAATATGTTAGCAAACCAATCCTAGTAAGTAATCACGGGCTTTATTACAACTGTCTTGTTAAAAAGTGAAAATACGTTATTGATATAATTTCCTAAGGCCAATCCAAACCAATAAGTGAAATTGAAATGTCTGTCTGTGAGACGTTTGTCTTGAATACGTTCCGAAACGGCTCAACAGGAATTTAAACTTAAATTTTCGTGTAGGTTTCATTTTGATAAAGATATCAGGTTCAGCATATATTAAAATAGATCTATGTAAATACGTGAATTGCTGCGTGGGAGTTTTTTACTCCAGATTGACTGTGGGGCTCACATGACTATGTTGGGGATGTATCGTACTCTCTCAGGTTTTTTTCAAAGTTCTCACATACCGAGGCACCTTTATCTATTTTAAGAGGTGTAACTGTATGTACTGGAGTCGAAGATCTAGGGCATACGGTAAAAGTTGTCCACTGATATTATTGGATCAGTCGGCTAACTGCCTCCTATAAACCGGTGGAGACACGGAGAAGGGAATGCTGTAACCCCACAGCGAACTCGTCTACCGTCATTGGAAGGGCGTTAGAATAGTACCCAATAGCCCGACATACCTGATGCAGGTTTTCTGGAGGTATTCCCTGCTTCACTTTATGTAAAACACCGGGTAGGATCCTTAAACTATAGCCCGGAGGCACTAGTCAACCATTGGCTACCTTTCTCTACCTTCCACAACCCACCTTTTCAATTCCCTTCTAATGCTAGTAAAGGGTAGTTGCCCTTTTCAGGATCATTCTCATGCTGCATGTTATCAAAGAAAAAAAAATCCGCGCCAAAGGCTGACCTGTTCACAACCAACTGCGAGTTTGAGGATTGTTACTCTTAGGCGTTCCTATACCATTCATCCGAGTGCAATGAACTAAACAAGTTGAAAGAACACACAAGATTAAATCCATGGAAAGTAAATAGTGCTTAATGTAGAAATAGATTTATAATTTTCAATATTGAACGTATGACCGGATTTGAATATCGGTGTGACAAAAACATTTTTCTATATCAATGAACATAATGATTTATTAAAAATTTTATGCAAACTGTAAGAGTACACATATTAACATTTTTTTTAAATCAAAATAGGTGATATACCATCTGGTCCAGAAAGTTTGTTTATATCTAAGTTACTGATACTATTAAAAATGTATAAACAGAAAATAAATTGGGAAATGGTATGGCGCAGTAAAAAATATTGCAGAGATGACCATCACTGTTTGTGAAGAAAAGATATTTTTACTAAATTCTAAAATTACACGGGAAAACACAATTGTTTAAATTAATGAATGAAAAATTACTTCTAATAATAAAGGAATGCAGGTATCGTCGATACAATTCACATTAAACTGTTGTTTGAATGAGAAAGATTACGATATTCATTTAAGGAAAACAGTAAGATAACACATGGAATTATTGACAAATGAGACTATGTATACCAGAGAATTTGTAGTTTTATACTTACTAAAAATACTATACCATTTTTGCGAACATGTAAATTTGTATTATGGTAGAACTTTCCTTAAGAAAATGCAAAGAAACTTAACAAGAAACATAAGAATTATATTTACAAAATATCCTCATAACATATAGCTTCCGGCAGTTGATCTTTGTAGTTAAAGCATTTCATTTTAAAGCAAAAGCCCTATAATTGCTCCTGTATTTTTGAAAAATGCGGCGAACTTGTTGATACGGGCCGATCTGATACTGATACGACAATTGTATAAGAAACACTACGAATATGTTGGCTGAGTATTTAACATATGTTGTCACGTAGACAGCGGCCAAATAAACCGTGAGATATTGCTTCAAAACAAACCCGGCGCCTGCGAACATCCTTGAATTTAACAGCCGCCTAGTTTCATCTGTACAAGAGTTATCACGACGGGAACTAAAAGCTCAAAATAAATTGAAATATTTCCTGCGTCAGTTATTCGTTCTGTACTAAACAGTTATTTCCATATAATTGAACTTGGTATATTGAAACGATTCTTTATTTGAGTCAAAATTAAAAATCGTTAGTATATTACTAAATAGCTTCCAGTTACGAAGGGAAAAGAGTAACTTTCTGTTTTAGTCAAGCATTCTGTATAACGGATATAATGAAAACATAAATAACAAACTTTTAGTAATTTAATATAAATATCTATTGATTGGAGATTACTACATCTTAAAAAAGTGTTACTAAATGATATCTCTGTAAGCGGAAGATGAAAATCGTATAATTGATATAAGCAGTATTGTAAAAGACATACACACTGTTCGTCCTAAGAGCTTGACTATAGGTTTGTTATTTCTCTGCTCTCATTCGGTGAAAGCGGGAACGGCTTTCATTCAATAACCATCATATATTTTAAACAAAATGTCTTATCTAAGTATTAATTGTCTGTTATTAACTATGTAAAATTTTGTAATTTATTTCTTATATACGAAGCATGTTCAGAAAGCAAGAGTGCTAGATTTTCATATCTATTTACATAATCATTTTGACTAATTCCACATAATCGCCATGCTTTTCGAGGCATGTGGTGAGCCGTGGTACAAGCTACTTTATACCCTCTTCGAAGAACTCTCCCAGCAGCTCCTTCCGCTACTATAGAACCTCTTTCTGCACCTGCTCGTCGGTGAAAAATTTATTCCACCCAAGTGTGCCTTCAGGAAGCTGTAAAGATGATAGTTTGAATGTGCCAAGTCAGTGGAGAGGAGAGGAAGAATTCAAGTTATCCAAACCAAATGAGTCCGTGAGCACAATGTAGGTTAAGGCTGTGTGAGGACGGGCGTTGTCGTGTAAACACACTCATTTCATCACCATTTCCCTCCTTTTGTTTTAAATGCTACTTTTGAGTTTTTGGGGGTTTCACAATTTTGTCGTGCATTGATAGTCTTCTCCTGCGGCAGAAATTCGACCTAAATAATGCCTTTTCGGTTCCAAAACACTGCAGTCACGATTTTTTCGCCCGAAATTGTGAACATATTTCGGTAGGTGCTATTACTTTCCCGAGTAGAGAGTGGTTCACAGTACGTGGCTTACACTTGGCGGGATTTCTCACATCTCTCACGTAACTGGACACTACAACTTGAGTTTACGTACTACAGTGTTCTTGGGATGCTCACTCTGTGTTGCCAACCGTCAAAAATAAAAAACTATAGCCCGTTATGTCTGAAAGTGGCTCGTATCTTTTTACTGTCGGAAATGCTTTAATTAAAGAAAGATGCACTATTATATCCCATAATTTATGGAGTGCACAATCGTTATGTCGTATTATCACTAATTTAGGTAATTAATTTGTTATTTATAAATATTTAATTCTTACAAAAAATAAAGTTTCTCGTTTACTTATAAATTTGTGTCAATATTTTTAAATTTAATTTTCGCAAGTGTTTTATGTCATAATCGCGAATTCTCACTTGTCACATCGTCAGGAGAGGACTACGTAGGAATCAATAAGTCGTATAGTTTAATTTGTTTCTATAATTTTGTTCTAAACTGGTTTCATCCTTATTAGGATTTTACATTTGAATAAATAAATGGATAGCTCTGCTCAATTAATTACACATAAACTGAAAACTATGAAGGAAAGTAGAAATAGAGTTTGCGTCGTCAAATAGACTTCTTTGTGTGTGTGTGTAGGACATATTCCTGAGGGAGCCTGTGAGATGTCGTGGGGCGGATTGGATGGCTCATGCAAATACGGGTCGAGGAGGGACTGGATGTGATCTCTCGCGTTTCTTGTCTTTTGTGGCACTCGTCCTTTCTCTCTGCTGCGACAGCAACAATGGGAGGACGGAGAGGGATATATGTGGCAACAGCGACGGTGACAAACCCGCCTCCTCACCTGCATTTTTTTTTGTTCTTTCACGTCAGAGAGTAATTAGGATATTGCGATGACAGCGGTCGATGCGGTACTTAGTCTATTGTGCCAAGATGACTACGGAAACTTAGCTATTCTGCTTAATACATGAATTTCGCGAATGTGGTCCTATACATTTTGATTCCACGTAAATAATTCTATTATGCAATTGATAATTACTTGCTATCATATTCATTTACAACGAATTGGAGAACTTTACCTTGTTTTGCTGCATTCTATTTAGAGTTGGCCTCAAATTAATCAATTACCTGACAATCATAAATTTACAAATAAACAAAACAGGAAATTAGACACCTGTTTTAACACTATTTATTAATGTTTTCTATTACGTTTCGTCCAGATTTTTGGATTCTTTCAGGTACATAATACACAGAAAAGGAACATAACAATAACAGCAAATGTGATGTTTGAAAGTATACAGTTGTGTACAGCCACATTTACCAAAATAAAAATAATTTAATTGAAAAAAAGTCTTGCATTAGGAAATTAATTATTTCTCAAGACCGATTAGTTAAGTGCACCATAATCGGCACTGAATGCCAACAATGATACTAATAACTTAAATAAAATTATCGATACCGTCTTGATTCAGTGATTTTATTTCATTATTTATTTCGTTGTTTATTGTTTAAATATGACGGTGTATAATAAAGACTTATTGTTAAATAATATTTCGGGCGTAACCATTCAAAATTTAGGTATATTATTTTTGCAATTTAATTCAAATTCTGTACGGTTCATATTTTAACGAAATCTTGTATATTAAAATTTATAATTTCTTTATCAAATATTTTTCTGAAACAAATTTTTGTATAATATTAAGTACTTATGTATCGTAAGAAGACAAAAAGTCTCGACGAAACGTCGTAGAAATTTAATAAATTGTGTCAAAAAAGCTGGATTATTGATTTTTGTTTTTCCAATATTCTGTTCCTTTACATTGACAAATAGTTTACATGCGACGGGTGAAGAATTGCATGCATGAATCAAGAACTAGATAATTTATCTGACAGCATCCCTACATACCACTTTCGGATCCGCAACATTTTATAACGTTGTTCTATGCACTCTACAAATTGGTGATACATCAATATACATATATATATATATATATATATATATATATATAATTTTAGTGTAGTGCAGAGCAGGGTAGTGAAGTGATCAGTGCTGCGAAATTTCTAAAAATATACTACAGTGTTTTTTCTTAAGGCAAAAACAATATTATTCCTATTTAAAAATTCATCTTCTAATAATATAATACCACACGTATTTATTTATATTGAATATAATTATAAATTCAATTATAGGTTAAATATGGTCCTTACGACCAGATTATTAATGTTCTAAGTATCTGCCGCCGGACATCTGCCCATTTGTAGATTTAATAAATACACACAATACATACGTACATAATAGCTCTGAGTAACGCTCGAAAGAAACACGGAAACGCTCGGCTTTAGCTCCGTCAAAGAAACCACGTTGCAGCGAGTAAACTTCAAACTAGTTTACTACGAAAATAATTACGTTATATTATTAAATGTTTATTATTTATGAATGAAGTATTGCGAAGCAATTATCATAACACTTCTCTGGCATATAAAACTTTTCTTGCATATGGTATGTTATAGATTTCCATGAATTATAATAACATACACAAAATCATAATGTTTTGTTTAAGGTGGCTGAAGTTTAGCGTTACTGAATACTTATATAAACGTAACATATTGAAGAAGACGCATGGCTACTACAACATAAAGTACTTTCTAAGCAATCGAAATAAATATCAACCGTTTACTTCCATTAAATCTAGCAGTTTTAATTCAATAGATTCTAAACCTATGTTAATTTTTTTTTGTTAACAGGCTACATGAGGGTGATCCTGAAACAGGCAACTCCCCTTTAATAGCATAGGAAGGGAATTGAAAAGGGGGGATGCGGAAGGTAGAGCAAGGTAGCCCAGGGTTAACTAGGTCCCCCGGGCTATGGTTTAAGGATCCTACCCGGTGTCTCACCTAAAGAGATGCAGGGAAAACCCTAGAAAACCTGCATCAGGTAGGTCGGGCATTGGGTACTATTCTCAGACCCTTCCGAATGACGGGAGACGAGTCTGCTGTGGGGTCGCAGCATTCCCTTCTCCGTGTCTTCACAAGTTTCAGGAGGCAGTTGGCCGACTGATCCAATGGAATCAGAGGACAACTCTTGCCTTCGACCCCAGTACATATACCTCCTAAAATAGGTGAAGGTGTCTCGGCATATGAGAACTTCGATAAAAAATACCCAGAGAGAATGCAGGAGGCATCCCCGACATGATCAGGTGAGCCCCGCAGTCACTCTGGGCTACTCGCCTATTTTACATGGAGAATCCGGTAGAAAGAAGAAAACGCATCGTTAAAGCAGCCGGGTTCTGGGTTATATACCAGGAATTGCACAAACACACTGATAGTTATTAAGTGTTCCAAATTTTCGTTTAGGAGTTCCAAAACCCTTCATCAAGAGATTACTGTCGAATGAAATACTATTATAAATGAATCACCAGGCAACCAGCAGTTAGTAAATAATAAAGCTTGGAATGGAAGAAAGAAAATTGCATTTAGAATAGATGTAGAAGAGAGAGGCCACGGCTGAAATACGCTAAGCAGATTAATTCCTAAGACTGGTCTGATGCAACCCTCCATGCTAACCTTTCTTGTGCAAACCTTTTAATTTCCACATACCTACCACATCCCACATCTTCCCTAATCTACTTAGCATATTCCACCCTTGCCTCCCTCTTCGTTCTTACCCCTCACACTTCCCTCGAATTTTGTAAGACTCTCATGTTTCAAAGCGTGGTATATTAATCTATTCCTTCTCTTGGTCAACGTCCTCCATATTGTACACTTTTCCCCTATTCTGCTTAGAACTTCGTGGTTAGTTACTCTATCCACATATTTGATTTTCATGACCAACCTATAGCATAGTAAATAATTAAATAACTTTGGCATAAACTTCTAATATAAAATTACACAACGTTCCGTTCCTGATTTTGAACCTCATCTAGTGTTCAAGTTTAATATAAAAAATTGGGGGTGATGAATATAATTTATTCTTGTAATTATGTAAATGCTTACATTATGCTCTTTCTACATGGGGTGATTTATAAACTAGTACCTCCCCTTTAATGGGTATTTTTGGGGTAGCGGGCTTCATGAGGGTGTTCCAGAAACTATCCTATAAAGCATAGGAAAGGAATTTGAAAGGGAGATGTGGAAGAGTTGCCTAGGCTCACGGGCTATAGTTTAATGATGCTACCATTTTTCAACGCAAGTTTAAAGCGGTCAATTTCATAAAACGTATTAACGTTATGTGCTAGCTCTGCGTCAGCATGCCAGATATTTTGTATTCTCTAGTAAGATAAAGATGGTTGAATTTTTCTCAATATATCTAGTGCTGGTGGAACATCACTTATAGTAGTTTAACCTTTCCGGACATCCTAATTCATTGTGGTAAAAAAAGGTTAAAGGCCCCCATGTAGACGGAACAAAACGTCAGTTCGCTTTCACACTAAGCCTATAAATTTAGCGTCCCGTCACACATTTCCTCAGTCACTCGCTAAGTGCCTCGATAGCCGACTTTCTCAATCAGACTAAATTTAGTACTTTATTTCGTAAAGGAGTGTACAGACTCGTTTGAACCAGCTGCGTTAACCCTTTCCTATATATGAAACATTGAAGATACATTATTTTTCACTCACCTTCTTTCACTTTAGTCATACTATTGTTAACAAGTTCAAAATTCATATTAGGTCCAAACTAAGTAATAGATTCTAAGCCATAAGTGTATTTTATCTTTAGAAAAACTTGAAAGCGGGTCTTACTAATTTTATGTCGCGGCGGTAAAACTGACGAATCTTTCTTAAGCCTGGCAAGTAGAACATAGAATGTCACTCGACATTTAGAAAAACTAGTTATTCACCATAAATGCCACAAAATAATCTTATTCATCAGAGGAAATTATTTCATTTTTTATTATTATTGAGAGTTTTCCTCAAGCGGAGGTTTGTCTCCAGCAGAACAATATCGAAAAACAGATAAATTTCTAAAAGATATAAAGCGAAAATCATCGTCACAGCTCTACACTTTGTATGGCCTGACGCCATTATTCTCGATCTTGTAAGTCTTCTTCCACTATACTAAATCTTTTCATTGACTTATGTACTTTCTGTATCCAGGTGGTAGAAGGTCGTCCTCCTCCTCCTCCTCTCGGTTTCCCATTCATGTATAGTCCTGGGTATTCGTCCTTCTCCCATTCTGCGTACATGGCCGCTCCACTGAAGCCGTTTCCTTTCCACTTGACAACAGCATCACCTTCCACGTCCATAAGGCGTCGGATTTATATGTTCCTAATTCTATCTTCTCTGGATATTCTGGCTGATCTTCTCTAGAAGTCCATTTCAAGTGCTTTCAATTTATAAACATGTTTTTTCTTTCCTATTGATGATATTCATACTTCATAAAACTGAATTTAACATTCCAATTCCATTCTTCCCACTGGTAATTTTTTGGTTTACATCCATGTTCAATGTATTTCCAGTATTGATCCCAGGTAGCAGAAATTTTGGATTTTTTTATATCCTTTTTCAACCAATTTATAACTCATCTAAATTGTTGGTCAGATATTCTGTTTTATTATAATTAATATTTAAGCCCCACTTTTAGTATTCCATTGATAGTTGACGACATGCATAACTTTCTTCCGGTTATAATTTAAAATATTTCCACCGGTCGGGCAGCTGCGTCCTAAACAGCCAAGGCTCGGAGAAGAGAATGCAGCATTTCCACAACAAAGTATACTATCACTGTAAGGGCGTAGAACAACTACTAAACGTCTGACTAGCTGATACAAGCTTTTAGGAATGCTTTTCACACTTTCAAACGAATTCCGAGAGTTCTACCTTTTCAAATCACTCTTAAAGGAAATTTGTCACCACGCGGATATCCTGATGTAACCTGTCACCCCAAAAGATTTATTGAAAGTATTTCAAATCTCCTAAAATTACTCAAACAGTCATATCTTAATCTCCTGAACATCTTATTCAATGATAATGTCCAAACTTGAGATTCAAAGTCACGAAACGTTAGTACTACATAAGAACAGTCGTGACTATTGTTACAAACGCCAATTACAGTAGAAATACTAAAATGTGAGCATTGCTACGGCAATAGATTCCTGAAGAAGAAAAGATTAATTATAAATATCAGAGGTTCGAGTGATGACAAAAATATGTCTATTCTCTGTACCGATATGTCCCGCTTGTAAAACGACTTCTAATTGTAACTGAATATTAAAATCCAATAATGCCTACATCGTCCACTAAATTAAAATATTGTCTGTAATAATACAAATATTTTTGACCACTCATATTTATTTACCAGATACTGAATATTTCATTAAATATATATAATAATAAACAGTTATGAAACCAAAATAATAAAATTGAAACAGCATGTTAAAATATATTAAGATGTCAATAAAATATGTTTATTCGGAATAACTAGTTTGAGAATTTTAATGAGAATAATATTTATAGTGATACAATTATAAAATATATATTTGTTATTCATAAGCATATGTTGTATGTGAATGCAAAAAATTATTTATTTTTTAGCGTATATAGTATCAGTAATGAATCTTACTTCCCCGTGGAGTGGTAGTGTACTGGAAAATAAATTATATATAATGTAATCTAGATATACATGTGTATTAATCCCGGGGCTGTGAATGATGTGCGGAGGGTGGAATTTTCCAAGGCTCGTGCCGCGTCGCGTCGCGTCGCGCAGCGCCGATGTCCTCCACGGACGCGCGTGACGTCATAGGGCACCTCATACCAGACCCTTGTTTGCTCCACTTAATTAAAATTCACACTCAGCAGTTAAAACACTTTACCGGGAACCATGCGAATGTTCAGAAATTTAATTTCACTACGGTTATTGTACAGTGCTGAGATTGGAAAACAAATGGAAATCGTCGTTGCGGGGGTTCCGCCATATCTTTTGATACACACTACTTCTTTCTTGTTTTCATTCCGAATGGTTCGTTTAAATCTCACAGGATTTAGTGGCAGCAGCAATATTGACTATACAGCCAATATATTCTGACATACTTCTGTTATACGCAGTTAATGAATTCAGCGAAACATAACTCATTAGATACTACATAAACTGTGAGTAATCAACGTGCTTTATGAACATTATCACGTGAACACAACAATAATTTATGTTTTATAAAATAATGAAACCTATATAGCTCGCTCTACAGCATGTTAGTTGCCTTTTTTCGCTTTTGAAAGGTATAAGAAACTGTTTTCCTACCTGAATTATATCTAGGTGTTTCATTCAAGTACATAATGTTTGGAATACCCAAGAAAATATAACATGGGAAAATATTTATATTAGAAAATATTTATATTAGAAGAGGTGAAAAACAGTGAAATCAAAATCGAGAACGGTATGAGCTAGATATGAAATTATTAAATTGCAGAAAGGCTATTTGCGAGCAAGTAACAAGTAAGAATGAAAAGGGGAAAGTATTTCCTCCAATTGATATAAAGCCAAATGCCATGAAATTAAATTTAAATTTATTAGATGAAATAGCAAGAAATTTCTACATATACATCTACTATAGGGTAAACATTCGTTCAAGTCGGTAATAAATTAATCACCGTATTCATATTTTACTAAATCCTGACAACCAAGCTATATTAATCGACTGAATTGTTTAAACAGAAACAAGGGGTGTGGGGTCGCTTTGCGCGTTACAAGTGAAAGTTTAAAAATAAGTGAATGGGAAATTTAGTTGACTAAATTATTGTGCAATAGAAATATTTATAGATTTATTTCCAGTTAAAAATAGATAAACTGAAGTTTCCTGTATTATAATTAGAGAAACTATGTCCAAGTATGTTTCGGGAGACGGAAATTAAACGCTAAATAATCAATTTTTTTGTTGGACAACTCATGAAATGTTGAGTGTTGCTTACATAATGCAATATGCAGAGCTCTCATCTCTCCTCACAATCGGTTTTCACTCACTCGTAGCTTCGTTCGCTTCTCTTCGCACATTAACATTCACATTTAATTTGTTATAATTAAGTTGCTACAATATCATCAATACAATTTTCATTCTTATGCCACAGAGTTAAGATACAGCGAGATAAATTACTCCTAAAATTTCACCAATTTTAATTAATAGTTTGGATGAGGAAATCAGTAATTTATATAATTAATAACATTACATTAACTTATGATACATTTTGCGATCAAAGAGATCCCATTACAGCAAAACATGTCAACAAGCACAACGAAATCTAAAGAAAAATTGTTGTTCAAACATTGTTACGAAAAATGGTTAAATTAATGTTTCGTTCTGAATTATTAGGCCATTAATAATATAAATAAATATATCAGTCTGAATTATTTAGCTATTAATTTCGATGATAATTTCTAGAACGTCAGCTAGTTTTCAGTCAAAAATCATACCCCATGTATAAAGATGAGAAACCTTTGGTTCTAAATCTGTCACAAAATTTAATAACAACAAAATTATATCACAATTTTGATTACAAATATAATTAATATTTTGAGGAGCCTTCTACATATACCATAGTCGTCTACAATTTAAAAGGACAAATTAATTGAAACTTTACAAGAAACACTATAAATACAAATTTATACATTAAAATAATTATATAATATGTAAATTAATATATATATATATATATATATATATATATATATATAAATCATGCTTTTGTAACGTTTCAATTCATTTGTTCATTTAAATTGTAGACGAGTATATCATATGCCGAGGGGCCCTATAAAAATTCCTAGAAGATATTATTATACTACATATTCTACTTGTTACTAACTTCCAGTGTTTCCCTCATCGAAGTCTTTTTGTGCCGATAATGTATGTGGGTAATGTGCTGCAAAATATTTATGCACAGAAGTCAAGGATATTAGGAGAAAATATATGACTATATTTTGTATTTACATTCCCCGTAAACAGGAACTCTCTCATTAACAATTTTCTTTTTATTAACTTCCGGTCGATCTCAAGCTAACTATAAATATTGTTATAGTTGCAGATTTTTTGTGAATCGCTCATAAAATGTGATGTAATACTTAAAAATACGAAAGGACGTATTTGTAGTGATCAAAATTTTCATTCCTTGAGTACTTGAGACACACTGTGGGCAGATATGTCGGCAAGGTAAACATATTACAAGAATTTGAAATGTATATGACAGAAACATTTGAGACTCAAGCTCTGCTTCTTCTGAAAAAAATTGGGATATAGCAATGTGTGGTATAAATAGGCAATATTAATTAATTGATAGCAATATGTAGTGTAAATAGACGATATTAATTAATTGAGGCTCATTTTATTTACTTTATCTCCGAAGATTTTTCCATTTACGAAAACGTTTTACAGGAAATTGGAATCAAAAATCAAACGTGCGTTTCTATATCCTATAATCGATATATCACCCCGTATTGGACGTTGATAACGACAATATTGAGATTTGTGGGGCCAGGGGTTCGATTATCATATGCCAGGATCACTGAGAGTTCAAAATCTGGTGGGCGGAACATGCGATCGAGATGATCTACAGAAAGGAGGGACGAGAAAGTGATAATTGTAATCTGGTAGTCGGTAAGAAGGAAAAGTTGAACAGTGATTTAGATGCCGAGTAAAATATTTGTAGATTGGTGAAGGAGGAAATATTTTCAATATTGGAGAGAGCGATAGAGTTTTAACAATTGATAGTTCTTCAATGGTGCATAAATAGGTTAAGAGTTGATAGATAAGATAATAGATGACCTAGCACAGGTAATCCAGACCACAAGCAGCGTGACGATTTTCTGGGTGGATAACCAGCATCCGATACTACGGCGCGGCCCGAGCTACCTGAACAGATGTGTTACCTAACAGATCTTATATATATATATTTATTTGTGTGTGACTTCGTCTTTGGCTCTACAGCCCACGGAGGGCCTAGGCCTACTGGAGCGACTGCGGACTGTCATCCTGCATGACAAATTCCGAATTTGGAGTGACACGTGGCCAACATATCAATTCTCCAGCAGTCTTAATCCCGGTCTTCGCGACCATATATATATTACGGCAGGTATTCCATAAGAAAAAATGTAAATTGTTTTGTCCATTTACATAGCACCTACTAAATCATTATAGTAACAATGGCGTGAAGAGAAAAAATATAATTGCTCGTTTAATCTCTTTCTGGTGGGGGGGGGGAAGTGTGTTTTAGGAATTAAAAATAAAAAAGAATCAAGTTCTCCAAGTTTAATTGTCAATAATTGTGTCGTAATTAATATTAACAACAATATATGTTAGTTTTTGTTTGAAATAGTTGCGGCAGGTAGGACGCTGGGCTGGCTTTTGAGGTATTACGCAGATCTGCCCTAGGGCGCGTGCCTCTGAAATGAAATCCTTGCGTAATCTGTTTGCTAGGGCACCTACCACACATTCACAAAAGGTGCACACTTTACAGCTTTGCAAGCATAGAAACCACAGGGTTAGACACTTTTCATGCGCTTCCCGCTCCAATGAATTATATAGTGATAAAAAGGAAAGAAATCTTTCCCATGCAATCTATGCATAAGTTTCCATTGGCCACACCTAGGACTCGTAATTTTTACAGCAAAGGACTCGTCGCCCTGGAAGGCCAACTAAATTACTTTTAAAATAATTAATTAAAACTTATTCTCGAACGCATTATTTTATGTAATTTGGTGCTTGTTAATTTCCCAATCGTTTAAAACTGGCAACCATGTTGTATGTCTTATGATACAGAAAAAAATTGGAGGAGGAATAATAATTATGCCAATCATTTCGTGTATCAAACCTGGGAAACGGCGAGAAATTATTAATCTGGCTCATTATAAATTGTAATATTTTACATAAAATCAATACGGCATCTTCGTACAATTAAAGTATTCCCGTGTCCATATTTTGGAGACATACGTACTGCAGCCTTTGACAAAGCTGTAATTTACCACTCACTAAGTGTACATGTTATGAAGTAAAGTACAGTTTGAAATTTTAAGTGTAACTGCTTGATTAATATTTTTTCGTGGTAATTACAGTACTTGTTTTCTTTTAAAGAAAAGTGTTTTTAGCAGCAACGGACATTATTAAAGGGAAATATTTTGGATACTACTAATTTATGTGATAGGTGGAAACGCTTTAACTGTAAGTAAATCTGATCAAACACAATTTATTAACCACATTTCTAAAAATGAAAATATTAATTGCTCGAAACACGTCTATCACTCACTATACATGCTTATTTGTGACTAAATAGTTAACAATAAACAATAGTGTTCCTATTAGAAGTGTTTGACTTTAGAGATCAATAATTTTACTCCAGGCGTGTTCAAGTTGCCTCGAGACGGACATCAATTCGAGAAACTCTTTTATTAGAAGTGTATATTGTAACTAGCCGAGGAAGAAATGCCTAAATGTAATTTTAGTGACAACGAGAGTACGTAGACAGTATAAACTAAGTACTACTGTTTTAAATATTTAAAAGATACGGCATGAGAGGCGAAAAAAGGCAGAGATTAGGCGCCATTTTGCACAGCAGAACGGAGCAGTTATTCTGTGGAATACGGCTCGTTTGAAGGCCTGGGTCGTTTTCCCCAGTAATATGATACAGTTGTTCCAGCTCTCCGGGACCAGCTTCCGCAGTGTAGGCATCTGTTATGAGAACCCTACTCTAGAGAACAATGGCGCCAGCCCCCGTTGTCTTCTATCATTGCGTAATTTACATTTTACAGCACGCGTAACGTTTATAATAGTATTAAAAACATTTTCAATACGATACCATATTCTATCATATCAAAAATATTTATTTATTTAAACTACAAATGGGCAGTGTGTTCTGTAGGAGATATATGAATGAATTTAAAATAAATAAAATTATCATAAAAGAATACGAGTGAGGTCTAAAAATATCGGTGATTTTTAAAATTTTGCAGGATTTATAAAGCCGACTTTCAATTTTTTTTAAATTTGCTGGTACAAATATTCCTAAAGTATATTGCAATTGGCAGTCATTTCTAAAGTTTATTTTATTGTTGGCAGTCAAAAACGTTAAGCGTGTTATCGTGTGCTCAACGATTTTTCCTTACAAAAATAATGGATAAAAAATTAATAAAACTTTTTGTACAAATGGAATAAAGTGCAGTACTGTATTATAAATGTTAGTCGTAGCTCTTGGAGTTACTATAAATGAGATAAAAGTTTACGAGTGATATACACATTTCGAAGACGTCGATGATGACCTGCAAGAGCGAGGGCAAAAGAGTACTCCGACAGGAAATTCAAAGATTATAAATCATGAATACGGTAAGCAAAGGCAGAAACATGGAAACTATCGTCGAAGAACATCTGAATAATGACGTATGGAGTATCCCAAATAGATTAGTGAGAGGGAAAACCTACAATACAAACACCACTATTCATAGTAAGGAAAGCAGATGGGTCAATCACAGTGGGTTGGAAGGAGACGGCGCTACCTATATTACCTACCAGAAGACAAGGAAAATGAGGACACTGAAGAACAGAGAGCACCGAGATGAAAATGGCAACAATGGACGGAACCGAAAGAAGATACTACCCCAATAGCAATTAATGAAGTGCAGACAGCAATCAAAAGGTGCAAGCGAAAGAAATCTGCCGGACTTGACAGAATAAGCAACCATATTAAAATAGAATTAAAATACGAAATAGAGACTATGCTCACGGCACTCTACAACACATGCCTCAAGGAAAGATGTTTCCCAGAAATTTACAAATTTTCTCAGGTCATCTTGCTTTTCCAAGATCAGGGAAAAGATCCAGAAGACGCAAAATCCTATAGGCCGATATGTCTATTAAATTCAATTGGGAAAATCATGGAAATAATGATAGCGAATCGACTAATGGACTATATCGACCAGTTAAATATAATCAGCAACCGTCAATACGGATAAAGGAATATCAACATGCGATAGATGCAGTCAGGAAGATCATAAATTACATTCAATCAAGCCTTGCGAAATATAAGATGAAAATCCTTATTGATATTTCTGTTGTATTTGACTACATGTGGTGGCGTAAGCTATTAGAAAATCTATAAATGTACCACGTCCCGAATCAACTAATCGGGATAATAAATAATTACTGCAAAGGCAAGAAAGTACGCATGGTAACGGAAGCAGAGGAGGTCGTGATTGATATACATAGGGGATGCCCACAAGGTAGTATTCTAGGTCCATCGATGTGTGCAAGGGTTAGAAGTGGACAAAGAGTGCCTCGAAGCTATAGCCTACGCAGACGGTCTGGTAGTGCTGGCAGAAGCAACACAAGAAATGATTTGGAACAAAAGGGGAACAACCTTCTACAGATGGTAAAAAATTGGTGTAACAAGAAAAAAATGGAAATAAGCGTACAGAAGACACAGATAATTAAAATGAAACCCAATAATTAACTTAGGAAATGGAACAATAAAAGTCTGTAAAGATTCCTCATACCTAGGTGTTCTCATAGACCGAAAATTAACATTCCCACCTCACTTCAAGTGGGTAACGAACATGGCACGTTATTACCCTAGCAAAGGGAGAATACAATGTATCCACACTAAATTACATGACATTATCATTCCATCTTCGAGGCAATATGCCTTTATGCTGTAAATTCTGTATTCAGCGAAATAGGACACTCACATATCAAAAGAGCACTAAACACAGCTCAAAGAAAAGTGCTCCTTAGGACACTCCGCTGGAAGCACTTGAGGTCATCAGTGCAACACCCCCGCTGGAACTAACAGCCAAAAGACGGGCAGTGGTGTGCTATATTAAAAGAGGAAACCTGGCCGAAGCAGAAAGGGCCATGGGTACAGGAGTACACCACGAAGAAAATGTGTTAAAGTGGCTTACGAACCAATGGCAATTGGTTCGTAAGCCCTAGATAAATGCAAATGGTCTCGCCAGTTACTGCCGGAAATGCAAAACAGAATCAAGAACAAACACATAGAGCCACAAAGGAAATAGTGCGATTCAATAGTGGACATGGACTGTATAACAGCAAACTTCATCAGCTAAAAGTGAAAGATAGCCCAAGGTGCACACGTGAAAAAGACGATGAAACGCCGTACCACGTAATATGGAAGTGTCCCAACTGCAGACTGCTTCTTGAGGGACTGAGAGGAACGGAGGTGATGGAAGATCCGGAAAAGTTTAAAATGCTGAAGGAAGTTCTTATAGTGTATGAGAGTGCAAAAAGAGAAATGGACGTCCAGCGCCCAGGAATACCCCGGAATCACCCCATCCACCAAAAAATCACGACATTCTCCACCACCACCAATAGCATTGAATTTCAGAATGATACTGAGAAACAGAAAGAAATACGAACAGTAGGTTTTTTTTTATGGCGGAGCAAATCCCCCACTATCCTGTCGGATGCAAGACAGGATGCCTATACTGCACGTAGTGTAATACTACGTTAGAGGGCGGTAGTAAACCTCTAGTAACGTATCTGGGCAACCAACACGAGGACACTTTTCCTTCATAAACTTGGAGAGGAGAAAGACACCATGATAAACTATGTTTTGGTATATACAGGATAACGTAAATCCTATATTAAAAACAAAACAATAACACGCCCTAACACATCGACAACCGTTGAAAACGTCGAACAAGTGAAGAAAATGATACGGGAAAATTATCGAATCAATATTTGATGACGGTGGAATATCATTTGTCTCATGCCAAGGAAGTTTGAGGTGGTTTTGGTTATGAAACGAGTGTCTGCAAAATTCGTTCCAAAATTGATGAATGTCGACCAAAAACAACGTGTATAGACAATCCTCAGGACTTTCTGAGTGAAGTTAACAACGTTCGAGAATGATTAAACAGGTGATGAAACGTGTGTATGGGTATGACGTTGAAACCAAGGTCCAATAGTCAAAATGGATGCAGCCTGAAGAACCACAACCGAAAAATAGTCTACAAGTTGGTTGAATGAGAAGGTTCTCCTCAATGCTGTTTTATTCGAATGGCGTAGTGCAAATGAGTTTTTACCTAGTAGTCAATTTAATTCTGCGCAAGCTACCACATCATCCCTCATTTACATAGCATATTCCATCCCTCACCATAGTCTTATGTTCCAACCCCACACACTTTCCTCTAATGTCCTGTCTCAAAGCGTGGCCTATTAATCTGTCCCTTCTCTTAGTCAAAGTCCTCCAAATTTTTCTCTCTTATTATGTTAGGTTGTGCGCCGTTTATGTGAAGAAATCCGACGGAAGCGCTCAGAGTTCTGGCAAAACCACTCTTGGATTTTTTTGTTGTGAAAAACAAAACTGTGGCTGTCTCAGCCACCGCATTCGACTGACACGGATCCCAGTGACAGTTTTATATTCCCAAGACTGAAGAGAACCTTAAATATATGAGGCAATAACAGAACCGTCAACGTAGCTGAATGCTATACCAAAAAGTGCATTCCAGAAGTGCTTCCAAGATTGGAAACAGCTCTGGTTCAAGTATATTATATCTGAACGGGATTACTTTTTAGGGGACGAAATTAGTCCCAACGTGTTGAGTCAATGAAAAACAGTCTTCAGATTAAAATATTTTATAATCAGTAGGAAGTTTTGACATTGTCATTTTAAACCCTTTGAAATAGTGTGCATATTTAAAACCGTCAACAATTGTATATTACAAGGCATACTGTAGGCGCGTTTTATTAAAATTGACCATTTTACTTGTGCCATCGTCAATTTTCCTGTATCTAAGTCGCTTTGGAGGATATCTACGTCTATCTTCTAATTTACTAACCAATAGACGTCTGCAAAATGTCCGAATTTTTACCATTATGTATATATGATTATTAGGATCAGTAATGGGGAAATGATACAGATCAGACTTTCCAAAGTTCTTATCCGACTTTAACTTTCTTTAGACTATTTATTTAAACTTCTTGCACTCAGAGAACTGGTATTTTGTGAATACCAGCCCCATCCCACTTACGAAGCAAGATATCGAATGTCCGAGGTCTGCGACCCCAGAAAGTACACATTCTAAAACATGCAGAGCTGCCTCGTCATCCGAGAACCTTAGGAATCAGAGATAGAACGAGGCATATCCGAATGTAAGACTGTTAAAGTCAATAACAGTAGCGTCTATTCTATCGCCACTGATAATGTCGTCTGATTAATCTTGAAACAGATATTATATACAGCAGACGAAATGTTCAAAATTATGTAATTTCGACTGAATATAGTCAGATCAAAAATATCTGGCATGGCACGTACTGTCTGACAGGCTTCCACAATGCGTGAACGGAGAGTTCGTACATGACGGGTAATCATTTGCGGGTGGGAAGAAGTGTTTAGGCAACATCAATTTTATTCGCAACATGTTTCCTTCAGTAACAGTCTCTAAGTTATTCCACATAACGTACAGCCAGTAAAGAAAATCCCATTTACAAACATAGCTTTAAATGTAATCATAAATTTGATTTTGATAATGTCACAATGTTAGACAGGGAATATTATTATAAAAGAATAACTTCAAAAATATTGTTTATAAAAAATCAATTTAGCACTGATACTTGACATTAAAAATCTTAAAAATTAGATGATAAATAATTTAACTTTTTTTTATATTTTCCTTGCTTTATTTATATATTTCAAGGCATACTGTAGGAAATGTTAGAGAAAGACGCGAAGTAGCCTCGAAAAATAATTTAAACTAAGGCCGCATAATTTAGTATTAATCTAACTAGACGTAATATTTATACTGCTTAACTTCAATCATGATGCTGGCCACCATAGTGTTCCCATCAATTGAATGATGGACGTTTTGATCGCAAACGAAAGTTATTAAGGAAATTTCAGTTCAACTCAAAGTCTCTGAAATACAACGGATACGCCAAAAATATTTTGTAATAATAGTAAAACTAATTAGAATAAAATATGAATTAATTTTCCTCGCAATCTTTCCGTATCTCGCTTTGCCTTAAATAGTAAAAACTATGGTGGAGTCGTTGGTATCGCGTGAGGGATGGTTTCCTTCGCTTTCCTCTTCGCGTGAGTAATTATGAGTGTTAAGAAGTGAGATTTTAGATTTTGTACGCCTAAAATATTGCAAAAATACACTGCGGTTTACTGCTGACTCGCAAGGTCCACCTAGAGTTGAGTAATAATTGAAAGAGAGCTTAAGAACTGCTGTATTACATTATAAATATGTACGGAATACTGAAATTCTTGAATTAAAATTCGTGAAAATTTTAGCTTTTAAGTTAGACTTCTTCTTTGGCTTTAAAGTCCTTTGAGGGCCTGGGCCTACCGAGGCGACTGCGGACTGTCATCTTGCAATACACATCCGAATTTGGAGTGGCACGTGGTTAACGTATCAATTCTCCGGCAGTCTTAATCCCGGTATATATATAGCGGAAGTGTAGAAAAAGAGAACGGGAATTTTACTATTTTTTTAAGAATTATTTTTCGGTAATACGTGCAAATGATTCCTAATTTCATGCCGATAACAATAAAGCAAAACCGTTCCAGTAGACGCTATTTATGTCAATAGCTGCTGACATGTCATCTACAATAAACCAGGAACTAGTTTTAAATGCCAGCCAATTGATATTGAAAATTATCTGCGATACTTATATGATAAATTGTTGGCATGTAGTCCAGGGACTCACTATAAGTATTATTTAATTTAATTTGCATGTCTCTGATATTGAATATATAAGTGGACGTACATCATCAACACGACATGTGTTGAAATTTCTATCCCGAGATTTAGGTTTAAATGTCTGCATGATAATATATAATTATTGTAAATATCTGAAGAGATAGTAACCACAGGGCTAAACGATGTATTTTGTGCTGCATAAATTGCAATGAAGATTTTGCATTATGAATTTTTTATTTTCTAGCTTAATTAATTATTATATACTACAGTAATATTACTGAATAATTTTGTTCGCCTGCCATTAGTCGCTTATATTTAAAATGGTTCTCCAGTAAATGAAACATTAGAGCAATATATATTGCAGATTCCTATATTACTAACAATTGATTCGTATATGATGGAGTAATACGACAGTTATTGAACAATCTACAAGAGGGCAATTTAGCGCTATATTAGATTTCTTTACTTATCCTAGCAAGAATGTAATTTATTTGCATGGGATGACTCATGATTTGGAAACGAATAAGGAATTATGTAACGACGAAGATAAGTAGAAGATGAGTCATTCTTGAGATAGCGACGGCGCGGCAGTCTCTGTGATGGGTACTAAGCAATATTTCGCACACTCTCAGAGAAAACGTCTGCTTCAAGTCACGATTTTAGATATCACCATAGCAATTTCGTGGCTGCCACGTCTCAGGATAAGGGGCCTCTTAGGCGAAGGAGCGAGAAATGTTATCTTCCGAGTGAACCGGCATTTTACAGGGGGCTTTTATTTATTCAGTCTAGATGAAACCACCTGCTCGGGATATTTGAACCAATGTGAACGATACATAAGGGTATTGTTACATAATGCTAGCTTGGTTCACGCACTTCAAAGTGAATCAAAATTTTATGTATGGTTTCTAACTTCACTGTCAGCTTTTGGAAAAATATTTATGTTAAGACATGATAGCGCATTAGTTTATTTTTCTTCTTATCACGTTTCCTATAACACATTGCCAAATATCAGCTCTTTTGATTAAATACTTGTTATTAGTTATTGTCTCTCTCCATAGGGCTATCATCTTTTGACAATGGTTGACCACACACGAGCAGATTTCATCGGCAGATCTGATCGGATTGGGGCGCAGATAATTGTCTGAACGATTAAATCTGCGTTGCGTTTACACTTACATATCAGATCTGAACAATACAATACAGATTTATCAGCGTATTCCAAAGATTCCGTGTCAAATTTGTTAAAGTTACGCTAACCCTTCTTTTGAATTTAAGCATATTAGAAGTTTTATGTCAATTGTTGGTTGTAGTAGTGAACAATAAGCCAGAATAGGTTGTTATTGTTATTATTACAATTCCAAAATATAATATAGCTTGATGTCAAAAACGAAATATAAAATGTTATTATTTAAACTATTCCACTGAAACATTAAAAAATTAGCTTCTTAATATTATTAATTGTGCGGTATTTTCTCATTATTACAATAGTAAAGTATTCATTTGACTTGTTTATTTCGTAATTAGAGATAATAGCTAAGACAGTAAAGAGATATCCTCTCGCAGATGACAAATGTATTGCCCATACGAGAATCTGCACTGATCTCGATCGTAAGATAATTGTCGGCAGATCTGCACTGACGGGTAAACGCCAGATATCTGCCGATAAAATCTGATCGTGTGTGGGCGCCTATTGAGTTTGTTTACCTACCAGTAAATTACCCTTAATAAAATGTATATTGGAAATACTGAAGTTTAAGTTTCTAAGTATGATAACAGTTGAAGAAATTAAATGTAAATGGAACAAATTCTGTATCTAAGAAAGTTAAAATTAAGATTTCCGTCGAGCTTCAAAACAGCCTCTTTTCAGATTGATATATCTCGAAACCTTCTAACATATACGCTACAAATAAAAAGGCTTTATCGTTTTCTTGATAAAATTAAAAGAAACAAAGATTTTGGAGTGTCCACCACTTTGTAAGGAACTTCTCACGGGTCTGTATAACAACGATGTAATGCAACATCAAAATAGGACCTTCAATTTTCTCGTGAAAACAAACCTTGTGTACTTTATGGACTGACAGTAAATGAGATTTTGTTTCGTTTATACATTAAATGTATACATATCCTGAAATCACTTAACCATAAGTAAGGTACGGAATTAACAGATAACGATATAAAAATTTCGACCTGATTGGTAATAGAACTAGGATCCCTTGCTTACGTTGAATTCACTCTAGTAAGAGCTGTCTACATCCAGTATAAAATTTTAGGCTAGCCTCACGTCTATACAATGAAGGAGAAAGCTCGCAACGGGCTATGGAGTTGACTCGGATAGCCGAGTTCCGCCTGCTTGGTAAGCGGAGGATTCGTATTCGATTAAACCGCCAGGTTCAGGTTTTTCCTTCCTCATCTTCCAATACAGTTTCTTAGCCTAAAGGCATTACTTGTGTTCTTCAGTGCAAGGTACAAACAAAACGATACAATTATGTAGTTATTAGATTCCCGATTATCCGGTAAGCTACTATATGTCGTCTGAACTATTAATTGTATATAATATAATTATCTGTAATAAATAAGGAATACAGGAAATTACTTTACATTAATTATGTACCAAGAAAATAGTACAACTGCGAAGATGTTGCAAGTAGTTGTATACTACAATCCTTATTCTTTATAATTAGTGCATAAAACAAGACGATAGAGAAGAAAGCGGAAATTTCCCTACATCTGCTAGGTGTTCTTCACTTTGTTAGATGTGTATCCGATGTTAACAGTGGATTGAATACGTAACTATATTGTTTGATGATCACCTTTGTTTCTTTTATTAATTTTGTTAAGATTAACCGAGAAAGTTAGTCAATAAAATTTAAGTTTATGCATCAACATATTCTTTCTTGTACTTCTCTTTTCTTCAAAACCCTATTCATAATATAAATTTTATTACATTCATAAACACAGTTTGTGTCCCTCCTGTCACTTTACGTGGGATAGTCGAAAGACCACTGCAACCATATATATATATGGTTGCAGTGGTCTTTCAACTATCCCACGTAAAGTGATATATATATATATATATAAAAGATATTCTCTTCTAACTTAGCAAGCATATACTTGCGTTCATACGCTTAGACGCTTCCAGCGGTAGCTAAATATTTATAAATATTAACTATTATTTTGTTGATTATTATATTATTCTTAAAGAAGTATTTGTTTAAGTAATTCTGTAGAATTAACCGCTTTAATTGCTTGCTATTTTTAGTTAATGTTGAGACAGTGCACGTCAAAAATATTTATTATGCTTTAAATTCTAATAACATATGAACGCAGCAATATGTTTCGTCATAGAGATGAACGATTATGTACCCAGTAAATTGGCACTCTGAAAATACTGTCATGGAAGAGCCATAAATGACGGAGAAAACAGCTACCGTCTGGAACAAGAGAGAATGCGCAACGTACTGGTACTTAAGTTTAAAAATCAGAAGAGATTTTAAGAGTGAAACAGATACTACTATTGAAATATTACCAATAAAAACTATAAATTTAAATAGAGTAGCGCTCGGATGTTGAACGGACAAGCATTCAAGGATCATTAAGCTGATGTAGTGTCAATAAATTATAGTTTAGTTAAATTAGTTTGTGAAAGTGTCTTGAGATAGTGAAGTGAAGGTGGTATGATTAACATGGTAATAGTGTTACTTGATTGTGTAATGAGGTGAGGTCAAGAGTGTTAATTTCTTTGTTTAACAGGCTTTGCACTACACAATAATCATTATCACAATTAAATAATTTTACAAGTATATACGCAAATTAATTTATATAAAGCGAGTAGGTTACAGAATTTAGCGGAAGGTACCATCCGAGAAGAACGTTTTCTAATGTTTCACATTAAGTTGTGTTACCTGGAGGCGGCTGACAGGGGGCGACACGACGAGGAAGATGCGCATGGTGGCCCTCAGGAAGTCGTCTCTGACGGTGGGGTCAGAGGGCTGCATGTCGTCGGATTTGCTGCTAGGACTCGCCCCGCCGCCCCCGCCGCCGCCCCCGCTGCCACGAACTTTCCGCCTGATGGAACCGACGAACCGCCGCCATTCCTGAGGCAGCTGTCCGGTCCCCTTGCCCGAGGACGAGGTGGGGCTGGTGGCGGAGGCGGCGGGGGCGGCGTCGAGGCCCGTGGCGACGTCGGTACTGACGCTGCGGGGCGCCGTTTCCCTGCGAAGGAACGACCGCGCTATCTTGGCTGCTCTATGCCTGCGCGCTCATCGGGCCACTTCTCGTCTCAGCTCTTCCCGATCACTTAAAACCATTTACCAACAAATATTTTCATCTTCATATACAAACTCCTACTGGCAGCCTTTATTTGTTTCCCAGAAACGTAAAGAAATACTTATTATTTTAATTCTCAGTTTTTTCTCTGCATGCAATTACGAAAATAAGGTATGTATATGGGCCCGAAGTAGCACATGGATCCCGAAAAACTGAGGCACTCCGTTAGCGATTTGACTTAACGTATGAAGTCGAAAATTTTATTTTAAAAGTACAATAAAGCTTTCGTCGTTAATAATTAATTAAATGCAATAGCATTATTGTTCGTTGTGTATTTGAGTTATAGTTCAGATAAGTCCTCCTGTCACAGTAATAATTAAGTTCAGTCTATCACGATGTTCGCGGATAACTCTGTCGCTAATATCTTGACGAACTTTGTCTACAGCTTTCGGTAACAATGGAGAGTTCTTGAAATCAATCAAGGCACTAGAGCGTTACATATCGATCAGCTGAGAGACACATCAACTCGCCGAAGGTACCTTCAGCATCCCTATATTGCCGATCCACAATATTCTACGATTGTAAATACTCACCTACAAAAAACAAATTATACTTATAAATTCTGAACTATAGTCCGTGACGTGAGATGATTAGTTTCTGATTTGTTGGATATGTGCGAGAATTAATTAGGCGATACCTGCTAAGAATTACTTGGACTAACTTTAAGCCTCGAGAAATTATGACTATAATTAATGGCTGGTTAGGAAGTAGTATCAGTAGTATACATTTCAACAAGGAAATCGTAGTAACACTAGAACAGTAGCGCTAGTTAGTCTACACAAGTGTACTAAAAATTTTTCCAATATCGAAACATTTTCTCTATAAATTTAGGGTACTTGTCATAGCCTCCATTACGATTAAGGAACCAACGAAATCAAATTCCATACCTCGATCGGAGTACATCGGTTATTTTATCACTCATTACTTTGCTATTCGTTAAGTGTTCCACCGTTTTTATTTCACAATCCCTTCGCTTCTAAATCGACAGATTTTCTCGATCTCTGATAAGTTTGATTTGAAATTTATTTTGTTGTAGAGGAGATTCGCACCTAAGCTATAAGTTATATATACACGCAGTCCGGGTAGGTGCCTGTCGCGTTCCAATAACAGAGTTAAGCACTAACGTCGCGAGGTTATTTCCTGAATGACTCCCGCTGCTTTAGTAGTCTCGAAAGACAGCACACTGATTTTAATAGGTGGCCGACTAATATTTCAGTAGAAAAATAGTAGAAATTTGTTTATAAGTTAGTGTGATATTTGTGTGTGTTCGATGCACGTACGCACGCACGCACTGGCACGCTGACGCGCCGTTGACGCGCCGACGCTCGCCTAGGCACTGAGCGCGGAGGCCGCGGAGCGGCGCCGGCGGTGGCGGTGGCGGCGGCGGTGGCGGGCTCCACAACTATCGATCTCGCGACAGGATGACCACCAGCACGTGCACTCCTCTTCCGACCACAAGTCACACGGAGGAGATACCATCACGCACGCGCGTGCCTCCTTCACTCTACACGGTCTCAGTGTCAACAACAGCAACTTCTTCATTATTAAAACAACTCATGATTACCATCATTCACATGGTGACAACCAATTATTTACAGAAAATATACCATTCGTCATCACATTTAAATTTATTTATTTTCAACTCCAGCCATTATTCAACGATAAAAGCTATATAAATCCAATTAGAAAGTTGTAAACGTCGAAAATCGAATGAATGTAGAAGTTTCCACGTTCACGAAGGTATCACGTACAGACTTTTTAAGTCGCCGACTGAAACGACTATGACTTGTATATCCGCCTTCTACTTCCTCTTTACGTGACTCTTATCCGAATTTCGTGGAATTTCAAACGAACTTTTCCTTGCAGTACGGGATGCTAGTACTTCCTTTTGTTTCCCCAAAGCGCATTCAGTAAACATTTATATGCAAGCACCTTAATGTGTGCTTGGCAACACTCATGGCTTCGGCTGTGTGATTCCACAACGTCCTTAAGTAGCACGGTTTTACCCTATGTTCTGATCTGAGAGAGTAAACAAATATTTCTTACCATCAACGTAATATCTTTTAGGAACAGCCGCTATCAAGTCTTGGGCAAATACATAACCATATAATAGAGAACTGTAAGAATACTAGGTATAAATTGGATTCACAATTTAAATTCAACCAGCATATTAATAACATTAACAAGGAAATTAAAAAAGTACCATCCATTCTAAACGCAATTGCGGCAAGAAATTGGGGCGCATCAAAGGACGTTCACCTTCTCGCGTTTAAAGCTATAATCAGAAATAAAATTGATTATGGTTCATAAATGTATCACTTGGCCAATAAAACATTATTGAATAAGCTGGATGACACGTTCAACAACCCTTTACTAATTATTATTACTGGATGTTACACATCAAAGTCAGATAATTAGCTCTTAACAGTAGCAAAAGAACTACCTCTGTAATACAGAAGCACGTTTCTAGTTCCAAAGCATACTATAACAGACAAACTTTCGACGAACGCCAAAGTAAGAGACAACATCTCCTATAATCTGTCCAAGAACGATGACCTACCAACATCCTATTACACGGTCAAACAAATCGCTTCCAATTACTTCACCTTATTAAATCTACGCCCTCTACCCGATATAAACTCCTTCTTATCAACTCCCCCCTGTAGATACACTGAAATCCTGACTGTTGCATCACTCGCCAGATACGCCAACAACCAAAAACACAGTGTCGATTGGAAATCAATAATTTTACCGAACGCTGCAATCACCCCAGAGTTACTTTCTATACACTGATATGTCAAAATCTCCGAATGAAGTTGAATGTACCATGCTCACTAAATGATCATTAAAAACTTGAGCAATCGACAAGGACGCTTCTCCTCTTACGGCTGAGATTTACGCGCTATCGATGGCCACAAACTATTGCTTGCTAAATCCTGTTCGAAGTACGTTAATCCTTTGCAACTTATTAAAATCACCATATCACCGTATGCCGGATTCATACACACAGCAAAGTATTAGGAAACGAGTTAGCTGATCATCACGCTAAACTCAACGCAAATTCCAAGCCATAGTTTCATATTTGATCATACATGCTCCTCAGATGACATATGGAAGATATATAACACGAAATTCATGGAACCTCAGCAGAAGATCAATTATCAACAGTCCGTTCGACCTTCACCTGAACAATCATCAAGATCTACTCTTCCCCAAGGATCTCACAAGAAACGACCAATTTATTGCTTTCCATAATAAGGGCCAACCATATCAATATCTCTCACATCTATCTATTTTCCAGAGAACCTCCACCTCAATGCAACTCTTGCAAGATACACCTAACCGTGCTGATTGGTTTACCATTCTTCAAGCAGTACATGAGAACGTGACTATCAACCACTCATGTTAGTCCCACTGTTCGGATTTGCTTCGACTAATCAATAATCCACGTATCTTAAAGTCACGACTCGTCTTAAAATCTCAGTTAAATTTCATTTATAAAGATGAAGACACCACTACCAATGATTTTCTGCTTTAAGATGTAATAAGCTGTATATTTGCTGATGATTGATTCATTATTTTGAAATTTTCCTGTAAAATTTTGTGGTCACGGTCACTATTTATCGGCGTTTTTGAATATAAGAAAACTGGAGTACCACAAATACAAAAATTTTCAATACGGATTTTTGGATTCTGCGAAAATATCCTTGATTATAGTGTTTTTTGGGCATCAGGAACGCTCATAATATATCAGGTTAGACTACGCGTGAATGCAGATGACCAAATTTTTTAACATTGTAAACGTGGTTAAAGATTCGATTCATATCGAACTATTTTATAGCTATCGGGGTTAAATCGTTTATAAAGTTGAATTTTAAAGTGACGTAATATCGTAGTTATAAAACTTTATGCAACACCTTCACTTTCTTACTTTTCCTGATTATAGTGATGAAGAAATGGGTGAAACATGGTTTAAATGTTATAGTACGTCATATTAAAGATAAAGCTGCATCTACGATTTAATTATTGCGATTTCTAGTGCCAAATCTGAATCCACCCGAGCGACCCTAGTATTCTACAGCGTAATTTGCGTACATATGCTTATCATCGACAGTGGTGGAAAATTGTCCACCATTTACTGTAAGCATGAAACGTTATCGGAGTGTCAACTGGGAAAATATTCAAAAATATTATTACGCAACATTTCCATGACGTACTCTGCCATCATAATTGAAATCTGTAACAACAAATAGGCAAGAAACCTGACGACGATGGTAGAACATGACAACTTAACGCTGAGTAAAACTGAATTAACCCAATGTTAGTGAATAAGAGGTTAATCCTCTGGTTGTCCCCGCAAAGCGACATGTTAAAAACATTATGTATTTTCATTAAGAAAAAATTACATTAATTTTATATGTTCATTAATTAAAAAATATAATCGTGTATATTTTAAAAGAATAGACATAATTTGTATACTAGAATCATTGTGTTCAATTGTCTCCCGTGTCACAAAAGACCCTACAGGTACGTAACATTATCAGTAATTGTAGAGTTTAAAAAAATTAAAATACGTAATTTACTGAAATAATAAAATAATATGATTTATAACGCTTTAGATAAACGTAGTGTAGATGGATTTCCTATTACTCAGTAACGAATTATGCTATAATTGAAATAAATTCTCTGCCATAGCTTATATCGAAAATAATCAAGCCTATATTACTAATCTGTATATCTATATAAATGTTAATACTAACTGGGACTCGTCGGCATGAGAAACTAGATAATGGTGGCATTATGTTATTAGACAAAAAGCTATTATAACGAAATCCTAAAAAAAGTTTAACCCACGATTATTGCGATGCAAGAACTAATAAATACCTGTTTTTCTAGCGTATTCATTTAATCTCCCTCCTTTTGCGGTTTGTTAATCCTCGGATTAACTACCCAGTTAATCATAGAGCACGCTTGTAGCGGCTTCTGAGCAGTACTGCTGTTAAAGAGATTAGCTTTAAAAATTCAAGAGCGTGCATTTATAGGCATACTGTTCCGCGTCCGGTGATTTTTCCGAGCAGATAAAAGTGTGACAGCACCATCTCACGCACAGACAGTTGCTTAATCTTGATGTATTTTCTCTGGTACAAAGCCGCTTAACCGCTAATGGTAAAAATTTTATTTAGTTGCAAGACCACAAGCCAGCTGGCTCCAGGAAATATGGGACGAAAAGCGTCTAAATAATCATTGATATAGGAGGATATTTCTCAACTCCAGGAAATTTTAATTTTTATGAATTGTGCAGGTACAAATAACTTCTGTTAACCTTGCCTTAAGAAAGTAAATGTCTAACGGGTATATGCAAGTTTCGACCGCAAATTCATATTATTTGGAATTCCATTATATAATTTAAATGCATTTATCACGCATTAAAAACACTGCGGTTGGTAATAATGTAAACTGCATATTTGTTTTCAGACCATTAAAATTTATTCTTTCTCACTTTTATATGACCTGCTTTCACGATTTTCAGTCGAATGGCTGTTTCTTTTCTTCCGAAGCAATTCAGCGAACCCTATTCACGCCATTGTCTCCCTTCAGTTCTTGATTTACTCATGAATAATTGCGACACCGAGATATAAGCTCCTACACTTTGAAGTTCTTTCATCCTTTCAGACGAGGAATGACTATTGACCGAGACTGAAATCAGCCCTCTTTGCCTGACTTGCACGTCAATATCCAAAGGACCATACGTATGGTAATTTTTCAAATCTGGGTATTTTATTTATTTTGGAAGTGAAACGTCTTATGTCGATGAAGCACAAGGTTGCGTCACGTTGCGGAAACTGCGTAAAGACATGGAAGTGAAATAACGTCTACATTTTAGTTCCTGTCTTACTTGAATTATAGTTTGTGTGTTATATTTGTGCTAACGGAACTCGATTTTTCACGATTAGATTAGGATGAAGCCAGAGATATAAAAATAGATATGACTTAATTAGTGTTGTTTAAAAAATAACCCATTGCAATAAAAATGAAGCTTTGCAATGATTTAATATTAATACCGCATAATTTATTTACACATATTTCAATTATTCACACGTCTCACAGGTATTAATATTAATACGAGTATTTCCTTTTAAATGTTATATTTATTTAGGAACATTTAATCATTAAAACAAGAAAGCAGTGCAGTAAAATGAAAGGTATTAACCGCAGTTCCCAGCAAAATAATATACTAAAACCCCTGATGTTAGCTTTCATACATGCTGAGGGAAGGGAAATGACCCGGGTCTGTAAAAATCGACATTAATGCGGAAGTTATGTGGCGGCTTGTCACGCTAATTAAACTCATCTCACAAAATTTACATACTGTAGGTGAGATACATGGTATTTTTTCTCGTAAATATTACTTTAATAAAAGCGTAAAAATTCTATAATTCTCATTATTTCCGAATACAATACGAGGGCTTAAAGACACATCTCTTTAATGTGTTTGGTTTATTAAGAACATATATTTAACGACATTTTTAACAAACTATTATAATTACAGAAATCAACAACGTTTCTGTACATGGTTGTATTCTTATCATGAATACTATGAAGTATATGTCTACGGTAACACAACATAAAACATTAAATAATATGAGTTTGAATTGGCTTGATAAATAATAATAAATCTGATATCGAAATATTATGTAATGGAAACTGCTGGGATGATTTAGTTATAAAAACTGACAGCGAGTACTGTTAATTATGAATCTTTGCACCGTTTACTGTTTTTAACCTTTGACTTGTGACGTAATTCTGTAATATAACATATCTGTGAATTTTAAATTTATCTATATGTCTTCTCAACTCAATCCAAGAGCAACAGCACAACATTTTAAATTGAAATTAATATGACAAGTTTAAAAAAATACATGTAAATAAAAACAAAAATATTTCTGGATAACCTCCACGTAACCTGTCTTTTTCTAAAAAAAATTATTAGAGTACTTTTTATTTATGTAGAATATGTAAATAAATAAACGGCAATGTAAGCATATAATTATTTAATGTCCACTCATGACTATAAAATTGGCAATATAAATCGGTAATATTCTCTTAAATGATATTAAAGTTGATACCTCAATGGAAAAGGTATGAGCTAGCGTTACTTTTTTTTAACTACGCAAATATTTACACCGGAGTAATACGTAAAGGTATGCTTAAACGGCGGATGAAGGGTTATAATCGTGCCGTAGGTCGGCGATGCATCACGATAGTATATGCAATTATCTCATGTCGACTCATAAAAATAAATAATATTCTGGTTTATACTTTGGCGTATTGTTGTGCTCTACACAGAGAAGCTTTTTTTCAAACTAAAGTAACTTATGCGTCCTTCGCGAATAGCAATTAAAATTATCGTTGTTGAATAATACGTTATTTTACGTTAAACAGCTAAATAAACAAAAGTAATGATGCATTATAATTATACATAATGTTGTGGTATTCAGTCATAAGAATGGTGTGATGCAACCCTCCATCGTAACCTATACTGATCACGCCTTTTCATTATCACATAATTAGCACATACTCCATAATATACTTAGCGTATTCCATATTCCTTGCTTGTGCTTTCCTACTCTTTATATCTACGATACTTCTACCATCCCTAGTTATTACGCTGCCCAATTAGCAAAATTCCTTAACTTGCGTCAACATATTCATTCCTCTTTGTTCTTCCATTGTTTTCCATACTACAATCCATTACCTTGGTTTTCCCTCTATTAATTCTCATATTGAGCTCTTTCTCCAGGACCACGTTCATGCGATTTATTATGGTTTACTTGACTTCTTCTGACTCTCCTAATACTACAATATCATCGGAAAACCATAGGGTTTTTATTTATCCTCCTTGTAGTATGATTCCTTTTCCATATTTCGTTTTAACTGTCTTCATCGTCTGTTCTATATATAATGCGACAGGTTGCATCCTTGCTTTACTCCTTTCTTTATTTCTGCTTTCTTTTCTTGGTCTTCAGTATTAATTGCTGCTGATATTTAATTAGTTTAAAGATATAAAAAATGTTTTTAATTGGTCGAAGTGCTGCTGATTATATAAAGATCAGGGCCACGCACACAAAATTATATTTTCCAATATATGCATATAACCTATACACATTATTTACGGTAATAAAAGCGACATGATTATTCAAGTACCTTCTCCTTATAAATATTAAAACGACTGTTTCAGTCTATTATTGTGTATGTACCGCGTACCAATTTATAGTTTCAACCAATGTTTGTACATGGGTTCCTTGCTACCCATGAGCAAGCAACGATTGTAGGGTGGAGGGAACGAAAATTTAAAATAGCAGGTATTTGCATGATTCAATATTTTTCGCTGTTAGTCAAATTGATAGTGTCTCTCCATGTTTTGTTGGTATTCATTTATGTTACTGTGCTTACTTAAGTTATCAGCAGATTTTTGATTCAATTAAGTAATCTCAGTGATTATGTTGAAATACAGTTCTCATAAAGTAGCGGGCATGAAAGGGTTGATTTTAAAAAAAATGTGTGATGCTCTGGCTGATGCTTTAATCACGCGCTGACGAATTAATTACTGTGGCGGGATAATACAAATGAAGTACCTAACATCGCCGGGCACCCAGATAGTTTGAAGTAAAATAACAGAGTATTTATTAAAATTGATTTACGTGACGTAATGCAGTAGACACATTTGGATACAATGAATTATGTCCAATGTACCAAATGTTTAGAACACTTGAATTCCTATACAATAATTTTTTAAGTTATTGAATTGTATTTAAATTCATTTCGAATAATGGCGTAAGGTGTTTTCGCATAATTTGAAGTTTCACCTGATGATATTTGTTGGTTGATGTGTTGATATCAATATGGACCGGATTTCGTAAAAGAATTGTGAATATTTGAGTCATACGTGCTTAATTTCTTTCTTGCTGAATTTCTCTGTTACTCGAAAGACTTAGCAAATGATTGAGAATCATGTATGAGAATAAAAATGGCTTGTAATGGATATTGGAAAGCGTTGAAAGCGTTTGAAAGAGTAGTCCGCATTCCAGAAAGAGCGTTTTTACAACTTTCGTTTCTTTGTTGGAGCCGTATCAAAACGCGTCAGCCGGCTGGCACGTGGCTTTGTTGGTTGGTTTTGTTTAAAGTCGGACGCTGATCCAATTAGCAGAGCACGATGATACACAATACAACAACACGACAGATGAGCGTCAACTTACTGATTGCTCCTGGTCACGTGGAACATGGGAGACTATTACACATTGTTTCTCGCTGAAGCTCACGGTTGCTCACTACACGGATTCTAACTTAACGGAAACACGGCGTCACTATTATTCTCCATTAAATTCTCAGAACAAAAACTCCCGCATTTTAACTGTTTCCAATCAGAACAGTGATACAGAAAACATCCTGCACGCAACTTTGTTTTTTTCTCTCTCACGAAAATATACATGATATAAAGTCACAATTATCAAATATATTTGATGTGAAGATATACATATTTGGAGAAAGGTAATGAAATCAGCTGAATTTAAACATATTATATTACCAAATAAAATATTAATCTTAAACATGTGATGAAGTCGTTTTTAATAGATCTGCTTCTTCATGAAGATGACTTTAATGACAGTTACTGTTAATATTTCATCACGACTGGGTAATTTTCATTTCGTCACTAGCGAACGGATTTTTTTTTGGCCAGTATATTGCTTCGCAGCTCAATTCTTTCCTCTTTTTATCAACGTCTATTTACGATTTCTTATGTATGAATTCTTCAGCAATGGAGCGTGTAGTTCTACAAATTTCAAATAATAATGAGCCTCGAACAATAAAAAATTCTTTCCGTCAACTTATTAGCATATTCATACCCACAAAATCTCATAGGGTGTTAATAATTTTAACCTACATGATCATTTTCAACTTATATACAGTCGAATAATAAATATAAAGCATCCATATATTATAAATATACATTATAATATTTTAGCCTTAAGGTTATTTCTTTAATACATGAACTTAACACGTCGGAAGGCGGTTTGGTATCTTTTATCATTTTATTAAAGCCGAATATGTTACATATATTGTTATTTGAATAACACATAAGGAAAGATGAATTGAATTTATTTTAAATATAAATATTGTTATTTAAAAGATACTTAGGTATTATTTATCTAAACAAGCTTTAAGAGAGAATTTTTAACTGTGTTAATAGATTTCGACTTGGCAGATGTTTTACTGAAGTAAATGGCACTCATCAAGCTTTTTCCGATCACCTGAGAGCCACGGGAAAGATACAAAAGGATGTAAAATGAATTTCACACGAACTGAGCGAACGACATTGCATTGGGTTGTAAGTGTGATGAAAAATTGATTCATTTTAATAATACTAAACGCAGAAAATCATGGGTGACGCCAGGGCAACCATTAACATCGAGTGCAAGACCAGATTGCTTCAAGAAGAAGACAATGATTTGTGTGAAGGGTGCCGTGTACTACAAGAATCTCAAGCCTGGTCAAACAGTTAATACCAACCGCTACCGGCAGCAAATGATCAATTTGAACCATGCGTTGATCTAAAATCGGCCAGATTGGGCTGTAAGAGATGATAAAGTCATTTTGAAGCATGCCAATGCTCCAGCACATATCATTCAAACTGGTCAAAGACACTATTTCCGTCCTTTGGTTGGTAACTATTACCCCATCCGTCGTATTCACCATACTTGGCTCCTTCAGATTACCATTTGTTTTCATCGATGGGACACGCATTGCCTTAGCAGCATTTCACAACATTCGATGAAGTTGAAAAAGGGCTTGGTGAATGAATGTTGATGAAGGTTGAAACTTCTCTGTTGGAATAGAATCCATAAATTGTCTAAAAGATGGTCATAATGTGTAGAAAACGAAGGTTGATATTTTGAATAAAAGATCATTCGCCATTATTAATAATTTATTATGTATTTTTAATGAACAGAACGACATTTTAAACTTGAACACCTGGCAGTTAAAAAATTGTTTAACAATGCTTCAGATAGCTTTTTTTACTGATTGCAAGTGAATACTAGGAAAGTAAATAAGTGCTACTAATTCAGTATTTCGTAATCTGAGTTCATTTTGCGTTTTTCGGTTTAAAAATGTGCATATCCCATGTTATTTATAAACAGTAAGTGTGCTCATTAATTAAAACTTCATTCAGAGACCAAAGAAAATTTCAAAATCGAATTAAACAAATAATTATTCAAAAGTATGAGTACGGATCGGAAGAACTCAAGGAATCTATAGTAACTCAATGCGTGAAACGAATATCGAAAACAAATGAAGTCAAACAGTTATTTTTAATTTGGATCAATCAAAAACAGTTAGAGGAAGATTCTATTTCTGAAACCACATGAGAAAGGGTCAGTTGTACGTCTGGTACGAATGCGATTGCACTTTATCATTTTAAAATTAACAGAGATTGGTTTTAAAATATTAAAAGCTGCACTATCATACACAGCATTACGAGACTCGGGGAAGGAGTGAGTTTGGACAAGACTGGGGTCCAAAAACGTCTCCGGATTCAACGATTACGTAGAGACTGAAGAATTCATACCCCAAAAAATATCAACTGTGACGAGACTGATGTTTTATTTGGAAGAATGAGCCAGAAATAACATTCGTTACAAACGAGGAGAATGTACTTTCAGGGCATAAAACCATTAAAGACAGGCCAACCTTTTTGATTTGTTGTAATGGTCGCAATGATTTTAAAATGATGCCCTAAGGGATGTAAAATTCAAAAACTTCCAGAGTATTATGAAACGTAAATTTTAACGGCATTATTGAACTTGGAGCTGGTCCTAGTATTGGATCAAGACACCAAAAAGAGAAGTGGCCCCACGTAGTGATATACACCTGTTGTTGTTTAACTTTATTAACATTAAAATATATTATTTTTGTTATTATTATTATTAATTCTCAATAAAATGTGATTTCTCGTGTATTTTTGAGTCTCGAGAACTAATAAATTGGATTCACATTGAATCAGTTTACGTCAGTTTCGGTTTCTGCTGACCGCGTTCGAACGGATTACAGACGAAAACCGAGGTATGACTGCACTCAATAAGAAAGGTATCCTATGTTAATTTGTTAAAAACCATCAAACCTATGGAAACTTACAGTTGAAGATCTCGCGTCCATCGTATTCGGCCATGGATGCTTTTTCATCAGAATCAACTCTCCAATATTGGAAAGGCTGTCTATATAATTTGACAAAAACCATAACATTTTTTACATATGTTTATCAAAACAACTTCCTCTTAGTCTGAGTGTATATTAGAGAAAGCCTATTGACAATATTTAGGAAAAGAACTTTATTGATTTATAATTTAAAAAAAAACACGCATGGAAAAGACCACATAACAGCTGTTAATTTTCTAATAAGTTTTCTTAATGTTTCTCCATATTGTGTTTATAAATCAGATCCTTTGTTACTAATATACATCGTGAATCTTTATTTACGTATACAGCCTATAAATATCGCTTCAGCGATTCTAACTTTGAGTTTATAGAGCTCTCTTGGCAGGGGATCTTAATAATATCAAGTCCAATTCTTGTTACCTTTCATTTTCAAACATGAAGAAATATATTCGTCCACACAAAGAAGTCCTCATATTCTCTATAAATTTCTCTGAACACCTTCGTATTTTTGAAGAATTGAATATGTGATATTATACGCCATATAAAATAAATATAAATTGAATTATTTTAGTATTTTTGTGAATCTTTTAAAAGTATGCAATAGTGCTCAATCTAAGCACAATGTTTTAGTAATAAATCACTGGCGGTCAAATAGCGGAAACTAATCAGTCACAATGGAGTTAAAACTATTACCATCTCTTCGTGGAAGAAAGGGAAACAAGAAAGTTGGGTGGTGTTAAATGTGGCGGAAAGAAATTTCTGACAGTGGGGAAACTTTTTCTTGTTGAATCGGCGAAAACAAAGCGCACATCATCTATGAATTTGACTTTTGGCTTTGTACATACCATTATACATTAAAGATATTACAAAGTTCAGATTGATTTCTTTCAACGATAAAGGAGCAATGTTTTATATTTCTGACATTATTTCTTTCGCTTTGATTTTCCGAATTCAATTACGTTTAAATCAGCTGTCGAGACGACAAATAAAATATTTATAGATTTAGAATTAGATGAAAACTTTTATCGTTCATAGCTATACTATATACATAGGTATCAATAGCAACATAAGAATATTTTGTATAAATTTCATATTAGATGAACACTATGCGGATAAATCCATAATATATGATTTCAACGATTTATTATTGCCGTCTTTAAAGCGATGAAGTTAATTCATAACCTTTAAGAACGGAAACATAAATCGTGCGATAAAAGAAATGTCACAGAGTTTCAATAAAACTTTATTTGGAATCACAGTAGTGGCTTTTTATGTTGCCAAACATAAAATCGAAAATATACATGCCAAAGAAAAAAGGGAATAATTCAGTTACTGAGCAGATAGTTTCTCAGGAACAGCTTAAGGTTGCTTATAGAAAATGATTGTGTCAGAGAATAATTCTGAAGAAATTAAAACCTTAAAATGTTTTCGTGTATAGGAATTAGCGCTCATTTTAAATAGTAAAACAAAAGTTAACATTTATATGTTTCATACAGTTAGTAACTTTCACTTCATCACAATTAATGTGATAATGGAAGAAAATTATAGATTGAAACAGTTTCACCAACTTGTGAAACAGAGCCTCTTTCCACCACTTCACAAGTATACTTAATTTCTCATCAGAATAATGAGTTTTTATGATGTTTCAAAGTAAGCAACGGGCTGGAATCAACCACTAACATATTAATGCATCTCTTTTTAGGCACTGAAAAGCCACTTTTGCATGCTTAATGTTCAAACTGTCTTCTAAATGCGTTCCCGTAGTCGTCGGAACTACGGTTAACCACCACAAGTTGGAACGTCGTTTTATTCATGCACGTCTCTTTCTTAGTAGCTGCTTTCTTTAAAATGCTTTTGTGTTTTGCTTGAAAACCCTTGTGCTTCTTTCACCCACGGAGACTGTTTGCCTGATACGCCAAATATTTACAAGGAAAAGACAGCCCGTGCCGTATGTTATGCAAAATTAAACGAGATTTACTTTTATGGTTTACGATACCTCCCTCCAAAGAAATTGGAAAAGAGAACAACAGAACAGTACACACAAATAGAAGCTCCCGGAATTAGAGAATGACACAAAGTGTTTTTAAGTTACTATCGTTTCATTTTCTGTTATCTTTTGTAGTAGCTTTAGAAAAATTAGCAGGATACTTAAAGAAGTAGTCTCCTAAAACAACAGCACTCAGAAACTTCTGTTATGTAATATTACGAGAGCGCACTAATTATATAATTGTTTAAAAAACGATAAAGGTATGCATGAATACATAAGTGTCGAGAGAGAATATAGGACAATTCAATTAATTTTAATTTGATGAAATTTATCATACTGTTTGTAGGCGACGATTAAATGCCACATTCGCACCTGAAAAGTTTCAACAAGTTTTTTATCTCTTTATCGCTTCTTTAAGAAGTCCAAAGATAATTAAATGAAAAAAATATTAAAATTATGTTATCTTTGAAACTACATACCTTCTAATATTATCACACGATAACGTTATTATCGAAAGTACACTATATTCCTCTAAATAAATATTATTTAGCACACGTTGATGCGAAAATGCGTTAGTAGATCTACGCTATTGGAGCTCTTAAAATGCAATTTTGTTGTGGTATTCAGCACTTAGATTTCGCTGATGCAACCCTCCATGCTATTATTCTTACGCAAGACTTTTCATTTCCGAATAACTACAACATCCCACTTCATCTCTAATCTGTTTAGCGTATTCCATCCTTGGACTCCCCACATAATTCCCTCAAATGCTAGTTTTACAAGAACCTCATATCTCAAAACGTGGCCTATTAATTTATTCCTTCCTTTGGCTAGTGCCCTCCATATTGTTCGTTCTGCCCCTATTCAGCATTTTCCTATAAAACCACATTTTAAAGGCATTATGACGACGAAATATTAAACAATATGCGTCATATCTATGCAATTATTAATAACTAGAATGCAATGTATGTCTTCCACAATTGGTTAAATAGGAACACTCAGTACTAAGTTAATAACTTCCAAGTCCAACTTTTTACTCGTTATTATAGGTGGTCAATAAAGTGTATGTACGCCAAATGTCTATAATATTATTAATATTTTAGATTTTTTAACTTTAGAACAATTCGCTTCAGACAGTTAAAATTTTATACAATATTGATCGAGTTGCGTAAAAATGTTCTAATCCTTACAAAAAACATGACAAAAACTAAATATTTCACATATGCTGAGAGAAAACGCATAACATTTAAAGATACATTCCTAAAGAAATCTTTTCTGCATTCATTTTATTTTTAGACAACACATCAACCATTAATGATTGATATTTGGTCTTTACCGGCATGTAAACAAAACTGAGTCGAAATTTAAAATCTATATTTTATTGTTTCTTCTTCTTCCTATGGCATTCTAGCCCGCATCTGGGCCTTTGCCTACCAGGACGACTGCGGACTGTCATCTTACATGACACATTCCGAATATGGAGTGATACGTGGTCAGAGTATCGACTCTCCATCAATCTTAACCCCAGCCTCCGTGACCGTGACAACACAAACAACACATAAAAATATTAATATTATCTCCCCGGCCGTTTTGCGTAAAATAAGAATTACCTCACTAATAAAGTAATAGTAATATAGACGCTGAATTATCGGTACATTATTCGTCTCTGTGGAAATGAGCATGCGTAGGCAGATATATTGAATCAACTCTCTCCTCTCTGTTTTCGCTTATTATCCCGCATTGGACCCCTTATTACAATACACTTCCATGTTTTTTTTTGGTTGCCTTGCGAATGGAAGAAACAAAGGGACAAAGAGAAGAGAGAAATGAACTACCCCACAGACGAAACGACGAAATTTCCCAGTTGTATATTTTCCTTGTTCATTAAGTACCCGGATTTTTTCTCTTACGCTAGAAACTCATCATACACGACAATCTCTATTATCTTCTCTTTCTCAACTTGAGTGTCATTTAGTATATACTGCATATCATTTAATAACTGGCTCATTTAACAAAAATAATGACTTTTCAACCCAAGATTTAATTTCCATAAATAAATAAACTTTTGTATATAAAATATAGATGTAATAAATTTGCAAACATACTTTTAGTCAAATGTATTTGTAAAGATATTCGCAAAAATACACCAAATTAATTGATAGTTCTTACGTATTTGAGGAATGAATTAGACAAACTAACAATTTACTAAGAAAAACAAAACATAATTAAATATACTGCGGCGATTCAGGATTATTATTACTAACTAATAAATGTAAAACATTGTGGAAAAGTATCAATCAAAACAGCCAAATTAATATTTTAAAAATGTAATTTTAATCACATAAGGGGGTAAATTCAAAACTTTTTTAATGAAATATGTACAGATGTTTTTTCTTAGCAACTGGTTAGTACTTAAAACATTAAATAGATAAGTGGCGCTATTTATGAATTATAATAAAAATAATAGTCTATTGATAAAAGAAAGTTGTCAAGGAAGTTGTAGATAAAATATTGGGAATCTCTGATTTTAAGTATAATAATAGCTTTGAAAATTATATTTTTCATTACTCTGTATGGGAAAAAGGAATCTGTTGACCAAACATTTCTTCATTTTACATCTGAGCGGCTTCAATTTTATTTCGATTCCCGCATCTGAATTTGTGGTGCAAATTTTATAAACTGTTATCAAGGATGGACGTCAGTTTCACAATTTTTCGGATCACTTCTATTATTACGCCTGGCTTCGTGACAAATGTGGTGAAGTCACATCGGGAAGTCAGACGGGCAACGATATATTGCCAATTTGTGTTTTTAATTGCTATGGTTTGTGGTTCCTCTGAATTTAAATCTAAAAGCTAGCCTGGAGCATTTTTCGGGATACAATATTTGGTTCTATACAATCCGCAAATAACCACTAAGTTGAAACTCGTCAATTCAAAAGTCGACCAGCAAGCAAATCTTTCTCACGACCTCCTTTAAATGTACCTGAGATTATTAGATGATGAGTATTAGATCTCTAGTATTACAGTAATATATTCGTTAGACCACTTGAAGGTTTTTTACTTATGTGCTACATAAACTCATGCAACAATAAATACTTATAACTTCCATTGTATAACTTCCTAAAATACTTAAATACAACACTAGTGATAGTGCTATCAATACTTGGTGAGAATGAACCAATCCGTCATATTCTACATTTATAATTCCGTCTGCGTTATACAATAGTGTCAATTTTAAAAATCGGAATTATTTTGGACCAAGTTGATGCACATTTGTAACACGAAAGTACTTTTCCTTGATAAATATTTAAAATAAAGTTAATTTTAGCGTCAATACAAGAATGCTGGTAACATTGTATATGAAATTTGCCGTGGAGAACAAAAGGATGCAGTTTGTTGAGCTTTACAGGGAGTGCAGTAGTAATAAAACGGAATACTGCGCATGCGCATTTAGCATCCCAGGCAGAATTACTGCATTCAGCACAGAGCATTGTTGAGGCACGACATGAATAAACGTAAAAATGTAGATAAAACGAAGAAATAATTTTATCAAACTGAGAAAAACTAAGTTATTTGAATATAAATTAAAATTGTATAAGTTATGAAGTAAGATCTTAGTGAAAGTCATAATACTTATTAACTTCCAAAATTAATAATAACAAAAAAATTATTTCAAGTTCAGGAGCAAGAATAAAAGAAATCTGGTAGTGAACTCAGTCAGGAGCAAGTATGAATACGAGAAAAATGGTAATATCAAAACCACTTAACATAATTTAGTTGAATGTCTCTGTGTGGTGACTAATATAATCGATGACGCAAGTTTCTTTGAAAATTACGTTATTCTCAATTTGAAGGGGGAGATTCATAGAATGTATGGTACGACATGGTTAAAAAATTCTTTTAGCTTCCTGCTTTTTCACAAATTTAGTTTTTACTTTAATTTCTGTGGGTATTATTTACAACAACCTTCTATAAAAACACATACGTATTTAACTCAACGTTGGTTTAAATTCCATCGAAATTGTCACGAAACACTTTAGCGACTCTAAAACAATGAATTAGAAAATAATCTGGGGAATTATTATTTAATTTTCCCCTCGTCATTCATCCCCCCGTGAACCCTATTGGTTTTTACTAGACTACTCGACGTCATCAGTGCAACATTTGGGAGCAACTGATCTAGTAGCTCAAACGTTTTTGTCGAATATAGTTTATTATGTCAGATTATTTTACAAAGACAAAATTCTGTTATAATTATAAGGGATTATCGATACTTCATATTTTGCCATTCATGTTTTCTTCGATGAAAACGCAATGTTGTACAATGTAGCTGGAATTGGACATTTTTTACTATACTCATTTACTGTTCCAGTGTGAAGTGAATTTCTATGTACTCACATTCTTGAAGGCCTGTTGGCGCTTCAGTTTCGTGCAGCTGCCTCCAGGCCGCTGCTTCGTCGCCGTGCTGTCGGAATTCTGGCGTCGGCTGGAAGAAAGACAATACTTAATAAAGCATTATTCTATAGTTCAAATAAAAATAATCAGGAGAAATTTAAATATCATTAGCGGTTCTGGTCCAAAATGGAAATAATATTATAGCGCAATTGAACCGTCCCCAATTTAATTCGTCTTTTAGGACTGAGCATTCATAAATTTTAACGAAAAAGTTCAGATACAGGGTGGAGCAGATACGGAATTTTCAAGATTAGAGAGGCGCCGTATAGTCGCCGAAATTCGTGCTTACAAGAAAGGTCTGAAAACTAAGAGTGGTAAGCTATCAGGGGACGATGACCTATGAAAATTTCTCCAAGGCCAGCCCCTTTCATCAAAATATTTGAAACTGTGTTTACACAGCTGATGAAAACCCGTCACGTGGGATGGCATTTTCTCAATTACAGGGATAAAAGGAGAGTTGGCTGGGTGGTTTCAGTCAGTTGGAATTGGAGGGAAGAGGAAGTTTGGGGATGAAAAACGTGTTCAGATCTGAATTTGGAAGAGAACAGAAGACGTATGTCGAATAGTTATGCTGTAAAACACGAATCAGAAGAAAATAAGTCCACAATTTCCGAAAGCCAGCGCAAACTTGCACAAGAAAGTTAGAAATCAGATAAAATATTCTACCGAAATCTAAACAACGTCGCCGATCATGAAGACTGGTTTTCTTCAAAAGTAATTGGATTAGAAAACCAATGATCCAGCACCTGATAGAGTATTACACCCGTTTCTGAGACGAACGCAGATCTTCACAGTTAAATCACCTGCACGACTGTGCCGGCCACTCCACTTTTCCGGGAAAAGGTGGTTCCCTTACATGAAAAGTGGAGGGTCCAGGAAACTGATAAAAACAACCAGGTTCGTTCCGCCAGAATATAAAAGGGATCTCTGCTACCCGTTTGTTGTCCCCTCCCACAGTAATTAACCCTGATAAATTCTGTGTTTATAATTCTCTGAGCTCAGCCGTTGCCACTTCCATTATTTAATTATGCCAAAATTTACATTTTTTAATTACATAGTGCAGGACCATAGTGAGAATTTGAGACAAATTAAAAAAAATTGTAATTATTTTTTTTTGGGAAATAAACTAAAAACTCTTTACAATATTGATATGGCATCTCGGTTACAGACGTTAAACAGTAACACGTGTGTGCATATTATTAGATTTCAGGAATCAAATTAAGTAACTGAGACTTAATATTTTCCAAATGGTCTCAAAACTTCTCGATAATTTCATAATTTATTAATTGCAAGTAATAATATAAAATATGAGCTGTAAAATTATTCATATTTAGATTTACAAACATTTTTAATTTCAATTTCAGTAAATTAATTTGCTACAGAAATTGTTGTTGTTGTCGTATTCAGTCCTAGACTGGTCTGATGCAACCCTCCATGCTAACTTATCATGAGCAAGCCTTTTCATTTCTGAATAATTACAACATCCTACATCTTCCCTGATCTGCTCAGCGTATTCCGTTCTTGGCCTTCCGGTTCTGTTCTTACCCTACACACGTCTCTCTAATACTAATTTGACAAGATCCTCAGTCTCAAAACGTGGTCTATTAATTTATCCCTTCTCCATCCATACTGTTCGTTCTTCCCCTCGTTAGTGATTATATCCACCGATTTAATATTCAGCATTCTCCTATAGCATCAAATTATAAGGCTTCTATTATTTTCCTTTCTGCAACACGTTTTGCACCCATATGTGCATTTTTGGCAACGATTACCAGTAATTGAATTCCTCTTTTTTATGAAAGTCTTCCTTGCCTTCTCTTTATGTCTACTATACTTCTACCATCCCTAGTTATTATGCTGCCAAAAAGCAGAATTTCTTAGCTTACTTTAAAATATCCCTTCCCAATCTAACACCCTTCCTTACGGAGCTTATAATGAATAAATATTTGGGTTTGGCTTTGTATAATTTTATAAATAAAGGCAGCTAACTTGGCTAAATTGGATGCAGCTTACAATTAAATTTTATTGACACCATTTGGAATCAAATGATCACTTTCGCTTAAAGTATGGTGCCATTTCAGTAATGTTCCAAATTCTGATTTACAATATCTCTACTTAAGCATTATCACTAGATTCTAAAAGAAATTTTTAAATACATGTTGGTTTATGTCTGAAACGGGATACAAGATCATATATATATGAATGAACTAATGACTACTGTCTTATAAGCGGGAATTCGAAACTTAATTAATTTCAATTATAATGATTTCAGTATATTTTTAAAGGTTTCCGACGAACGTTTCTGATCCCCATTCACTTATCTTTGAACTATTTTTACTTCTGAGTTATATTTTTCTCCATTTAGATAATTATTTATTTTATAGTCATAGTCATAGAATTGTTCCTCTAACCGTAAATTGGATGCAGCTTACTATTAAATTTTAAACAGAATATCATAGTAGCTTTCTCGATGACATCTTAAAAAAACGATACTGGGTAAAATTATAATATTCTATTTAGATATTAGAATGGCAAAAGCTCGAATGGACCGAGGCTCCCGCTTTTCGGGCGGGTGCTTTACAGTCTGAGCGAATACGAGTCGAGATCTGTCCATCCCTTTGTATAGCTGAAACCGACTGGAGGTCCTGGACTTGAGTCCCGGTCCGGTTGAGATTTTTACAATTCTGAATTTATAAATTCAGTTTCATAGTCTATAGCTCATCATCAATTAGAATAAATCCTTAATTTTAATACTTGCTTTGCAATTAGTACTAATGTTCAGTATTGATTTATAAGTAATCAGTTGTATGCCCGGCATTGCTATGGTTTGTATTTATTTTAGCCTGATACAGTATTTAATTTGACAATCATACCTTGTCGGCGGCCTCGAATGCCTTAATTCTTTCCCCGAGGATCCATTTTGTCCATTATAATAACTCAGCACTGCGTGTGCCACCGCACTCGTAAGAATCACCGGTTTGGAAATACTAAATTAATTTACTTTTAAAATACAGTACGATGTTAATCGTTGAAATGCTAATAACCAAGTGTTCCCAACAATGGCCCTCGCCTAACATCAATGGTGCAAGAAATAACCGTGAAACTCCTTGCGTCTACAGAAGTATGGACAAGATTTTTCAAATCCAATATTTGTTTAAAGTTGGAATTCACCTCAAATCAGTACGTGTATATAGTGTCCTGCGAACTGTATAAAAAGTTTCATGGGGAGCGGACAGAATAACTTTGGGAAACTATCGATCTTGCAAAGTTCCCGATACGTACCTGACTTTCGGAGAAGAGCTCCAACTTAATATGGAAACACGCTATAGTTTGCCCTCCGGAGAGTAAATTTAGTAGAAAATCCTAAAATGTTCTCTCAACATGGCATTATATCATTAATCTTCTTAAGATCATTAACAATCTTCCTCAATTGAAAATACCTGTAAATGCACTGTGTTATAAGTAAAACCATTAACTGTATTTAATACATTATTAATACAGTATAGCTATTGTAATTGATAAATAGTAATTGTTTCCTTTATATGAGATGCATTAATATTTGTAGTCATCCTAGAAGTTTCAATCTATTTACTTCTCCGTAACATTGATGTACAGGGCCAAATTTTTTATCTTTATTTTTTAATTTTAAGTATACATTTTGTCAATACTTGCTATTCATAACATCATAACGTCATACGTAAGTGGCAGCACTGGGTTTAGGATGTAAAGGATATTCAAGAAAGTATTATGAAAAATACGAGGTATTAACTAAGTGTCACGGGTGTTATCTAAATACGTTTGTTTATAAAAAATTCAGTCTTTCAATACTATGATACCATATTGCGTGGTTTTGTTCTTTTAGAATCGGTGAAAGCAATCATTTTGCTATTTGGAAATAATGGCGAAAAGTTGTTTAAGGATGTCATTGAATCATTTATTTTGAAAATTAAAACGCTTAACGTAATCAAAGCCTTGATTGATGAAGCTAATGTAACATCAGCCTCTGATATTTAAACCATTCATAATTAGCTGAAGAAGCTTAAACGATGTCAGTCATGCATAAATTTTGAACATCGAACGCGACGTCCACTGACAGTGACACCACCCAAAATTTAGAAAAATTCACGTTATTAATTTGTTTGATAGAGTTTCTACATCGATAAGTGGCTTGATGAAACTGGGATACACCGCTCCAGTCAACTCACATAAACAACAATCGAAAATGAATAATAATAATCGTCGTTATGGGACCGTTTAAATAAAGAGAAAACATACACATTTGGATAAAAAGAAGAAATAGCTCTTCCATGAAGACTATGCGAGGATGTCTAACGAATAATGCACTTGTGTGAGTTCCCAATTAAAATAGTCCCTGGTTTTTATGATAACAGGCTACATGAGGGTGATCCAAAAACTGACGACTTCCCTTTAAAAGCAAAAGAAGGGAAAGGGGGGATACGGTAGGGAGAGGAAGGCAGCCAAGGCTTAACTAGGGCTCCCGGGCTATAGTTTGAGGATCCTACCAAGTATTCACTTGAAAGAGATGCAGGGCAAAACCTAGAAAACCTGCACAGCTTATTGGGTACTTGGCTCACGTCTTTCCGAATGACGCGAGAGGTTTTTTTCTTAAAAGAAATGCATCATAAATACCTTGGAAATCATAAATAAAACAAGTATAAATAAATCGGCAGTTGTACATATTTAGTCACTTTCGTTAGATTGGATTTGTTGTCCGGTTTGCGACTGGTTTCATAACTCATATCTCAATTAGTTTTAGTGTCATGCGTCTGAGAGGGGAGGAAGCACAGGAGAAGGAAGCAACAATAATTAATGAGATGAATGAAGTGCAGTAAGTAAGGCTGTCATTTTCCAACCAGACTGAACAGGAAGTTAGCATTAAAATTTTAGGAAGTGGTTTGGCTCGGGAACAGAGAACTCTGAGATCTTGGCAATGCGAGTTGAATTAAATCATTGGGCAGGGAGGTTTGCATTATTAAATTCTGAAACACGTGTTGGCAAGGTCAGATCAATGACCTCAAAATCATCAAGTAATAATGAAGGGCGATAATTTTATTGACCCAATGTAGTTTGGATATTTTACGTAGAATATTTACTGTAAATAAACTACTGGTCCATTATTACAATTTTCATAGTTTCAAATTTGTGGTTCATGATGTTTTGAAGAATCACTCTCTTTGTTAAAATATAAATATGCCTCAAATAGGTCTAAAAATTCTGTTAATATTATGTAATTATATTCCATGCAACCTCCATAAGTTAATGCATCATAAAATGAAATAAAGTAACACTTCCCTTTAATATGGTTGCATAGGACATTGCTCTTCCTTTTCCTTTCACGCGTTATTTTCGACTCATTGTTCCGGTATCCACTTTTTTATTTAATACATTCTGTTCGTTTATGGCTTTATCTATACTATTATCTTCTCAACTACTCTTGACAGCAAAGATTTTGTTTACCGGTAGATACTATTGAAAAGAAATGTAAATTGGGCAGACAATTTTCATTTTTAAGATACTTCAAATGGTGGAAGACAATTTAAGATAGTATCAAAACAATTTAATGCTACAGAGAAAAAACATTTCTGCCCTTTTTCATAAAAACGAATAAATTCCTTCCCATGTAGGTAAAATTAGGTTTTTGAACATTCGCTATCCAGCTTTCAGAAGAGTGTCGGCAAGTTTATATGTGGTATACGGCTATAAAATAACAACAATAAGAAGAATCACCGAAATTAAGCTAGTGTGTTTTTGAAAATTCGCCACTATGGCTAAAAATGGAGGAAGTCAGTTCTATATTTCTAAGAAATAATAATTTTCCGGTCAAAAATTCAGCTTGATAAGCATACAGGAATATAGATGCCATTAATTTGGAATCCTCTGTTGGTATAAACCAAATAACTTGTTTATTGATGAACATTTATTATTAGAACTGTATCGTTAATCGCATTAGTAAGCAGTACCTTAAGATTGTGATGTATCATAATTCCCGGAATAATATACTTTGTCCGGTAGAAAGATAAAATATTTAAGGAATAATGAAAATGCCATGAAAGTATTGGTTTTACCTGCTTCTGTAAGGCAACTTCAAATTTGAAAGTTAAGACAGTTAACATAGAAATGGTGTTTAATCTAATGAAAATATCTTTGTGGTGAGTTGTATCTGGGTAATAAATTGCAGAAAATACGAGAGACTTGGTAGAGGGACAGTGATTAGAATGGTAGGCGAACAAAACTACGAATGAGTGTTGTCAGTGAGGAATTATAGTGATTTAAATTAACGGTATATTCACAGGCAAACTAAGTTTTTATTTAATTCATAAAACCTTTTGTCGTCACATTTGGGACCTAGCAAGTTAAATTTCTTCATGACATTATATTTTGAAGTTTGTAACTACATACTAATGTTGAAAAAAGTAGATGTCCAAAAATTTATATATTTTTTGTCCTGGATATCCGCATCCTAGAATGCAGCGGAGAGCAATTTTTTTTATGTATTTGGTCCTTTATTACATCCAATGATGTAGCCAAGGACGCAGTCAGAGACAAATTTGATATATTTGGATCCCCATTTTTTCAACAATAATGTTGACATAATGCTTATTTACTGCAAACTTCAAAATTTAATATGAAGGATGCAGAACAGGACAAAAATTATATACATTTGGACTTCTATTTTTTAATTAATATTTAATTGCATACTTCGATATATACTGATATATATTCTAAAATAATTTACCTGAAGAAGGCTTAAATGCGTGGACGAAATGTATGAGTTTAAACAGATATTTGTTGTTATTATCTCTCAGTAGTAATTTATTATTATACAAGAACATGACTACATATATTTTGGGAAATGATATTTAATCTATTATTTAAAAAATTTTAACGTTGCAATAAATTGTAGAAAAGTGACACGTCACAAGGATGTGTTACACTGGCGAGGTGATATCTGTGATATACAGTAGTGCGGAAACTTTTACGCCACAGACGTGGTATCTGTGGGCCATGAAGAGAACGACTTCAACGACGAAGTTGACAACGGATAGAAGTAATATTCTTTTTAACTATATACACCCTCCAAATCCTAAACACGGATAAAGTTTGAAAAGAAAGTCTGTAATTTCTCACTTTCTTACGAAGGGTTCCCAACATATCTTTTATTTATTCTTCCATTAAGTAGGAAGGAATGATTATTACTTAGTGTTGAATCTCCAATAGATAATGGGCGAATAAATGGGAATAAATAACTGACATCATTGCGGTTGCATAAAAATCTGCCAATGTTTCGTGATCAATAGCCTTCCATCTCTTCGCAGGTCACTAAATTAATTAAATGGCCGCATACCAACACACGCTAATTATGAACGATTGATTAATATTTCCCAGAGCTCGAAATGAGGACACGCATTTGTTATAATCATGTATGACTATATTCTCCTGAAATATACCAAACAAAATTTCGAAATCGCACAATAAATTTTAATTCGTGCAACAGGATTCTCATATTGTTTGGAAAATACAAATCTTGACTTCTGTTAAATTTATTGAAACATCGATATTAAAGAGAGACATAAACTACGTTTGATAAAAGACCTTGGACTTCATAGGTTATATATACGTCGAAATATTACTTTACGGATCACATTGTATTAGACAATTGTAACATAGGTTTCATGTTCTGTCTGTAGGAGAAATTCCCCGTTTATAATAGGTATTATACAAAGAGATCAAAATAAATGTGTCTGTAAATGGAAGCTTTTATGAATTACTACCACAGTATAACGTCACTGATATTACCGAAAAGAATGTAGAGGCCATTAAACTGTGTTCTAGTCACATGACGTTTGTAGTTTTGCAGAGTTCACAAAGTTCGTAAACATGTTTTATGCCCAAGAACAACGTGGGTTTATTGTTGAACATAGTTTTGCCAGTCGTTCATAGGCACTTGTTGTGTAGCCATTTCGTGTGAAATATCTCGATGTAACACGGCCTAACAGTTCGACGATAACCAAATTAAACAGAATATTTTTCACTCGTCCATGTAGGCACAACATCATATCCACGCAGATATATACGACTCTCGAACGGTATCAAGATTAAATTTGACTCCGTCATGGAACCGATAGTATTTTTACTTCCTAATGGCACGAGAATATTAGACGCCAATTATTATTACGCAGGTACACGTAGTATTTTTCACTTCTTAATGTACCCCTTGTATTCTTGACTCCCTTAGGATGGCGAGAGAAATTAAAATTCCATTAAAGTACTAGGGATATTTTATTTCTTTATTAATCCTCGATTTTTTAGGCTGCGTTAATGTTCCAGGAGAATTCTTGATTCGGTTAAGGTACCGTCAGTCATCATCGGCATAGGTCGGATGTGCCCCTCGATGCGTTAATGGTCCTAAAATAGTGACGGTCTCGATGGAAGTTAAATGCCGTGTTGACAAAGATTTTAGTTTGGAGTTAATTCCTTTTCTTGGCTAAAATAAAGAAATACCCGGTGGAACGCTGGGGACTCAGCGAGTATACGAAGTGGTTTGAAATGTTTTTAAAGTAACAAAGATACAAAGCAATATTTCTTCATTTGTTTTAGTTTTATACACAGTCTCCTTGCAAGTCTGCAGTACACACTTCCCCAACAATGCTCCTATCGATTTAACCCGTCCTAAGAGTATTCGGCGTCTTTCTCTGCCAAATAATTGTTTGATGAAAATCCCCGTCCTTCCGGATCACCTTTTTGCTTAGGAAACAGAGAAAGTCGTTAGGGACTAGACCTAGCGAGTAAGGCGGTCAAGCAGTTCAAACAGTAATTAGTGGATTTTAGTCATAGCAACCGCTAAGGTGTGAGAGGGCGCATTGTCTTGTTGAAACAATTTTTCCTTCCTGCAAATCGGACAGTTATTGAAAAATTTCTGACTTGTTTGCAAGAATTCTTAAAAAATAGGCTAAAAAAAGTCAAAGTTAGGAGAGAAACTTCAGAACTTGGATCTGTAACATCAAGAGTCCCCCAGGGATCAGTTATTGTCCCATTATTGTTTATCACATTTATTAATGATTTGCCAAATAATATAAATTCTGTCTGACTTTTTGAAGATGACTGTGTAAGTTACAGGGAAAAAACTATGGAATAAGACGCAGCTGCTCTCCAAACTGACTTAGATACTCTAAGTGCATGGGTTAATCGAAATAAACTAAAAATCAACAATAGTAAAAGTAAGGCGATCAGTTTTACTAAAATGCGCGTTCGGAATATAAAATAGATGGGGAAATAATGATCCAGGGGACAAACTGTAAATACCTAGGCATTTATTTCAACAGTAAGCTGGGGTGGGCGGAGCAGGTAAACTATGCTACAAGGAAAGCATTTCCACCTTGCATTTTGTCATGAGAACACGTAAGGAGGGGATGCGAAATCTGAGGAAATGACATATTTGTCATTAGTACCCCCACTTATGGAATATGCATGCTTGGATCTATACAGGAAAAATCAAATAGAATCCTTAGAAAGGGTGCAAAGAAAGGCCGCAAAATTCATAGAAATAGGACCTGGGCATGGGAACGAAAAGGTAAAGCGACTAGGGTGGGATACGCTACAGACAAGAAGAGAAAGTGCTAGGCTACACATTTTCTACAGAGCCGTTGTAGGTCAAAAACCTAGATAGAATGAAAGAATCGACTCGGTACGGGAGGAATGACCACTTGTTTAAATTACAAGCGAGGCCCCAAAAAACAGACGTACTAAATACTCATTCCTAAATAGGGCAATTAAGGACTGGAACAATCTGCCTACAGTAGTTTTTGGGGAACTTTCTCTATCAGAAAGAAAATTTAGACTTAATCTAAGTTTAGTATAGTGTAGTGTAATACATTGAAGTGAAGTGATCAGTTCTCCGATATCTCTAACAATATACTAAAGTGAAATATATTTTCAGTGTTTTCTTTTTCATGAAAAAACTATTATATTCCTTTTTCTAAATTTATTTTCTAATAATACGATTACACATACATATTTATTAGGTGTATATAGGATTTATATTTAGGTAATATAATCGTATTGTTAATTATAGATTACATATGGTTCTTACAACCAGATTATTAATTATTGTTTAAGTTCTATGTATCTACCACCGGGAATCTGCCCATTTGTAGATTAAACAAATATATACACACGTCCATATTGTCAAGTAATAACGCATCGTGGTTTTTCCTTTTTGAAGATAATCGATTAAGACTACTCCATGACAAAAAACAGTCACCATAAAAAGTTGTTGCCTTTTTAGGATACCCAATAATTTGTTTTGACTGTAATGGTGTATCCAAGTTTCATCTATAATATTTAACAGTCGGTTACAGGTATAAGAACGTAGAGTAAGAAGAAGAGGCGTTTGAGATGAGACTACAATTGTCTGCGGAAGGAGTATCTTTGGAAAGAGACTTTACAATTGTTTACATGTATTCGAATGTGTTATTTATATTGAAAATTATTGATAATGAAGCTGTATTTTATATGATAATAATTCTTACGCTTGTGTGGATACCGATTTACGACTCTGATGAATTGAAGACGAGCTAGCTAAAAATATAAAATTCTTATTAAAAGTGTGCAAACAGTGGTGGCTCATGACCCCTACATTCAACCGGTAAAGCAAAAATAATTAAGTTTTTGTTATTTGCGTACAGCAGGACGAAAAACGAGGGTGGTTTGGTGAGGCCGAGTAGGCGGGAAACGTCGCCGTTTACAATATTATTTATTGCCTGGAGTGCATTGTATTCGACACACTTGGTCCCGGGAGCTGTCCTGAGAAAGTCGGGACGAGAGAGAGCAGTGGCTGAACATGCGTAAAAGTTAATTTCGGCATGTTCGAGAAAGAAGATTCATTTGTAGTACGGAAAACAAAAAGATAACATTTGATGGAGATTTAAGATGAAGAAGAGGCGCTAGAGGATACGTGTCCAGCAAACGAACATCCGGCAACGGCAAACAAAGAACGATGTCACCACGCAGAACATCTGGTAACGGCATTTTTACCCGGTTTCCACTTAAACCATTCTCGTTGATTCGCGATTATTATTACAATTATATCGTTCATCACCCGCGTTCCCGAGAGCAGCCTTTTAGAAGCTGCATAGATTCTTTTTGCTTTACCGACTGAGCCAATTTGATTATACATTTTATTCCTAAATTTATATTTTTATTAAAACTTAATTTGAGTTATATTTCTTTTGGAAATTTTATAATGTAATATCATCATAATTCAATGGAATATATTCAAATTAAATATACTCTTTTTATTATTTAACAATTCCTAGTTATAATTATATTTTTGCGGTGTAAGAAAAGACCAAACACCACAAAACATTCAGCCAATAATTTACGTAATAAAAATTTTTGAGTGTATCCAATCACGACGTAATTGAGGTAAAATCAATTTAATATTAATGAAATAAATCTACTTAATTAACGATAATTACGTTTATTATTAGAGGAAGTGGTAAATAGTTCGCTTACAAGTAACTAATCTGCGACAAAAAAAGTGGTGTAAATGTTAATTCCAACACTATTTTGTATAATTTGAGTACCGCGGCAATGATCGCGCTGACAGCTTTCTTATACCTTGATTCAATATGAGACGAACATGTTTTTTGGACATATTCATAGCCTCTTTAATTCGACGGTTGCCTAACACCATTTGATGAACTTGATAAATATTATCGTCAGTGTTTGTCCGGTTTTTGACGTCCTGAACGCTCTCACGCTGATAAAACAAATATCGAATGACAGTTCCGACATTCGGTTATTTATATTTTCACAAAACATTCTCTCAAACGATTGTTTAACAGCAGCTGCACGTAGAAAATGGCAGAAATTTTGATGAGTATCTTTTCAAAGATGCGCAAACACATTCCCTAACTTTTGTTGACGATTGCTTCCATCTTAATATTGAGGCCCGAAAAGTTTCAGATCACCTAAAGATTCCATTTTAATCTGATAGGCCGATTCGTCATTCTGCAACTTCAATCATGTGGTTGAAGGCCGGAGCATAGTCTTGACTTTATGGTTTATTATAAGATTTTACTCAACATCTATTCTCCAGAACTGTGCAATAATCATATTAGAACCGTTTTTATCGTTTTTCGAGCAATGTATAAGTTATTGGATGCATTATTGTAACTACTTATGGCAAATACATTACTTTATACTGAATAAATGTAAATTATGCCGTTATTTATCTTCCAAATCTTATCGAAACATTCCTTCTAATTTATCAGTTTACATTTAAAATATATTGATCTGAATATGTGAACTATTCTTAAACCAAGAGTTTGTCTGCGTTCTTATAAAAATATATCACTGAAAATTTATTAAATTAGTCACATAAGATGTGTTGAAAAGAAAAGAACTACAAAATTGAAAATACAACTGCTTAATGGGTGTTATCATGTTCTGATGAGACATCAGCATGTGGAATCTCTGTGGCATAGGAAGACATAGGAAGGGGAGATCCGGAAAGAGAAGGAAGATAACCAAGTGAAGCGGGCTGAAGATTAAGAATACGAAGGGAAAGTCAAGCTCTTTCGATTACTAAAATCTAATCATTTGTCGTGACCATTAGTTTTAATTCAAGCAATTGTACATTACTAAAACTCGGTAATATATTTATTCATCAATAATGCTTAACCTCTAGCGTCATAAGTTTCATAGAATAAATATTCTATTGGAGACTTTTGTTGTTATCAGTTCACACAACGCGATGCATAAAAATAAATTGATAAATGATTTCAATATAATCACGTATTGCGGATAGACTTGTTGGTAAGTGTAATCATAACAATAATTCTGATTACTTTCATCTAGTTATTCCTCTTATGTATGTATTTAATTACAAATGGGCAAATGCCCGGTGCAGATACATAGGACTTAAAATAAGTTCACAGTAATTAATAAGCTGGTTGTAAGGACCATATTTAACCTATGAATAATAAATATAATTATATTCCTTCAATGTCAATGATATATACACCTAATACATAAATAAATATTCATCAAATGTTATTATTACAAGATAAATTTTGAAAAATGAACATTGTTTTTGTCTGAAATGAAAAACACTGGAAACATATCGAATGACAGGGAAACTATTTTCTATTTCACTTTAGTAAATTGTTAGAGATTCTACAGAAACATAATTTAGCAAATTATAAATTTATCCTTCATAAAACTCATTCTTTCTCTTGTTATAAATGTAGTTTAAAAGTAAAATTCAACCAAAAGAGACAAACACAATTTTCATAAAAGAGTCAAAGAAAAACAATATAATATTTACAATAAAAAATTTCTACTTTTTATTTTATAAATTTATCTAATTCTTCTATATTATGGTACAATAAAGGGTAAACCTATAACATTTAAAGTCAAATATAAAATTTTTAAAATTATTTTAATTTTATAATAAATGTTACCAATTATTAATTAATTATGAACTTAAATAATAATTAAAAATAGAATTATAATTTTTTTAAATCAAAACAATAATTCAAAAATAACTTTTTACAACTATTATTTAATTTTAACGTAACAATGTGTATTTAGTGTATGTACAGTTGTTTTATTACTAACATTGTTGATCAATCACGTTGTAATAAATTTCGTTTCAATTCTAAAATTTCTACTCTATCCCAATAAAATTCATGATTTTGTTCTAATTTGTGTGTAGTGAATACGTAAGTATTTAAAGCTTTGCGACCGTTTTTGTGTTATATTATTATAGTATCAGGAACACGTTTTGTTTGCTCTATATAACATTTCCTACAAATATTTTTACCACAATTAATTTTATATATTTTTGGTTTCGAGAAGAGTGGAAGCGAGCTCAGCCCATGACTCAGAGATCCGTGGATCGAAACCACGTTCTGATAACAATTTTGTCCAGCCTCTGTGGTTTAGTGGCTAGCGTCACTGCCTCGTACCACAGAGGTCCCGGGTTTCATTCCTGACATGGGCTTGGGTGTTTGTGTACGTCTTTGAGTTCTGTTGGCCAATTCCCAGCATCCTTGAAACTCAAACTGATTAAGAGAATGGCGATCTCTCTAACAAAAACCTCGACACCGGAAGGTATATGAGGACACTATTAAGAAAGAAGAAATAAAGAGGAAGAATATTTGGTTTGAAAATGATCATAAATTTAAAATTTGTTAATATCTGTAGTAAGTATAATTTTTATCTTCATTAGTTTCTTTCTCTCTGTCAAATAAAATATTTTTAATAATTTTTCGTCAATATTCATAGAAACTTTGACAATAATTTTGCATTTTACTGTTTGCAGCACTTCTTACATTGTAAACGTGTTTTTGTTGTTGTTGTAACAGCAGAGACCAATACAATACTAAAACAATTTTTAAGATATTAATACTCCAACAGAATTGCCTTTGTTTGTGTAATGGGATATTAAAATTCCTGATTCTTCTTTGCGTATCGTGGTAAAATCTTAAAGTTTCCGGTTATGGGCCAAAAATTACTAGATGAATTACAGTCCATTGGCAATTACTACTTTTATTATATTTATTTATCCCAGCCTGTAATTTCTGATCATTTTGTCATTAATTTGTAAACGGAGTTTGATCAGTATCTAAGGTTCATTGGAGCGCACTCTTATGATCAGTTCCTATCCTATCGATTCTCGGGAGGCACAATTTATCGTCGTTCCGAATACATGTATTCATCATCTTTCTGGATGGAGATGGACCCTCTAAAAGGCCAATCCCATACATCGTGTGGAAGAGTTTCGTTTCAAAAAATGGTTTTCTCATTTTCATTAATAGTAGCCGTCTTTTGCGACCAATAAAATTTTGATAATAATATTACAAAGTCACTTTTATATATACAACCATAATAAGTCAACATTTATCTAAAAGCACAAATACACTTTCTAACATTACTTTATCACATAAGCTATCAATGGGAAAAGGAATAATATATTGTTATACTACGTAAATTTTCGTGTACCATCTTTCATTAACTGAATATTAAATATTAAATCAGAAACTGCCTCAAATGTCCATTGCAGAATTACTGCAATCAAATATCACCTAAATTAGATTATTCCATTCAAATGCCATAGGAATTATTTATTATTCAATAAAGACCATGAACTAAGAATGTATATATATAGTTTGTGTGACCAACTAATACTTCCCAATTATTTACTTCATTACAAACGCTCGAGATTTTGAATTTGTATATCATCTTGAATTGATCAATATGCAGTGTTATTTGTGCAGTGTATTCGCGAAATTTAGTTCTACTTGCCAAGCCAAGTTTATACTATAATTAATAATTTTAACGTTTCTTTTCAGATGAGCTTCCTCGCTTTACAGCGTTTCATCTCTAAAATCCTAAAATATTCTCCTCTTATTAACTTATATAGTATTGTTCGCATTAGAAAATATATTTTCTCAATAATTGTATTGAAAATCTTTTTTCAAATATGTACACTTCTAATTCCTTATTTTATTATTCATGTGTTGTCTGTATATATATATTTTTTTGTATATGTTATTTTATTCTTATATAACTGTGGAAATTTAGCTAGTAGTGTGTCAACACGATACGCAGTAGACAACCTCCCGATATTATAGTGGAGGTAGACCGGAGTTCAGTTTACTCGAGTTATTGTTGAAAAAAGTTGGTAGTGTAAAAGCAATTCTGAAACCATTGGCGCTACGAAATATATTGTTGTTAGTTCAGGATAAGTTGTAGATCATGAAACTCGTCTCTCAACGCTGAGAATTAATAAGTATAGGATGCGGTAAAAAGACGTCACCTTAGTCTGTGTATTTTGTACGTTAGTATATAATATATGCTTTCAACATCGACAGTAGCGTTGAAGGGGAAGTTCCTTCTCAAAAGACAAGACTCACCTCCCCCTTCTCCTTTCTCTACTACGCATTGGTATGCCATGTGATATTCCACGAACTGTAACTAAACTCAATTTGAACTACGCTACTTCCCTGAGCAGAGAATTAATGGAACTGAAATATGTAATATAATATAAAGTTCTAAGCAGAATAGGGGAGAAGAGAACTATTTGAAGGACTTTGACAAAGAGAAGGAAGAGATTAATAGGCCACGTTTTGAGACATGAGGGTCTTGTAAAGTTAGCATTAGAGGGGGGTGTGTAGGGTAAGAACAGAAGAGGGAAGAGACGAAAAGGATGGAATGCGCTAAGTAGATTAAGGAGGATGTGGGATTTGGTAGCTATGTAAAAATGGAAAAGCTTATTCGCAGGATAGGTTAGCATGGAGAGTTGCGTCAGACCAGTCTAAGGACTGAGTACTACAACAACAAAAAAAACATAAAGCATTCTACAATTTTTGCAAACTTATACATTATTGAATTGTAGTTTAAATTAAAGCGGTGTCGTAAAACAACGTACAATGCTAACTTTGTATTTTAATGAAATACACACCACTGGTAACGAATTTGAAAAAAATAGGACGTTTGACAAAAATTTGTTGTAGCAAATAAACTTGTGAAAAACATTACTTGCTTTACTTCGTTATTAACAGATGGTAATCATGAGTCAAATGATGTTTCCATCAAGAAGCGTTACTATTGGCATATCTATAAGAAAGTACGCGGTTAGTGTGAATTTGTGTATTTATAGCACATTAGGTCTAATTGAAAAGCAGAGCCTCAAGAGCTGGAATGACTTAAGAAATATACATAAATTATAACAATGCCCTAGTGTGATGTGTAAACCGTAAATATTTTAAAGAAATTTATGAACAGGAAATTAACGTTGCTACACCAGGAAATAATGCAAACAACAGAATGATATTATAGGTCCCATACCTTATAGTAAGACGAACAAGTAATTTAATTTTCAGGCAATATGAAACAATAAATCCTGACAAATCGGTACCTCTGGTAGCTATAGCAGCTCTTGCCCGTCTGTGCGCGGAGTCTAACAGAGTTTATCCATCTTCGGCACTGTGCTACAGCTGACCGACTGTAGAGACTGAGGAGAGGTGTTATGCCAGTCGCTAGACAACCATTAACTAGACGTTATTGTTTGGTGAGATATTAGGAGGACATGCTGACTAAGACAACAGTCGAAGGTGAAGACAGTACGGGGAACATGCGGTACTGCATTGTACTGTTGAAACGTAGCGTTACGGATGCTTCTACGATTATTCAGAGTATCTTTCCGAAATCCATCAAAACGTGTATATAATGGTAGGTACCTCAGAAAATCATCCTAGGCGAAGGGATAGTATGAAAAGTCTTAATTCAAGATTAAAATGTGGGATATACACGTTGAGGCCATTATTTTGACATGTACAGATCCCAGATTTGTTTGAAAAAGCGACTTTAGTTGGATGAGCTCCTGCCTGAGTTATATCTGAAACCTTGGGCACTCTACTGACAGCACAACTGCTGAAACCGTCGTCGAATCTGTACCAGCACACACTTGTTTTTTGAGTAACAAGTTACACGAAGATGATCCGGAAACAGGCAACTTTAAATGAATTGATTCTCAATGTGCATAATCAGGAATTATTCTTTCTTCTAATTGTTTTTCAAATATGAAAATTAAATACCAAAAAATATAAAATTACTTCACTGTACCATCTTATCCCTATCACAGGTGCACAATATTCTATATTTCCACTACATTACCGCATTTGTACCTGTTGCAACGGATTAATTCGTCGCAAATATATTTCTCTGGTACAAAACCGCGAGGAAGGCTGTTTAACAATTTTCAGTACTATTATTCACTTGTTTTCGTGTTTTATTTGTATTTTGAAAGTAAGACATTAGCAAATTTACCGCGCAATTTCCTCCCGCTGATACCGGTTGCCGCATTGTCTCCATTGGAGGTGAGATGGATTATCGCGGCTGCCAAGGACGGCCCCCGGATAACCCGATTACATGTCTATAAATCATTGCTAACCCCCACCTCAGCCAGTCTGTTCGATTAAACCAATCTGGGCTGTTATCATGAGGTTTTATCCAAACCAACAATTTAGTACAGCGTGCAGCGTTTGGGGAATTCAATGAGCTCAATTTTGAGGCCTGTTGATTCATAATTTCTCTGCGTTTAATTAACGTGTCTCAAAATACTAAAAAATTAGACAGCTGTCAATAAAACATAATTTCATAATGAATGTTTCATGTTTTCTGTTTAACAAATTACCCTTGTCTCATAGCGTGTAATTGTAGTAGTCGATACCTTAATACTTCCTTTGCGACATTTCAGCATCTTTGAGTATTTACTGATATTTTATTTAACATTTTGACCTTCATGTACAATACCTTTCAAATTTTATAGTGTAACGTTAATAATTTACTAAACACCGGTTTTTGTGTGATGAAAGGCATGACGCTTTGTCGTGCCATGTCGATATTCGTCAGTTCATGCGTTAATGATATTGAACTCGTTCTTCTCCGCCACTTTCGCTAAATGAACAAACAAGAACTGGCGGTCAGATAATCTCAGAATATCCTGACAGGGCATATTACATTAGCGAAACCCCGTAAAACATACTCATTATAAGTCTTTGTCTTTAAAGTGCTAAATAAATGCTAAATGTATTATTTGTTGATGCACTTGTGACAACTTCACCTAGACTACAGAGTTTGCTTCACTCATTTATCCCTCGTACAATAACAATGTCATAAAAAATTGTCGTAAATATAACGAAAACCTTGAGCCTGCAAGGCGTCTGGTGACACCAAATCTAATAATAAAGTAAAGCATGCACCGCAGATACAAATACGAACACACATATATATAGGGTATGCATATATCTAATAAACGTTTACATTATTTTAAGCATATTTTTATGCATATCTATTTTTATATCATTCTTATCTATTTTTCTAAAATAACTTATTTACTGACAATGATTTAAGCCTGTACTATAAAATAATATCATTAATTACTAATTTCGGGGGACTAACTTAAATATCGCAAACTAGGATTAAGACAGCTGGAGAATCAATACGCTGATCACGAATCACTCCATATTCGGAAAGTGTAATGTAAGATGAAAGTCCGCAGTCGACCTGCCGCAAGGTGCTGTAGAGCTAAGGAAGAAGAAGAACTTTATGTATAGATGTCCAGTTTTACTCTTATTAAATTTTTAATTTAATAACCACAGATTATATTCCAAGTGTATTTCGGTTGATGTGAAATACGAGTATAAAATAATCAGGAAATCCGGATATTTGCAATTTTAACATTTTCATAAAAAAAGTTTGAGGCTGCCAAATATTTCTTCAACAAAATAAATGGTTTGAAAAAATATACTTTCTTAAATAATATTTCGTTTGTCTTAATAAAATATATTAATGATCATAAACAGACAATTATAATAATGACCATTAAATATATTTGATTATAACTTTTTATTTCTTGTGATTGCTGTAATAATTGAACTATATAATGAATATAGATTATTTAATTTGTGCAACACTCGTTGATGAAATCCTATTATCATATTCCTTGTCCTTTAAGAACGGTGTGGTGTTCAGTAAAGAGGTTTATAGAAGTTTAAATATTGTTTAGCCACTATTTAAAATGTTAGAGGGTTGTAATGTATGCAGACCTGTTATTTGCTTCTAAAATACGGCTTAACGGATCTATTTACGACAATATTAAGGCACTGGACGTAAATTAGATGCAATAAATAGAATATTATAATAAATTAAATCTATGTTAATTAATGTGTTGACTTGTTTTATATTTTTATTGAAAAATGAATCCTAATTTGGAATTCACGAATGTATTTTTTATGCTTTAACAGAGAAACGATATCATTGTTTGAGAAAGATTGTAAGTGGTGATTTGATCAATTTGTTTATTAGTCCCCTATTGAATAATGCTGAGACACATAAATATTTTACATACATAAATAGTAAAAATGAAAATAATATATAATATAAGATTATTAAGTGGAAAATAGGAAAATATAAAGGATGAACGATTAATGTGAAATAATGAAGGCCTGTAAATGAGTGAAAAATAACAATCTCAACCAAAAATTGAGGAATTTTTCAGCTCTGTATTTAATTTATAATATTTAAACACTTCTTGTTGAACAACATTTGAATAAAATAAGTTGGCGGCACATAGAAACTGTTGGTGTAGTTATGCCAAAGTAGAAAATACAAACGATATAATAATATTTTATGTAATGATATAAACTGTAGTAATATGTTGAACTAAGGTTAACTCAAACATGTCATCAAGAATATAAAGTTGTATAGCACATAGACCTATTATATTATTACTGGGGGAGTGTTGAATTTTAATTTAAATTATGAGAAATTATTAAGTTAGATTTTAAACAAATTAAATTAATTAACTGGAATCACAATAAGTACAAAACTTAGGGTCCATTAAAATTACCACAGGTAATTTTGTGGGAATTTCGTGCACCGGCCATTAATTTGCACTCACTCGTCTGGCTTCCGGGTCTCGTTTTTTTTTGGGGGGGGGGGTGACGGCTTCTTCCTCTGTTGACTTCGGCATTGTTACCTGGGACTGGGTTCTGGGAATCACGGCTGTGCTCGTACCTCGTTGTTTTCTTTCTCGACGCCAGCAAATGACGTGAACGGGATTTCACCTTCCGCCGTCTTCTTTCAGTTTGTCTCCAGATTCAAAACAAACTTTTGTCAATCCTTTCCCCCTTCCTGATTCAAAGTTAATTCCTGAATGACTGCTTTCTCTTTCCAAGATTCTTTCCCTACTGATCCTCCTCCACCAAAGATTATTTCTCAACTCACTTTCTTTCTTGCTTACAAGTTCCATTCCCGACTGATCAATTTCACACTTTTCACCTCAGGTCGTCTCTCTCATCCCTCCTGCATGCGGTGGAGGCGGATCACATTACCCCCAGCCCCATTCAAATGTCTAGCTTGGCCCACGGTTTTTCTACATAATTTGTGGAGGGAGATGCGTCCTTCGTAATTCCCTGTGTGAATGACCTGGGCGCATGCAAATGTTCCTTAATCCGGAAAACTGTGGATTTAACACGCCCGGGTTGCTTATTGGCGCCTGCTTGGAGCTAGCGTGTTGATGCCGACTGTGGAATTTCTCAGTCAGTGTATCGCCACTCATCAAGTAAAATGGAAATTGTCACTCATTACAGTCTTATTCATCTTATAATTTTATGTAAAAATTTTATCTATAATAATTTAAAGTGAAGTATACATCACATTGAGTTTGACTAAAGAGCTTTAACAGTAAACTTCCTTATTTGTTGTAAGTAATGATTGACCTTAAGTGACTATTGATTTATTGATTTTTAGGTATTTCACAGAGGTTTTCTAATTATGCTGTTGCAGCATGGTTGTTAAATTGATAAAATGTACAAATATAACGCGAAACAATTATTCAAAAATATGTTTGATGTGATTCATGAATATGTATTGGAATTATTATCTAGGAAATACGATGTCTGTTTGTCATAGCCATCTCTTTAGAAATTGAAGTTCGTGGAATTTCAACCAAACGTACAAATATTCTTTTAGATGAAGAAAAAAACTAGTGTGGTTGTAAGAAACACAAGGATAAATATAGAAGGAACTTCAGTTCTTTCTTAGACTCTCTTAGGACGTATTTATGGTAACAGTACTATTCTTGGCTCGATTAAGCTAACATGAGTCATAATCCATATTAAGCTTAAGTTAACTCCTTATCGGAATAGGTCAGGGAATGGTCACACAAAGTTATTATCTCGATGATGGATAAATCAAGTGTTGAGCAAGAGATACGGACAATGCCGGACAATCAACTATGGGGCTTCTCAAGCTGTGTGTGAGGTATTAACGATTTGTTTGAAAGGCCATAGATGGGACTTTCAAATAAAACTAGTACATCACAAAGCTTGTTTTATTCCAATTCAATATCGACCTGCCTATTGAATAACTCTATATTTTACAATAAAATCAACTGTCGTAAAAACTATGTAACACCATAGATAAAATATAATATAATGGAATAAAAGATCTCATATAAAGTAGAAAACATTATTTTATAATTCTAATTGTCTGTCATAGAATGAGAGCTAAATATAATTAAGGTGGCCACAGATTATATAGGGACGCCATTTTGTGCACTGGATCCTGTAACTCCGCAATGCATCTAGTGTTTATGTTACGAGGTAAGGAAGGACTTGTGCTTGTCTGTAACTGATGGCTTACAGTAATTGACGTGGTATAAAAATAGATTCCTGTCGACCTGGCATTACAAAGCTTGCAGAGAAGAAGGTTTGATGGTCTGTTTCAACCGAACAAATTTTTCTCTATATTGTGGTCTTCACTACAGAACGTCACTTGGTGTGTCTGGTCTATACGCGTAACGTGTTGTTTTGATGTAGCAGAAAATTCTTCCCGATTATTTTCTGTATTTTCTTTATTTATTGAATTATTGAATTGCAAAATTGATAATAATGATGATAATATCTATAAAATTGAAAAGAATGTTTTTTGTTTGTATGTCTGTGTGTTTATTTGAAGAAATTGCAACATAACGTAGTACACAAGTTGTAGTTATGTGTATATTTAATAATACAAGAATACAATCATTATCATTTATTAGATTTGATTGACGATGTGTAATGTATGACGAAATAGTTTCAAGTGACAATATCATTATCAATAACATTACACATAGTTAATATTTTTTCTATTGAAGGTATCAGATTTCGTTATTTTCCACATTTGTTTTATTCATTGGACCATATTCATACTTCAAATCTTCTCACGTAGGATTTTAAAGTTCGCATTACGGAACGCGATTTAAATAATTTGACACGATGCTAAATTTCGTGTTCTTGAGAAACGGGATAGTACAAATAAGTACCCGGGAAACGGCGAGTACCCACGTATTAATTTGTTATGGCTAGATTTGTATAAAGCGGATGTGTTATTGACGGGTAACGCATTCATTGAAAATTGCAGAGTAATAGAAGCTGGAGTAAGTAAATTAGTTGGACTGACAATTTGAGTAGTTGAATCGAAATTTTCTCCATTTATATACTCGCATAGCATTTGGTCACTAGAATTGAATTTTATTTTTTCACAAGAACGAAATGTATTTATTTCATTCATTTATTTGTTATATATTGATCACTATACATATTGATGTGAAAACGTTTGCTGTAGTTTGTATGCAGTGGTAGTGGACGTCCGTGAGTGTTGGAGCGAGCTGCGGACGCAGTGGCCATTACTTTGCGCAGCCTCGCGCTCAGATGTTTTCCCAGCTCGGTAGCTTTTACGACCGCACAGCTACATCTGGCGTAATGCAGAGGGGTCGGTTTTAATTTACAATATGACTTACGGGGCTCCAAAGATAGGGAGCAGCTTGTAGGCTTATCATATTCAGGGCAACTAGCGCCTCGCCTCGGAGTTGCGAAATTATTAACAGAAGGCGAACAAATGCAGGCGCAAACCCGAATCAAGTTCCTGAGAACGGAGATAAGTGCAAATCGAGCAGATGCACTGCAACTCATACGGGAAAAGCCTTCTAATCGTGCAGTAAAATAAAAATCCACCGGAAAAAACTCTCGGCGCCTGCACGATTCGACAGTCCGCAACTAATTACCTAATTTACTATAGCTGCTACTCTATGCATCGCTCGCTCACTCTAAACGATGGTTTATTGCAGACAACAAAACTTAATACCTTTTCTTTCATTAATGTGAAGTCAAACGTTTGGTCGTGTTGACCTCTGTAGAAACTGTAACATCTTCATAAATACTTCACCACTCACGATATAATAGACTTAAATGCCTTTAACCTTCTATGAATATAAAATAAATCTACCGGCACGTGAGACGAAACGTTATCTTGTCGATATAACATCTCTGGAATATCACCACTGTCCCCTGAACCAACAAGACCTTTTATCGGAGAGGATGAGGTCTACTTAAACGTAGGCTAAAATTTATTTTGAAATTACATACATCTTCGTAATCATAAATAAAGCCAATACGGTCATTTCTGGACAATTCAGAAATCCAATACATTTGCCTTATTTCTTTGATATCATTCTTGTTAAAACCAGAATACGCTATTTCTAAGAAATATATAAATTGAATAAATACCAAGACACTCAAAGTTTTGATAAGAACTAATCAGAATTGTAATACAAATCACTATAAGAATATATTAATGTTTGAATGAATTAGTAATTTTTATAAATGTTTTAAAGATTAAAGTCTCAATTAGTTCATACAATAAGTTTTTTGACCAATGACCCATTCTTTACATAAAGTTAGAATGTTTACACTGATAACTGACTCGATGTATAACGTATATCGAAGATAAATCTCTTCTTTGTTCTGATTGATCAAATTTTGCGTCAATCAGCTGACTGGGTTTGTTAAAGTAGGAAGGATGAAGAAAGAAAATTGAGGTTTTAACGCGTAGGAATGAATTAATGAACACATTTATTAGAAAAAGTATGAAATTGATGAAAAGGGGAATGGCTAGATATTTGTTAGAAACCAGTTGTATTTCTCCATCAATCGTTTAATCACAAGATATTACTTTGCGTTGTTATTCTTAGGCGATTTTAACCAAGTTATATGGATATTCTGAGTTAACTATTCAGGTAAAAGTGGCGTGAATTCCTGGCAGTATGACGACAAATGCGCTCTCTCGCACAGCTGAGATTTGCTACCTTTGTTCCGTTGAAGAATCCTGTGGAGACTGTAGCGTTGGGTTTCCAGGTACGGCGTCGTGACGCTGTGATATGAGGCCCGCAACGTTTTGAAGTTGGACGTCATGACGTTGCACGATCACACACTGCGTTTTCCTTTAGGCTTGGGAAAGTTGTCACGTAGATTTCCGATACACTGAATTTACACCAAATACACTTTGCGGATGACAAAATTTTTCCTGACTTTGTACAATTATTTAAGTCGAAACCTTTTTTTTTCTGCACTGTTCATAACTGAATTCACGATCCGCCTGGTTCACACTCCAGATCTCGACTGACTTTTCCCCAGAGCATCGCCCACGACAAGTTTAGTCAGCCTCTCGTCACACAGGCAGGTGGTAAATTTCCCAATCAAAAGTACTGTTTCTAGATTCCCAGTACTTCTTCGTATCTCACGTGTGTATAAAAGTGAACTGCTGTCATATAGATAGCAAATTTTTTTCTACTGAAAGAAAACTATTTTTCTTTGGATTATAATACGAAAAATTGTACCAAGCATTATTTTACAAAATTCAGCAAATTAGATGTTTAACTGTACAAAAATAACAGAAATAAAATATTATAGCAGAATTATGCAATTAACTACATTAAGGGTTTCTTATTTTTTAAATTTAAAGCTAAGTAGATACAATTTATAAATAAAGAAAGAAATGAGAAAACAGAAGTTAATTCTGTCATTATATATTTTGGCAATATCTATTCGCCGCAATAGACCCATATATTAAATAATTACAGACACTGCGTCAAGTATACGTCTGAAGATATAATATAGTTATAGTATTTTAAATTGAGGATAATTTCACCCAAATCACGACGTCCCTTGTCTTATTCTTATTTCCATTCAGAATTTCTTATAGCAAGTAAAATGGAGAAATATAGTATTAGAACTATTTTCAGTGAATATTGTATGCTTACATAATTGAATAATTGAGACTTGTATGACGATGCCAAAAATATTATTTGATTATTTTATGAAAATTATGACAATTCCCGCAGTAAAGTAAAAAATGGCTATTCTCTCATTCAATAGCTTTATTTAACAAACTTTCTCATGAAGTAAAGATGATATAATTACAACATATTTCCCAGACTTGGCCTTAAGTGCCTGTAACGATACGAAAAATTACTATCTCTGATAACGTCTGAAGAAGATAAATTATTGGTTTTTAATTTCGCATTATCTCGTATATAGATAAATAATACTTTGATGAGAGAGACCAACGGAAAATATATTGCACATGCCGTTTAGATTACCTACAAAATTCAATATCAATGTATTATAGTTTCAGAAAAAATATTAGAAATAAATTAAATTTAGTAATGGCGTGTTCATTAAATCATGATTTTTCATAAATAATACAAACACGTAATGCATACTTCGAAAGAATGCGTAATTCCAATTTATTAGATAACGTTGTTACATTCACACGTTACTTACTATAACTTTTAACCGGGATCGGCATAGTCGGAAATATTTCCTGATTGTGAGACAAATATTGGGAAACGTAACCGTCGTCCTGCCTAACCAATTGCTGTTGGAGTTTTGTTTCGGAAAACGTGTAAAATATAAAAATTGATGACCGGAAGGTGCTACAAGCCACAATCTTCCTCATTACGAGTCTTGCCGCAGTGGGACCTCACTTCGTTTGGTCACCATACAATTTATCTAATCAAAATATGCGTTCAGAAGTGAGATTAGATGCTTGCATATTTTATACCGCCTTTCTCCTAAATAATATACTCATTGAAATTAACATAATTGTTCTAATCAGCTTGGACGGTCGGTAAAATTCATATTATAACCTGTAAAAATAATAAGGAAAAATATGATATTTAACAATAATTAAATTAAGAACAATTTTGAAAAATTAAGGCGAGTTGGACGTTCTGACGCCCGCTTAGAATCTTCCTCTAATGGCTAAATCCTGAGCACTTGATTGGAACACTGTGAAATCAAATATAAAGCAGTAAAGTACCAAAGAACTGAAAAAGATACCATATATAACTTATTAAGATCATGCGTAACTGTATCAGTTTCATTTTTAATATGTAGTATTTCAGAATTTAATTAGTCTAAAATAGAAGTGTTGTTCAAATTGAATTAATGATACTGATACAATGATTGGTGATAGGATTGGGGTTATAAGTAGATAATTTAAAATTGAACTTATACTCTTTAATCCTTATATTCACAGTTATCTTCGTCTGGCCGATATAACACAAATCAACATTATGCTATGCATGCTAAGCAAGACACTGATAATCTTAATAAGTTCTACGATCTAATTTTTTTTCCTTGGTCCATTACTATTTTATCTCTGTTTTCCTCATGTTTAAATTACAGTCTTCAGGTTTTAGCCGTTAGAGCAGAAGTGGCCAAACCGTGGAGCATTCACCAAATGTGGCGCAGAGGATACTAAAAGTGGGGAATTACATCCTTGAACCTGTTTGTATTTATGATAAGTCCCTTCACATTGTTAGAAAGCTTTGTACAGTTAGTCAGAATTATAAATAAATACAATGAATGTCAAAAATTAAGAAATAGAAAAAATTAGTAACAGTTCTTCTGGTAAACAGAGAGAACATACAACTCCAAGTTCCAATCCGATCTCCCTCTCAGTGCAGACAACTATAGTTCAGAGTTATCTTCACTAAAAGAAAATCATGAAGCTATAAACCTCTCGTTCATTCTTGAATTTTGTAAATTGTGCTTTATTAAACTTGCGTAAAGTAATTAATTTAGCTGCGTCACAGTTATTCTTTTTCGTCCCCTAAGCGAAGCAGATTCGTATCTATTTACCAACCCCTAACCATGAACGTATGACGCTTACAAGTGCTCGATTCATACGACGCACCTGAACGTGTATGACAAAAAAATTGGCTCTTGGTATGCAAAAGGTAAGAGTAAGATGCTGAGCTCGCTTCCAAACGACCGACTGAAATACTTTTCAGTATTGTTCTCAGTTTAACAGCTGTCTTTTACAGGTTAGGGTTTGTAAATATAATTTCTGTTTGATTGGCGAATAAATAAGATCATAAATAATTCATGTTTACACGGTTATTAATTAAGTTTTAACAGAAAATAATAGGGGTTATTGCTTGCTAAAGCTTGAAGAAGGTAAAATTTTTAATATGTCAACTCAAGTATCACATTGTTAACACAATTTTTCCTTTTATTTTCAAAGAGAAAATAATGAGGTTTTTTACAGTACTGCAACAAATAGTTTCGACAAAAATAGTTTTACATATACAATACGTCTGATTACGTTAATAATTTAGTAGATATCAACAATTCATAGGTTTTGCTTAATTGAGGATCCCTGCCGATTGTCTGACAGTTATTGGACAGTGCCGAGCTGTAACTAGAATAAGCACGTTTGTTCTATCAATAGTCCTTAAGACGGGAGTCGAAGCTAAATCCCTGAATCGTGGTCTGAATTGGAAACAGGGGCCTCTGGATTAGAGAAGGTATTATGGGAATGCTCTCAAACAAGCAGTTCCTTTTACATTATCTTACATTACCATCGACCATGAGGCTGAGGCTGCTCTAGAAGGGTTATTATAGGCAGTAACAAACCTTGGGTCAGTTTAATGTACATTTTAATGCTAATCACCATTAATTCGTACAGTTGGATATACTTATGGAAATATTTTAATAATGATTTACAACTTAAAATGCTGCATTTCAATCCAACGCATTGAAATAAGTATTAAATAGGAATGTATACAGAATATTACCTTACATGGAGTTTATGAAAATTAACAAACAAATATTAAAAGTGCGAAAGCAACAATCATATCGCAGACCGTATCTGCAAACTTTGTTGCTTTTCGCAAGTAGAGATGAGAAAAATTCCAGCTGTTTGAAATTCACACATCAAGATACAATCGACGTTAACGACAGAAATTATATTAATACAAAAGCAAACAAGTTAGGTTAACAAATAGGCGTCACAATTATTCCTACGTTTTACAGTATCTGTTTGAATATTAATTGCAGTGATATTATATTACATAATAAAGTCTTTGGAATATAATTTAAGAAAAGTACCTGACTTCAGGAATTAAAGTGTATGAAAATTGGCAACCAAATCAATAAAGTTAGCAAAATTTTCTGCAGAAATTATTTATATCAGCATTTTTTCTTGTTTTGAATATATCATTAGATAACTTTTAATTAAACTAATACAGATGTTTTTATATTTATTAAAGTTATTGAGTGATAGGTCCTTAAAACTATACTTGGGTAGTTCGAACTGAACAAATAATAGTGTGACTTGCTCTGGCTCTAAAAATGTATACAGTTTAAAACTATTTTTCCTCTCGTTTACCAACTTACAATTAACCACTTGTACTAATATTTTATACCATATAATGTAACCAAGTACTTCCTTTCCGGGATAACAGCCATAGTGATTAATTCGGGTTCAGATTTTTTCATCTATGCTTGCTGGTTAAATTTCGTGAACTTCAGAGTTTCTTACTGGGGAAGTAATTTAACGAAAGGTTTTATAAACATAAACTGTAAAATTAAATATATACATTAAATGATTTTCGGCCGAAGGAGTCATGGAGTGAGGTTCCATGTACAGCTAAATTTCAACCTGAAGAAGTCTCAAATGAGAGACGAAGCGTCGTATTATTTCATATTTAAATTATTAAAATACTGACAAAGGCCCTAATAAAATCATTTATTAGAAGCTGTAAAAGATTCTAAATGTTTCAATATAAATAAATTAAAAATGTGTTTACTATATACAACTGATGTATAAGTATTGCCGAAGGTCATAAATATTACTGACTAGATCAATATTTCATTCAACCAATCATAACTTATTTCTAGATAAAGAGTCCGTGTCCAGTATAACATAATTTTACTCTACGTCACTTAACGCTACGTTTCGTACTTTCCTGACTCATCGGTGCTTAACGATGACACTGTAGCACTTCTCTACACAACACCATTTATGATTAATTTATTCACTTTTTACATTGCTGAAATTTATTCCTCAGCACTCTATTTACAGGTAGTGTTTTGCAAACACTTCCAAACATTCCTCCAGCCTCCTCCACCTCAAACTGAAGGCCTAAAAACACAATTCGCCAAACTCGTTACTTCACCCTGCTTAAGAATTTAGCTTATTCAATAGCATATTCTATATTTAGGTTTCTGGTTTTAATTTTTATCATAACGAAGCTCTTTGTATTCGATAATTAAAATAAATACCTGCGGAACTTAAGAATATGCTTTAATTTTGATAATGCATTCCACGAAATTTCATATTACGCTATATTAAATGCTCTAGGGAACGTTACAGAAATATGGGAACAAGAAACATGGCCCTTAAACAAGTACTAGCTTGTAACATGGACAAAATGTGACTGATGTCATCAGTCATCAGTAAAGGAATATTATTCATGCCATCAAAAAATATTTAAAAAAGAATTACACAACGCAGTAGGCCTACGCAAAGAAAAAGAATAAAAAACAAATAAGAAAATATTACATAATTGGAAGAATCCGACCTCCCTGCTCCTGTATGATTTAGTCCCTCGCCCCATGTGGGGGCAATTTAATTGTTCAGGGAGTAATTAGAAAATGAGCTCGTCTATAATTTAAAACCCGCATGCTATGATTATACTTGTACAAAATACAAAAAATGTTGTTTTCCTACGTTAATGGTTGTACTTTCTCATTTGAAAGTTTGAAGGAATGTGAACAACAATTTTGTTGGGGAGCATTGAATTAACGGTACGTACTATACTGCATTATTGCTATCAAATGTGCATCACCATGGCCATCTCACCTTTTCGAATAAGGGAGAGTGGAGACTAAACACATTTTAACACAATATAAAATATTTCTTCTGAAAACACTAATCTAGAAGTGATCTCTCACTGAATGGTAAAATTTTTAAATAATAAATAGTAAAAATTAAAATATTATATATATATATAAATCATTTTGCACTAGAATTTTAGCTGTACATTACACGTTTTGAAGATTTACTTACTGTTTTTTTACTAATCTTCAAGTAATTAAAGTTTTTTTCATGAAAAAGTTTTAAATAGGCTTCATTTAGGCCATATTTGAATTTTTGAAGATAAGGGGAAGGGAGGTGCAGAATAAGACTTAATCAGGACATGTTACAGAAAATGTAAAATATTGATTTAGTCGATATAAAACACTCAGCAATTGAGGGAAGAGTGTGCCATATTTTAATGGCTGAAACTTATATTACTGATAATTTTATACAGAATTATTCATTAATTGAGATTACTGCACTTCATTTGTGATGTACCTATTAAGTAAACGGTGTCCCTAAAGTTTATGAGTGTTCGAGATAAAATACATCATACAGAGGATGCAGTTTATTCTCATTATTTCATTTGATTACTTGATGTCCTTTATTTAATTTTGAGTGATTAGACACCCTGTACACTGAAGTATATCAGTGGCTATTAATATTAAATTAATTAACTAAAGTACATTATTGGCGAGGTATTAAACACTAATGAAAAGTCACATGCCTGACGAATATTGTCAGATTAATTAGACAAAACTAACTCTTATATTTTCAGAATTATTGTTTGTAAGTTTTTCAAAAACAGTGCTTTGAAGAAAACGTTTGCACAATTTATCGCACAAATATTTGGAATTAAATACACTTATAGTTTATAGATGCTTTCACTCGGTTTTATTAGTCTCTATAACTCAGAGGGAACGTAAAGCAGCACTCGGCACTTGATGATAACGTGGAATTTTATCGAGACGTTGCACTTTTGGACCAACTTACCCGGCTGGATACCAAAAAAAATATTATCTCCACCGGGGAAACCTTAGATCGACGTGCTTAGTTTGCAATACTACACAATTTAATGTAAATAATAAAAATAACATTGAAAACACCACAGTGCATTATGTTTGTTTCATTGAGGTCGATTAAGAATAAAATATGCTTCTCAACTCTCTTTAGAGGTCAATTTAAAACTACTCCATAAATTTTAATTGGAAGTTTTCAGAAATTTTTGTTTCTTCTGTTACCATTTGTGCAGCTAAAATATATTTTAAATTTTATTTGACTATGCCTTTTTGTATCAAATATAAGACAGAGGTGGATAAATACGAAGCCACCGCCCGGGAATTCAACTACTTGTCAGTAAATTAGTGGTATTAAGTTTTCTTAATGCGTTATTGCCTCCTCGCTTCACCATGGAATAATAATAATGAGAATTTCCCATGCTTATTGAAATATAATTCTCTCAGCAAAACACGCGAAGAGAATTTTCTTCACACCGCGAGAACCTTTTGTCAACATGCTTAATTTGTCATAAATATGTCACTCTACCGAGTGTCATGTGTTGGAACAGCTTCTGATTCAATCACGACACACAATAGCAAAGAATTCAGTTACGTAGCAATTAATTACGAACCGCCCTCCTGTGGTGTAGTGGTTAGCGTCGCTGTCTCGCACCACAGAGTTGCGCATTCGAATCTTGGCATGGGCTTGGACGTTGCGTTGTTACAGTAACAACAGAGTGATGCTCTTACATATATAAGTTCCCCTAATGGTTTAAAGTCTCTAAGGACCTTAGAAGTAGGTGCGACTAGAAACATTTTTTTAACTTGCCCTTTATGTTGCAAAGATATATTTTCCACAAGTAGCTGACCTCATCAGGTGTGTACTACAAATAAAGTTAAATTAATGTGTGTGTTTAAATTATGACGCTAGCAAAATGGCAGTTACGTCTTAAATTTGTTAATTTTTATTTCTGGAAAGTGAAAGAAAAAATCGTTGCTTTGCTCACAAATGACTTAAGTACGATTTAAAATCAGTCTCATTTACATGCAAAAGGATAGTCGTTTTTATTCAATAAAAACGGAAAATTGTCCGACAAATATCGTAACGAACGTCTGTAACGTAGATACAGAGAAGATATGAGAAATTAATTTGTGGTTGCGCTTGAAAGGTTCTCTTGGTGTTGTCAGTCAACGCTTTGTTAGCCAAACATTTCCACTAAGTTGTTAACTGCGAAACTTGTTGACCAGTTAACTTATCCACAAACGCGTCTGTTAGACACAAAAGACGAGCTGTCCAATAGCATTACAACCGAAGGACTCGCTAATTTGTCATCCAAATGAATTATACAGCAGTACGTCGACGCGTTATACGGAGTAACTAAGCAACGGTGCAAGCCGTATGTTGTGACAATAAAATCGAAACCAAAGAAGAAATAACTTTACAACCTTCACTGAAGAATTAAAAATATGCAGTAAAAATTATAGTGACTAAATGTTTCTGTTAAATACGTATCATGTTCTCGTAGTTACTACATTGCATTTTCATTTTTGGGTAACACGGAGTTGCTAACACAGAAATATTTTTCTGATTAATGCATTGTCAACGATCTGTTATATAAGGAAACTGGTGGATTTTGTTCTGTAGGAATATTATATATTTCCGAATGTTACGAAAGATGCGCACCATATGGTAGGGATTTCAATAAAAACTATAAAAACCTGTTTCAACACTGAAACTAAAGTATAATGGAATTATCGCTGCACGTCCTGTGTCTATTGTTCTAGCATGTTATTATGTAGCTTTTTCCCCTATTTTGTAATTAGTATACATTAAATTCACGAGTAACAATTGGATAAAGTTGCGGTGTATTATAACTTACTAGACAGGGGTTGGTAACTCCTCATTCTCCTCTTCGGGCAAAGATCCGGGCAATGATAGTTGCGAGCAAACCAGTGATCGTGGGCATGAACCTGAAACAATGCAAGGAAAAACAGTTTCAATGATAAATTATCACTGAAACAAGACCGTGGTCGTCAAAGTATGGTATTCAACGTATTTAAACCAACAAAACAGTCATCAGTAATGGAGAAAAAAAAACAGTTTTGATACCTTTATACTTACTAGTTATTTGATTCGGCAAATAATATACGAACTAAATTACGTTTATCGTCCGTAGGAACAGTTCACAATGTAGCATGAAACAAAAAAAATTATTTCATATTCTAGATTTTTATGATAGATCTGAGCTGAGGTAAATGCATAATAGTTCAGTTCATTTATGGAAGAGTAAAGCGTTAATATTTTTTACTGCTCCTTTAGTATGAAAACTGTTTTTTTATAATCAAGGAGTTATTTTGCCTAATTTTTATTAATAATTACTTAGATATTTATTTTTATTGAACAAATATGGATATTGAAATTTTTCTGAATACAGCTCCTTTCTTGTATACGACCTACCGAGTCGACATGACACATTTGGAAAGAACCTTACGAGGGAACAACTATCCTTCACTTAAATCACACCAGAGATATATCGTAGAAACATTAGACATACAATATTTTGACATGAATCAGGGATAAAAACTATCAGAAGGAGTTTAGTCAGTAACCGTTAATTGTTGTTTGAAAAGATATGAACAGAGGAGAAAGCTGTATGTGCATCCATATAATTTAGTTAATGTGAAACTGTTCAGCCGAAGTAATAGGAGAGCTGTCTCAGCATTTGTCTAAATTTCTTGAGCTGCATCGAATTAGTCGAGAATGGTGTACGATTTCAATTAATAATTCCATAAGCACTGACGTAATACTACTTCCTGACTGCAGGAAATCACAAAAGCAATGTCCTCACTATTTGAATTTGCCATCTTCACCCTTCGCAATTTCGTACGACACTGATGGAAGCGATAAGCAGGCTGCGTCTCTTGATATTGTCTTAGTCGGACAGGTGTGAACTAATTTTATCGTTCCTATCCACATTTTATATAGACCTGAGCTTACGTATCTTACAAGACTATTATAGTATATCTTCTCGCTCTGTTGCGAACACGGCCTAACCCCTTTATTTGAGATTGCAGGTTCTTCATTTTTGTATGCTAACTGCAAAAAAATGTTCATATTGTACCAATTATTGACTCCAAGCTGAAACTTTGATCGTATTTGCGTCCTGCTCACGTATAAGCTTGGGATTCTAGTGGATAAGCTAATATTAAAAAAACGTTTAACTCCATTTCCATTACTGGTGTCACTTACAGGTGAACATTGTTTAGAATATAAGAAAACATCGATGCTTTGTTGCTCTACCTTCCGCATCCCCCCTTTTCAATTCCTTTCCTATGCTATTGGAGGGGAGTTGCCTGTTTCAGGATCACCCTCATGCAGCCTGTTAACCCTCAAAAAAACGTTATCATATTTGGGGAGTGCTGAAATAAAAACAATGCCCAGATGCTTTCAGAAGAGGCTGTTTCTAAGAAACAGGGTGTCGGCTGAAAGTAAGTAGTTGGAGTTGCTATGAAATAAGTGATTGTTCTAAAAGGTTTATTGGGCGTTAGAACAAATAAAAAAAGAAAATAATTCTGTAGTGGCATAAGAGATTGTTATAAAAGCACAAACTATGGAAAGTAATAATTCTCAAGTGAGCAGTTGCAACGTATGTTTTCAGAGAGATTGGTAAAGATATACAGTATTAGAGTTGTGAAGGGGTGAGAGAGGGAGGAGAGAATGGGATATTATCTCAGTCAGCACATAGATAGCCACGGGTAGATACAATTTCATCAGTCCATAAACTAACACTAGAGATAAGATCGGAGAAGTGAAACATTCCAACTGAGGAACTTGACGTCGCAAATATATACAATTCACATTTGAAGGTTCATATAAGTTATAACGTTTAAAATGTCGCATAACCAAGCCAACGATTTCAGCATTTTATTTTCATAGCGTTGTTTCAAATCGTTTCAATTACCTTTTATATTAGATTTTTTCATTATTTGTTACGCTTTTCAATTTAATTTCACGCATAACAACGAGGAAAATAGAGTTAAAACTATTTATATTCTGTATAAATGAAATTTTCTAAAAATATTTCATCACTACAGATAAATCGTAAATACTTTTAAAAACAACATATCCCAAAATCTTATCAAGCCCTTTTTTTCTTTCCCCATGGCTCTGCAGCCCATTGTATCCTGGGCCTACCGAGGCGGCTGCGGACTGTCATCTTGCATGACACATTCAGAACGGAGTGACACGTGGTCAGCGTATCGATCCCCCAACAGTCTTAATCCCGGTCTTCTCGACCATGACGACACAAACATCCAAGCCCATGTCAGGATTCGAACCCGGGACCTCTGAGTCATGTGGCAGCAACGCTAGCCACTACACCACAGGAATAACAGATATGAACCTTATACTCTGCTTTCTCCATTAACATAAGATCTGCAGTTACTTTTAAACATTAAATATATATCAGTCAGAAGTCAGAAGTCCTAATCAACCCTTGGCTACCTTGCTCTACCTTCCGCATCCCCCCTTTTTCAATTCCCTTCCTATGCTATTAAAGGGGAGTTGCCTGTTTCAGGATCACCCTCATGTAGCCTGTTAACCAAAAAAAAAAAGAAGACTTGGAAACGATAATAAATGGGAGAAGAGTACAACATGAGGTGATGGAGTGTGGTATAGGAAATATTGGAATAAGAAGGGGTGCTGGATTGGGAAGGGATGTTTTGAAGAAAGGTAAGGAATTCTGCTACTTGAGCAGCATAATAACTAGGGATGGTAGAAGTATAGTAGACATATAGAGTGGGATAGCACAGGCAAGGAAGGTTTCGCAAAAAAGAGGAATTTACATACAGCTAATATAATTGTGAATATTAGAAAATCATTTAATAAAAAAGTTCGTAAGTAATGTGGCGTTATATTGTTTGGGGGGGGGGGGGGTGAGCGGTATGACTTATTGAGTGCTACGGCGAATGTTTGAATACTCGTCTAAATTGATAAATAATCTGAGGTGAAGTTTATTATTATTATTAGAAGTTTGAATTTAATGTTTGCAACATATGTAAACATAATTTAATACACTGGATCTTTAATAATTGATAATGTATTGTAAAAAGAGGTTCTCCTCCAAGAATGAATGTAAGTACGCTGATGACTAATAAGTATTCGGATATAAACTCAAATCGGAAATTTGGTGTTGATTAGAAATTATAATCACAAATTAATACAATTAATTGATTAATGACATTAAATGATAATATATATTTTATTAAATATATAGCCGGAAATTCGTCGAGACGATGTATTTAGATTAAGTAATTATGTTTAATCTTGGCTCCCATTAATAACACAAAGAATTAGTAATCAAGTCTCTTATTAAAGAGTGTTCAGATTGCGAATTGGCGACGCTTTTTACGAAGCGCGTGATGATGCGTCTTAAACTGCGCATACGACAAAATCGTATCAAAATTAGTGCCATCACCAATAATTTCTAACGACGGTTACAAGTTGAAATCAAATGGGAACCAACAACAATTTTGTAACTGATTAGGTTCTACTTATTCATCAAATTGTAAATATTTTTTATTTTCTTCACCTTTATAGTAAAAATTTGGGTTAACAATATATGTTTCCGTTTCTTACACAAAACGAAACAATGAGTTAAAACAATCGATTTATTACATTACAAGTGTAGGTTTCCCATTGGTACACTAAAAATGATAAATTGCATAGGAAAACATGAATTACTTAATGTTCTGGAAGAAAATAGCCTGGGTAACGCAAAGGAACGCAGTGAAAATATTGTATAACCTGATACGGGGGACAAGAAACGTATAAAAATGGCTCTGAAAACTTTCCGCTCAACCAGTTCAAATATCACCATAAACAGAGGATACCCGCAAACAATGAAACCGATTATATGTGGGATCTATCTACAATTTGGTTGAAACGGAAGTCGCTCGACACAGGGCTTCAATAAGACATGGATGGGTAAAGGTACCAAGCAAAACAGGAAAATAAAAATTAAATACCCAACAGAAGTTTTGATTATCACTTATGAAAATATGACTTACGAGAAAGCTTTTGTATAATTCACCTGCAATTATGTATCATAAAGCCAAAAAATTGGAGGCAGAATAATTGAAGTTTCCGCGGAAGCGATATTTATTGTAAACAAATCACCAGATGTTATCGAGAGGAGTAATGTGATCGAAATTAGAGGCTGACAGTGAAATTAGAATTAATAATTCATAGCTGCTGTTGCATTCAGCGATGGCCGGGTGCAACAGGACATAAAACAACGATTTGAAGAAAGAAACAGAGATGAGATTGGAATTGAATAGGAAATGTGCTGAAGGCGGGGCGAAAGGTGATATGAGATCTCACACAAGGAGCTGGGTACTTACTTTTTACTATTAGTATCATTAAATAATTTGATTCGGACAAGTCTTTCATTCGAAATTAGACTCAACCTAAATATTTCAGGAAGACAATATCAGTATATCTTTTCATACTTCAGGAATTTTAAGTCTGTGATTTTTATAATTTGTTATGTGTATAATTATTATTGTTTAGGGTAGCCGGATACATGCTGTATACAAATAGTTGCATTCCCCTTTAATAGCATAGGATGGTAATTGAAAGGGGGGATGCGGATCTCTAAAATGAAAAAAGTTAACTATTTATTTATTATTAAATAAAATAAAACTCTGAGTGGATATGGGGCGTGCAGAAGAGACTTGCATTTTTGAAAGGATATATATTGAGACCGCAATACATAAATCATCTCTATTTAAATATTTTGGGTAGCTGTCACCAGCGGCCAATGTTGAGATGTCGTTCTCCTGCTCCTAATGTCGGCATGTCAGTCAGTGGTGAGGTGGTGAGGAGGTGAGGACAGGAGAGGAGGAGTGTCGTTGGCGACGGGATATTCAGTGTCCATGAGCACGGATCACCAAATGTATATATTCCATTTAGGATAACTTGGTGTAATAAGTGACGACGCCCGTTCTCTATTCACACTCTCTACTAGATATCAATGCTGTTCACCAAATAACTTTCCACTCACCGTATTTATGGAACCCTCATTATTAACCATTTCCGATCATGTTAACCTCCTGACACCACTCCTTCACAGTGCTTAATCAATCCTTCTTTCGACATTAAGGTACAATTATTTTTAGACAGCAAAATGTTTAATACAGCCTAAAAACGATGAAAATTTCACATTGTGTTGTAGTATTCGGTACTAAGACAGGTCTGATGTAACCCTCCGTGCTAACCTAACTTGTTCAAGCCTTTTCATTTCCGCATCCCACATTCTGTCTAATCTCCTTGGCGTATTCCATTCTTATCCTCCCTCTTCTGTTCATAGCCCATGCACTTACATCTAATGGTAATTTTACAAAACCCTTGTTGCCTCGAAACGTGACCTATTAATCTATCCCTTCTCTTAGTCAACGTCCTCCATATTGCTCGCTCTTCCCCTAATCTCCTTAGAAATTCCTCGTTAGTGATTCTATCCACCCATATGCATTCTCCTATAGCACAACATATCAAAGGCTTCTATTCTTATCCTTTCTGCAACTCCTGTCGTCCACATTTCCCACCCGTATAACGCTACACTCCATACAAACAGTTTTGACAATGATTTCCTAATATTCACACTTATGACCTGTAAGTAAATTCATCTTTTTTTTTGCGAAAACCTTCCTTGTCTGTGCTATCCTACTCTTTTTGTATGCTGTACTTCTACCGTCCCTAGTTGTTATACTGCCCAAATAGCACAATTCCTTAACTTACTTCAAAATATCCCTTCCCAATCTAACACCCTTTGTTATTCCACTGTTTCCCATACTACACTCCATTACCTTGATTTTTCCTCAATTAATTTTCACATAGAACTCTCTACCTAAGTCCACATTCATGCCATTTATTATGGTTTAAAAGTCTTCTGACTCTCCTAATACTACAATATCATCGGCAAAGCATAGGATTTGTAGTTATTCTCCTTGAAGTATGATTCCTTTTCCATATTCCGTTTTAACAATCTTCATCGCCTGTTGTATATATAAGTTTAACAGCATTGGCGTCAGGCTGCATCCTTGTCTTACTCCTTTCTTGATTTCTGATTTCTTTTCTCGACCTTCAATTCCAATTACAAAATTGTGTACAGTGCGTTCCAGTTTACATCATCAAAGGCATTATCTAAATTTACAAATGCCATGAACGTAGGTCTGGTTTTTATTATCCTGTCTTCTAAAATTAGACGCACAGTTAATATTGTTTTTCTTGTCCCTACATTCTTCTTAAAACCAAACTGATTTTCTCCTAACTCGCATTCTATTTATAGTTTCATTCTACTATATACTATTTTCGTTAATATTTTGAATGCATGAGGTACTAAACTAATTGTCCTTTCACAGTCATATTTCAGACAAGGAACATAACTGAAGAAATGTTGTGCGGTATTTATTCTCATCGTCTAATTTTATAAAATTTTATTATTTCATTATTTAATTATTAATTTTAAACTAACACAGCTGTTGAAGTTTTATTGGTATTCAATTGAACGTACGTCATTCAATTAGAAACGGCACGCTAATTTTATTTATGAATAGTTAAAATATGTTTCCCGGTAGGTCCAAGTCCTCAATGGGCTGTAGAGACAAAGAAAAAGAAGCAGAAAATATATATTTGCAGGGTATCTATGACTTACAGGCAATGATCCCATGATTTCTGATGCCTTTTTTGACGTATAATGGGCACTGAAAAAAAGCGAGTAACAATTGATAAGTCACACCACATTGTAAAGTTGGTAACGATTGTTTATGGGAAAGAAATGTTTAATACTTTGATATGTTGATCCTGGAATGTAATATATTTGGCGCCGACGTTCCGTCATTTGATCTCCCTTGCATAATTGATCTAAACGGTAGTGTCATTGAGTTAGAAAAAAATGACTATGATGGAGCATCAACGAGTATTCCGACATAAAACTTTGATATGACGTTGATTGAGTTCACTGGAGTAATGGAAGATGGATGAAGCATTTTTTATTCGACGTTCCAAGCGGTTGAGCCAAAAAACGTTCAGTTGAAAGCCTGTAAAGCATCAACCGTGAAGAAACAAACAGTTTCACAAATTTTGCCATACTCTGGGATTTTAGCGGGCGTCACTTCAATTTGTGTAAACCAAAAATAAAGCACAGAAAAATTGAACATGTAGGATTGGATGAATTTTAAAATTAAGCAGCCAAAATATAATCTCTTCATATTGTTATACGAGATTACGGCCACAAATAATATAAAGTATGAGTAATACAGCGGCAAAAAGGTAGTCGCAATCAAAACATACGTCCTGATTAGGAAGATTGGAACACTGAAAAGTACAAACTTTATCTGAACCCAAGATCTGCTGTCAAATGGTTTTATATCTTTGTAATTGGGATGTAATTAGACAGTCGATACTTTCGTGCCGTTCTCCATCGGATTGACAGCTTTTCAACGTGAAGTCGTTTGTTTTTTTATTATTTAATTGGTTTTCGATTGCTATGAGCTTGTTTCTAGTTAACAGCTCGTTTTAGAAAATTTTAGGAAGAAGTGTCTAGTGGAGAAAAATGAATACTTCTGACATATTGTGCTCTTCGAGTCGCATCCCCCCTTTTCAATTCCCTTCCTATGCTATTAAAGGAGAGTTGCCTGTTTCAGGATCACCCTCATGTAGCCTGTTAACCAAAAAAAAATCAAAGTTCTCACATGCCGAGACACCTTCACCTATTTTAGGAGGTATGTGTACTGGGGTCAAAGATCCTGGGCATATGGCAAGAGTTGTCTGCTGATCCGATTGGATCAGTCGACCAACTGCCTCCTGAAACTGGTGCAGACACGGAGAAGGGAATGCTGCGACCCCACAGCAACCTCGTCTCCCGTCATTCGGAAGGGCGTGAAAATAGTATCCAATAGCCCGACCTGATGCAGGTTTTATAGGGGTTTCCCTGCACCTCTTTAGGTGAAACACCGGGTAGGATAATTAAACTATAGCCCGGGGGCCCTAGTCAACCCTTGGCTACCTTCCAAATCCACCCATTTCAATACACTCCCTATACTATTAAAGGGGAGTTGCCTGTTTCAGGATCACCTTCATGTAGCCTGTTAACAAAGAAAAGGTAAATGCACGCCTGTGCAAGCCCTGAATCACCACAGATGCCATTGCTGAATTTAGTTGAGATCCACTGCCTCACCCTCCATTTTCACCAGACGTAGCCCCTTCAGATTATCATCTTATTTTCTTTCTCTTTATAACAAATTTCAGATATAAGCGTTTCATCATGAAGCACCTCTTAGCTAATAGCTTACAGATTTCTTCAACGCGAAACTACATTTACAGAGGAGAGGAATGGAACTTCTACCTGAACGCTGGTAGGCACTTTTTAAATGTGCCGAAAATCGCACATCGCACGTCCAAGTTGTCTTCTTTTAGACTATCGCTTATTTTCTTCCATCAATGATATTGTCCCTATCTCATTTGCTCTTCTATTAAAATAAAAGCAGTAAATGTCTTTTAAATATCAAAACTTTAAGAAATTCCCTTCAAATTAATGACATCAAATCGTATTCACGATCAGAAGACTAATAAAATAATATAACTAATGACGATCGGTGCTCAAATTCTAGCAATGTATTTTTATGATGAGGAATTATAATGTTAAAAACTTGTAGAGCGATTTTTATGTACTATTTTTACTATTTTCGTACATAGCACTTCAGTAATTTTATGTACTATTGAGATACATCAGCGTCCTGTGTACAGAGAAATTCTGTTAGCAATACTAATAAAATGGTACTTAGGACAGTATCAAATTAATAATAGATATGGAAAAAAAAGTACAGATGAAACTCACCGTAAGGTGCATCGGTGTAGTCGAGAGACGAGCAGTAGGAGAGGGCGCTGTGGGAAGCTGCACGTCTCCGGGTTCCCGCACTCAACGCCTGCAACGACAAAACAGGCATGAGCACTATTAACGTCTTACATAATGTTTTTAAATCTTTATTAACGTAGCATTTCCTACAGTGCCATCACAAGAATTTATCAATACATATGTATTATGGTAACGTAAGGAAACTGACGAACTTGTTGACTTGTCCTCGTAGTAAATGAAGACGTTTCCCACATACAGACAAACAAGCTTAACTACTCTACAGGCGTTAAAAATATAATACATCTGAATTACTTTGTAATATATTAAAATTAAGCTATAGTGTCTGAATGGCTACGAAGTATATTGTGTGTGTGCTTTGTACCTTTAGTGTCTGTCAGCGGTACTCCCTTCTTTGACAATGGAACAAATCCATTTTTGCACAATACCGGAGGACCCCGTTTACGGACAATAGATTTCCGTCTTTTAAATGAATGGCAGGTTCGTTTCAAATTCAAGAAAGTTTCCTCCTGCCAAGTCGAATACTACGCGCAGTTAATTGGAAACAGCAACTGCGTAACGAACGCAAAACATGTGCGAAGCCATTTGTTCACATCCGGTGGCTAAAATTTTCCTAATGGCTGTAAATTTGTAAATTACAACCGACAGACGCTGTTTAACACTTCAGCTGATTTGCTAATTCATGCGAAGCGAAATGGAAAGAAATTTGGTGGAGAGAGAATTATTCAATTGCTGGCCGCTATCGAGAGCAGAGTCGATCTGTTGAATTCGGAGGAGATGTTAAAATTTTGATAAAGATCTCTACTATTTAGGCCCAAGGTGTGATCCATGCAGTCAGACCATCCCGGCGCAGAGTCAACCAGAAGAGGAACGTCTCAACCGGCGCCTCCAATGATTATCAACCAGAAGCAGACCCAAAGAAAACAGCTGCCGTCTTCTGTCGGTATCGTTGACGTGACTTTTCAAAAGTTCACATTGCCAGTCCCATTTGCCAAAGAGACTTTCTTTCTTTTGATTCACTCCAATGGTGAATTTATAAATGGTCTGCCGATTGTCATTTGTAATTCTATTTTATTCAGCTCTCTTGTTGTTTGCATATCGAACCGTAAATTAGTTGTGATTAAAATCAGAATATTTAATTAAATCGCTTTCTTTTTTCATTTGAACCCTACATAAATTTATCCAATTTGACCGATAAAAATAAAATAATTAAAGTAAAAATAATTAATTAATAAAAACTGATATTTACAATTTGATTCTATCAACATGGGGTATAACGTAATAAAATATTATATTATAATTCGTCGCCTAATATGGGACGTAACTCAATTAAATAATTTATTAAAATAATAATTAAACCTTTCTTTAAGACCAATTTAATATTATAAAAACAGGGAAGTAATTATGTACGTCGGCTGTGTTGTGCCTTTTGTTGTTCAGAAAGAAAGCTTTTACTATTTTCAATAAGTGAACAAGATTTTAAGAAAAAGTTATGCGAACTTATTTTATTGTCTGATTTTGACCACTTTATTAACTTTTCTAAAAAATATATGTGTTACTTGGAGCCTCAGAACCTACAGCGTTGATATTGGTTCTTCTAACGTTTTCTTACAATACCTAAGAAATATTATTACTACGAGAAAAAATATATCGTGTAGCAATCAGGAAGGACATAGACACAAAGATGGGGGAACGGGGGGGTGAGTACGTAGTATAGGTATCATATGCATATGTCTGAAGCTTAGAACTTCAAAATATTTGCAGATATCATCAATAAGTGGTTCTTTTTTGGGTGACAGGAATTGGTTTACAGGCTACGTGTGGGTGATATTGAAACAGGCAACTCCCCTTTAATATCATAGGAAGGGAAGTTATAATAGGAGTTACGATTTAACTGTCTGAAAACTGTATTGGCTCAGTAACGCATATGCGAATAACTATTCTGAGTTGAATGTCAATTTCTGAAAATATTAAATACTTGTGAAAAGGTTTCTTATTGCAAATGAATAGATGACTGTTTACTAATTCTTTCTGTATTCAACTATACCATAATTAATTGAAAGACCATTATTTTACTAGAGGATATTAACTTCAATAACTGATCTCAATTACTTTTATTATGATTCATAAATCGCGGTTAGGCAGAATTTGTTATATATCTTTACCTTAAAAATTTTAACATTTTTCTCAAATTTTCACTACTATAAGGCGTTTAATGAATTGATTAAATAATTTATGATGGGTTTATTAGCAATTCAGTTAGATTTCAGTCGAATAAGTCAGGAAATAGTGAAAATTAAAAAGCCTCCTGTGGACTAATATGAAGGAAGATATTAAATTAAACAATTTTGTGTTTATTCTTCCTATCGATATACAGGTATACCAAATATAAAATAATATAGTATCAAATAATATCAGAATGATTGTTTTATGTATATTCAGGACTGATGGTTGCTAACTAATGGAGCATTGAAAGAAATTAAATAACTATGAGCAATTTCATACAAATATTATATATTTGCAGAATTCAGTACATATGTGTCATGCAAGATGACAGTCCACAGTCGACTCGGTAGGCCCAGGCCCTCAATGGACTGTAGAGCCATGGAGGAAGGAAGTATTCAGTATATTAAGAAGTAATATGTCAGTCAGCTGATACGCTATCGTTCAATGGTGGGACTCGCAAAAATTAATAATAATATAATGGAAAATAGATAAATCACGTTCGATGCGCGGATGACATGGAAACGTCAATAAAATGGACAAAATCAACTGGAAAACATTTAATGAAAATTTTTACAGCCAAATAATAACCTAAACATATAAATTTATATATTCCGTGTGCTACAGCTACTCTTAAAGACGGTTCGCTCCATTTTTGCTGCTCGGTAATTATCATGAGAATGACGTACAGTCAGGAACAATGTGACTTCTGAGGCAATTCGAAGCTGATATTAGCAAGTCAGATTTCTCAGCGTCATTTCCATGCTCAAGATTGATGATGTCCGTAAATGTAGGGTTAGCCGCGGAGGCTTTGGGCAAAGTAACATTCTGCTCACACCGTCTACTTAATATTTCAAACTATGACGAAGAAGTGTACTTAAGCAGAAAATTAAGGATAGAAAATATTGTTTATCTAAGACCACAATGAACTGCTTGAATTGATTTTAGAACATATGAAGATAATCTAAATAGTTTTATTTGTATATTAAAATTGCTATTTGTAAAAAGTGACTAAAATTTAAAAGATAAGTTGGAGTTGAAATGAGTCGAGGAAATTATTTTAAACTATTATTTAAATAACTAATATTACAATTAGGTATAAATAAATAGTGAGAAATTGGATGTAGTTTATTTATTTCTTTACACTATACTTCTTAAGATGTGTACGGCTGACATTCGTCACAGAATGAATCGTGAAGTCCAGTGCACTTTAGGATTCAGAAAGTGGGCTTCAAAAGATTTTGTAAACACCGGAAAGTACAGGAAAAGTTTTGGTACAAGGAAAATGATCTGATGGTTGTTTATTTTAGATGAAGGTCGATGTACATAATGTATAGTTGGGTAGGGAACTAGATTTAATTATCTAAGTTTGTGTTCAGAAGATCTACAAGACTGTACCACAAAGAAGACAGGCCGGGCGTACAAGAGAGTTTGAAGAGACAACAAAGAACTACGAATGTTGAAGAGTGACAATCAGATCGGGGAACAGTCAAATCTGGGGTAGGTTGAGCAGAACGCCCTCAAATGAAACAGTTACGTAAAATGCCCATTTACCTCGTTGAAATAATAGGATTTTCGCTTTTCTAGAAAGACAGATGGAACCGCTCACTTTCACGATTACCTGTATGCACAGCCCGGTAAGAAAACTTCTAGCTCAGGACAGTCATTGTGCATCAACTAGAATATGCACCTACAGCAAAAAATATTTGAGAAAATTTCTAAATATATGTATTTTATAATTAGGTTCTACTAAGTTTCATTCAAAACCTATCCAAAACCCTTCATTTCACATTTATCAACTTGGAATAAAGTTCGGAAATATTTTTGAAGATTGAATTACTTTATTAGATAATGGTTACTATCGTTTTATAATCAGTTTAACATACGCTATTAAAAACAATTATTAAAACAATTCAAAGGTTAAATAAATATTATGTTAAATAAACTCTTTGGAACAGTAAACACAGTAAATATAATTAAAATAAATAAACCTCTTAACATTCTTTTATTGATTACAGTTATGAAACTTTCCCAACCCCAAGCACTCCATTACCTCATCAAGAAAATACTGTATGTTCACACAATACTGTTATGCTATTGCGCTATTTGAAATATTATTACAATTATAAGTACGTAAAAAGAATATTTTTCTATTACGATTCATACAGAAAATTGCTTATATTTAGTTCCAAATCAAAAATTAATGTCTTTGTCTCGTCACTGCCAATTGAAAACATTTAGTGGCACTATTTAGTCCATTTTGCTGGTATTAATTAAATAATTTTTAAATAATGCTTTTCGTTCAATTGAAGTAATTAAGGTAAATTGTTATTATATACAGTCAGTGATGCCTATAATCTGAAATTACGCAACGTATCAAGAATATGTTTTTTGAAAAAATAAAGTTTGAAGCAATATAATAATTATAAGACAGTAACCCAGACAAATAATAAGAATATTACATTCAGGAGGGAATTTATGTGCATCTGGATTTTATATTATCTTTAGAAAAACGCGATCGCGGAAAAGAAAGGAGATGCCTGTAGTACAATCACGTGACTTTTCAATATTTCAGGTATTGGTTACGCATATCTTCTTTTATTTGTTTACTACAGTTGAGGAAAATTTCCCTTTTCCGTGGGAGCCGTGAAACATTACAATGCAATCTGTTAATCCCGATGGAAACCGCAGAACTGTATCTGCGTGGTGTATATCTGTAATCTTTGATAAGGCAGTAGAAGTTATACGCGCTGTATATCATGTTCATTATATCTCCGACGACATTGGACAAAACAACGGCAGTGCCACAGCTATCAAATGAATTTCATTAAAGAAACATAAGAAATACTAGAAGAAATTGGGTTAAGAAGAGAAACTTCGTGCTCGATTGCCTTGTTTCAGAATTTGTAATATTTCACTGTTACAACATATTACAATATTCAACGGAAAATAACTGAATATTTTTCGGAAGAAATCAAATAGTATTCAAAGACAAAATAAATGCTTCCAATTGAAGCTCAGAGAAAGGCTATGAAACAGAATTTAGAAATTTAGAATAGAAAAATATTAACCGGAAAGGAACTTGAAACCGTATTTACGACAGGTATTAAAACATCAATAATCGAAAAAGTACTTAACAACGCATTATACACAACCCTCAACCAACATAAACGGAAATAAAGGAATAATACGGGTAAGAAGAAGTATCTTGCTTCCTGCGTACGATTTTGTCGATATCTCTCAAATTTAAACAATTGAGTCTCAATTGACCTTAATTTTTATAATGCAGCAAGTAAATTTAATACAATAATTTTAGACTTAACGTATCAAAATTATTATATGTTCACAGTCAGAGAGAGATGCAGATTCTCAGGCCAAGCATCATAAATTCAAACATTGTTTATGACAATAATTTTCATAATAAATAAATAAAAATACAGCCAAATAAGTCAGAAAGTAATGATTTAGTGTATTAAATTTATTTGCGGACTCATTTGGCCGTATTTATATTATTAAACTTAATATATAAAAATGATGTTTACCTTAATTTTATCACTAAATTGTGCATTAATTAACACTTATACACTGAAATAGGAAACACTTATGGAATAGAAAAGTATTTTGGACTTTATACAACGCGCATTTAATTTAGTTTTAAATCATAAATTATTGTCATGAAATTATAATTCGCGTGGTCAAATGAATCATGAGAGTTTGTTTATCATTTTATTCGTTTGTATAACTCAGTTATCTTGAGAAATGTATGTTAAAAATTGATTGTCAAAATAAAATATTTTAATTATGTATAATTAGGATGATCAGGAAGCAATTAAGGAATGGAATCGTAAGTTTATGGAAGTAATCTGAAACATTCTGACCGTTTATGTCGTGTTTCGGAATAGACAGTGGAGGACATCAGATAAGTGTTCCTCAGTAGCTTACGTAAGTCAATTTTGCAGGCATCTAGAGCAACATTGTATCCTGTATTGCACTAGAGTCTTTGTTTGTATGGCTGCAAAGTGAAAATTCTGCAACATCTGATGCCGAATAATAAACCATGCCAACAACAATTTGCTATTATTTAGAGAATTTTATCTGTGACTATCCGTTCAGACATTCATGAACTTATTGTATTAAAAGAAGGACTGAGGACTGGTCATTCCATTTCCTCTTGGAACGTGATTGGAGAACGCCGTTTTATAAGATTTCTGACTTTCCGTTTTATCTCTTTACTATTCAATTAAAAGAGAGAACCCACCGTGGATGACCCTTATTAATGCGTTTCTGAAAAAAACAAGTAGACGAGTAAGTTACTTATCAGAATGACTTTCTTTTCTCTTGATTTTAATTTGAGATTCCCATAGGCCGATGGCTAGAGATGTGATGAACCGGGATCGCAATCGTTGGGGATACTTGCTACCGCTGGAGCAGCAGCTGATTTCCTTAAAATTTGATGAAATGTGGAACTGTACAGCTGTACAGTTCAGGAGAATAAGCTAGCCGTGTGTCAAGACAATGTGCAGTGGCAACTCGCCCATATTGTAGTAGGGGTAGATATCAACTCGCTTTTACTGAGGCTTTTGTTGCGACAAGTTGGTCGTTTAAAAGCAATTCTGAAAATATTGGCACTAGGAAATATATTGCTGTCAGTTCAGTTTATGTTGTACGCCTAGAAGCGCATCCTTAAAATATAATGGATAATAAATATAGCGTGTGTTAAAAATGTCTTCGTAGTCTTCATATCTTGTTCGTATGAAGACAATTAATGTTGTTAACAATGATAGTAGCGTTTCTCCAGGCCTGTTGGAGGGACAGTACCTCCTACAACGACAATACTCCCCTTCTACTTTCCCTACTGCGCATGTAAACACGCCATGTAGAATCTCGCGAACTGTACTGCTTTCTTTATTTGCCTCTTTGACTTAACTGGACTAATACAACTATTTCTAACCACGATGGATAAGCACCACACGATTCTACTTAAATAATGGATTATGGACAAAAACTAAATGAATTCATTCACTAAATTAATTGAAAGTTAAATTAAAATTTAATTAATTCAAGTTTACTATCAAATTAGTAGAAAATACAACTTTTCTTTTCCATATTTGTGATATCAGGTCATATATTTTAATTAAACCGATTCAAATTTATTCGATACATCTTAAATCACAAAAGATATAATGTAGACAATGTTTATAAGGTGGTTATACTGTAAAGAATCACGTTCATATTTATTCATAGTATCTTCAGTTACAAAATGGTAATGAATTTATATGTTAGGTTGTTTAAAGAATGTATAAACATTATGCGTAAATTTATCAATCATTTGCTACTCTATTAGTGTTTATTATCAACAAATTTATATACACTCCCATAATATACTTATCCTCTATCAATTCTTTATTTACAGTATTCAATTTATCCTGGCCTGAACATAGTTCTCCCATAGGTAATAAGCATAATATTTTATCGCCCTTCTTTATTATTGTCAAGGTATGACTGGAAAGGCGAAAGCTTCGGTCATAATATGTGACACATAATTGAAAAGAATTTCGGAGGAATTGCTGGGTTTAAATATTTAAATTGCGTTGCGAGTTTAATATGTTGTTTTAAATTTATTAATTTAAAGTTCTATAATACTTGGAATAATGTATTACGCCTGACAATTGCACCCGTGGCATATTCTATAGACCTCGTACAAATCACCGATTTGATTTTTATATAATTTATCGACTACATAACATGAAGATATTTGTGCACTGGTGTCAATTATTTTGCGGATCATCGAAGATCACGAGAATATCTAAGACGACGGCAGATATTAATGTACATATTTCGAAACACTAAATAAAGTTGTAAGGATAAAAATATGTGCATCGTTTACAACTAGAGTCTGGATTCATTAATTTTGGTCAGTTGTTTATATACGAGGGACATTCAATAATTAATACACTTTTACAAACTATAAACTAGTTCTTTTATACCCGATGCACATGTCTTTGTGTTATTGTTTTTAAACAGTTTAGCACAAATTCATTTACTTCCTCGTTGTTACTGAACTTATTTCCAAATAATGCCTCCTTGAGTGGTTTACAGGTGCCAAGGATAAGGTAGGATCTCACAGTTCCTACCCATTTTTTCAATAGTTTCTTGACTATGTGGAGGCGAGCATTGTCCAGCAGCAATATCACTCCTTTTCTTTGAGATCCTCTACGTTTATCTCCCATTGATCATCAGCATGTCTGAATAGTAGTCATTGTCACTGATCTTCCAAATAATTACAAAAGACGATTCGTCGGGCATCCCTAAAGACGGTCAACATGACTTGATTAATTTGGTTCATACCCACCATTTTCATTGCCATGATTAAAGATAAATGTAAGGTAAAAGCTAAAATTATTTCGTGATTTTGAGATACAAATTCGCCCAACGAGTTTATCCAGTCGAAATATAATAACGAAATCTACAATTTTACAAACAGTCTAAAATCTCAAGTATTTTTGTCGGCCCCTTTGCACAGTTCTCTGAAACACTAATCTCAGATTAGTTTGTTAATAACGGAATAAACATTTTGCTAGTCAAGGTTGCACGTTCCTAATCTCGCGTGTTAATCTCTACTCATATGTGACGTTTCACATCGGGCCAAGTCCACAGGCTCATAGAAAGAACAATGTAATCTTCTCCGTCAAACTTGACAAAACCATTTCAAAACTACAGCACGTCGCAACCTCACAAGCCAAAACTCACGTATCTGAAATTAATAGCAGACGTGATTCGCGGAATGTTTACTGACAGGCTGCTTCATAACATTTGGTTTGGTCCTAATGGATTAATATTAATTGTGATTTACATTCACAATATATATCTACATTATTGTGAAACGATTATTCATTGCTTTTTTATTATCTTTCAGACTCTTTCATAAGTTTCTAAATATCGTTTCAAATTAGAGTACCTGATTATCGGACGAACAGTTTCACAGACTTTAAATGCAATATCCAGTCTCCATAAATACGTAACACGCAGTAAACCAGCAAGAGAAATAAATTAATAATATTAAATCAAGTAAATTTTCTCAGAAGTGCTGTACCAAGAAGGAGTAATAAAATCATGATGTTAATTGATATCAGTAATTTTATTATCTTAAGTGGGCCCCTCATCAGATATATAATTGACAGTGATCCATATACTGAAACCCAACCTCTTTACAGATTGCGGTAATCCAATAACAACGTATTATAGTTTAAACAACATCTGATTTAAATTAAATTCAAATTAGTTGAATATGACCAACAGTCAGAATATTTAATCAGATATATATATATATATCACAATTACACGTAACATTTTACCCGTTAGTTCATGGACTCATTCAGTCGTTGTATCATTAAAGAAACAATTTATGCACGTTACAAATAAATAATATTTATTTGAAACAGTATAGAGCTCCTCCGCCAACTGTCATGGCCATATCGGCTTCAAATTTATTGCTTCATTTTTGGGTCAAGTTAAATGAAGTTAAAACTTACTATTCAGTCCAACTTTTTTATCTCAATTTGGCCATAAAAGTTGATTGTGGAGGTCTAAATTTTATCATCGTCATTTACAAAATTTAGTACCAGTTGTGAAATTCATATTACAAATAATAATTTTTATTCTTAGTTTCCATATAAGCTTTCATATTTCTGTAATGTTATATTCTTTGTATTGCACATTAATCCTAGCATATTCTCTCTTCCCTTCCTAATATATTTTCAAATGATTACTTTTGCAAGTTTTATATTACTATCTATACATAGTCCAAAGTATTTATGTATGTATATTGTTCAATTCATATCTGTAGTTAATATCAATTTCACTATCCTACTTCCTAAGCAAAGGAATTGAGGAAGTGTTATTAAATCATTTAACCATTGGTTCCCAAACAAATAAGTCGTTGAATGGAATTTTAGCTTATGCATTACATGTAATCTTTTATCTTTCTAAATAAATATTCTGAATTTGGACAATTTATACTAATTTAAATTCCAATATTTATGGAAAATATTGAAGAAAAATTTGGTATGAATTAAGATGTTGTTGATTTCACAATGACATTAGAACAGTAAGACGAATATGTTTATAGAAATACTGACTTGACTCTAATAAGTACTGTAATTGCCGTCTTGAATGATTAATTACAAGAGTGATTAAAGGTAAAATACAGTCTTTAATTAATAGCCTGAATCTTTTATCTAGTATTATAGAAGGAAAAATAAGTCTACATTTAAAATACAGACACGAATATTATATATATAAACCAATTAAGTAATTATTCCGAATATTATTTACAATGTACACATTTTGTAAGTTCTCAATAGTTAATAAGGTTGCTATCGGTATAATGTATCTAAACAAAGGGACGATGAGAGAATGTGGGTAGACCTGACTTGAGAGAAATTACCTTGATTTTGAATATTTTAAGAAATAAATATTAGGGTAGCGATTTGATAGTTGCCGGTAAAACTTTGTATGGTGGGTCCCAGCAGGAATTTTTTTTACCGTAGTGTATAGCACGGAAATATGAATCTTTTTCCGTCGAGCAAACTGAACCTGAAATTTGTTTTGCCGGTAGGCCTTGGACTGCACAGCTGTTTTCGAGGGGAAATTCCCAAGAATCAGGAACGTTTTTTGTTCCCTATACAGCATTTTAAAATGGTAAGATTGTTGAGGTTACATAACACATGAAATTGTTCAAAACAGAGAATTAAAATACAAGAAACAACCTCTTAGCTTTACGTTGTAATAAGCTTGTGCACTACGGCAGGCCTCGTCAATTACTTGATAAAATTAAAATAAATAGGGGAATTCGGGGCGTAATGGGATAGCACAGTAGAGGTGGAACATTTTTATTAGTCACGGAAGAAGTACTGGCAGTTCACTTGACCAAATTCTGACTGCACCTTGTGGATGAACTCTTGTTTTGGTGTCCTACATCTGTGACTTAATAATTTTTGCAGCATTTCGACTAGAAATTAATTTCTCTCTTTTAATTCTTTAATGGTGCACATTCGTGAAAATAGGTGTCTTTAGCTGTCTCTATAAGTTACGTATAAAGTATAAAACTGCTTGTATTAAGGCTCGGTAAAAAACCTTGAACTTAGACTGCTGGGTGGAACGGAATACTAATGTACAAGACAAAAAGTTATGTGTTCCTCAAGACAAAAAGGAAATTGGCAGACTCAACTTGTATGAATCAGTTACACGATTCTGTACCCAGAAAGAATAGATTAAGAAGGAAAAGAACGGAAATGAGAAAAAAAGGTTAGCAAATACGGTGTAGTTGCAAAAAAATCTCCTTGCGAAAGGAAGAATTGATAAAACGATCAACCGTGCGCAAAATAAACAATAAATAAGTTAAAATGTTTCTTGAATTAAATTTTGTTGTATAATTGTAATTAATAAAGATTCTGTCCCGTTCTTCCCCAGGGGGTGGGGCAAAACTGGAAATTTGTAAGTTTGGTTTTAAAAATCATAAAAAAATTAATTCATTGTTTAAGTTATATTGATATTAGGTTAAGTAGGTAATAAAATAAATAGATCAAGAAAAGAAAGCCGTAATCAAGAAAGGAGTAAGACAAGGATACAGTCTGTCGCCCATGCTGTTTAACTTATATATAGAACATGCGATTAAGAATATTGAAACGGAATATGGAAAAGGAATCATACTGTAAGGAGAAGACATAAAAACCTTACGCTTTGCCGACGGTATTGTAGTATTAGGGGAATCAGAAGAAGACTTGGAAACCATAATAAATGGCATGAACGTAGTCCTGCAGAAAGAGTTCAATATGAGGATTCATGGCGGGTAAACCAAGGTAATAGAGTTTATATTGGTAAACAGTGGAATAACAAAGGGTGTTAGATTGGAAAGTAATATTTTGACGGAAGTTAAGGAATTCTGCTACTTGGGAAGCATAATAACTAGGGATGGTAGAAGTATATTAGACATAAAGAGTAGGATAGCACAGGCAAGGAAGGCTTTCGCGAAAATGAGAAATTTACTTATTGGTAATATAAGTGAATATTGGGAAATAGTAGCTAAAAATGTTAGTATGGAGCGTGGCGTTATATGGGTGCGAAACGTGGACAACAGGAACTCCGGAAAGGAAGAGAATAGAAGTGTTTGAAATGTGGTGCTATAGGCGAATGCTGAAAATCAGATGGGTGGATAGAATCACAAACGAGGAAGTTCTAAATACAATAGGGGAAAGCGATCAATAGAAGGGATAGATTAATAGCCCAAGTTTTAAGGCTTGAGGATCTTGTAAAATTTGTATTTAAGGGAAATGTGTGGGGTAAGAACGTCCGAAGCCTGTTTTTGAAATAAATAAATCGAGAAAATAACGGAATATTACTTTAAAGATATTTTTATCATTTTCTTACACGTCATACACTTTTACAATAGTCACTGCCAATATTCAGGCACAGGAAACCATTTATTTTATGTGTTCCAAAGATAAAAAGGATGAACTGGCACACTCATCTTATAAAACTGAGTTACAGGATGCTGTACCCAGGAAGAATATATTAAGGAGGAAAAGAAACGGAAAAGGGGAAAATGTTAGCAAAGACTGTGCAGTTACAAAAAACATCATCATCGTTGTTGAAATGTTTTCCATCAAGGAATTTCTTCAGATGAAGGAGCAGAAGAAAATCGATTGAATCCAATTGGAGGGAGGAGGGTGATGGAATTTCTTCCAACCAAATGACGCGATTAGACCTTGAGCTTGCCTACAGTTATATGGCCGGGCGTCGTCATGAGTCAAATTGATTCCACGCAATGCATTTCACATATTTCTTTCTGTCTTTTTCGCCGGAGCTGTCGTAGCGTCTTACAATAAACGTCTTTGTCGATTATCCAATATTGATGGAGGAAATACAGTGCACATGCTCTTGAGATTATATAGAGTCTGTTTTCACAAATTTCGTTAAATTGTCTAATCCACTTACTCGCTATTTCCGTCATCCAGTTCGTTTGGACTCAATACGCCATAATCAGCAACCATATTGCAAATAATGACGAAACATTTTGTTACGTGATGCTGTGGGATCTAAAATATAGAATGACTAAGGCTTTGGAACCTATATGATGAAAGCAAAACTGAGACTTTGGAACTTCTGCAAATGATACCCACGCATGGCTAGAATTGCCTGGTTATCGGGTGTGGTCCATTTGCGATGAGCTTTCTCTCTATGACGGATGTAATAGCTACAATGGACCAATGCATTTGGGACGCAAGGAACGGTTTTCAATATTTTTAAGCATAAAATGAGATCTTACATAAGCGCAGCTATTAGAATGTAATGACCAATCGTATTTTTCACTCAGCGATATTTATACAAGATATTGATTTTTGAATGGTTAAATATGTTATCTCTTAAAGAGGATTATCCATATTCTTCTCCTACTCATTAATCATGACTTATGAAAGCCACTACATCATCTCTATTACAGATATTCTCTAAGAAGATTTTTAAGCTTATAATGACGAAGTCCAAAAATTAAATCTGCCTTTTCAATGGTATGAGAAACTAATAAAATTCAGAGTATACCTTTCAACTACTTTTGCACAGAATATAGGCGATTGTTAATCATTTTTGTGTTTGGTACCATCTTTTTACTTATGGAACATCTAAACTAAGATAATTCGCACAAAAATATATTAAGAGGTTTGTAGGCTAACTAACATAGATTTCGTTTCTAAGTTGCGAATTCCTTTCGTTATTATTTGAAGTTATAAGCGTTTAAATTCCGGATAAAATTTCCAGCTCAGATTTTATCAGACATTTTCGTGAATTATTTTGGAACATAAATGGAAGTTTAAACCACCAAAATGTGTGTTTCGTATACAGCAAAAAATAAAAATATTCAGGAAGAACAAAAATCAGAAGGTTGCTAATTGCTTCAGTTTTGCAAAAATGAAGACTGAAAATTGAGGTTTCGTGCGGTTTCGTCGCGATTGCGATCGACAGACTTCTCAAGAAAGGTCTATGGTTTCCGCCAAATTTTTGGAAAAGTTCATTACAAATATGAGTCCTAATTTATGCTAAATTAGAACCAAATCTGTTATGTTGAGCGTAAGTGATATTGAAAATTAGACCATGGAGTGAAAGAATGAAATATTAATCGGAATAAATTATAGATAATTTTAGTTGAATTTATGTTAAAAGTCTCAATAAAAGTAAAGTTCGGAAAACCAAAACTACACCTAAAATTTTAGCGAATGATTGATGTGTGGAATGTACAAATTGTAATCACTGAACTGTAATATTAGCGTATTGAGAAAACTGGAATTCATTAGTTTAGTGGAGCAGTATTAGTAATAATGCTAAAAGCGTACATTTCTATTCAATTTTTGTAGAAATCGTCAAGATAGCATTACCATCCTTTTATTTTGTGGTAATTCGCAAAACTTTTAATATATCGTTCAGACTATGGATGGTAAATGTATAATTACCATTATAGTTATTTGATGGGCCTCAGCGCTTCAATATGTCTCCATAAGTATGCTGGTTCTGACATGATTCTCTGCTCCGAGAGTTAATGTATTTAACAAATGGCAGTACGTGTAATGTAATTGAGTTGAAACTAACACAAGGACCGCTGGACCCAGTTTCATAGACCCGACATGGTGGACTGATGAAGGTCTTGTACTCTAGAGATAGGAGCATGGAGCATGTTCTCAGGACTACGCTCGTAATTTCTCGACTTAGTTACATACAGCAGTTATGATACTTTGAAACTCACTTAACTTGGGAGAAACTAAGCTACTAACTTAATGTATCGTTCAGCTATTTTATGTAAAATAAAATGTTACACAAAACTGTCTAACAAATCGTTCCTAGCCCATATTTCATATTACTTTTTTTTAAAAAACGTAACTTTTTTCTGTATTTATTGAAAACTAATTAAAATGGAAATGCACATTCATATTACGATAATATTGAGAAATATTGCATTAAGGTTGCAACTTTCATTATTTACAATTGGAAAACCATTTATTCGCTATCCTGGAATATACAATATTGTGTTGAATTTTTTTAACAATCATTATTATTAATTAAAAATAATTATTATGCCGATATACTGCATTTATCTGAAGATATAAGATACATGGAAACTAACAGCCTTTCCTCACTTTGGGAATAATTCTTCCAGTTAGTGCTGATATCTTTCAAACAGTCGTGAGACTTTTATCTGATGATTTATCTGGCTATCGATTTAGATCAATAGAATTTCTCAATCTTGTACATGACACACACTCTTTCCTTTAAGACTAACGACATTTCTAAAGAAAGATTGAAGTGCATGGTTTATTTGCCATCGATAAATTATTTCCTTTTGTCAGAAAAACATTTTTGCTGATGAATAGTTGCCATCAATAAATTGGCTCTTGAAGACACAAAATTAATAATGTCTGAAAATAATAATTTGTACGTTTCAAAATTTAACATTATATAATAATAAAACCAAATGATTTCACTTTAGTTATTTTCGTTACTAAAACCTTGTAATATATTTAAAGTCAAGGGAGCTACAAAGTATTTTTGGTACGTATGTAGTATCCTTTGTGACGGTCAGCGCTACACCCTTCTTCGGACAATAGAACAGACCTTTCTTCTCACAATAGATAGAAGAACTCTTTTTCTGAGAATGAATGTCAGTCCTTTAAATGAATGTGCAGGACCGTTTCAAATCTAAGAAGTAGCTAATTCGAAACAGCCATTGCCTAATGAACGTAAAATATGTGCAACGACATTTGTTCACATCCAGCAGCTAAAATTTTCCTATAGGCTGCAATTTTGTAAATTACAATCAATGGATGCTATTAAATATTGCTACTGATTAACTATTAGGAAAGGGAATGGAAGAATTCGGAGCCACACGAGGCGAAATGGAAAGAAGTTAGGTGAAAATTATTCTGTACCTGGCCAATATTGTGAAGAGAGTTTAGCTCTTGAGTGCTAAGGAGATTTTAAAAGTTAGGTACGTGTCTCCACTATTTTCGGCCCAAGGTGTGATCTTTGCAGCCAGGTCATCCCGACGCAAAACCAAATAGAAGCGAATCGTCTCAACTGGCGCCTCCAATGTTTATCAACCAGAAGCAGACCTTCAGAGCCGGCACCAGAGAAAACGGCAGCAGCTTTCTATCGGTGTCGTTGGCCAGTCTGTTTTGCCAAGCAAACAATTTTTCTTTTGGTTTACCGCTCAGGTGACCTGATATTATTTTCAATGTAATTCAATTTTATTCAGTTTTCGTGTTGTGTGCGTATCAAACATTAATTTTGTTGTGATTAAAATCAAAATCAATAATTAAATCTTTTTCTTTTTTTCTTTTTAACCTTACATAAATTGATCCATTTTGATCAATAATAGTAAAATAAATGTTATAAATGGTTTACAACTCCTGAACCTAATTAATAATAAAATAAATAGTAACATTTTTTAAACCTCAAATTAGTGCTTGCAACTTATTTTACAATAACGAACTCATATTTCAGCCGGTGTTTAGATAGCGAATTTTCAATTTTTAAAGTTAATAAATATCTGTTTCATTTAAAATAACAAATAGGATCTCTATAAACGTGTACGCTAACCGGACCTATATACAAATACAGTAAGATATAATGTGATCAGAAAGTATACTTATTTACGTTCAACGAACGTGTGATGTGATTCAAATGCTCTAAGTCAAATCTGTGTAATTTGTTTGGTTCTTTGTTCTTTTCTGTGCGTATGAGATGTGTATCATAGTTCCATTTGTTTTACGATCAATAAGTTTTATATAACTGGTTAAACCATTTTGATCACATAAGACAAATTATCACTCATATATTAGACAAAATTTGCATTAATTTTACCTCCGGTGAAATTATATAATTTTTGTACATTACAAATGCTGTTACAGTTTTCTTTTATCCAATTTCCATTACTTAAAAACTCGATCTCTAATAATTATTCATGTTGTTTTTGTGAAACAATATATAACCTTTCTTGATTTGTTTCCAAATTCTTACAGCGAAAGCTATAAATTAACAATTCAGTGATGGATACTTGCAGGAGGTGACTTACATGCCTTTATTTTATATTGTGCTGCTATAATAAGAATGTTTCATTTAAGAATTCATTTTAGGGATAATCCTCAACTTAAAGATACGGCATTTTAACTGCATAAACGTGTAGGTAAACTTTAATATGGTCATAATTATTCCAACAGAGTTCAACTGAAAACTTGAAATGTATTAAATACGAGTTGGTATATACAATACTTTTTATTGATTAATTATGTGAAACAGATGAGACGATTATTGTTAAAGAATTTATCATTAAAGTATAATAATTTTCATGTGTGCAACTATCTGCAATAATAATTCATTGCAGTTCTTCATATAATAAAACTAGCATAACATCAGTTGTCGTGGCAATTTTTGATTGGTGCTTGCGCAATCAGTTACTTGACTAGATATGGCCACAGGGATTGCGCACTCAGATTATTATTTTCTTCCTGGAACTCCACAATATTGACATGAAAAACACAATGAAAAGTTAGAAATGCAAATAAGCAAATTGAATTAATTCTAATCGCTCGTATTTTATATCCATTTAAACGTTGAACACTTGAGAGTATTTCCATACATATATATACGTTATTTTATAAAGAAAATTAAGAAAAAACCAGAACAGAGTTATAATTTCCAGTTTCTGTAGGTACTAAAAAATTACGATACTGTTAAAGAAAATATGGCGTTATCACTTGCAATGTAACTCCATAATTTGTTTTAAGATATTTTTATTTTCATATTTTATGCTCGTAGAACCTTACGGAGTTAATGTGTTCAGCAAAATGAAAATATATTAATGAATTGTAGCAAAGTTGGAAATAAAACTTTCCAAGCACCCAAGAATGAATTTATCATTTCACGATTAGTGATTTTAAACGATTCTTTATTACAATTGACTTATTTTTTCTAATTTAATAAGTATCATTTGGAACTATGTCTTCATAAACACGAAAAGTGTGAACTTTTCTTCCTGCCAGACAAATATTTTGAACTTCTAAGCCTAGGGTTCTTACGTGCGATCAATCCGCTGGATATCCCGAGAAAAATGAGGTACTATTCTTTTGTCCTCCAACACAGGACGATATTGGCAGCACTAAAGTGAGCAGACGGAGTGACCCACTTCTTTTCTGCGGAAAAACGCCATAAACCATAACGCCTTAAATAAGCTTACGGTTTTCACGATATGTTTCACGCTTAAATTGCCGTCAAAACGCGTTATGTTGAAAATTATGAATATTAGTTTTTCATACTTAACAACGATGCTCTATCTTTAGAGCGATAATTATTGAATTTATCTCTGTACACCACCTGAATAATTTAAAATGTGTTGTGGAACACATTGAACTTACATTTTACTATATGAAAAGTAAGTTCCATTATCTTAATAATAAAATTAGTGTGAACGCGTGGAGCAATTTCGAGCAAATTTTGTACTCGTATTCTTTAACACAGAAAATTATCAGCGCCTGCCACCTCTAGGTGGCAAAACCACTGATATATGCGTAGAATAAATATTTTCCGGGGTGAATAAATTTTATTATGTCCACCCGATGTTGTTGGTATATTATTTTAACCGCATTCAGCCTGGGAGGAGAATATCCTTAAGGAGGGGGTGGAGCTGTGTCATATAAAAATGACAATAAATAAGTCTAGATTTGTGTCGAAACCGTAGTTATAACATTAAACATACCCGTTAATTTGTAGTTCAGTCCCTAAGAATTAAGTTCAGATATTATACGCATACTCATTGCGCCACCAAAATTAAACAAAAATGAAGGTCAGACATGACTAGGGTCGGCTAGGGAAGGTGGAAATTTCTAAGCATGCGTCATCGGTCGATACTTTTATCTAATAAATATGTTCCGGTGTCTATAATTATGATAATGTTTCCTCGATAAATTCAACTCCAATCGGAATCGGAGGCGAACATCAACAAGGATGCGGATGGATGGATATTAATTGTAAAATAACGTACAAAAACGAGATTGCTGTCTATTACAGGTTATGGATTCCGCTGTGTTCACTTTTGAGATTAAACATGTAGCTTTTGTTGTAGTTAGACCCAAGAGTGTTGGGCGGGGGAGGAAAGTGTTGTACACCAGCTACAGGAAAAAAAATGTAACAATCCATGATGGTACCGGAATCAGGTTGAGAGAGTCATGGTCCTCTATATTCCGGATAAAAACTCTGTGAGGGGAACACGACTATCACCTGCAGTCGCGGTGTTGAACGGGGGTGCCAAATATGAAAACAAAAAAATCGGTCATAATTTGCGCGCTATAAATTTTCTTTCAAAGTAATGAGATTAATAGTGTTTCTCGAAAGTTGTTTTCAATTGATTAAACCATATTAGGCATGGGAATGATAGGTGTGTGGGTGGAATTGTGTTGCATAAAATTAACGCGATTACAACCGAGATTAGTGTCTATTCCGGGGTTATATAAAACGCCGAGTTCAAATCTGAGATTGATCGTATAACTTAAGATCTGCTTCAGTCTCGGGATAGAGGTTGATAGGCGGAATTGTTTAATCTCGTCTGGACAAATAGATTGAAGTTAAGTAAATATTGGGCACCCAGCTAATAATAAGAATAAATTTGGATCTAATAATTAGGGTTAACGTAAGTAAATAAATTATAATATCAGTTAGTGTAGTAATTTAATATCTTCAGGTAGAAGTTTAAAATTAAATAATATACAATTATAGATTGTGATAATTACTTGTAGTGAAATTTATTTTCAAAAAAACATCTAACTGATAAATAACTATAAAGATATATTTTATATTCGGATACTAAATTTTCATGACACACACAACTAAAAATCGTCTAAAATGGACATAATTCCATTTGCCGTATTATTAATATTACAAATGCTATCAATTTTTCAGGACGATTACTATTGTATTTATTATTGAGAATAGTGATTCATATACGTCGGCAAATATAGTCATACTCATTTAATATCTTTATTTTCAGATATCGTTAATGGGCTGAGTAATTTAGCGATCCGATAATGTGACGCAAACAGCTGAAATCATATTTACTGACCTGGAAATAGAAAAAAAAACTGCATTCGCACAAAAAAGGCGTTGCAGCTATTTGACTGAGCCCGATAAAGTTAATCATAAAAGTGTGTTTAATAATGTTATATATTGCGTGCCGCCAAGTGTAAATTGACACTGGACTTAATGCCTAAACAATCAGTTAATTAGAATCGATCGTGGCGTTGAAGGGCGCGGAGACACAAACAGGCGTCTCTTCGCAGGATATTAAATCCTCAAATATTCATGGAGCGAAAAACTCAAGAGTCTTCAACATGAAACGGCCAGTTTTCAAATTGAAAGATGAAAAAAAAAGAACTTTATAATTAGATTTTACTTTCTCGCAAGACTGTTCGCGCTTCTGAAAGGATCACGATTAATCACGAGATCGGTGTAGCGGACCAACAAATCTCGTGTACAGTTCTTTACATATCTGAAAGGTTGACAGAAGGTTGAAACTCTGTGAGTCTAATGAGTAAGAAAACATTTAGTTCCATTCAGAAGACATAATTCATGAGTACAATTGATAGATGGGAAGCTAAAATTAGATGCAGCAATTCATTCCAGAAGTATCGAGCAAGAAAATTACATAACTAACTCTAGAGAGAAAATTCGTAGACACTCTAGAGTCAGTAAGATTAAGATATGAAGGTTAGGCACAAGTTGAGGGAAAAGTAAATTAAGGATTGAGTCACAAGAAAGACTGAGGACATAATTGTTCGGAGTATTTTTGTTGGTGAAACAAGAAAGTTAAGTCAATGTTTTGACGAGTAAAAATTTTATACTCTCCTCAAGAGGAACAGAAATTCTGAGGTAAATAATAAGAGGTTAAACGCTTAGGCCCTGCGCACACTGGAGAAATATATTTCATGAAACATAGTTACATGAAACAATTACACAAGATAGCACAGGGACGTGCACACTGGGTTGAAAGGGGTTTCATGAAAAATATTTCGTCTGAACATGTTTACTGATGAAACGAGTTTCATGAAACGACACACATTCACACTCCCTCATGTCATGATAATAGTAATGTATTATGCCATATGTCACTATATTTCTATCTTGATGCCTAGGTCTCCCTGTTAATAGACATTTCAAAGATAAAATCTGAATTTTAAACAATATTTTTTTATTCTTACTACTTTATTCAGTAGGTGAATGAAAAAAAAATAAAATTGGTTAAGTAAAGAGAGTCGCCACCTGTGTTTAAAAATTCTCTCCCTGACGCTACGAAACACAGGTGAATGATTAAAAACACGAAACAAGTTTCTATCCAGTGCGTACATCCCTGTGTTGTGGGTTAAATGAAATAGCGTTTCATGTTTCTGTTGTGTCACCAGGACTTACATGGTCTGGCACTATAGTATGTACAAAAGAAACAGACGATTCAAGGTCAACCGCCCAAATTGCACCATCAATAGTCCATCAGTTTCCCCTATATTCACAATATTTATAGTGGATATAGGTAATGTGATAACAGATATTTTACACTAATTATAATTTTAATAAGACATAATTTGTGTAAATTTGTTTATAAAATAGCGATTTATGAATGAGCTTGCACAAAACGCAGGCAAGGTTCAAAAGAAAAAGAAAAAATGGGTCAGTGGCATAAACCTATATTTTATATTTTTTGCTTTAAGCTCGATTTATTTACAAGTTTAAGGTATTATTGAAAATGACGTTGAATGTATGAAATATTGAAAAATACTGTTTATTATTGTCGAACAAAATTCAATATACATAGCGTCAAATGCGCAGCAGCATATTCAAAAATGTGAATTTTGGAAATACAGGAAGGAGGAATTTATTAATTGTATATGGCAGGGAACCAACCCTATTCGCCACTGATCTTGAACCGTGTATTTTTTTAGTTCGATTCGTTATTCATTTAGGATGTTTCCGCTGAAATTCATTTTGTAAAAATAAAGTGTTGCGAAGTTGAATTCTAATTAATTTAATTTTTTGGTTTCATTATTCCTCTATTCAGTAAGTTATGCATCAATTAAACACACATGTAAAAATTGTATTATTAACAAAATAAAAACTACAATGAGGAATTCAAAATTATGGATAACTCATTATACGTCATTCTTTTCAAATTTACTCTTTAAAAGACTGCAATTCTATGTAGAAAAGGTGGGTGGGTACTATAAGTGTGGATTCCGATCTAGGAAGTCCACCTACATACAATAAGGCAAATTTTGGAAAAGTTTAAAGAATATGGATTGACACATATTTATATATTTGTGGATTTCACGATACCATAAATGGGAAAGCTTGTCTGGTCTATGGGAGAATTTAATATCCCCAGAAAACTAATACGGTTGACGGAGCTCACTTTAGAAAATGCAAATTGTAGAGTAAAGGCCCTTAACGGAACATCTGAATCCTTCAATAAACGGAAAGGCCTGAGACAAGGAGACGCCCTATCATGTTTACTTTTCAATATTGCTCTAGAAAAGGTTATAAGAAATGCAGAACTGGAGATTAGAGGAACTATACTACAGAAACCAATACAGATGCTAGCATTCGTTGATGATGTAGTGCTAATAGAAAGACAGGATAAATCTGTTGCATCTAAATTAGGGTTAAAAATTAACTACAATAAAACAAAATACATGGAAACCTCCAATAATAGAAATATTTCCAAAAATGTTATTAACATAGAAAACGTTAAGAAATTCAAGTACTTGGGAGCAATACTCACTTGTGACAACAACAAAATAAAAATGAACTGCAGAATCATCCAAGGATACAAAAGTTACTACAGCCGAAAAAAGTTAATGATGTCAAAAGGATAAAAAGACGGACAAAAATGTATACAACTTTATAAGGACGTGAGACTTGGACACTCACAGTAAATAACGAAGAAAAATTAAAAATATTCGAAAGGACGGTCCTGAAAAATATCTATGGCCCAAGCTGTATTAATGAAATCTGGGGAATAAAATACAATCATGAGTTATACAACCTATACAAAAATCTTAACATAATCCATATCTTAAAATATGCAGACTTAAATGGCTAGGGCACGTGAGAAGGATGGATATCAACCCACGCAAAAAACTAGTCTTCACCCATTAGGAGAAAAGGAAGGACCTACAGAACTCTGAAAGTTAAAGCATGGTGCATGGAAGTAGAAGATAGAAATAGATAGAAGGCTACATTAAGGAGGCTCAGGCTCGCAAAGGGCTGAATGAGATGAAACAGGGTGTAACAGACGATACACAAACTTAGAAATAACGGGAAAAATTAGGTCCTGACAAACATTGTTCTCTTTTGGTATTCTTGTCAGAGGCGCTTCATTACTGCACAATTAGAGAAAATAAAACTGAGTAACATAATTGAAAAAGCGCTCCTGTAGCATGAACCCTGTTGTCAGACAGATACATAAACGGCAAGAATAATGGTCCAAATAAAACATCTCCGACATTCCTACATCACATCTGTTGGAAGTTGGTCGAGTGTGCGACACGCGCGTTTGCCTCGGCCCAGAAACTCTGCTTGGGACTATTAAACCGCTACTTGCTAATTGCCTACTTATGGAGAAACCATTGGCAGAATTGTGTCCGGCAATGATCAAAGGCACGATTTTAGAATTCTATTTCTCAGTATTCTTTCCACAAATTAAGCAGCAATGAAGCGTCTGTGGTAAAAATAATGTTAAGAAGGACAAATGTCAGTAATATGGCCCTTTATCTTCCTTTATGCTTGCTCTCTTGTTTCTGTTACGCCCTGTTTATATACATATTATATGAATAAAAGTAATTTAGAAATGATATTGTGAATACGAAAATACTTTACTGAGGCAATATATAGTATTTTAGTAAAAGGAAATTATATAAATAATCAAATTGTACGAAAGAAGAAGAAACAGAAATATATCAACATTTAGTGCGGATGGGTTCAGTTAATTGTTGGAACATCCATACATAAGTACAAATGCGCTAACTGCAGAATACTTTATGGAGATAAAACGTTCTATAAATTGGCACGTACTGCGCTGCCGGGCAAGTGTCACACAGCTACTTCGTTAATTTATGACAGATTCCAGAATAAATGTTGACTTCCCCAGTATATCAGTATGAATAACTCCTGAATTACGCAACAAATCACGATGATTTCATTTTAGGCGACGTATTCTATCAACAACAATGTTAACCATTCAAGATTTTCCAGATGGGATTGTGACTCTTTCTAAATTCTGCGTACAGAGTATTCATTTAACCGCAAGCGAAATAAGACTTTGATTTAGTCTTCAACGATAGAATAATTTTCTCTCCGTATGGTACAATTTCTTATTGGGTTTCTCAAAATCTTGTAAAATATTATCAACAAATCAATAACATAGATGAGATCTATCACGTTCAGTTACTTCAGTATTCCATTATACGATTTCTGAGTTTTATTTTTACGTTAAAACTTTTGCCAGTGTCACTCTATACCCGGAAATACTCTTTCTTACTAGCGAAATACTCCGTGCCACTGAAGCGTGAAACACTTCCGCTGTCTTCATTAGGCATGACTCGGTCCACTGCTTAAGCTTCCTACATTTCGGATTACCAAGGCATTACATAACAAAGAGTATTTTGGTATTTAGGTTAAAAAATTAGGAATGAAACTGAATTATTTTAATTATTTACAGTACGTTCCTCTATCTCCAAGGTACAATAATAAATACTTACAAATCAATAAAAGTTCATTATTCTTTTAATAGGCTCACTTTTTGTTTAAACCGAAGTCTTACTTCAGCTTGATACACTTAACACCTCCTTTTTAAAGCCTGCGGAAAGGTAAGTGTTTTCAATGCCTTAAAGATAGGAATCATAGATACCATTTTAGTCCATCGCTGGGTTAAATAAATATCCATCAATTATTTTTAAATGTAATCTTGGTGGACTTATAAATATTTTACATAATTAATATAGTCTAGTTAGATTAGATTAAAATAGAAAATTGCTTCATTCCAAATCAGCATAGAAATTCGTCAGTATTGCAACGAAAAATGGAGAAAATACCGCACGATTAATTCTGAGCATCCGCTGCACCCACCACTTTAATATTTTAGTGACATTTTTCCTTAAAAATCTAAACCACTGATCTCAACAAGTCTGCTGAATTTGTCATCAATCATACAATTACATTTCGTGGATTTTATCGATGTTCCTCATATTAAACACATCCAGTGGGCATCCACTGCGATGTTTAAACAGTTGTCGACGTCCGAAATTGTTTAAATACATTCACCCAATTATAAACTATTTTAAACGCTTTGACAGTTGTCTTGAACTTGCGTTCTCCCTTTCAAGTGGAAATGTTTAATTACTGCCACAAACTTGTTTTACCATTTGTTTTTAAACTACACACACTGTATAGCTTGTCGCATTACTAAAATTAAGCAATTCAACTGTTGTAGCGTAAAATGTGTAAACTATGTACTTCAATGTGATACTTTTCAGAATAAAATTTCTTTGAGTATGGTAAGTTCCATCTCTTAGATTTTAGGAAAATATTTTATCATACGGTGGTAGCTTGTCGCATTACTAAAATTAAGCAATTCAACTGTTGTAGCGTAAAATGTGTAAACTATGTACTTCAATGTGATACTTTTCAGAATAAAATTTCTTTGAGTATGGTAAGTTCCATCTCTTAGATTTTAGGAAAATATTTTATCATACGGTGGTAGCTTGTCGCATTACTAAAATTAAGCAATTCAACTGTTGTAGCGTAAAATGTGTAAACTATGTACTTCAATGTGATACTTTTCAGAATAAAATTTCTTTGAGTATGGTAAGTTCCATCTCTTAGATTTTAGGAAAATATTTTATCATACGGTGGGTGTTATGTATTTATTATATATTATAGACTTATTGATATAAATTTGTAACATAATGAGAGAGAGAGAGAGAAGTAGAGAAGGAGAGAAGGAGAGAGAGAGAGAGAGAAGGGGAGAGAGAGAGAGATTGTCGTCGCTGATTTGTTCTGCTTCGATGTCATTAACTCGCTATTAATGAAATTTTTATTTTTAATTCAACTTCAATATTATTTGTTCTGTGCAAAAACGTGAAGTTAGTATTAACAGCTGAAATATGCTAACTTTCAACCCAACAATTTCGCGAGTTGGAGTATTGACGAAGTTTAAATACTTGGTAAGCCTTTTTGTCATATCAGTTTTCTGCGGATCTGCTCAAGTATTTTCATCCTCAGGTGGGGGTTTGTAATAGAAAAATCTATTCGAATAACACAACCATGACGTCGATCAATTTCACTAAATCCATCCAATTCATTCGAATTTTTTAAGTTTCCAACTCTAGTGTGGCATTTATCGTACGAATGCATATTGCTACTTATTTAAGTGTTACTAACACGAATTACGCACTTCAGCGAATAATTATAATAACGGATTATGCAACGAAACTCGTTCCTGATTCTCTAGAATGTCCACGAAAGCGTTCTTAATAACTTAACGTAATATCATGGCTATTGAAATTCCATCACAAACCGAATAAAATCTAAGGGGGTTACAAAATTGGTACAGTTAGTTGAATGCAAGAACGGGCCTCTTCTGAAAGACGATCCAAGCGGCTGTGGAACCGGCGCTTCATTATTCCACTAGCAGTTTGTTTCATTACTTCCATTAAAAATAATTGGCCCTCTGTAAGACCTGTAAATAATCCAGACGCGGCAGTTAGGTACAAGTAATAGCAAGCATTTCCTTTATTATTAACAGGACGCTTTCCCCAATTTGTATTACATTTCGTGCAACAATAATTTATTTGGATTTAATTGCGTTCTTTCACTCGGCGTTGAACAGTGGACGGCTTCGATTAATTCATTGGTCACAATTAACAATAAATTTGAAGCAATATTTTATGTCAGAAAAGTCACTTGAGGGTTGTGAAAAACAAAACAAAAATATGATAGTGTATATTGAAAGATATTTACATCCATCGGTGCTTATGGGTTGTTCTGGTAAGTTATGTTTGCCAATAAAGTTATGGAATTTTCAAGTAATCGATATCCGGTTATTAAGATATCATTATATAATATATATATATGTTACACTTCCAAAATCTGGGGAAACAAAATTTTCCATCCAGTTGTTGCATGTTTAGGGAATTACAGTCTCTTCTCTCATTATTGCTATGGGCCACGACTGGTAGTGATATAGACGGTACTTCTGAAATTCCTCACCAACAATTTCGAGCATTTGGTATGTTCAACCAGAAGACGCAAGTTCAATTACGACCCATGAGCTGGATTCCCTGCATTCAGATTGATAAAGGAACTGTAAGTCCAGAGGAGTTTCACTCGGATCATAGGTGGGCCAGTGTGTAACCAGATCAACACACTCCACGACTACAATACAGAGGGTAACACTGACACATAAGCCAAACAGCTAACTGCTTATGATTAGTGTTCCTTGCCCGTCAGCTGACAGGAGCTTGTCAACAACTGACGTCGTGAAGGGATCGCATAACTATGCAGTTCACACTTGACTACGGTGGTCAGGTGAAAACTGTAGTTTGTACTTGGCAGAATCGTTGCACTCAAGTCATCGTTTGCATGCCATCAGTGGTCTAGTCGTGGCTCAATACCAAACTATGAACAGTTATCGCCAATTAAATAATTTCTCATTTAAGTAATTAATTTCACATATTTTATTGTAAGCCTAAGCATCTGTAAAACGTCGGTTAATAATGACAACTTTACATTGTTAACACGTTATTTCCAGATTCTTGAAAGAAGCAATGGATCGATCGACGTCTGTTGCTAAAAGCGGACCTCTTTAAATTTATTTATTTTCTTTTTGCAATATGTATACAACAAGAATAAGCAAAAATTAGATATGATACAATGACATGATATAATAACATGGGCCAGAAACCCAACGGTTTACTTTACAGTAGTTACTTTTGCAGTCTTCCTTGTGATAATTACTCAATTAGAGAAAACTATGGGGCAAGTCGAGCGGTGAAAGTCTATTGAGCCTTTGAATGTTTGCACTATTGTCTAATAGATTTTGTATTAACTCATTAGAATGTTGTTTGGACTATGTTATAGATGAGGAGCTTGTTGTCTAAGGATAATTTAGATTTTCGACCTAGCAGCTAGTAGTATTTCCGGAGTTTCAAATTAAGTTGTTTACACTTTTTACAAATGTGAGGCTTCCACGTTAGACCCTTTTCTGGGTGTTATCCTAAGTATTTAATTTATGTTACTTGGGGTAAAGGATTGTTATGAATAAAGACTGCTGGAGAAGTTCCCATACATTTTGTGAAAGTTATCTGAAACGATTTTGTTTAATTTAATTTTACTCTCCATTTCTTTGTCCATTTAGTACTTCATCAATATTCTGCTGTAGTATTTTTACTGCAACATCCGGATCACTATGTTTTATCATAAGAAACTTGACGTCTGCAAAAGATGCAGTAGAGGTGTCCAAATTGTTTGGGAAGTCTGATGTGAAAATGTTGTATAAGATGGGGCCAAGTACACTGCCCTGTGGGACGCCTGATTTTTTTTAACTAGATAGATTTTCAGCGTATTAGGAAGCAGAAGTAATGTGATTGTTGAAAGTTTAAAAGGCTGAACGAGTTAAAGACATCGGAAAGCAGTCGACGGCAAGGGTTTGACCAAATCACTTCATGCTCGTAAGCCTACGTCTTTAATACCGAAGTGATAATCAGTTTCAATAGTTTCATTATTCCGTTTTAATTCAGTGCATGGGATACAGAAATTACAAAATTCTGAAAAAAGTCATGGGTTGAAAATTGAACGAGTTTTTGACTTGAATTCGTATTTGGAACGAAGTATCCTGAGTTCTACAAGTAGGGCCTCTTGAATATCTGCACGATGGGTTTTCGCAGAAACAGCTTAACTTTTGCTTCTTGGAACAAGAGTACAAGTTCTCCTGAGACCGGGTACAGTGTTGGTGTACCAAATCTTTCCCTGCACCAGATTGCTTTGAAGGAGCAGGGCTAAATCATTATAGTACTGATGAAGTTTCAAGAAAAAACAAGCCTATAAAATACCTTCATCTTTTTAATTTTTGGACAGTAAAATGAAAATTTCTGTTTTACAATTATTGTAATTGTGTGCAGAAAGTAAATCTAAAAAATAAATTAAAGCTGCATACACATATTTTTTTAAAGTTTCGCAAATCTTGTAATATTTGTCCCCAAATTATAATTGACTTTTGTTAGACATGATTAAATTCAGTGTTAACTGTGTTAATAAATGTACAGAAGTTAAAATTTGTCTTTGCTGAAAACCTTTATTTAAACCTATATTTTCCCATTCTCGAAAATGTAATACTATCCCAATGACATTCAACAATAATTCAAAAAGAACTGTTCTTTATATTCGCGTTCTTGATTATAATGCAAAATTCTACCTCAATCAATTGAGATACATTTCCCAACATTTATAATCTCTCATTCATACACGCAACACACATACTAACACAGAAGCTTAATCGTAAAATTTTTAATATAAAATAAATATAAAATATAATATAAAATAAAAGTAAAACTTTATAAGCCACTTTACGTCGGTGTCACTAGGAGCATGAAATATTTCTCTTGAAAAAAAAATTATCTGAAGGAAAATTCCTTACGGCCACATTTAAAGACCTTAAATTGTTTACAGTTAACAAGTCTGAAATTAGGATTGAGTTCTGCTTGGCTGCAAGTGAAAGTGGTCGAAAGGGAATGTCTCTGTAATGAATAAAAAGCTTATTACACAGTCTCGCTAGCAGGGATAACAACGGCGTAGTAACGCCATGTACGCCATAGGCTAATTCAATCGACCAAAATATGAATAATATTTCTTCGAAGCAAAAGTATTCTTTTAGATTACAATCCGAGTAATTTTATTTTGTTTCATGAAAGTAATAAATTGAAATATGTTTGGCTTTTGTTTCTGAATTGAGTTACTGCAGGATGAAGAGAGAATTGGAGCACATACGTGCGTATAACTCGGAGTAATGTTCTGAATAGCGCCGTTTGTTTTCAGAATGTCTGAGTTAACGAACTGGAAGACGTCAGTAAATCACCTCAGCAAATGTTTGTTTGATTCGGAAACACTGACCTTTGCTCTCCGAATAAGCCGGTCATTGCTAATGCATATACGGGAACAATGCAAATATCACATTCCATTCTATTCAATATTCGAAAAATATGAAGCCGTGAATCAGTGTATTTAGTTGAATAGTAAATATTATTATAGTTACGCATAGATATTTAATATTTTCATAGTTATTAAACAAAAAACCGAACACAGCGCAACATTCTAAATTTTTTGTGAGACAAACAAGGATATGAAAAGCAATTCCCATTCTATAATAGAGAAAATTCAAATAAATAGGTCGGTAGAGTAAAATAGCAAATTATAATTTTAAAGTTCTAATTTAACGTCTGTTGTAAATTAATAAATATAATTCTTGACCATTTTACAGACAAAAACTTATTTCTCCAATCTTAAGCTAAACGACATTTCTGTGTACATTCATACCTTTTCTTTCTGTAGAACACTTATTTACATACAGTCAGATTTACATACAATTAAATTTAAATTCGAATATCGTTTATTATAACGACTTGTTAATTTTGGTCTTGTTCGATCTGATTCAACTTCTTTTGATTTGCACACCAATATTTGAATATAAATTAATTGCATGTGAATATAGCTGTATGAAAATGTCTTCTACAGAAAGAAAAACCTGAAGAAGATTTGAATGTACACCGAAACGTTGTTTATCTTTAGATTGGATAAATAAATTTGTCTGTTACAAGGTAAAGAATTATTTTTATTAAATTGTAATTTAAGCAAATTAAGATGTGTTAAATTTTTTATAGGACAGGAAATTTTAGTCTGTCTTTATATGTAATCTATCTGAACACAGAGAATCTAAAGCAAGGTCTTAGTGGCTATAAACAAAATAAACGTGTATTCTTTGACTTCCTCCCTTGTACTCAACATCGAAACAAATATAGCGGGAATCAATGGACGAACGCTGACACTATACTGACCTAATAACGAATTAATTAATCTAGCAATGGAAACTCTTCTTAAAAACTTTTCAGTGTGCTAAATAATTGGAATTTTGATATGGAGGAATGGCACGTTTGATTATACCGTAGTAGTGGGCAGATAAGGAAACGGTTAGAGGTTATCAATAACTCCTAAATATGACGCATCTGTTTGCAGAACAAAAGTGGCCGAGTCCCAGCGAGCCAATATCATCCATTATTGCGAGATATCAAGCACATTAATAACGGAACCCAATTTTCGCTTTAGATAAGTATTGGGAATTCTTGAAAAATAAAGTGATACGCTTGTTAGAATTTCAAGGTTTAAGACAGGACTGTATTATAAAAAAACAAGCAGTAAAACACTTTATCAATCGGAAGCCTGATTTATTATTTAATAACAAGTATATTTTGATTGAGAGAAAATTAGGATAAATCGTGACCTTAATTGGAGATGCACTAAAATAATACTTTAATCTGAAGTTTGCCAAAATAATAAAAATTCATAGTCCGCAGAACCTGTATACAAACTAACCTACAAGGATGTGGAATGAGTCAGGATGTAAATTTTCTCCAAATTTTGTAAAGTATCGAGTTTTTCGATAAAGGCGGGTCGATTTCGAAGTAGAATAAATCAAGCTGTGTGTGAGGTATTAACGAAATCCTTTTTTTATTTGAAAGGGACATTAAAATAAAAATTATTCCGTTAATACCTCACATACAGCTTTATTTTATTCCATTTTAACATCGAAGCCGTCCGTATTGCAAAACCCTACATTAAGAATAAATTTATTTCAACTAATAATATGCTTTAACATAAATTATTTATAGTCATATAATAATAGTAATATATTATGCAACAACATACGAGGAGGATTCCGGTTAATAGTTCATGCCAACTATTTACATTATAATTAAATTGTATATCTCAGATCAAAATTATCCTACAAATCCTTTTGTTTAATACTACGAATATCTAAGGAGAAATGAAGATATCTCAGCTTTAAATTGACTTTGGTTATTTGATAACTGCTTATTTCTTTGTGGCAGCCTGTTGAAAAAGGAAATACCAGAATAACGCACACCGTTCTGTGTAATTGACATTCGTTTACTGTTTTGGTATAAATAATATTTATTTATTGTTTTGAAACCTTAATATCAAAATTGATAATAAATATGAGTAAATGTTTTGGCACGACAGAGTGAGAATAGCCCAATTTTGGACTAGACTTCTTCACGACGGTCGCGACATTGTTTGGTAAACACGTTTTTCAGCCTTACAAACCTTGTCTGGCCTGTTGAGCTGGCACAGAATATAATTCCACAAGATAAAAATGTGAAATATATGCAAGTAAACAAGTTTTCTTCATTTTAAATCACTGAGTGTAGATATAATTATTTTAAAATATATTATTAATATTATCATTGCAATTTTATGTATTATTTATTAGAAGAACTAAGAATTTAATATATTAAAATTCATTTAAATTATCTTAGAGTTATATGACTGTATTATCTTAGATGTATTAAAATTTAAGTAAGTTTCGTATACATTAGTGCATTTTGATTCATTTTCCTATTTTATTGAAAGCATTGAGATTCTTCGTAGGAATTATTAATATTTTAATTCAAATTTATTACAGACTTACTATTCCATCCTCATCAGCATTTGAGGTGTTGGCGGTTTGCACACGTTGCGAGGTAACAAACGAAAAATTAGGAGGACTTGACCAAGAGACGAGATAGGCTACATTTAGAGAGATGAGGGTCTCGTAAAATTAGCATCAGAGGGAAATGTGTGGGGTAAGAACAGAAGTGGGGGGAATAATGTAATACGCTAAGTAGATTAGGGAGAATGTGGGATGTGGTACATTGCATCAGACCGGTCTTAGGACTGGTTACCACAACAACAGCAATTTGAAATGACATCTCTCAGGATTCCATGGTTAGTATACATGGACATATAGTAACTCTAAATTATTCATGTTCTCACATTGAATTGTTTCATCATCACATTGTATATGCTTCAATGGTCGATCGTCCAAAGAATCTCCCCTGATTGTTTTAATCGCCCACTTTGGTTTACGTTATCTCAGAATAATCGTGTAACTTTATTTGAGCAATTATTTATTGAACTGGAAATAATAAAAAATAGAAATTAATCTTTGAACATATAAGAAATGTTGACGGAAGAACAAACGTATCTGATGCAAGTATCTCTAGGATTTTCCCTGCTCAGTACTAACGCGAATATTAGGCAGGATCTTTAAACCTTAGCTACCTTCATCATGATGTGAGGTGATGGCGGGTTGTACACGTTGCGAGGTTAGCCCCAGACATTCAACTTATAATAATTATGTTAAATGACGGCATATGATAGCTTTTATATTTGGTATGTAGCATCAGACTCACGCATAGGAAAATATCAATGAGTGACTCTGTCCATGACTTTGATTTTTTTTTGGCGGGCTTAACAGGCTACATGAGGGTAATCCTGAAACAGGCAACTCTCCTTTAATAGCATAGGAAGGAATTGAAAAGGAGAAGCGGAAGGTATAGACTTCGGGTGTGTGTGGATAGGAATTGAAACGCTGTTGGAATGAAAGGAAGCGTTACGGTAACAAAATTGCTTCATTATCGAAAATACGGTAAATATATCATTTAAAAGTTCAGGGAAAAGGTATTAAAAGAAGTATGGAATATGGAAGATCATTCAAACGAAGTGATTTAAGGCGCAGCACATAAAGCAAGGGACGTCAGACAGCGCGAGCTCATTCTAGGGTTCTTCTATAAGACTGCTTACTCTCCGGTAAAGAAAATCAATGAAAAGACTCTTAGGTAACACGAGCCAAGTAGAATAGATTCAGAAACGTTAAAAACATCGACGACCTTATTCAATTTTTATTATGAACACGGTCTCTGTGTCTGCAGAACTATTCATAGATTTCTGAAAGGCGTTAATACCAATTGTTTGAGGAGAGAATGTGCGCATATGGTGGATGTATATATATAAAGGACAATTCAATGATAATTTTGCACCGAAAACTTAACCCTATATTAAATTTTATAATGAATTGAAATTATATTGTATGATAAATTTTATAACGAATTGAAATATATTTCACCTCAAGTATACTATGAATATTAGAAATATTTGTGTCTGAAAAATAAATTTCATTAATTCCCACTTGTGCCATATTTTATTACAGAGATGTTTCCTAAAATAATAAATGTTTCGTTATTTAAGTTTCGCTGTTTCAGTTCTCATATACTTGGATCACAATTACTAATTTAAATTCTAATATATCTGCTAATTGTTTGTATTATATATATATAATTTTAGAAAGAAAAGGATGGAGAAATATCGATCTGACGCAGGACCTCCCGCTTTCAGGGCGGGCACTCTACCACTGACCTACTCCGAGTCGACGTCCCGAGGACCTATTCAACATACCTCGACTCCTTTAAACCTAAGGTAGGCTCACCTACAATTAACTAATCAGATTCTTCACAGCCTAATTTCTAGGAATTCAGTTGAGCATGGTCATTGTGTATACTGATCAAAGGTGTATGGAATTCAAGTCAATGGAATTAGAAATGCTGCAATTGAAACTCAAATAAAGAGCGTGTAGCTAAATTTAGAAAGACAAGAATGCGTTCGAGTCCTGGGTCCAGCCGACATTTTCCATTATTGTCTTTCTAAATTTAGCTATAGGCATAACTAAATCAGAATCAGAGATTACAGAGAGAAACGAAATTGAAGATTGTTTGTTCTAAGAGGTTCTCTCGTGAGAAGAAAATACCTTAAAGAGTTAAGATATGAATAATGCTTTAGTATTAAAATATTTGTGGATCAACAGCTTGAAATATTACAATATAATAGGTATATGAAATTCTCAACTGTAAAATGAGAACTTCAAAAACTATCGACTTTACACATAAATTTTTTATACTGAAGAGTTGGCGGATTTTGCTATTTTTTTACTTAAAGCATTATCTGAAAGCTCCTAATACGTAACGGTATGTAGTAAGGGGCTGTAATAGAGAGATTTCGTAACAAGTCAATACCATTACCACATATTTTGCCACATCAGCATAAAACTGCAAAGTGTTTAAAAATATTTTTCTGAGATTAATGTTTAATTTTTTATTATGCAAGTTTTATGCTGGCAGTGATTCAATACAATTTAACGACATACCGATGTATTGTTTTGTACGATTCACGCTTATTCAAAACTGTTCCCAGTTAATTTTATAAAAATAATTGATTAAAACACCGCGTTAATAAATTAATTTCGATTCCAAATTAACTAGCACACTTTTCATCAATATATGTTGCATAATTTTGTAATTAAATTTTTTATTTTTTAAAAAAACAATCAATTACAAATTGTTTGTTGTGACTTGTAACAAAATTATAGCATTTTGATATAAACTTTTGGAAAAGGCTTAAATTTGCTAACATACTATGAAATGTTATAATTTATTTCTCCCGGTTTTTAACCAAATTTTAAGGTTATGATAGAATGAATTCAGTTACCAAGATAATTTATTTATAGAGAAAATATTTTAACATCTTTATGAAAATGTAAATATCCATAAACCTCCGTGGTAGTACCTATAAGATTTTTACATATAAGGCACAAAATTTTAAATCTTTGTATCATTTATTTAAGGAAAAAGTAACATATGTATATTTTCACCCCCCTTAAGATGCCTAGAATATTCATGACTTCTTTATTATAGTAAGAGTATTATCCTTTTCCTTAAAGCCTGTCGTAAGGTGTTAGGATTATTTTTAACTACCTTAAGGTAAAACGATCAAATTATACAATATGGGGAACAAAAATCAAGACGAACTACTTATCAAAGTCAGACTACAAAATGAACATGACAATACAGTTCTATGGAAAATTCTTATATCATAAACGAAATAATGTGAAACAAAAGCGAATCGGGCAAGGTAACAAAATATTACTGATACCCAAGAAACTAGTTAGTCATCGGAAACGAATATACCTCCTGCTGAAGAAATTGGAAAGAAATGAATACTATTTCCTTCACCCCATGTAAGCGTCGTATTCTAAACATCGACGACCGTATACGTGACACGGATCAAAAAACTATTTTTAACATGTCAACACCACACACCTTTTCATGCTGGAGGCAGATGTATGTACTGTATTAATATCAAATATAAACATCTGCGGAATCAATTCAATATTGCTTGAAGGAGGAATGTTTTCTTTATTTTCTATAATGAGGTTAGTTTTTTTTGTAATGAATTATGAGCCATTATTAATTTTTTCGTACGATGTCGTTAGGGTAGTTACCTGGTCCAGCTCTGGGGACGGCACGAGCAGACTTCTTGTCTTGATTGGTTCCTCCACTTCTTCCCTGAGGGACAGCAGCGACGAAGTCCAGGAATTCCTCTTGATGCCGGTCTTGTTGAGGTCTTTCCCGAAGCTGAAACTCCGCCTCAGGTTGGAGGACCTCAGCAGCGAACTCAACGTGCGTTTCATCAGGGACCCTTTCTCAGGTGGTTGTTCTGTGCCATCAACTTCTTCCTTTGCTCTCTGTTCCTCTGGTTTGCGATTTCTTCTTACTACTTCGGTCTTGACTGGGACCGAAGTATCCGACTTTTTTCGATTTTTATCATCTTGTTTTTTTACTCCCTTTTTATCATCATCAGTTTTCTGATTCTTCGTATTTTTAGGGGACCTCTTAGGGTTCTTCATAGACCTCCGTTGTCCCTCAAGCTGCCCGGATAGCGTCATATTTCTTAAAAAATAAGCCAGCTGTACTAAGATAATTGGGAATTTCAAGAGCTTTTTGAATAAACTCTGAAATAAATATTTTTGGTAGTTATGTAAAAATAGTTTATTTGTATATTTAACATTTTTCCGAAGTCACCAAACATCAAAGGTACACAAGTTTGATTTCGGCAATCATGAAACAGCGAACGTATTTAAAATTTCATAACGTCGCGTCGAAAAGTGACCCTCGTGTCCGAAACATTAGCAAAAAAATTATGGTTGAAGTGTAGCGGTACCTCCATAACGACATACTATCATCTGTTTATTATTTGCTGCGCGCGGGAATAGCGATGATGATGCGGTGGCTGGCAAAATATTAACACATCTGGGACCTGCCAGAAAAAAAAGGTTAATCGTTCTTTTAAAAGAAAATCAATTACATAGTATTTACGAAAGCGATATCGTTAGACGTGCACCTTCGGGGTAAACGTTTTGAACCGAACTTAAGCATGAAACATCCTTGCAAATGATGTGATTGGCAGTTGTCCGAGACTACACGACAATGCTTTTTGCGGAAAGTTGATATGCCGGATCGGCGGCAACTGCGACTCAGAGGCTATCTTAACAGAGCGCAGGTTGGGTCTTATCTCTAGATAAAAATTCCGCACTCAAAGGCCGCAGAGACACGGCCACACAATTTTTAGCGCCAGAGCTCGTCGAGTCGCGGATATTGCACGGCACAGCACATCACATCACACGACATCACTGCACGGCAGCGCAGAGAACGGCACGGATGGGATCTGTCACCTGGGCGGGCGGCACTGCTCGTGTTTCGCAGTTTCGCGTCTGTCCGGCACGGCGCCGCGAGATGCAACTGGCTCGGAGCAAACACAGCTGATAAGAGCCGCCTTATCGGGCTTAATAGTCGCAGGCAGACGTGGCAACGGCGCACCTGTCACTCGGAACTTCTCACTTTCTCGTCAACCGGCACGGCGCTGTGGCGGCGGTCACCTGTCTCCTTAAACCAATGCCACTATTCACTACCAACTTCACACCAACTTGTAAAACGCTCTCTCACAGTTTACATACAAATTTTTCAGATATTAAAGTTTGCAAAAAGAAATTAGAATAACTGTTTCTGGCTAACTAAGAGAGCCACTGATAAGTAACAGAAACCGCTCGTATCTTAAACCAGGCAAATATAAGCTTCAATTAATCATTATTTCACAGACCGATATAACAGCAGAAAATAATTCTATATTGTTGTTGTGGTATTCAGTCCTAAGACTGGTTTCATGCAACACACCATGGTAACCTATCTTGCGCAAGCCTTTTCATCTGACATTCCACGCTCCGATTCGTAGAACGTATGCATGCCAGTCTTTGTTTTTCTTTCTGATGACAACTTCCCGAGTAGTCGCCCCCCCCCCCCCGGATATCCGAATGGAACATTTTACCCGAGAGGCTGCCATTGATTTATATTCTTTATTAATAAATGTAAAAATACATGAATAAGCCGACAAAAATTTAAATTATATATTTGAATGTAATAAAATAAAACAGAACAGGTTAATAAAATTTGACAGGACAATTTTTTTCCTTTAAGGAATCTCTTCTGGTGTAAATATAACATTTATTCACTATAATTTCGGCTGAAATGTGTGTGGGCAAAAATTTCACAAAACCCTTATTATGTATTGACATTTTTTTAAAAAAATATTATAAGTAGTTGAATTTTTATAGTTGTTCATGGACTGGTTTCAAACAGAACGAAACGTGGTGCTAATTTTTATTTTATTAATATATTCAGAATGCTAATTTTTACAAATTTGGCTGGCTTTCGTTTGTAATTGAATGTACTTAAGTGAATGTAACTAATAAAAAAGACGTACGCTTGTTTGCATTTTCGTTATTATGTTATATATTTTTGGTAGTTAAGTAGTAATAGATTTGTAAATTAAACATTTTGCCCTGGTCACTACACATCAAAGATACACAATCATGAAACAGCGTACGGATGATAGAAAAATTGAAGCCATTGAAGGGTAACACTACGCACTACCCATGGAAGTAATTATTGTTAAAAATATGCGAGTACGTCAGCGCGAATGTATATGACGTCGCAATACAGGTAAAACGCCATATTTATTTGTACGCAATGTGCCGTCCGTTTGTAAACATTGTGCTACTATTACATTTGATCAATTATATCATGAAAATATTAACTTATGGGAGGATGATGATAAACATTACAAAAGATTTGTTTAAATGTATAAGTTTGTATATTTCTGTTTTAGCAAGACATATTTCACGGAACCGTGGGAGATTTAAACTAGACTTTTGACTGATTGTTTCCTGTTATTAATGAAGATTAGGAAATATCAAAGAGTAAAAAACAATATAATTTAATAAGTGTGTTGTAAATTGCAAACATTGACGGTATAATTTAAATGCGAATTCTTGACAATATTATGTTGTTTGTTTATTTATAATTGCAAATATTGACGGTATAACTTAAGTTTGAATTCGTGACTATCTTTGCATACATTGAAGTTTGTTTATTAACAATTTCAAATATTGACAAATTAATTTTATGAGAGAATTCTTGATGATAATGTTTATACTGTATCATTATTGTAACGACTAAAAATCAATTTGATAAAAGTTTTTATATGAATAATAAATAATAACAATGTTTGTCTACCTAACTGTGCTGTGTTATTAACAATGTTAATACTACTTACCCACTGACAATGTACAGTTTCTCGCTACTCTCTACTTACGAAAAGCTGACTGTCCGAAAGTGACAGGAAGGGATTTTATGCAGAACTTAAAATATTATTCATATAAAAAAATTCGATGGGTTTACAATTTGATACACGTGAAAAGCATTTTCAACGGAATTATGTAGCCATGTTGCTTACGACTCGCGAACAGAGTAAAGTTTCCATTTCGTGGGTGTGTGCGGTTAGAATTTGTAACGGGAGAAGACTGACGATATTAACGGACCGAATAATATTTTTCACCAATATTTGCGGAAGATTGAAAGTTAATTTTTTAAGCAAATTTGTTCTCATGTGGGAACGTTTTCCTCGATCCAAACGACTTCGGCTTAAAATATCGTATTGATATTTAATCGTTAACTCGAGGGACCTTTAAGAATATGTTTTGTAAACAAGAAATACATTTATTTCACTAACAAAATAAATGTCACTATAAGTTCACTTTCGGCTAGCTAAATGATTGCAATCATACTAAGACATGAGATTTGTTAACAGCGATGTGGGATATGAGTTTCCTCTAAGACTATTTGTCAAAGACACTTGTTATATTGAATGTGATTGACATACAATAACTCTTGAAGACGTCATGTGACTTTTGTCTGATATGTCCGAATCCGGAAAACAGTATCTTTCTCGGCGTTTAAATTGTTCTCACCTTTTGAGATTACGGCTGATACCTACGTTCTCGAACAATATGTGTAAATTTCAAGAATAGTATAAACAAACAATTCAAATTAAACGAATCTTTAACCCAATTGTTAACTACATTAGGGTGATCCTAAAACAGGCAACTCCACTTTAATAGCATAAGAAGGGAATTAAAAAGGGGGAATGTGGAAGGTAGAGAAAGGAAGCCAATGGTTGACTAGGATTCCCGGGCTGTTTCGCCTAAAGAGATGCAGGGAAAACCCTAGGAAACCTGCATCAGGTGTGTCGGGCTATTCTCACGCCCTTCCGAATGACGGGAGATGTGTTTGCTGTAGGTTTGCAGCATACCCTTCTCTGTGCCTCCATAAGTTTTAGGAGGCAGTTTGCGGACAACTCTTTCCGTATTCCCAAGGTCTTCGACCCAGTACATACACCTCTAAGGTAGGTGAAGGTGTGCCTCGGCATGTTAGAACTTTGAAAAATCTAGAGAGAAATAATATCAATTTGCGAGATTATTTCAAATGATACCAAGCCTGATGGCGAGAAAATGTTCCGAAGCATGGAAACACACAAAATCTTCTCCTTAATTGGGAACTGAACCCTTAAAATTTTATTATTCCTACAGATTTTATGGGTGTTAATTAGTCAGAAAAACTGCATTATAGGACTTATTGTAGCCTTTAAGTACAGAAAAACAACCTTTCTCAGGTAGAATTTTGAAAGTGCTCGAAAACGGCTCTGACGTCAGTCCCGGTGGCGTGACGTCAGAACACAAAGATATATAAACATCAGAGAGAGGCTATGAGGACGTTACAGCGCTCTGGGCCGCAGTAACTAACAACACTGACAATCACACTTTCTACGGGCAAGAACTTTGAGTATCTGATCTGTGTTTGTAAGACTGAGGTTGAATAATCGTGTATTTTTGTGATTACAATACATCGTTTATCATCCGAAATCATGCCAAATGTGTGTTCAGCGTACAATTGTACTAATCGTAGTTCAAAAACAACTGGAATATAGTATTTTAAGTAAATATAATCATATTTTCACTTTTAACTTCGATAATTACCAAATTTCTAGTCTTCACGGTGCTCTAGAACGCAAGTCAGCTCTGTTTTTATGAAAGTAGTTCTCTGTACTGTAATTAAGCTAATTAAACTCTGCTTCAAACTATTGTGCTGTTTTTTAAATAATTACGTTATACTTGAATTGGCGAAATAAAATTTTCAATTCATCTATACAATAAATGTGTTTCATTTCCTTATCAACTTTAAAATATATTTTATGTCAGTATACATGCATTTAGATGTCAATTGCACAATGTATGATTGGAAAAATATTAAAATTTTAGATATTGGATGTAATGTTTACTATAGACTGATGGGTGAAATGCTTCATATGTGATCTAATAATTCGGCCATTAATATCAGAAATGACTGATTTAAAACAAAAATTATAAATTATACAATGATTTTGTAGACAGACAAGACAGAATATCCCACCTAGCATAATATTTTTAGCAGAACAGATCACTAAAAATCAAAGTGAAAATGCAATGTGGCAAGAGTTTCGATTCACGAGAAAAATAAACGAGGCAGTGAAGTGCAAGACTCCTGACGGAACTCTCGTGGAGCACCTTATAGGAAGAGGACTTGCATTGGAAAGTAAAGCAGTAGCTGTCCTGGAAGAAAAACTTAATGTGAAAATTAAAAGATCTGGGCTTTTCCTTTCAGCAAGCTATATTTTATTGTGAGCATCTTCTGATGGCATTTCACAACACTTCATTGTGGAAATAAAATGCCTACTAAGTGATAAAACCAGAATAAAGTATATTAAATATGGGCAGATAACAGAAAAGTACATGGATCAGGTACAAACACAAAAGCACTTCGCAGGCATAATGGAATGTGTATTTTGTGTTCGTTATCCTGATTTTGACACTATCAAAAAAATGGAAATATTGTGGATATATTACAACAGAGACTACACACATAATTTGATTAATGATGTTGAGATCTTTTGAAAGTCAAATATATATCCCCGGTTGCTTGATTCGGTAAACAAAGTGCTTATAAAATAGATTTCATTTGTATTTGTATTTTTTATAGAAAGCCTGCTTTCTATAGAATAATTATTTAACACTACAATTTTATACTGAAAATATAGAACTTTAATTTTTAATATCTTTTCCTTTATTCCTGTGTATACAAAAAAACTTGAATCATGTTGCAAGTGATGTGACCATATATTGACAACAAAAACAATATTAATGTTGAGGAGACTGACTATTTTATTATGTTCCATAGTCGAAGTAAGGCAAACACATTTCTTGCCTGTAATCTCTAATTATTATTTTCACTAATGCTACTGGTCGCTGTTTCAAATTGTATTTTAGGCAAGATGAGAAAAATATACTATCTCATGATCATGTATTAGTGAAGTAGATTTATAATATCCGCATGATTACATCATTTGAATGTACATGTGTCTGGTTTCAATAGACGAGATGTTAAGGTTCAATACGGCACGGTCTATAAAGAGCGCTACGTCACGCCAATCAGATGGCGTTCTGTGGTCACGTGCGTATTTCAAATTTTCGGCCCAATTTATATGCCGTTTCTCTCAAATACATACATACTGGTTCGCACATGCTTTTCTGAAATCTATGAGTAATACACTTTTGATAAAACACACAGGTCAAGTAGAAAAAGAATTAGAGGTATGTTCCCAATTGTAAATCTGTTACAAATAACTACTCACTATGTTTCAATACATCGTAATTCATTGTAATGAATTACTACCGCAGTGAGCTGTGGGTTTACAGGTATTCAAACAAAATTTGAATACAATACTCCTACGATGGCCGATGGGCAGCGAGCTTACTACAAAGCAAACCTAGAACAATTTCCAAGGAGTTTCATTCAATCAAATATATTTTTCTGAAAAATTGTGGGACGTGTAAGAAATAACGGAAAAATATTATTAAGGAAATGTAACGTGACACATGGAACAAGGCCAGACTCTTGTGTAATATATCTTTAGATTATGAATTGAAAGTGCCAATTTTTTCCTTCGACAGATTTTTAGTAATTTGAAAGGAAATTAGGTATAAGTTGAAGATCGAAGGCTTTCCCGAAGCAGTTGCAGAAACATTCCTCGAGTTTCCACATGGGTAACAGCGATTAACCCTCAACGTTTTGAAGCCTTGTAAGCTCTGTCGTCATCTTCCAGGCGAAGTGTCCACTGGAAGATGCCTGAAAGATGACGACGGAGCTTACAGTCGTCGAAACGTTGCGTGTTTACCACTGTTTTACCCGTGTGAAAACCCGAGAACTATTTCCGTAATTAGATAGATTTTGCCCTTGGACTGATATTAGGACCTCTATTCCAATATTAGCTTGATCAATTTAAAGACGATTACGAGGAATCAAAAAGTCGATCGCGGAAGCCGACGTAACACAAATAATTATAATTACGTACAAATACCATTGCAAGACGCTGAAATAATCTCATCGTTGTACTGCTTATGAAAATTCAATTTTAAATTATAAGACATTCAAAGTGGATTGTAAGTAGCCAAATTCATGGCGCAACTACATACGAGCAATTCAGCAGGGAACACATTTCTGATGAACGGATTTGCCAAACACTTGTATTGGCGCAGCTGCTTGGAGCAGGTGTGGCGATGTATTCAGAACACAACTTGTACAACTCTGAACTGCGCAATGAAGACAGGGATTCAAGGTTTCCGGATCCCAGGACGATTTAAACTTCAGAACCTCTCAGCGATACTCCCGAAAACGCAACAATCAAAGCGCCTGCCACCTCAAACACAAATTATCCATTTGTAAACTATATCATTTCTGAAATCTGTGACAATTTCGCTACCTGTTTCTGAAAACAATGAAAACTTGTGGATTCTCCGGCGACGAATTTGCATTGTCCGCCTTTCTTGTTTCTAGAGGAAAGCATTGCAATGGCCACATATAAAATTCATCGATCCCAAATAAAGCTGGGAAACGTTTGTTAAATTTCCAGTCGCATGGAATAGTGCTGGCCTGCTAAAGCTTGTTCTGAAGTATTCTCTTGTACTTTGTCGATTTAAACAACGAAATTAATTTCATCCTTGATCACTGCCCGAACAGCAAATCAAAGTATTCTCTTTTCCTGATCTCTTTCAACATAATTTAATATCACTTCTTTCTTGTTCATTGCTAAAAGCATGACAATCCTCATCAGTTTGGGTAGTTTTCATTTTAGAATAAAAATGGTTTTCTCGTTAAACTCGGTTCTTACGATGTTAAATTATTAAAATAAATCATTAATTCAACTTAAATAACAGTAAAACAACGATTTAAAAAATTGGGGTGAACACAAGCGTGCATTAATTTTACATTCCAGAACATTAACATTATGTTTCTGGGCAGAACGAAAGCAATTTTTATCTCGTTAAACAAGAAAATTTTGAATGTGAAGTAATAATTATTTAAATATAGAATATCAGAATGGTAAAATCTTGACCGAACCCGGGAATCGAACACGGAGCTCACGCTTACCGGCCGGTTTTCTGTTACCACTGAGCCATGCCCTTTGATAATTTTTCACAATTTCCACTTTTCACTGATTTCTAGAACTGAGGTGTCAAGAATGTGATTAGTAAATTGTAGGTGAGCCCGAGCTTCAGGTATACAAGAGTGGAAAAATCTCGCAGCGTCTCTTAGCGTCGACTCGAACTGGTTCAGTAAGCGGGAGGTTCACGGTTCGAACTCGGGGTCCGGTCGAGGTTTTTACATTCCTCTCTTCTATATTTGGTTTCATGGCCTTTGGGTGAGCTACAATTGAAATGATTCTTCTCTCTTCGAATTTCATTTAAATACTTTTAAAAATGATTTTTATTAAAACTGATATGTATTCATTTCTATTAATTCAATTAATTTAGGTTTAAGTCAGTCACTAAATAAACCATGTTTTTTTCTCCCACCGTTTATTTAATTTAATTTCGAAAGTGCTTTCGGCTATCGCCAGAAACATACCCTCCAAATATAAAGTTTGTAGGTTGCAATCTACTTGTCCTTATATATATATATATATATATATTTCAATTTTGGCCAATATATGCAATGTATTCCATTAATTATGATTTTTTAATTTTTTACGATGTTCCTCAGTATTTTAAGACGTTTTATCTTAAAAATTCATTCTGGAATTCCGAATGAGTTTAATGGAATCGTCTATCATGATAAGTAAATCAGAATCATGATACACGATTCCATTAAACTCATTCGGATTTTCAGAATAAATTCTTAAAGAAAAAATGTCCTACAACATTCAGGAACATCGTAAAAAAGTTTAAAAAGAGAATTAACCGAATAAATTACATATATTGGCCATAATTTTAATATTTATTAAAAATAAACAAACCTTAAGGACATTTTCAGTATCTAAAACCAAATAATTAAATATAATTACACAAACAGTAGTTGAACTCCAAACAATTAATTAAATTTAGTATAATTAATTAACAAAGATATCTCTCACACACACACATACACACTAGAACAACACCTATAGAACACATATATTAAAGATAATACTTGTAAGGATTATACATACATATAATGTACAAATATTTAAAGGGTTAATATTGCTATATATGTAAAAGCGGAGAGAATAAATCGTTACATAAAATGATAAAAACTTTAAAAGATAATCGATAATAATTTTAATAGAATAAATAGTTATATTATTATTCACTTGTTTACACGGAAGCACAAGGGCAATCGCAAACACTTATTTCACTACAGAAAACTGTCATTATAATCACTCATTCTTCACAGAAAACACAATTACAAACACGAAACGCTATTGACGATGCTACAAGGGAACCTTGCTCTAGTCAAAGACGCAAGATATAATATAGAACAGAGGAGACACAAAAATTTAGATTAGTCAGTATTAACTTCTAGGAATCACTTAGCCCTTGATAATTTCAGTAATTTTGTGGGGTATCGCAGTACAAATCAATTGTTTACACTTCGATTAAAGAATTCATTGACTGAGTTGTACGCACCAGATAATAGGATATTTTTACATTTAGTAATAAAGTTTATAAGACTATTTTTCATTTTTCATCCGTAAGTAGACTGCTAAAAGTTTAATTCCGGAATGATGAATACTGGATTAAAAATTTAAGACAATGTTTGTCAGTTTACGTTGTTTACTAAGTTACACGAGGCTTGTTGCTAGAGTTATCTATATATTTTGATTTATCAAGTCTTTGACTGCCGAAATAACTTTTTTACACGCTTTTATTTAATTAAAGTAATTTAAAAACTGTTGTGACGTGAACGATTATTTAAGTTTTTGTAAGTGACACAATTTTTGCCTTGATACCCTACTTCCTGACGTTAACCATGATTTCCGATTGATATTAGTTTTACGAATTGATTGTAATGGAGCAATATTGACAATTACTGAAAGAAATTTAATCAGAAAATTTTTAACATGATATTGGGATCAATATAAAAAAATTATAATTTTGTTTAATGTTACTGCTTATAATATAATTCTTCATAATTTATTACGAATTTAGCGTGAAGAGGCACTCTAATATTTGGTACCATTGTATTAAGTTCCCTTAATTGGAATAGATGTTAGAAAATGTGCATTAACAAACCCTTGTGATCGGATATGACAGTGTGAATTACTTTTTCAGAATAAGTATGTTGACCAGCGTTAGTTACTGAATGATCAATACTTATGGAAGAAAAAGGGGTTACTGGAGTAGCACTTCGGTTTGTAACACGTAAATCTGTAAGGTGACAGTAATGAGTCAAGGTGTTTCGTTTTCCTGGTATCCCTCAGAATATCTTCATTAAAATCTCCATTGACTTTCAAGAAAATTGTCGGAATAACTTTCAAATTGCCTGTAAATTGACAAAAAACTGTTTTTAGTGGGTTTAATAGCCACGATTTCAGTGGTGCTACATTCAAAATCAGTTTCACAACTGAGTAAGCAAATATCGGATCTATTTTTACACATTTCGGCAAGAGAATCTCTAACGTAAATGCATGACCCACCGTTCATCATATAAGTTCTACTATTATTTGAGATTATTTTAAAACCCTCTAAATGGAAGAATCTTCGGTTTGCCAATGTTCGGCTTGTAAGAGCACGTCAATGTTGACACCGTTAAAAGAGAAAAAACTTTCCAATTTTAATTTTTTATTTCTAAGGCTCCGTATGTTTTGATTTAGTACCGAAAGTATAACTTATTGTGATACGGAACAGTACTGTTTGTAATTGTTTCATTCGCGGATTTATTTTATTCCCCACAAGTGTTTCAATTGAATTAATGGTAAAGTATTATTGTTTGAAAGGATATCGTCAAAACATTTTTAATATAAATTAGCGTCAATACTTAATGTATTTTAACCACAGAGGTCCCGGGATCGAATCCCGGCACGGGCTGACGTTGTGTTGCTTGAGTTACCACACTATGATTTCCTTACCCGGATACAAAGTTCCCCGAAATTGTGTACAGTCGCTAATGACCGTAGCTCTTCGTATGAATTAAATAAAGGAAACTGTTATTACTGTTATCAGATGTTTATAATAATACGGTATCGATGAATTTAATCCAGTTTTATTGTTTCATCTTCTTATTCACTAAATATTATGATTGATTAAATTTAAGTCTGCATTAAGGCGGAAGTTTTAGTACCTTTGTTACAAATGCATGTTTGACATTTATAGTAGATAGACCAAACAAATAAACGAGATAAACGAGTGCAAAAACGCGCCTAGTTTCTGGAGAGCTCGGAAAGAATCGCGATAGAACTCTATATAATACTTCAAACTTTACCGTATTTTTTAAAAAATCGAGGTGACAATTTCGTTTATCAACAACTCGTTTCGATTATTACAATTATTATTTACGTCCTATTTAATTTACAAAAAAAATAACGAGTTGCTTTTAATACACTATGGTGGCAAATGTTTTATATTACATAATAGTTCACTTGAACATGGACTCTACTTTTACATGTTGTTTAATTAAAAAAAATTGTACCACGAATAAGCTGAATATCCAGTTCCCACAAAAAGTGGTCGGATTATAATAGTTGTATTTTAGGTATCATCCATTTTCAACCTTAAATATAGAAACGGAATAAACCCATTACAGTATCATTATATCAGTACCTCTGTTGTATGCCAACGCGAATAAACTGTGTGAAAATTTCACGAAGTTTCTTAGCATTCCGTTCTTGCGGGTTGTATTCAGCTCTGAACAATTTAATAAAGTTAATTATTACGTTTCGATATTTTTTTAAAGTCGTTTTCAGAAAACTAAATCAACACCGAAAGAGTTAGAAAATGAATAAAATAAAAATAAAAATTACGTTAAAGTTTATAACGAGTACGAGATTGATCGACTTCTGAGAAAAGGAAAACTCATTTGTGGAAAAAAATTAGATATTAAATGCAAGAACGACCCGTCAGGAAAGGAAATTCAACTTCCAGGCACTTTGTAGGTTGCACAAGGTCCCGTATTAATAATGTGCTTGCGTTATTCTCGGAAAATAGCATCATGCGTTTAAATTGCTTGCTTCCAAAATTCTATACAGAAAAAAGTATTGCAGCAGAAAAATATTATTTTGAATGGAAACTAAAAACGTCTGTATTTTAGCATTGATTATCGAATAACAAATTTAAATTTTGATCCATTTTTCTGTTATAGACAATTCACTCGTTGTTAATTTGTTGGCACTACTCATTTTTATAGTAAATGTAGGGGGAAAATAACAAGGAACTTGGAACGTGTTCTATAACATTTAACGAAACCGTTTTTTATACAGTTCCATGGGCCAAAGAAACGATAAAAATTACCAATTGATTATAGAAAACTAAATTTAAAGCTACTTCTATAAAATTAATGCCTATCGAATATACTTTCGTTTTTCTTATTAATTACGATTAGGTTACAGCTGAACGTTGTGTAAGAATGAATGTAACAGTGAGACGAAAATCGTCATAAAATAAATTAGTCCTAAAATTTGAATTCATCTATATTAAAATTGTATAATTAATTAATTAGAAAGAGAGTGTTATATACAAGATATCAATAAATCAAGAATACCACTTTCAGTCCATCAATTTATTATTGAGTAAAAAAATGTCGTTACAACACAGGAGCTTTCGACCTGTAATCGGTCATATTCATCTGAAATAAACGAACAATTCACATTTCACAACATTACTATATAAGGGAAGATGAAGAAACAGGTGAAAATCGGAATGTAGGGATGTGCCCAACCAAATTATATGATCAGAACTTGAATTTGTAAGCCGGTTTGTGGCCGGGTGCTACCATGAATCAAATTGTGTCTGCAACGTTGGCTGCTTTACATGAATACAAACAAATATTAATCTTGTGATGAGTGGTCTGAGAAAATGTCAACTAACTGAATATAATGACGAAACGTTAGTTTTCTTTAATATCTGGTAAAAATGATTTTTTATTATGTTTATTTAAAAGAATTATGTCCATATCGTGGGATAATTCCAGAGGAAGGTCGTATAAATTGATATGAAAAGTAAAAGTAATTCAACTTACTGTAAGATTGGCACATCACTAAGAAAAGGGAAATCAGAGCTAGAATACGTGGGTCTGAACACTCATATGGGAGTAGTCTTACGAAATTGTGACTAGCCCAAAAGATAAAGGACATAAAATGAAATCAACATGTGTTTTATCTATAGTTCTCAGTTTAGTTGCGAAAAGTCGAAACAATGAGTTCCTTTCCACACGAGTGTTGTGATTCATTTGCTGTAGACCTGAATTTCGTCTCTTCCCTAAGATGACACAAGTTTTATGTACTTTTATAAATTTCTACCTTTCTAATCATCCAAACTCAGTTACATGACCTTTGGTTGAACTTCAATTGGAAACCATTTTTCTGTATTTATACGATTTAATTAATATTAAATTACGAAAATATTTTAAACTTCTAAATATTTCAAATACAAAGAAAATCATTTCACTGTTACAGTGTAACATACTTAAAAACATTTTTATGTTAATGTTTGCATACATTTATTAGAATCGGACGAAAAACCAGAACAGTCTCATAAATGTATTTATTGTATTTACAACATTTAATGTAGCACTCGACTTTTTGTCATATTCATCAAGATGAAGCATCATACAATATTAGTTGACTTATACACACACACACACACACACATATATATATATATATATATATATAATATTAGTAAATTGGCATAGAATACCTTAATTTTATTTGTCAGCAAGCCAGTGCCTCGTCATTAACAATTTGTATTCACATAGTGAGATGTTCATACATTCGTACAGTGTCTTGACTGCAGGGTTGTTTGCCGCCAGACAGCATTGCCAACCTCTATACTACGATACCGATATGTACCACATATTGATATTATACTTATATCTATAATTTATGTTTAAGTAAGTTAATGACTTCCACAAATTGCGTTTATATTTCCGAGCCTTCATTTCTGTTGTTTACTACGTTATTTCTATTAAGATTAATATAATTTGCTTCAGCAATTCTGAGTTGAATTTTTGTATTATTCTTGTGCAGAATGCAATTGTCATCAAATCTAAACAAATGATTAGTCGCTTTTGTTTGGGTAGATAAGCCTGTATTTGTCTTAGATTTAGGCTTCAAAGTTGCTTGGTGGTGATACACTCTGGTCTTGAGGTTAGTTGTTGTGAAACTTATGTAACACCTATTGCATTCCTTACACGGAATTTTATATCTACATTAAATGTTGTAAATACAATGAATACATTTATGAGACTGTTCTGGTTTTTCGTCTGATCCTACTTCATCATACAGCCTATTTGATCAACATGTCTATATATTTATTATTAAAAGAATATTTATGTATAACGATGTGTATTGATTAATGTTGCTGCATTTATCTACAAATGCCCGACATTATGATTCAATAAATGACGACACCAGAGAAACAGGTTGCTAATAAGGTACCATTTACTCCGCGGAATTTTTTTATGGGTTGAAAAGATTTCCTCTTGCGAAATTTCATTTAATTATTTTCAGATCGCACTGGCGGGAGGAACGGGGTCTAAAAACTGCATTTGTTTGTATTCACTTGGAGGTGAAACAGACACCCGAAATATTGTGCTGAATTACGCCAGCTGACACGTGAGATTATAAAACGATGCTAATTAATGCGGTTCTTCGTGGAGGTATTATGCTAGTTGCAGGGTGAACGTGAATTAGCAGCTTAATCGTTGTGCGCTGCAGATAACTGTCACTCACCCGAAATAACACAAAATTATTCTCGTCGAATGCTCGCTCTCGCTTCAGTAACGATCACGATTCCTGGTTGAGCACTCAAAGTCGCATTTCCGGGCGAAATGGAGCTCCATACATCTTGCAACAAGCAACACTTTTATGCTGTACTAGATCAGGACCCGGCGTTGCCCGGGTTTTTATTTATATTATCCCGGTAAATTATTTAATTCTTGGTCAACATATAACTAAACCGCCACATTATGAGCCTCAAATATACTCCCAGTATCTTGAGAGAGTCCAAAATAACCCCGGTACAATAGCAGGAATAAATACATTTTCAGTATTCTAACAGAATAAAAATTTTCCTCAATTCAATGGTTAAATTTTTACATAAATTGCATATTAAAGGTCATAATGTAACACGGCGACTCGCATTACACAGGTTTCGACACCAAACTCAATAGTTTCCTTTTTATTTTCACATTAGCAATTACTACATTCTAAGATTTACCTGATGCGAGAAATAAAACCAATTTATGTATGCATCGTATCAACGATCCAAAGAAGCTCATTTCAAGTCTGCTGCAACAATAGATAGTAAGTGGGATGCATGACATAGGAAAGCGTAATAAAACTAATAACTCGCAGTTGGTTTACACGCCGGATTTCACGTGGGAATTCCAAGAAATCTTCCCGTAGAATTAATATTATTATTTATATTGATATTATATAATAACTTCTGCAACATTTCTAAAATAATATGCACGAATATTTAAATTAAATCTCCTCCTTTTAAACCCTCAATTTTTTATTGAAATCCGTTGAACCGTTTCGGAGCCTATTCGAGACAAACATACGGACAGACAGTCAGACAGACAATTCAATTTTATTTATTGGTATAGATTATTAGACCCGATTACGGAACACAACTAAAAGCATCGTATTCTACGAATTTTAATAAAGAATATTAAGCGTAAGTACAATTGTTCCTCTGATATAAGTACGCAGCCTCGTGTGAGGACTTTGTAAGTAATAAAACTTTCTATACATTTATTAACTATTAGCTGGGTGCCCGAAGATGATATGGAATTCAATTATATTAGCCTCCTATAGTATTTAATTTGACAGTAATATCTTTGTCAAAACATCATCGGGATGGTCACACTTTTAAAAATTTACCTTTTCACTCATCCTACTTTATGAGATCTGTATTTCATCATAAACACCGTGTAGAGTCAATACCTCAATACAGTAAACTGGAATCTTAAAGAATCTCAGTAACTTCAAAAATGGTCAGGAAAATAGGACAATACCGTTACAGGACACTATCAAACTCACTAACCGCGAAAAATATTTATTCGCATGTAAGTATCTGTCGTTTATGTATGTTTATATTTTGTATACCCTCCTTTCATCCACATGTGTAATACTTATATCCATATTTCACTTTGTCTTTTATTCCTAATTGATTTGTTGAAATATTTATATAAATATATTCTGAACCCTTAAATATATCAAAATTGAACCTACACGAAAATTTAAGTTTAAATTACTGATGAAATCCATAAACTATAACGGAAATTCGTTGAGAAATTTTGGAGTCTATTTGAGGAAAACTTTCAGACAGACAAACAGATATTTAAATTTTATTTATTGGTATGGAATATAATTAATTATTAGCAATGAAACATTTTCATTTAATTCTGCAGTGTTCTATTACAGTCAGGTCACAATTTATAAAAACCAAGTATTCGACTGTATTGGTTATAGATGTCACACATTCACACAGATTTCGATTACCATAATTTTAATTTTTTCATATTCATGTCCAAATTTAATAAATTTTCTTTATAATACACGTATATGAATTCGTTTCTTTCGTTCATTAGAATCTATAAATTTTTTAATATTTACATGTCTTTAATTAAGGATTCTGATGAAGATGTCTTGAAGATATTATATGAAAACAAAATATTTGCTAAAGTTACAAATTTAATTACAAGCTTCAACAGTATGTATTCTTCATTTAATAGTAAAATGAATATTAATGCTATAACAAAGCATCATATTGTAAACGGAAACGTATATAGGATCTTTATTCGTAGCTGACACTCCTACATGGATATTCTGCGCCATTAATATTGATATTTACTTGCATATTCAGGTATGCAAAACCCTTATACTAGGGTTACTACCTTTTACTTACACTTGACATACCGTCCTCCGTTTATCTCTAATGCATCAGCCTTTCTCCAAATATACATATTGTGAGACAAGATAACTAAATATTATAGATATAAAGTGGCGAAAGAAACTACTTACTTTCTCGTTTAATTATTAGTTTCTAGGTAATAACTATAATTTTGCAGCACTAAAACTGACGTGTACATATTCCTGCAGAATACACTGTAAAATAATAAATAGTTCAAATAAAAATCAACTAAAATAAAATATTTGAACATTAGGAGTGAAATTTTATATTGTGCATTTTTAAGGAACAAGAAAACACTACAGGATTACGTCATCTCGCTTCGCTCGCAAATCCTAGTGCAAACATTCCATTCCGTCCCGTACCCGACAACATGCTTGCTATATTCTCAACACATCTGAAATACAAAACGAAAAATATTTTTAATAGATATTTATTTTATTACTGATAACACTTAATTTCATTAATAATCCGAGTACTCAATTATTCAAAGATTTCCTTGTAATCAACGCTGTTTATTCAAATCTCCAAGACAACAAAATTTTTCAATATTTCCGCAGAAAAAATATATTTCCAGTGCCACGATGAAAAAAATGAAATCTTAGCTTGTTTATTATCCTTATTTCTGACAATCTACACCAATAACGAGAATTGAATTGTCTGTCTGTGCGTATGCTTGTCTCGAATAGGATCCTAAACAGCTCGACGGATTTCAATGAAAATTTGTGGTTTTAAAAACAGGATATTTAACTTAAATATTCATGCATATTTCATTTATATATATGTAAATATATATATATATATATATATATATATGGAAGAAGATAATTATATGACATATTATAACGTAAATATTAATTCTACGGAAGATTTATTGGCATATGTGCATTCGAGTAACCAAAAAGTGAAACCGGGTTGTCTATATTCTTGATCTGTTCATACCCCGAAATGGATTAACGAATTTCAATTAAACTTTGGGATTAAAACAGGAATTTTAACTAAAATTTCCGTGTATGTTTCATTACGATATCTTGAAGAGTTTAGGATCTATTAATGTAAATGTTTATAAATACATTGAACTGCCGCGCGAAAGGTGGCGTGAAAACCAACTGCGAGTTATAAGCCCTATTAGGCGTTCCTATCCCATTCATCCTCTTTACTGTGTTATTATAAGCGCAATATTGACAGCATGAGAGAGAGGGGGACAAGTATTATCGCTCCATCTATTGTTGCAGTAGGATTCGCGCCGTAATTAACATCTTGTTGACATAATAAACTTCTTTGGATCGTGGATACGATGTTTACGTAAATTGGTTTTATTTACGCATCAAGAAAATTTTAATACTTAGTAATTGCTCATTTTATTGGCTCCGAAAGGCGTAAAAGCGGAACCAGTTCAAAACCAACTGCAAGTTATAAGGTTTGCCCTGAAGCGATCAGAAATGATACCCTACTTTTTATGTATTCAATAAATTCAATTTTATCAAATCAAAATTCTGTACCTGTTATTTTACGCAAAATAAAAAGAACTGTTTCCGCGAGAACGAAGTCGAGGACATAGCTAATTTTTAATATTTTGAAACAGACTACGTAGAGGAAATATACATGGTGGTAACTTATCTGTAATATCATTTTAATGAACAGGAAGTGGGGAAACAAAGGAAGACTAAATAAGCCAAGGGTTAACACGGACCGCTAAGTAGAGCTTATTCTACCTGGTAGTCGTATAAATGTATTGCAAAAAGAAAAACATTTATAGACAAACCTGCGTTAAATAGGAAAGGTTCACTGTACTTGTCCTACGCCTTTAAGCTAACTGGAAAAGGGATTGTAGGAAATACCATTCCTCATGGCTCGAGCTGATATGGACGATACAGGCAAATCCTTATAATACCATGTAATAACTCTTCTCCAATACCAAGTTTCGACCAGGGAATGAAAAGTAACCTAAGTGTCCCAAATTATGGGTATGTTAACCTATCTACTATTGTTCACGAACAGAGAATTTTTTAAAAAATGACACAGCATAAGCATTCTGTCATTTTTGAGAGTGACAGGTTACATTAGGTTAATTCACGTAGCGGCAACTTCCCTTGATTGCTGTAAAAGGGGTAATGCGGAGGGGAGAATAAGAGAGCAAAGAATTAACTAGCATTCGCCTAAAAGACCAGGAGAACCTTCATCCGGCAGGTCTGTCATGACGGGAGAGGAGTTAACTGTTATGCCGTAGCATTCCCTTCTCCGTGCCCGACACGTTTAGGAGGCTGCTGGATAACTGTTCGGTGTATTATATATAATATATATATATATACTTCACGCTATAACAGCAAGATACTATCGTCCTCCACGTAATAAATCGTTACGATTTAATAGGAAGAACGGAAGCCTAAATGTACGCTTCTTGTAATCCGGGGATGTGAGAAATCGTATGTCGATTTTCACTAATGTTGTACTTAAAGAAAAAATAATTCATATGAAACTTCCAAAGGAAATGTGAAACTTTCTTACACTTACATAATCAATTGAAATATATGATAAATGTCAATTACTTCAATTGGCCGGAACAAGGCATTCTAAATTTGAAAGTAAGTTTCACAGTTTTGCCGTTCTCCAGACTTTATTTTATCATGACAAATAATAATGAAAATATCATGATTTGAACAAATGTATAACGAAAAATATTCTGAAGGACTCTAAAAATGTAATATTTCTTAATTTCTTCATGAAGTGTGTAAATAGGTGCAGACAGTATCCCAATAACCGCAATAGTCAGTCTAGTGCAAAATTTCTGTTCCATAGCTTGGGATAAAAAATGTGAATCGCGCTATGTTCTTCATGTTGTCTCTTCTTTGTCGTTATTAGTCTCAAGTTTAAATATATCACAAGGCATTCTTTTACAACGTTTAGACTTTAACGGACATTATGTTTAGTTGATTTTTGTATGGGCCATAAGGTAACAACATTTTATGAGACGATTCTAAATTAAATTAACATTATCCATAACGCTCCAGCAAGCGTAAAGAAATTATACTGTCGTGATTCTGTGAACTCACTATAATATTTAAACAACGCGAAAAAATATTTTTCAACACAATTCTGTTACAATTTATTATTATTATTCTAAGTGGCATCAACAAGCGGACTGTTGCAAAGGTTGTATGCTCTCACGAGGTGTGGTTATTTTAAAATAACTGGATAGCTGAGCTTCGGCTATGAATCCTGTTACATTGTTAGCCTTCAAAATATCTTTTCCGTGGAGAGAACTTATTTGTTCTTGTTTATTTTGATTGTCGCGTGAGAACCTGCCCTCCATCTAGCGGCCGAGCTGCTAACTGCGGCAACTAGTCTGAAGAGAGCCAAGTATTAGGCCAAGCAAAAGTTTTACGAGTTGTTTATTTGGAAGAAGGAAACAATCTCTTAACAGGATAATTGAGGACGTTGTTATCAGATCTACACCAAGCCAACTCTCGGCAACATGTCCTACGGAAATTTTGAGAAGAAGCGTCAGCACCACTTTTTACAATGATTTCTGTAGACGCATTCTTGACGGCAGCTTCGCAGTTTGGTTACTTCAAATTACTTTTTTAAAATTTATTTTATTTTAGGTCGCGTCAAGAATTAAATCATTAGCGACCAACATAAATTTATTAGCACATAAGAACAGAAATTACATTAGGGCATATGAACAGAACATAGAATTGTAATAAATAAGTTACATAAGGTGAAAAGTTAAATTATATTTCTTCATAAATATTGATATCTTTCAAAAATTGTAAAGTTCTTCCGAAGATGTGATGTCTTTAGGTCCATACAATCCTATAATATCTGTCCTCTGTTTGTGATACTTGGGGCAGTGTAAGATGATGTGGTCCATGGTTATGTTCATCGTGCACGAGCTACATGGGTTCTATAGTGTTCAAATGAAACATTTCAATACAAATTTATATATAAGGTACAAATTCCATTCCGCAGCTAAAAACTTGTATTTTTGGGAGGCCATAGACTACATTGTACATTCTGAAAAATAATGGTCGTAGTAAATAAGTAAATAATAGAAATAAAAATCAGATACGCTACAGGTTTTAAAGTAACAATCTAAAATATAACCAACTTGTAAGATGGAGTGCAGTAAAAATACTACGACCGAATGAGAGATGACATTTGAATTTATTCCATGATTCTGGATTTATCAACCGGGCCAACTGTGTGAGGGGGAGGAGATGTGAAATGCATATAATATCGACCTTTTCGTGTTGTGATTACTACACGGACACACCCACGGTTTTTTAAAAATATGAGTTGTGTAACGTGTTCAATTATGAACATATTTTTTTGTGGATCAATCCTAATTGTCGCACACAAGAATTTCTGCTCTCAAATTCAAACTTATACACTTTTCATTACTTAGTAGCACTATAAACAATGTAGCGAATAGTTTCTAACGATATTGACGTTTTTTGGTAGCAAAGGCGCAGTAGTTTTTGGTACGGAGAATGTGCTCGTCTGCCAGTTACTGCGAATTAATGCATCTGAGAACGTCAACTTATACGGTTGGTACTCCTGCGTATAGAATTTGAGTAGGACGACCAGCTTTTCTCTCGCCTTCAAGAGACGTAAGGTACTGATGATTTTAGATGACTAATCTTCGTGACGGGCATTGCACCGATTTAAATATAATAATGTACATGTTGAAAGAAATAGCTTGTCGTGTGTCGTGCGTAGTGGTTCAGAGTCCCGAAATTCAAATGGTAGTAGGACTGAACTCACTTTAGAATCCAGTCTCTGTTAAACTCTATTCTGAATACATTGACAAATACCTGTGTAGGACATTTTGTTCGTAAAAATGCTTAACCAAGTACGTTAAGGGATGGTAAATATAGGGTGTGGTAGAAAGACCTTTGCGCTGTCTGTATAGCCAGTATGTACTTAGAATACAAGAATATTCAAAAAACAATTATCTGACAATAAGTATAATACGTAAAAAATTCATCCAAATTTGTAAGACAAGAATTAAGTTACTATTTAATTAATATAAAAACGACGTCTCGTCCGTATTTGTGGACTTCGCATTAAAACTACATATTATGTATCCAAAGTAATACTTTTTTTTTAATTGTGTTTGCCTAGTTACCATATCCATAAGGCAATCAGCAGAAGTTAGAACTGAAAATAAAGAAAAGAAAGCAGAAATCAAGAAAGGAGTGAGACAAGGATACAGTCTGTCGCCCATGTTCTTTAAGTTATATATAGACCAGACGATGGAGAAGAAATAAAAACCCTACGCCTTACAATGATATTGTAGTATAAGGGAGTCAGAAGAAGACTTGCAAACCATAATAAATGACATGAACGTGGTCCTGGAGAAATAGTTCAATATGAGGATTAAAAGAGGGAAAACCAAGGTAATGGAGTGTAGTGTGGGAAACAGAGGAATAACAAATGGTGTTTGATAGTTTGGGAAGGGATATTTTGACGGAAGTTAAGGAATTCTGCTACTTGGGAAGCGTAATAACTAGGGATGGTAGAAGTATAGTAGACATAAAGAGTAGGATAGCACAGGCAAGGAAGGCTTTCACAAAAAAGAGGAATTAACTTAGGGGTAATATAAGTGTGAATATTAGGAAATATTTGCTAAAAATGTTCGATTGAGCGTGGCGTTATATGGGTGCGAAACGTGGACGTTGGAGAAAGGAAAAGAATAAAAGCTTTTGAAATGTGGTGCTATAGGTGAATGCTAAAAATCAGATGGGTGGGCACAATCACAAACGAGTTATAAACAGAATAGTGGAAAAGCGAACAATATGGAGGACGTTGACCAAGAGAAGGGAATGATTAATAGGCCAAGTCCAGTCTCAGGACTGAATACCACAACAACAACAACAGTTACCTGATTAAGTCCAGAAAGATAGACGAAACATGGTAGCTGTATTTTTATTTGTCACAATGAATACTTTTAAAAATGGTGGTGGTCATTCCAATGGCCGTTTACAATACTAACACTCCACTTTCCCTCTTCTACTGTGCAGCTAAACACTCCGTGCTATTCCTTGTAATTTTTTGAGAGGTTTGAGTGAGGTAAAAAATTACATATATTTTTTTAATGTCCAAGACGAAGAACATTTTCTATATTTCGTATTATTTTAGTTTTGTTGGAAAAGAACAAAGAAGAGAGATGTTATTAAATTTTAAGAAGCTTTGTAAAGGAAAAGAAGTTCCATAGTTTAGAATAGTAACTGTTTATCTTCATGGAATAGACAGGTTTAAGAAGCAGAGCTGCGAACACAAGTCCGAGCATTGAGCCTCTTAAACTCTGTTTATTTCTGAGGGTTGGATTTCTAGGAGTTGTTAACTCTACAATTATTTGCCAGTTCCAAAGTACGCACATCAATAGGAGAAAGAAAACTCTCAAATACAAATTATTATTAATAAAATAATTGTAATCATATTAACCAAAAATCTTCATAATGTGTAATTACTAAATAAATCCAGTTGATTGGTTAAGTTTTAATTAATACAACAACATATTTCGCTATGTAAAATCATCAGACTGTCGACTAAATCAATTTGTCATCGCGCTAAAGTATCCTGAAAACTTACGAATCTGTAAATGACTAATATTAATCTGAATATTATAAGAACCGGCTTTAAATATATAATGTAGAACTGTATTAGAATTCTCCATCTCCTGCAAGTGTGAAACAATTTAGGAAGGAGGCACAGGAAGGAAGGTTTCCATTCAACAGAAAGAGGATTCGGACAAATGAAAGTCAACGATCACGTGTGAAAAAATGGCCACTAGATAAACCAAAAAAGGCCATTTACATTAAATAAAGAAGACTCAATCTCAAAGGTAAGCTTTAATATATCGCATACAGTTTTTTTCAGACCCACGGTGAGTTTATTTCCCCATCCGCATCCGGTGCTTCTCAAATATTCTATGCTCCCGGGACCAAATTCCCCGGTAAACTTTCGCCTGTCCACTGCTCTCATAAATACCCGTATCCTTGAAGCCGTTCGTAAGGCCATGATTCAGAGGAAGTAGGCTGAGGAAAACTTAGTACGTCCATAAATGTAAAATTCCTGTATTCTTACGCATTTGTGAGAATATCTATTCTTGCGTTCTCACTCTTCCTACCCCACACCCATTCCGTCCTTGCATCCGAACGAAGGGAAATATTCTCTTATAGGAACTCGTCAAGTATAAATTATCATAAAGCCTTAGCATTTACGAGTCTAGAGTAAACTATTTCGGTAAAACATTATTGAACAACATTCCTGAAAATGTAAAGAACATAAACAATTATAATACATTTTTCATGCAGTTTAATACTTAGAAATACTTATAAACGCCATACAGGAGTTATTACACCTGTCTCCATGAGTCTTCACAGTTGCTGAATATGTGCTACTTATTGTGTGTTTAAATTTTCCCTTGTTGGTTCTGTTTTGCAGCCTCTGTTTTCAACAGGAAAAGGAAGAATTCATCCTAAGTTGTTGAAAGGAGATGAACCAAGGAACTGATTTATTGATGATTGAGTCACTGTCAAAGTATACTCAGAAAATTTTTGTTGTATTTATATTTATTTAATGTATTATGCTATTACATAGTGTTAAAAATATTAGCGGTTTGTACTGAAGGAAACCGAACTATGTCAAAAAAGTGAATACATAACAAATATGGCTAACAATAATGTAACGACTAAATTTTAAGAGGTTAATAATGCCAATACAAACGCATATCATTTTTACCAGTCTATTTTATAAATAGAAACCGAACATTTGAAATCGTCCGCCAACTATCATGGGAAGTGTGCAGTGGCTACTGCACGTTTAAAAAACAAATTGCCATTTGCCGCATTTCACTCTAACCGTTAGTTGGTGATCTACAAACGCAGAAGTAAACACACAAGGTTTTCGTCGGATTAGCGCCAAAGTGGCAACAAAAGAGCTTGGAAAAGATTTTACAGTAACTTATAATAGTTATACGTGGTTCATAAATAATTGTACTAGATTCTTAATTTTTGTTTAAATAATTTGAAAATGTTACAAGATATTGTCCATACTTGCTGACAATTTATCCACATAATTGCCATACCGTTTAATACGTTTGGTGAGCCGTGCCACAATCTTCTTTATGCCTTCCTCGAGGAACTCATTCGCCAACTCCTCCGATTACAGATCCCTTTTTTACACTTTGTCATATGGTGACCAATATTTTTTTCGCATTCTCAACTTCACATATCCAAGCTTCTGTGAATTTCCACTAGAAATTGTGGGTCTGTGGGAATTGCGCCTTAATAAACACAGAAAGGCGTCTTGTTTCAAGATAACATTTGCAGAAGTAAGGTAGCTTTCGGTTACAAACATACACTTCCATAAAGTCGGATTTATCTAGTAAAGTAGCCCCCCCCCCGCAAAGTCCCCGCATGACTAAAATCTAAATCATGATTTGTCCTCCTCCTATTTTATTTCATTGACAGATCGGAGGGGGTATCCAACGAAGCTTTCCAGAGCTCTAAAGTCTTTAGTCTATGTTCGGACTTTCTTCTGGAAACATGGTAGGTTTCTGGGCTCAGTAATATTCAACTTATTCATTAAACTAAATCTTCAATCTCCATTCTAGCGTCTTTGATTCCGTAAAGGTTTGGACGCCTTGCTAAAAGAACCTCACGTATCAAGTCTTTCCTATCATCTATCCTGATTTCTTCGATCGCTGAAGAAGCGACGACGGCGGAAATATCCTGAGCTCTCGTTCCTTTCAGTCTGATCAACTAGGCTAGGAACTTAAATTAGAACATCCTCTTTACTTTGATTGTTTCAAGTTTTAGCCAGGACAACGGATTTCAACTTGCTCGTCGGTTGAAATCGTACTTACACTCATTTGTCCCTCCTGGAAACTGAAAATATGATAATCAGAAGGGGCCAAGTCAGGGAAATACAGGGTTTTATTCAAAATATCCTAACCAAATGAGTCCAAGAGGGCCTTGGTGGCTAAGGCTGTAGGAGGACGGGCGTTATCGTGCAGCAAGCACACTCCTCTCGTCAGCATTCCACACCTTTTGTTTTGAATGCCCCTTTTGAGTTTCTTTAATGTTTAGTTTTAATTTTTTTGCAGATTGGAAATTGCTGTGACAAGTGTCTTTTTGACTCAGGCATGTAATGAGTAAACAGTTTTGATTCGCGGAAAACATTCGGTAGGTATTAGTCCTTGCGCGAGTGGAAGTGGATCACTGCATGTTGCACGATTTATTACCGAATCTATACCACTCAGGAAGAGTATTAGTAGATATTAGTATAGTTGAGGTAACGATTCAACACATACTGGAGGACTGTACGGAATATACACAACTAAGATGAAAATTCTTGAGCAACTGGTCGCCACAGAAGATCCTGGAAGAAGTAAAAGCTATATAGAACCTGCTATTATCCCTAAGGGAAAATAAGCTGTTCGAGAATATTTAAATCTAACTATGATTTTAACTTAGATAATTTATATCTAAGCTAATGATACTGTGGTATAACATATAATACGTCGTCAATAACCTTGCAGTCGACGCGACCTTACATAGAAAAATAAAACAGAATACTTCTACTTTGTATAATACAGGTTACTTTATTTATTTGCTATAAAGAATTCCCTTTGATTGATTTATATCTGCAGAACTCGGTTCCATTTGTTGGGGAAATTATGCCAAAAGTGAAGACAAACAATTGATACAGAGTTCATAACATTTTTCAGCGTGAAAAATTGAATTTTCCATATTTAAAATTTATTATTTATATCGGGGAATTAAAACAATTTATGTCATGAAAGGTTATACGTTATCGTTCTCGTTGCTACTCGCGCTGCTGGGAGTTTCTTGATTTTGAGATTACCCAGAGCTCACAATATAACTGCTCTCGACTCTTCTTTCCCCACCTGGTCCTTCGGTCGATATCAGTTCCATTAACTAATTCAACTTCCAAGAGTCTTCTCGCGGAACTATCTGAAATCTTTTGAAAGTAATTAATATTTATAGAACAATTCTCAACTTTTCCGTAGATGCTGTGTACTTTTCCAGGAGAACTAATTTGTTATCATTGTAGATATTCCTCATAATTCCCGTCTTAAGCAAAAGTTTATATCAGAGTACAGTAAGCTCATCATAAATTTTCAGGAGACCAAGAATTACTCAAACATGTTCACTTTTAAATAACTATGTAATGAAATAATTTTGAAGATTTAAATAAGAAAAATTGTGGATATTTGGAATCTGCTCGCACTAGACACTAACTTACGAACAAATAAATAATAAAAAATATTTAGTTTATTGATTTATGAAACTACAATTCTGTAAATATACACACAAACAAAACAGCCCATATTTATTTATGACTATTAACTAAAGATTTTAACTACGTTTCGTCCAGATGTTTAGACTAAATTTTCAACATACGTTAATACAGACAAAATTTACAAAGAAATTATAAATTTCAATACACGAAAGTTCGTTAAAATATAAAATACACACAATTTGAATTATAATAAAATAATATAGACTTAAAAGAGTAATATACATAAACAAGAAGAGAATTTTCCTTTTTATTTCATCCACACAGTTTACGCCTGAAATATTATATAGCAATGTGTTGCATTATAGACCGTTAAATAAATAATACAGAAGAAACTTCAATAATTGTAACCATAGGTTATCGTACATTTGTACATTAGTATCATTTTTAAGATTCAATGCATTCGGATTACTCCGTATATAATTCATTTTATCATCCATGACTTGAACATTTTACCAACCGAAATGATGTTTTATTAGATAATCCTACTTAGACACAACTGTATGCTTTGGAAAATCACACTTGATGAAACAACATAATTAATTCTGTACCTGACGAAGTTCAAAAACGTAGTACATATCGTTAATAGATAGTGTTAAATAAAAATGATGATATTTTGGATGTCTGTACATATTTATCATTGTCAGATAATTGATTTATAGTATAATTCTTATAACTCATTTCTCCTCTATCTTTCACGTGCATTTTCCTCACTGTATTATTCAAATTTTACTCATAACTGAAAATACTAGCTGTATTGTTACATGCCATTCTAAGAAAAGTTAATATACTCTAAAATTTTGTTAGGATTAAAAGTAATTTTTATTGGAATGTTGAGATATATAATGTAAATGTTTAAGTTTTTAACACTTTCAGAGAAGAAAATCAACCCACATATATACAGTATATATTTTATAAATTAATAACACATTTTAAAAGTTTAGTTGTGCATTATAAAAACATTCGTGTACTTAAATCCTATTACTTTGTTATACTATAGTTCTAGGCGCTTAATCGTTTTCCTAAAATTATATTTAAGTCGTTTTTTATTTGTCTTAAAATTAAATATTATCAAAAAAGTTCCTTAAAGTTTACTTGAAGATTAATTAATTTCAGATTTTTATATTTTGAAATTCTACTAATATTACATTACGAATCGTTAGTTGCACCCAAAACCTATTTCTTGTTGTGGCTACTTACGCATTCTATACGACGTATGTGCACGCGGTTTTCCTTCACAACATTAATTTCTGGACACATTAGTTACGAATATTATGATAATGCGACCAGTTATTTTGTCCTAGGTAACTTACAATTGCAGTATGCATTTTGCGGTAAGTTTGCACATTATTTTTTTTGGCCACCGTGATGCATTCTTCCAGGAGAATAAACGTACTACTTAGTCTTCTGGTGCCTTGCCAATGTCTGACTTCACTGCCAGTGATTGATTGCAGCACTTTGCATTTATTGGAACGCAAACTTGAAATTATGAGCTGCAGACGATTTGATCGAATCAGAGTTGAGTGTCGTCGGTAACGTAGCGGAAACGCCGCTCGTTCCATTGGATGACAGTTTCACAAAAAAAAATTAATCAAATATATATATATAAAAAGTGTGCTACAAATTAAATAATTATTTTGTCAGAGAATATAAGCATAGGCTGATCGTCAATGGCAAATAACAAATGACGTTTCCCCGTTGATGCATCAAATGACGTATGATCAAATTACCTGCTGCAGCATTGCCAGCCAGTCACAGATGCCTAGTTTGTATTATTTTTGTTCGTCGCAATTTTAAGGAATTATTGTAAACATTGCTTGAGAGGAAGGAACTTTCTATGGCATCAACATTTCTTTTTTATTATTATTTATAAAGGTCGCATCGACCACAGTGACAATTATTTACATATTATTTTATAATTATTTATTTGCATATTATTTACAATTATGCATTTTTAAAATAAGTTACTGGTAAAGTCCATTTTTCTATTCGTTAACCACTAATTAATTCTTTGTCTTCATTACATTTAATTTTTAAATTAAAAAAACATAAAATACAATACATTTAAATTAAATTTAAAATTTTACTGTCCTTCATAATGTGTTTTTGATATTCATGAGAGTCCAAGACGGATTTTTGTCCTGCAGATATTTTAGTATCTGTTTGATAATATTTGATGACATGGTCTATATTTAAGGCACAGATCACAAGAGGTGGAATGGATCTATCCAGTAGATAAGCAGTGTCCAGTTCTTATTCAGATAATGAAAACCTGTTTCTTATTCCAAAATCTATGTTGTTACTTGGATTATACAAGTCTCTGACGTTTTTGAAAAGATCACTGTATTTTAAGGTTTTCCATATATTTTACCATTATTTATCATCTTGTTAGAGGTATGTTTTAACATATCGTTCAAGGTATGAGATGTTATAAACGCAGAGTTGCAGTGAGACGGTCATGAAGACTGCAATACATGTGAATTTCAAGTACACACACCTTCGTAGCTCCAAATAGGGCTAAAAACGCATCCATAAATCGAGTTAAATTGGCAATAACATTAAATTTCACCAATTTTTGTTCTACGAATATTACATACAATTTCTAAGTTTGGATATTCTATTTGGATATCATTAGCAGTTATAAAGTCTTAATTTATGCTACCAAACAATCCAGTTAATATGAATGTTTGGTGTGTGAATACTCGACGAACAAATGTTTTTTGTTTTATTAATAAAGGAAAATTCAATAATTATAGACACACATTGATGAAATAAAGTATTGTACGTGGTGTAATGTCCTTTCAAGTCTTATCGATAGTTTCACTGTAACGTTTTAATTCTTTTTGTATACCCTAAGAATTTAATTTAACATTTGGAGTTTGAGCATCACTTGAACAATGTTCAGTGTCTGGATTTTGATTTCTGAAAGTGAAAACCCGGTTAAAATCTTTTCTCAAATGATTTTACAAAGTATTATGAACCGCTGATTTTTTTTATAACTGGGTAGAACAAGTCAGAAACGGCTGAGTCTCACTGACTGACGCGCAAAATCCTGGCCGGTCAGTTGAAGTATCAACTTTGTCGCCTGAAACCCGAATTTAAGACATTATTAGTGAAGATACAATAAAAAAGTTTCAGTAAGTGTTTTCACAGTTCATAACGTTATCAGAAACATGCGCAACTACAATAAGACAAGTGTCACGCTGACCTAATGTTGAAAAAAATGGTTTAGTAGATTCTACCTCATTCTCCTTGCAAATCGTATTTGGCTGTCTCCGATTTTCATGAAAACCCACTCAAAAACCCGACCAAGGTGGGCAATTAAAAGAATCAGGGGGATTCGTTGGAAGATCGGTCACTGAAGCATATATAATGTGATGAAACAATTCAATATGAGGACATGAATCATTTGGAGCCACTATGTGTCGATGTGTATCTTCTGTATAGTAAACCATGGAGCCATGATAGATGTAATTTCGAAATGCTATTGATAAGGTAATTAATCCTAAGACTGGCCTGATGCAACCCTCCATGCTAAACTTTCCTGTGTAAGCCTTGTCATTTCTATATAGCTACCACATCCCACATAAATGCTTATCGCGTTCCATCCTTTGCATCTATCTTATATTTTCACCCCACAAACTTCCCTCTAATGCTAATTTTACAAGACCCTCATGTCTCGAAACGTGGCTTATTAATCCATACATTCTCTTAGTCAGAGTCTTCCAAGTTTTTCTCAGCAAGTTAATTTCTTTTATCTCCGCAATTTTTTTTGAAGGAATTCCCTAGGTGTTTAATTTCCCTTAAAATAATATCTGCCACTCAGCGACTTTATAGTCTCCCTCAATCCAGATTAATTAACAAATGCTGGGATTGTGAAGTTAGATAATACTGTTTGCTGGGTCGGTAAAATCTTAAGGAAATTTGTGGGGTTATCTGAAAGTAAACTATCACCTTTAATGTAAACACATTAAAAATATAAACGTATTAGAGCTTGAACAGAAAGTAAATCTTGTATAATTATTTATAGGTGATTCGTAGTTCATCGTACTTTATACTGAGGCTATTAAAAGTACTTTCTTTGTTTATTGAATAGTAACAAATGGTATGTTTATAATTAATATTTTTAAAAATATGTGATGAAAATAATAATTAAAAATAGAAGTTTTTAAATCAAACAATATTTGAATACATGGGAATTATATTCAGGTTATAAAACTGAATTTAGAGGTCGATTATATTAAAGTATAAAATATTACTCCTTTCCATATTAACTGAGACTGGACTACAAGGCTTCATCAACTTTCTCATTGCTTGATACCTGTGCATGTATTTATTTTGCCGTCATATTTATAGAAATATTTGCAAACTTTGTACCATTTTCTTACGTTTACCTCTCGTCTTGAGTGTATAAATAATTGAAAACATGTTAATTTATATCTTTGATGGATTTCATAACTTTGATAAAAACTATATGGACGGTATCTAATAAGGTTGGCTACTCCCCGGTAGATGACGTACTATTTGGAGAGTCGTTTATATTTAGAGTTCTCATTTCTAGAGAGCGTGTTTCTTGAAGTGATCCAAGATTAAGTAATTCACTTGGTACCTCCACCACCCGTAAAAATAGAGTACATTCCTACTTAAAATAAACATTTAATGCTTAGTAATGTCCTTATGTATATATAAACATAGTTTATTTCTCAATGAAATAATGTTAATGTAGAAATCATTGATAAATATAAGAGAAGATATTATAGCAATTTATTTTTTATAAAGGGGATTTTTTTTACCTTCTGAAGGTCGCTTGCTAAGCCAGGTGTTGGAGGTTTCGAAGGCCAGGATAATAAATCGCCACTAAGAATGGACTAGCAAGAAGGATGCAGCATGCGGCCGGATGACAAATTGAGAGCAATTTTGCCAGCTCCGTAGCGGGTCTCCATGCGTGATAAATGGCTGGCATCGACCGTCAACGGTTGCTGATCGATATGCCATCCGAAACACGATTAAATTTTTTTAATCATTTTACGCGGAAGACCAGGTCTACGAGTGAAATGCTTTGTAAATAGACCACGTTGCTTTTCAATCAGGTCTCTTGCAGTCTGCCCGTGAACGTGCTCTCGCGCCTTTGGATTTATTATTTTTATTAAAACCGTTGTGTCAGGAAAAAAGCGGACCAGGCCTCATACAGAAGCATTCCGTTATGTCCACAATGTTGATCTCTGGCTCTTAGAATACTTCGGTTCCGCATAAACCCATTCTGCAATTTACAACGAGTTGTATTGAAAAGAAATCCCAATTTTGTTCTAGTGCACCGTTGGGTAATAAATTCATACATTGATTTCGGTTGTAGATACTTTTTAAAATTCGATTCCAACGTTCCTTTTTTACTTTTAACTTATACGTAAATATTGTATTAAATTTTTTATTAAGTTTTGATCACACCATTGTAAATTTTTCTGTGTGTTAATAAATGGGTCTCACTGCTCTAAAAATTTTTGTACCTTAAACCTGAATATTTAATATTTTCTCAGAGAAAATGTTTCCTTAGAACATCCTGAAAAAGAACCTCCTCCATTACATATCAAATTTCGAATAACCGTGACATATTCCTGCACTCGCAACTACAATCGCCTGAAATCAAGTGATTCTGTACTGAAGAATAAAAAATTTAACAGCAATGATAAACCTTTTGTAGTCTAAGGAAGTGGAAATGCTTCAATTGAAGCCCAATAAAGCATATAGTTAATTTTAGAAGAAAGACATGACTGGAAAAATGTTAACCGGACCAGGTACATTTTTTAGTTTTATTTATAAGTTAAATTTCAGAGCTTTTAACTTTTGTTATATTCATTCTCTAAAAATCAGAATTTTTTAAAAGTGTAAATAGAATATTTGTCAAATACAAAGTAGGAGAGTCAGTGTGGGTCTCTCCACCCTCCACCCTCCTCCCCTCTCCACTTCACTACCGCAACCACTGCCAATGTTAGTCTCATTCCGTCCATACTAGAGCAACGAGGGAACAAGAGGTTCCTGCTTCCATTGCGCAACGGACTACTATAAAGTTATTGACGAGATATGGAGTGAGATCTTTATAAATTCGGAGATGACACTCTCTCCAAACTCCGTTGTAAGAGGGGCACAACAGTTTTTATGTCGACCGGGAAATGGTGGAAAATCAGAGTCACGATCGGCGTCTTCGAACTTCCATCACAGAAAACAACATCCGTGCAGTAAGGGAGTTTTTGAAGGAAGACCGGCGCCTCACCGTGACGAAATTGCTTCTTCAGTTCGTCTAAGCTGTGGCTTCATAAAGATCTCAGTGAGGTGGATTCCTCGGCTTCTTTCTCCTCATCAGAGATTTGCCACAGACTTTTGACCCGTTATTCTGACGAAGAAGAAGGCTTTCGCAGTGATGAGACATGGAGACATGGTCCATCACTATACGCTTCAATCGAAACAGGCCAGCAAAGAGTTGTGATAAAGACAATACAGGCCAGAACGCGATTGTCTGCAGAAAAAAGTTATTGCAACCGTGCTTTGGGATTTCAAAGGCATTCTTTTGGTTGAGTTCCTCCGTGATCGCCTAACAGTAAATTATGAATATTTCTGTCAACTGGTGGACAAAATAAAAGCTGCATATCGAAGAAAAAGACGGCGTTTCCCAATCAGAGGCGTCATCCTCTTTCACAACAAATCAAGGCTTCACAGTCCAAATTGGAGGAAATTCACTGGGATCAGGTAGAACATCCATCACACTGCCCAGATTTGTCACCATGTGACTACTACCTGTTTGGACCGTTGAAGAAAGCTCTAGGAGGTCAAAGATTGAATAGCGATGAAGAGGTTGAAGCCCTTGTGCTCAATTGATTAAAGACTCAACCTTCAGCTTTTTATGATGACAATCACGAAGCTTCCCAAACGCTAGGAATAATGTGTTTCAGTACAAGGAAAGTATGTAGAAAAATGAAATAAATGTTTACATTCTTTGATCTCAAAAAGTTATAAAAATTCGTGTTTATATATGACTCACCCCCGTAAAATAAAACTTCATAATTTTTATAAAACAATAATTAGACGAATGTGTTTATACAAGTCGGATTGAAGAAAGCCTGTATCGGCTTGTTATTATTGACACTTTTATAAAAAGAGTTATATTTTATCTGACAAATTTTCAGCTTAATTTCTTGAAAAGTCCTGAATTAATAAAAATGATTATGACGTAAGTCAAACTCTCTCCAATTAAACTTAAAAAGAAAACAGTGGACTATGTAAAAGGTTTTACCATTATCATAAGAAGTCCAATATCATTTATTGAATAAGTATTATGGGGCCTCATAGCAATGCATCTACATATTTCGGGCTAACAAAGCGCGCATAATTCTCAACATACAAATAGTGCAGTATTATATATATGGAATAGACATACACACATATATATACATATATATGTATATATATGTATGTGTGTCTATTCCAATTCAGTGTCAACCTATAAAACATAGAAGGCATTAATTTATTTTTATATGAAATTAATAAATTTTTATGATCCTTTTAAACATTTTAACGATATTATACATTTAAAAGTAAATCACTCCTTATATTAATAAAACCCGTATAATAATTTCGTTATTATAATACATATATTTAATATTATAGTAGATTCTAATCAAGGTTCGAAAATAGTTGTTTAATTTGATGTGTTACACAGATTTATTGAATTTCATTGGGAAAAGCCCGATGGCAATGTTTATAATACACTATATAATATACAATAAGAACACAATACGAATAAAGGAAAAAAACTATTCCACTGCTCCTTTAAAACAGACATTTAACTACAATTTAGAAAACCACAAGCTTATGAAAATAAGATTTTATTTTCCACTTCACGCAATTTAAAAATTACCAATCCTATTATTTTACAATTAATATCTATCATAATTCGTTAATCTTATTTTTCTAATTGTTCCATATTCTGTAGTCAGGTCTTTAGGTAGAACGTTTATAGGTAGACTATTCCAAGCCTGATTAGTTCAATTTAGAAATGAAAACTCCTCTATTTCAGTTCTCTTTTACTGGGTCTAATCTTACGCGAATGATCGCTTATAGATAGTAAGTGGGAGGTAAAAGAAAAGTGCTCAGATTTAGCCCACGTGGATCGCTGTAGCAGAATGTCTAGCCCGTTTCCTTCTGTTGGACAAAGTTTCTAATTCTTCTCATGAAAGGAAAAAGGTAACGATTTCAGAGAAATTTTCTCACAAGATTATTTTTTCAGATGAAGATTTTGCATTTTGGGATTATTTACTCCTGCAGTATTATATTTTATAAATGTACTCTAGTAAGAGTAGCAGAATTATTTATTTTGTATAATTATTTAAGTACAATTTCTTAATTTTTTCTTGATTGTCATCATTTTTGTTGCTTCCGAAGAAGATAGACGAACTAGTTTTTTCTTACAGAATGCCTGTTATCTTCCAGCTCGCTAAGGTGGCTCGATAAATAAATCTTTTTCTATTTGTTGTACGTCAAATTGTCATTGATCGGCCAGCTACCACTGATTAATAGAATTATCAGCTTGATGCCAGTTGGCATGAACGTGACTGGAAATACACAGCGCGTGCTCTGTGGATTGTAAGGTTAATTTCCAAACTGTTCTTTGACAGCACTATATGAACTGGGAACATAAAGAATATTTCGGTTCAGAAAACAGGGTTACATGACAAACAAACATTTACACATTTTAGTACGTAGTTTAATAAAATGTCAGAACGTACGTAAGCTATGACAGAGCTGCCCGCCTCTCGCAAGCAAACAGAAGCATGCTCGGAATCTCTCGCGAAAATGTGTCGTGAGAAATTCGCGACACCAACAACAGAAGTACGCTTCTGTTGAAAATTGCGCATCTTCCAAGGAGCTGGCAGATCCCAGGGTCCGTGACGACGAAGACAAAAGATACGACACGGGTGGAGTAGCTGCAGGCGTATCGTGTTTGACTTGAGAGGTTCCGTCTGGGGCGCAATTACAGACCCTTCCGCGAATATTAGCTACAGCACAACCCCAACAAACAATTATACTGATTTCTCTCGTATCTATTCGATGATGCTTTCAACTCAGCACTCAATATACATCCGAAGTCAACGAGATCGAGCTTGCCGATTTCATCTTTTAAAATTACAATTGTTTCAGCTATGTATGCTCCTGTCTCAGCACATCAGTGGTACAGTTACAGTGGCCGCGTGTTGAGTTCAATCAAACAATACAAGCGGAATGGAAGGCATATCCTTACCGGATTAAAGGAGAAGTAGGAATGGAGTATTGTCTTTCGAGGAACGACTTCCTCTTCAAGCGCTTCTACGCAACGCGATTGTCATTGTCGAAAGCATATATTATAATCTTGCAAACGGTATATACAGCCAGAGGCAACGTTTTTTTTATCTCACCCTATACGTATTAACATTAAGCTTCTACGGACGCGTTTATTGACGCGTATCCTGAACTGAAAACAATATGTTTCTAAAGTTTTCAGAATTGCAACGTATGTTAACAAAAAATAGAGCTAAACTGGGATCTGATCTACCTTCACTACAACTTCTAAAGAAGTTGTCTTCTGTGCACCGTGTTAATATCACTATGAAACACCGAAATCATTATCCCATCGTCGAAATGGCATGACTTGTATTGTATTATTGATTTTCGTTAATCTCACGTGGAATCTCTGTGTGATTGCAACAATTCCTAATTCGCGTTTATATTCGAAATTCTAAAGATGACTAGTGCAGTGTACCATGATATATTTTTAAAAATGTATTAATTAATTGGAGTGAGCAAGACGAAAATTGTTTTTATTTCCCTCAAGAGACAGATACTCAAAAATAATTTTAGAAGTTTCGACATTTTCAACATATTTGTTAACGAATAGTTGATTGAGAACGTCAGATCAGACCTCTTTACACTTACCTCACTCAAACTTTATAATTTACAGGTCACCACTTTTATTTCACAAGAAAGTAGATGTTAGTAAGTATGTTTTTATTTATAAAAAGTAACCAAATTACAGGCACAGAAAGTAGTTATTCTCATTACTGGTTATATTAAAAGTAACAGGAGTGTACGTATATATGTATCCGTTGGAGAATCGATACGCTGACCACGTGCCATTCCATATTCGGAATGTGTCATAAAAGATGACATTCCGCAGCCGACCCGGTAGGCCCAGGCCCTCAAGGGGCTGTAAAGCCAAAGAAGAAGAATATATATGTATATCGTTATACAATTTATTACAATATTAACTGTCACAATTCTGAACACCATTTTTAGATTCATTAATTTATCAACTTTGCACATCTCTCTTCTTAATTTCGCATCATTCTATTCACAGATCGTCGTTTGCAATCAGTTTGCAATCTCTTTTTAATTGTCCACTAGCTTCCGTCCTAAATAAACTACCTTCTACTCTCCGTCCGTCACCAATCCACACGCTTCATTCACCCCACTTAAGATTCTATGGGATGTTTCTCTGTTATTTTACTATACAAATATATTTTTGTTTTAAAGGAAATGTAGAGTCAACATAATATGAATTCTCTACAATGAATAACTCGAATAAATACCCATAACATTTATTACATTTGCTAAATTGTATACTGCAAAAACAATATACAGTCAGCAATGCTAGCTTAGAACAGAATCTGTCTGATAACTATCAACCACACGACTCGATATTCACCAGAGTTGCTATTTAAATATTCCCTGTGATATTAAATAAAAATTTAATTGATTTAAAATACTTCCAAAATAAATTCTTTTGATAGTTAATTGAAACTAAATTTTGGATTTTTCCTCTCAGACAAGAAATCAATAATGGTTATTGATCTGTTTCTGATAAAGTAAATAAAAGACTATATCTTTTAAGCGATAATCTTTGTTAACTTTATTGTAAAATTAAACTCAAGGCAGAACTACATTCTACTATGGTTAGCCACCAAACCGAAAAGTAAATATATTCTCCTCGTTCTGGCTTACTAACAAACTCGTAAATAATTAATTTGTGAAATGTTTTGCATTTGGAACGTCTTCATTGCAAATAGCGTACTAAATCCGCATTAACATTTTTAATTGTAGGAATGTTTAGAGGAAAGTGATCTCCGTTCTAATTAAAGAGAAATAAGTCCCTCCGCTTTTCAGGAACTAGCAAGAAAGTTGCAAAATATATATTCTCAATAACTGCCATGGCAACGTTTTGAAGAGCAATTAAAATGTTCATCAGCCGTTTAGCGATAGAATTTATGATCCTATAAAAACTCTTCCCGTTGGCCATTGAGAAATTTGATTTCAGTTGCAAGAACACAACACAGGGGTCATTTATTACCTGTCGTAAATCCCAGTTTAATAATTAATGAAGGTAATTATACTGTTTCAGGATTTACTCAAGAAACATTTTTTCCCGTGAATATTACATTCGCGTTTATAAAGTAATTTAAAATCGACGTGAAAATTTATTTATATTCGCCATTCACACTAGAAACAGCGAAATTTAAAGTATGAAAGCTGTAAAATAGAGTAGTTTAAGCATAATACGTCTGGCATTATCCTTATAAACATCTTCATACATACATGTTCATTCATTCATACATGTAAATTTATGTTAAAAATAAAAAATTAACAATCTTTTAAAGCAGCTGCTGCAGAAAACTCGGGAACGTCGAAAAAATCTGATAATGGCGGATAGGATGCCAAAAAATGTAACGATCTTAACTTGTAAAGATGAAACAACTACATTGGGTCTGGCGACTTGAGAGAAGTTAAAGAGGGTCGCAAACAGGGTAATAAAATAAAACCTATACATGTTGTCTACGACCTCATTTTTTAACTCATTGAGATTTCGTGAAACCTGGAATCTGGCGAGACATGGTGTTTTTCCCAAAACATCGGTGGAGTGGGGTTAATTACTCTTCAAAAACGGAAGATAAATACTTAAGACTGGCGAGGATCGGGTCCCCGCCTCAAAAGGAAATGAAATAATGGAGGTGGGAAAAGGCGTTAAAACCAAGAAAGAATTGACTTTAGGGGTTTGCGAATTAAGGAGTAAGCACTAAGCATTGATTAAGAGTGGATATTGAGATTGGATATTAAGGATTAACAGTATGCAGTGGGAATTAACAAATTATAAGTTGGAAAGTATGAGATTGGAGTTTTCAATTGAACATTTGAATAATGGGCGAAATGCTTGCTCATGGTCGTGGTGGCAAAAAAGAAAACTAAATGAGCAAGGGGCTCGTACTTCATCAAAGAAGCTATAGGATTTGGTTGGGACCAGTACAACATATATGGACGAGCGGTGATTTCCAGCGGCAATATCAGACAATCTAAATCCAAATTTAATTTACTATAGATAGCTATTTTGTACCGTGGGTTGCTCATAACTACAAACGTTGAAGTGATCTTAAATAAATTTAGAAATAAAATTCTGCTGTTCCTGGATTACGAACGTTGGTCAACATGGCAAAACCTGTCGTCTGCTCTCATAGTATAAAAACAAACCAAACTCTACTAGAGTAAACGGAAAGGCGTGGGACAAGTACAGACTTATCTCATTCAGTTTTCGTTGGATTTCTGTGATCCATATTTCAGCTAAGGCCAGAGAGGGGACTTAAACTGTAGAGGTCCATAAAATAATGTCTATGTCTTAATGGTACAACAGTTTAATCTAGACTATCCCCAACAAATCATACATCAAATTGTACCTAGTGATTCATAAAAACATTCAATACGTGTAACCTTGATTATACGATACATATCTAATCTAAAATACAATTTTCCTACACTTCAGTTAACAAGTCCGGAGTAATGGAATCGTTAGCCTCATCAGTTCTCTATCTCAAATCTGGCAAATCATTAGAAGACATGATCTTTTACAAAGCCGCAAATGATAAAACGGTGTTGAAAAGAGTAATTTTGTGGTGTGAGGCCTTGAACGTAGGCCTTACTTGGCAACATGTCCCGTCCTCTCCAAAAGTCCACTATACTATAAATAACAAAAGAGATGACATTGTCACTCGCGAGTGGACTTATCTAAAACTGTTTATGCAGCTCTTTTAATTGTTATCCTCAAACAACACTCTACAACGCTTGTGGTTGTTGTTATGTGGATATTCTTTTTCGGACCATCCTGTATAATTACCAGGGGGCCGTCATTAACCTTTGTTACCTTGTTAACCCTTCCGGTTACCCCTGTTCCTAGCTCTTCATATACTATGAAAATTGAATGGCCGTAACTTAGATTACAATTAAGTTTCCTGTTTTAAATAAAAATTAAAAACTTTTGTTTAAAATTATTTTTCTAACGTATCGGTTTAACACGGTTTTATTTTTTAAAAAAATCAAATAGAAACATTAAGTACGATAAAGTACTGCCTTTGAAATCTTTATCTCAATTGAAAATGCCAAGTAATAGCCTATGAAAGCGAATCGGTATCCTTAATACTATATTGATATCAGGTCAGTAAACGCAGCTGACCCACAAACTCATGCATATAATATATAAGCGCATACAGGTAAAAATTTTGAATGGGATTTATTCTTCAATAAAGAAAACATACGAGTTTTTTAATCATCACAATACAAACGTTGTAATTACAACTTTGACTTATTCAGCCTTGGGGGAGAAAACAACGCGCAATAGAAAGGTTCCCCGTTTTCGTGTTTTTAATTTAGATTCTCTTTATTCGTAACGTGACAGAATTTCAATTCTGGTCTGACAAACGTAAGAAATGGAAGACCACAACAAAGGCTGACAAACCGTCCGTTTTAGAAAATAAAGAAAAATTAATTTATGTCAGCGTGCAGCGAAGTGCAGCGCGGTGAATTACGTTAGCTGATATCTGATGATAGCGGCCGTTTGTTTTAACAGAACCATTATGCACTCGGACAGAGAAAGCAGACAATGGGACGTGTTGTCAGCTAATGGAGCGCGAATGCGTGATAGCCGCGCCAGCCAAGGTGGAAAGTGCAAACTTCGGAGATATCGTATCTCAACTCAAACCTTAAAGGGAATTCAATTAAACCAAGCCTCATTCCTAAAATTTGAGCGTCAGACACTGCAAACCTTGGCACTTCGCTTAAATCTGCATCACCACAAGCAAATGAATCGAATACGTTCTAGAAGGTTGTAATACACCCAAAATAGTTTGCCATTTTAGTTACAATTTAAAAATGCATTAACACTAAAATACCTTTTATAAAGATATGATCAACAGAATCAGATAATAAGGTATTCTTCCGAGGACATCTTTCACTAAGCCTAAATGTGTCTTAATCACTTCCATTCTTTTGTATTTTAGACTCCTCAATTTTTCTTCAGAATTGTGATACTTAAGTTGTGGTGAGGTTCTTGACTTCGACCTTAATGCGAATGATATTCTAGTTGAAGGAATGTTTTAAGTAAAACTATATTGATTTCATTGATAATATTTCGTTTATAAAGTTATTAATTAATGGTTTGATAATTAAAAAAAGAAAATGATTTTAAATATAAATTGATTTTATTGAATAAAAGGGTATACAATTATTTATAGACTATACATCTATTTCATCAGGGCTATTGTAGACATTGGTTAAAATGGGAGAAACAAAAAAAACACTGTCTATAGCCAGGGCGAGAAACGTAAATTTAAGTACTTTATCCAGCCTGGATTTCGGACAGACGATATCGTGGCTGGCCGGGTCGAGTCAGGTGTCGTGAAGACAGGCAGCAGCAATTCGAATAGAAGATCAAGAAAAGAAAGCCGTGATCAAGAAAGGAGTAGGCGCAGGATGCAGTCTGTTGTGCATGCTTTTTAACTTATATACAGCACAGGCGATGAAGAATGTTAAAATGGAATATGGGAAAGGAATCAAACTGAAAGGAGAAGAAAGAAAAAGCCTTACGCTTTGCCGACGATATTGTAGTATTAGGGGAGTCAGAAGAAGACTTGGAAACCATAATAAATAGCATGAACGGAGTCCTGGAGAAAGAGTTCAATATTAAGATTAATAGAGTGAAAGCCAAGGTAATGGAGTGTAGTTTGGGAAACAGTGGAATAACAAAGGGTGTTAGATTGGGAAAGGTTATTTTGCGGAAGTTAAGGAATGCTGCTACTTGGGAAGCGTAATAACTAGGGATGGTAGAAGTATAGTAGACATAAAGAGTAGGATAGCACAGGCAAGGAAGGCTTTTGCGAAAAATAGGAATTTACTTGCGGGTAATATAAGTGTGAATATTAGGAAATATTTGCTAAAAATATTCGATTGAGCGTGGCGTTATATGGGTGCGAAACGTGGACGTTGGGGAAAGGAAAAGAATAGAAGCTTTTGAAATGTGCTATAGTTGAATACTGAAAATCAGATGGGTGAATAGAATCACAAACGAGGAAGTTCTAAATACAATATAACCAGAATAGGGGAAGCAAACAATATGGAGGACGTTGACTAACAGAAGGGATAGATTTTTAGGCCACGTTTTAAGACACGAGTGTCTTGTAAAATTAGCATTAGAGGGAAGTGTGTGGGGTAACAATAGAGGGAGGCCAAGGATGAAATACGCTAAGCAGATTAGTTATAAGGAAAAGTAAAGGATTGCGAAGATATGTTAGCATGGAGGGTTGCATCAGATCAGTCTTAGGACTGAAATCACAACAACAATAGCAACCAGTAATACTGAAGTCGTAAATTGAAATACTGAACGACAGCTTTGAAACTAATTTTTTATCACTTCTCAGAGTTTTACGTTACATGAAGTTAAGAAGTCATCAATTCTAGCGTTGTTTCAAATAAATCAGAACAGATAACAAAGTTAAAAGATGAAACCTCGCAAGGAAACTCATCAGCGGATGACCATAAATTTGATATTACTCGGTTGTTAGTCTTCGCTGAAAGTGCCCAGACATAACATGATCTACCGCTTCCCCGAAGCCCGTAAATTAGTAACAAGCTTCTAGGAATATTGAGTCTGTGACTCCCCGCATCGTACATATATTAGTCACCTCCCATTCCACAAGTTCGCTGCACGAGTGAGATAAGTCCACTGTTGACAGTGCGGAACGTTCTTGAATAATAATGTACAAGATTGCACTTCTCTTGCTCCCCGCCTATGAATTACAATTCAATTACTGATCTTGTACGTAAAATCGTTACATTCTTAATTGTGTTTGATATTGTGGAAATTTAATAAAATCGACACAAATTGAAATAACGGCAACATTAGCCATAAAGACGAAGACGATGAAGTGTCCCGAATACTATTACCATTTATAATTATTTTAACTGTTTCTTTAATAAAAGTTTTGGCAATGAATTGGAGAATTTGGAATAGACTGTAGTAAGCAACGATTAATAACGGGCAATTTATGTAGGTGAAAAATTAATTATAATTTCAGAGAGCTTCGATCAATAGAAATTAATTGCAAGAGAAATATACTATCAAGTCGAATAATCTATTAAAAATAAACAGGGTGATTTTTAACCATGAGAATACTGAGTTTTTGTATATAACCATAAATATGGACGAAAAACCTGTGACCAAATGTTTATAAATACTTTGAACGAATTATTTCAAAAGCGCACCACAAGACAGGTAACAGGGGAATTTCAAAGTAGACACTAAAATTTGTAACACGAGGACTTTGTAACGGGTGAGATAAGTTAGATATATTAGGGTGGGAATCGTTGAGAAGGAAGCTAGGCTTTGCGCTCCATTTTAATCTTGCACGGGAAAAAATATTGGAAAGGCATACGAGATAAACTTGAAGAATAAACTTACATTTGGAGAGGTGATAATAAATTTAAAATCCAAACGAAGCCCACAAAGGAATAAGTGTATAAAAATTTTCATTCTTAATCAGATAAATAAGCATTACGCCAGTACCTCTGACAATAAATTTCAAGCAACACGTATGTTCATAAATAATGTTGAGAGGTTTGTGAAGTGAATAATTTATCTTCTATTATCTATTTAAATAACAAATAATGTGAGGTTTTGGGGGGGTGGGGCGACAGGCTACATGACCCCAGCATCTCTGTGGGGAGGGGAGACATACCTGCTAGAGCTAAGATTAGCTCCCAAGAGATTCCCTATTATTCCACAAGGTATGTTTTTTTGGGTAACAAACTACATGAGGATTATCCTGAAACAGGCAACGACTCTTTAATAGAACAGGGAGAGAATTGAAAAGGGCGGGATGTGCAAGATAGAGCAAGAAAGCCAAGGGTTGACTAAGGACCTCGGGCTGTAGTTTAAGGATCCTGCACGGTGATTCAACTAAAAGAGGTACAGGGGAAAACCTAGAAGACCTGCAGTAGGTACGTCGGGCTTTTGGGTACTATTCTCACGCCATTCTGAATGATACATGAGTTTTATGTGGGATCGCAACAATCCCCTCCCCCTGTCTGCACCAATTTGGCAGAATGATCCAATGAGATCAGCGGACAAATTTGACTGTATACCAAAGGTCTTCGACCCCAGTACATATACTTCCTAATATAGATTTTGGTGCCTGGGCGAGTAGAACCTTAAAATTGGTGGGAGGAGGCATCCCCGAAGGTGAGCCCACTATCAGTTTGTGGAGAAATCTCCCACAATTATCATGCCACAATGTATGTGTGCGCCCTGGGTACGTGCCTCGTTCAACTGCACTGTAACTTTTCAGGTTTGTCCTTTTTGCTTTCCTATGCCGTTGATCCGATTGCCAAGAAATTTTGGTGCATTTGGGTTCGTTCCTTTCCCCCATCAGGTCATAAAAGGTCCCATCTAAGACATATAGAACTTACAACAGGATAGATTATGCCCATGCGTACCCTGCCAAGCGGCTTTATAATGCATATTAAATATAACTGACATTCCATTTCAGTAATAATACAGTTTTAATGTGTTTTTAGATGCTAGTACTTTTAACAGTGGTTCGCCATCAAAAATAGTGCTCCTGGGGCTAATTTAATCTCCTGTATGCTAAGACATTACTGTCGATACCGGTGTAATGACACGTTGACCAATTGTCAATTGTCGATTTCAGTGCAGTGTCGTGCTAATATAAATAAATACCCGTGCAACAAGACAGTAAATAATAATCAGGAATAGTGTGGAGTGATTTTTTGTTTCCTTTCTTTCAGTGAAGTGACGTAATTGAAGGGTGTATGAATTTCGGGAATTATAGAACGCCTACTATTTTTCTGTTCCCAAAAATTCTATTCTTGTATTAATCATCAATTACGTATCTCAAACTACTGCCGGAATGTATCCACATTTGCATAATTTACATTCTGCATGGAAAATACTTCCTTATGGATTTATTTTTAAAATGAAAGTTACTCGACAACAGGAACCTGGCATGAGACTCTAATGTAGGATTACTCAATGATTTAGCCTGTGCATCACGAAATGAATAGGGGAATATTATTATTTTTTAATGAAATATTAATGTAGGATCGAAATTCCATTTGTAATAAAAAAGAATTTTCTTTATACTTTCATAAATATTACAATTTATTCATTTTTAAAATTATAAGCCGGCAATTATATTTTTAAACAGCTAAATCCAGGGTCGTTTTAAATGGGCCTTCTCATAGAACGGAAATAATTAACACTAATCCTACTCGGAACTTGAAGTACTGGGAAATCGGCAAAAGTTTACAAACAGGGGTAATTGCGTGCCAGCTTGGTTCGACATCCCAGCTCCGCTTACTCGATGCTCCGGTCTGGATCACGACTTACTGTCGTTGTTATTGTCCATGGTCAAGACAATTTACAATCTTAGCCTCCGATCAGAACCTCCACGTCTTTAATCAACTCCTCATCTTCTTCCTCCATCTCCTCGTCTCTTCAATTTCTGTAATATAATGTCGTTAAATTACTTTCTGCAGTGGGTTTTTATAATTTTTCCCCATTGTCTTACTTTCAATATTCTCCAATCAAATTTGGCTTCCTCTCTGGGAGGAGCCGTTTACCATCCTCGACGACGAATTTCGGGAAAAACTAAGCTCCTTTCCATCCGCTATTGCCAATTTCAGGGGACGTGAGAAAAACCCTGATAGCGCCGTTGTGTCTGACTTTTGTTACCCCTGTCTGTAACCCTCATGCAGCTTAGCTTTGATTCAGCACCGCCAAATTCCAAGTTGATGTATTTTACCGTTACAGTACAGTCTAAAGGTTAGAATTGCGAGCCGCGTAACAGAGAATATAGACTAGGCTCGGTAATACCAACTATTTCTCGTCCATATACTCCCTCGAATTTTGTCTGCGGCAAGATGTAGTTCATCAGGATCTTATCGCTAGCAAAGTGCGGTCGTGGTTTCGTACGGGGACTCTATTCCTCCATGTTGAGTCTTTTGACTTAAATCCACGTCTCCAGTATAACTCATAAAGGATCCATATGTATCAATGTATAAATAGACTTTCCCTTTCGAAGTTAAAATTGAGTCAGTTTCAATTTCTAATCGAATATGTCACGGTATATGCGAAAACCAATTACATCAACTTAAGTTATTTGTGCAATATTGGCGTCTATGTGGAGTTTCTCAGACGCTTGTCAATGTCTCTTTTTAGGTTTCAGGAACCTTTCCATACAAGATTCGCACGATTAGTTTTCTTCCAGGTCAGCGACGTTTGTGGTTTCAATAATCCTGTGTTTTATGGAACAACTTCCCTTAAGCTGGGTTTACACTCTCAAATTATTTTCACAAACAGGTTTGCACAAGCCAGAATATTGGCTTGAGGTTTTTTATTGATATAGTTTATGTAATAGTTTATGTAATTAACATGTAGACAGAGAGGTAAGGTTTAATTCTGGGATGGATGGCTTCTGTTTTTGTAGGAATTAATGAATTTTTTTGATAGAGGTGGATTTGGGGAGGAGAGTTTTTTTTTAGTGTGAATGGGACAGTTATTGATTTGGTAGGATTGATGCTGATTCGCCATTGTTTGGACCATTATTCTAGGTTGTTGAGCGCTGATTGGAGTGGTTGGAATTGGAGATGAGAGAGGAGGTTTAATTGGAGATGGCTATGTAGTCTGCGAAAAAGATTGTGTTAGTGTTGGTATGTTGTGTGATATCGTTGGAGGGGATGTTGTATAGCAAGGTGACAATGACACTTCCTTGGTCCGCGATTGAGTGCGGTTGTGAAAGGTGGTAATTTATTTTGACAGAGAATCGGCTTGATGTTGGTGTATTGGACTGAACATGCAAACGCTCAAACCTCAGCTACAACCATGGGCATTGATTAACCTACTTTAGTAGATGGGTTAGGTTTTTTTTGAGTGAATCTGAGAGGCATAAGACGTGAAGTGATTATTTGATGATCTATGTAGATGTGATCTGCGGGCATGATATTAAGGTGGGTTAGAATGTGCCTGGATGTTTAGGGGGAAGGATGAGGTCAATTGGGAGTTTTATTTTGAGTCGACGAGCGTGGAGATGGTGGAGGAATGTCATGGAATTTCTGGATCGTGGGGTTTGGATGGTTGAGGGCTCTTTTAATCAGGAAGGTTATGGATTTGAATATTACGAAGTTTGCTTTGGGAAGTTTGATGTTATGATGGATGACGGCATTTTTAAGGTACCAGGGAGAGTTTGTAATGGTGCGTAGAATTGTGTTTTGTTTTATTTAAGTTTTATTTGAATGTATTTTGGCTTTTGTTCCTCATATGGAAGAGGCATAGGACCAGGTGGGTTGTATTATGAAGAGGTATAGGAAACATTTTGTGCTGACGGTAACAGGGACTTTTCTGTTTAGTAGGGGTTATAGGGCTCTGAATTTATGTTTGATTTTGGATAAGAGAAGATTAATATGAGGTTTTGAATTAAACATGATTCCTGGGATGGATGGTTTCTGTTTTTGTAGGGATTAATGAATTGTTTTGATAGAGGTGGATTTGGGGAGGAGAGTTTTTTGTTAGTGTGAATGGGACGGTTATTGATTTGGTGGGTTTGATGCTGATTCGCCATTGTTTGGATCATTGTTCTAGGTTGTTGAGCGCCGATTGGAGTGGTTGGAATTGGAGATGAGAGAGGAGGTTTCATTGGAGATGGCTATGTCGTCTGCGAGAAAGATTGTGCTAGTGTTGGTACGTTGTGGGATATCGTTGGAGAAGATGTTGTATAGGAAGGTGACAATGACACTTCCTTGGTCCGCGATTGAGTGCGGTTGTGAGATGTGGTTATTTATTTTGACAGAGAATCGGCTTGATCCTGGTGTATTGGACTCAACATATAAACGCTCAAACCTCAGCTACAACCATGGGCATGCGCATTTGTCAAGGTGATGTTCGGCCACCTGTTATCTGACTATTATTAATTATCAATATTGATAGTTAGTCTTATAGTTTGCGTTTATTTTTGTTTGTACTTTTTTATTTTATTATTCAAAATGTCGTAATAAAAATAATTTATTTGTGAAATTATTGGAAAATTCAAATCTTTTCCAGATTTGTGGAAAGTGACAAGAGATGGACCCGCGGGCCAACAAGGAGGGAGTAAAATAATTCTGTCTAAGTGCTGCCTGCCTAAAAGAGTTGAAGAAAGTGATAGAATCTGAGAAATCAGATGCCGGAAAAGAGGGTATTTAGGTACTCCATTTATGAAATTTTTGAAATTTTTACAGGATCAGGAAATTACAATGGGTACAAAATCAAACATTGATAAAATGAAGGTATATTAAAATTTATTTGTTGTAATTTAAGTTATTTAAGAAGGTTAATTATGGACTCTGGGTAATTACTAATTATAAACCATTGCGTGATGCCAGAATTGAAGTATGCTTTAAATTGCTCTATTACATCTTTAGCCTTTGCATTGGATTCCGGTTATAGCCATTTTTAAAATTTAATGGGTAAAGATTTTAAGCAGAAATTGGAGAAGAATGATGCATAAATACTTCATATAGTAACGAAACTAAGAAGTAAAAATGTAATACGTATACATAAAATAGTACAGAGTATTAACTAGATAAAATATATTCATTTAGCAGTGTCATGAAACTGGTTGAAATGCTAGTAAAAGATGCACTTTTAATAATGTTAAATAACAGTACCGCCAATGTGGTAAAATGAGGTAATGAGTAGACTCCCTAGAAAATGTGGAGAGTCCCTGAAGTTAATAGGAATTATTAAGCATTTAATTTTCCCCTTTAATTTAAAAACCGCAAATAAGGAAAAGTATCAAATTCGCATTTGTTGTTACAAGACACAAACAAATGTGCATTGCAGCATAATTTCTTCTTATTGGAACTTTTGCCTCTGCAAACATTGGAAAACAAGAGTAAAGTTTATTTATAGGAAAACGTACTTGAACTCTTCCGCTAGGAAATGTTTAAACATTAATAATTTAATAAATAAAAAACGGCCAAACAAGTCAGAATTAAATATATAACTATTTATTAACAAAAGCGACGTTTCATCTCCATTTTGAGAATTATTCGCTTAAAATTTTGCAATACATCATATTTCTCCTTGACTCCCTCAGTCAAAAAGATTATTGAATTAACATGTGAAGAAATCGGTTTCGCGGACCATATCCAGCCACAGTTATGGCCGGGAGGTACGGGGTTCGAGTCCCTAGTCCGGTCGTCATTTTTCCATTCTTGTCTTTCTTATATATTATCTATGTCCTCCTACATGAGCTTCAATTGAAATAGGAAGTAGAAATGCTTTAATTGAATAGAAGGAATAGATAAACTACAGGTGAATTTTTATGCTTACACCGGACTGCATTTTTGAAAATTTATAGCGTCGTGAACAAATCCATAACTCAATTTTACTGTAATTGTTCTGCGTTCACTTAGGTCGTCATTAAATATACCTTACTGACAAAAACAAAAACGAGGCTGAAGCTCCGCATGCGTGTCGAAAGGCTATTCTGGGTATCGACTTTATGATCAGGTGTTCGTTCTGCAAAAACAGAACTTGGAAAAAACTCGTATTTAGCGGACAATACCGTTGTCCTGTATCTGGCCTCATAACTGCTTTACTTATATTGATGGAACAGACAACAGATAGCTTTTCTCCCTTGAAACCCGTGTAAACTTCATTCCCAACTGTATTAAAAAACAGTGATGAATCATCCGTCATTTGCATCCATTTCACGATTTACACGAAAAGTTACTATATTGCTTGTCATACTATAAAAGTTGTCTTCAATAATTTAAAAAATCAAGGACAGTTGGAGAGTGAGTCCAAATCATTACACACATATAGCAAATACCTTTAGGTATTTAGATATATAGTTTATAATTTGGTATTTCAGTATACCTTTTTCAATAAACGACATGTTTATCGTTTTGGAATTTCTTATTTTTCTTTCTGGAACGAACTAGAATTAATAATGGTAAACGTTTTACCATTAAGTAAATTCCTCGGCCACTGATAATCATAAATTGAGTTTCAGGGAGTCATTAGAATACACGCAATATTTATTTCATAACGTAGAATACTTCTTTAACACACTAAAATATAGCGTTTCCTTGCTTCCATCTCTAGATATCAGGTTTATTTATAGAGTGTAAGTAATATAATCTGTAAAGTTATTAATTCTGCTGTAAGTTGATGAAACTATGGACTTAATGGGTGATTTGGTCTTGTTCTCCGTAACTTGTGCTGACCTGGGGGAGGCTGAGTAGCCTTGACAACACCAAGCAGCGTGTCAAAGGTACGGGCCCGGAGCTGCATTAACAGGTTTCTTTTCAGCCTCTGCAAGGTTTCATCTTTCAGAGAAAAGATTCACAATATGCGAGCGGCGGGCTTATTACAGAGTTCAAAAATTAGACTCGTGGATTCTACGATATTTGGAAGATTGGAGGTTCCCCGGTTGTAGATGGCGGCGTTTTGGAGTAGTGGAAACACTATTATGACAAGTTGATTACCCGAGAAATTGCTATAATATTGTTCGCCACATTCTTTATTGTATACATTGCAATTAGCAGAACGATTAAACAGATATATTGTATACCACAGTGCATTGCGAAACATAGGTTAGCATGGAGGGTTGCATCAGACCAGGCTTAGGACACATGACAGAACGACAACAACATCTTGTAACATCTTTCCATTTCATATGGTTACTTAATTATACATCATAGCTTTCGACTTGAATGTCAAGTTCAATCTTCTTCAAAAATAAAAACACTAGTAATGATTTATTTAGAAATAACAAGAAAATAATTGTACATTCAGTTTCCATATCATCTCACTACTGTTAATTAACATTTTTGTAGCGTTTGTGTGTCAATACAATCGGCATTACTATAAAGCAACAGTATTGCCAGCAGTATGTAGAATATGCAAACAGAAGTACACTAAGATTTTATAATAAGTTATTTATAAGAAACAACAATTTCATTTTAAACCAGAGTTATTTTTATACTCAAACATTAAAGCATATTGTTCAAATATAATTGTGTAATTCACGTAAAATGTTATCTGATATTGATAGATTATTTTTGTAATCTGCTTATAAATTTGCCATAGTACGATTCAGTTTTCCTATCTTTATTAATTAATAAAACTTAAAAAAGGAATAAACTACAACAACATCTGAAACATCTTCGTATAAATTACGTGATATTATTGAGATCTTTTAGTACATTATATATTTGATTAAAATTTATCCGAAGAAACTGAATCGTAAATAATTGGCACCGAATAGGAGGCTGTGTACAGTTTTTGGGCGGATCATGGAAAATCCGTGCGCCCGCAAACACAATCATAAAAGATGGACTGTGAGAAGCAAGTTAAGGCAATACTATCATATAGGAACGCGCCATGAATACTCCGGGCCATCGAGAGCATATACTAATATTGAGACTCAGTGAGTCACGTGAGGTTGGTGGCTTGTCATCTGACAATATTTGGGATTAGACTGTAATTCATCTCGAAACCTCATTCTGATGCTGGATGCTGATTAGGGAGCTTCGTGACGTCACCATTGAGGTCACTTCAAGTGTTCGAGTGTTCAACAGCCATTGGTAAGCCTCGAGTCCAATTGTTCGGGTAACGCGCCAGTGTGCAACCTTAATTAGTCCGCGGTTAATTCTGGAGGGAGAGAGAGAGATAGGGAGGGGAGGGAGAGAATACATTTCATATATATTTTTTTAAATTACAGTATGAGTATAAGTGTATCTTTAAAGTGTCCAAAAAGTTTGTTTCTAATCAAGGCAGATTTATAAACTTAGAAACGCTAGTTGAGAAAGTTTTCACGGTTTAGTGGACAAGTTCATCGATCGAAATGACCATAATTAAAATATTTCATTACTGATACGAGAAATTTCGCATTTATGATTATTTATTATTTAGGTTTACTTAACATTACGTTAAGTTACGTTATATTTGGCAAAGTAATGTGAGTGAATGAATGTTATTCTCTATTTTTGTATAAGTTTAAATGACGCATTGTCCATTTTTGTTATCAGTGTAACGTGCGAGAGCGAAGTTCCATCGAAGTCGTGATAAGTATTCAGGAAATATGTTTGTGGTCTTAAGTGTCTCTCAAATCTGCACCAAGACTTGTGAGATTATTTGTGTTAAACAAAAAAATTTATATACTCAGAAGTCCCTTCAAATGGCTCGAACGACTATTGAGAGAGAGTATAACGGCTTGCCCAAAAATACTTCAATACGGTATCGCTAATATCCCTCAGGGGGTCATAACAACAAATCACTGCAATGCACGAGAAGTCTATTGGCGATTCGCGCTGTGGGAACAATATAGTGAGGGGCATTCGATCCATTCACACCTGTGACCACCACTTGGCGAGTTCCATTACTTCTCTTTCGGGCAGTAATGTCTTACTTAAGTGGATTCACAGTGCTGAAACAACCTGCAATATAATATATTCCTGATTTGACTATATACCACACAAAATAGTAGTACTATAAATGAAAATTATGCAGTTATTGGAGTAAGAAATTCTGATTTTAATTGCATATGAATTGCCAATAACAATAATATAATTTTGACGATACCTTTCTGCTTCTTAAACCTACGAAAATAATCTGAACAAAACGGTTCTTGTAATGAACAGAAAGAAAAGATAAGGTTCAGGGACGTATTAAATGAATAAAGCTTTTTAAATTAAAGCATGAATATACGAGGTGTAATCGGAAAGTAAGTACCGTTTCATTCCATTTCCACCGCAACGCTAGTGTCCCAGTTACATTCACAGATCTCTCTGTTGTTCATTGTCTTTCCACTGACGCCATTTCAGCCGGATTGTATTTGTTTACATTTGTTTGTGACCGTTTAATATGTTGAAGATTATACGATTTTTGAGCACAAACAATACTAAACCAGTTGAAATTAATTGTCAAATTGTAGGGATTATTGGTTAAAATGTAATGGTATATGACATATGGTGAGAAAGTAGGTTGATCACCAGCCGTACAGCCCCAATCTCGCACCTTCTGTTCACCACTTGTTCTTGAATTTGAAGCGTGATTTTTTAGGAAGACACTTTAACAGCGATGACGATTCAAAAAAAAAAGAAGTTTAACAGTGGCTGTCTTGAGTGGCAGCATCCTTCTATGAATAGAGCATACAAAAGTTGGTTTCACGCTATGGCAAACGCCTGAACAATGATGGCAACTATGTAGAGAAATAGGTTGAGAAATACTATTTCATTTAAAAATAAATTTTAATTCGAAAAATGTATGAGTTTTTTTTTCAAAACGATACTTACTCTTCGGACACGTCTTGTAGTGTGGTAAGCCAATTAATATAATTATTATTATATATACCGCTGAAGTTTGCTTTTCTTAGTGTTTTGGTGAATGAATCGGACTTTGACTATTCAATACGATATTAATTTCAAATTAATGATAATTAACAGGAAACCAAATGTGAATGTCTGCCGTATCCTGTTACTGTGGTGAAGTGGATGTGGCGAAGGTTGATGCCCCCGGGCATCAATTCGGCTATGATATACTCTCTCCTTTCTCTTAATTCAAAACTACAACTTGCTTTGGTGCGAAATATAAGTAACTTTCGCTTTGCCTCTTCCCTACCAATGGTGAGAAATAGTCATAAATTGTTTTTCGCTCAAAGAACGCGCATCTGTGTCAATAGTGAGTTGATCGTCTCTGCGGCGGAAGACATTAATCTC